>JAJHZJ010000344.1:246170-1446170 GCA_023548195.1 Bettongia penicillata ogilbyi
ACGTCCAGGTTCCTGTTGGAGTTTTTTCTCATTTGTTACATCCTCCTATTTCTGAAATCTGTTTATGTCAAGCACACTTGAAAAGATTGACCATTCTGATAACAGGAGGGTAATTATGTCGCTAGTCTGATCTTCTTTAAACACTGGTATCTACTGCCATCTAGCTACAGAAAGAATCTTTTTACAATGAAGCCATCTGAGCTTCTCTGTCTATTAATTTGTACCACAGAGACTTCACTGTCAATTGAGGAAAGAGCTGCAAAATACATGATATATTTGTTCTAGCTACTTTCTAAATTGTTAATAAAAACAGAAACGAAAGTAGTTTATAGCAAATTTGAGACTGTCACTTCTACTACAGTAATTTTTCATTTTCATGCTGTTCTAAGTAACTCTGATATGTCTTAATGTGATGACTTTAATAAATTGAATTCAAATTCCAAAACTTATCTAAAATGGCTATTTAGTGATGAAAGTGATATCATTAATTTTTTCGTAGTGATCTCTTTCTCTTACAGCTTGGAGGGACCCTCAGGTGAACCTTATACCTTACACCAAGATAATAGAGCCTCTCATTTAAACTCATAATCAAAGTTAGTTGAGAGGCATTGCTCCCCAGTTAATTGACTTCCTATTTCCAGAGGACTTGGTTGTTGTGAAAGGGATACATGAAGTCAAATGTAAGCTCTTGAAGACAGACATTAATTTGAATTTTGTCTTTCTATCCCAATCATTGATTGATAAAATATGAAATACAGAGTTTTTTCTCTTATAATTTTCATAAAAGAGATGAATATATTTCAATTTAGGGTAATGGGAAAGGGCATAGTATTTAGAGTCAGAGGACCTGAGTTTGAATCTTATCCTAGTTGCTCCATACTAGTTGTGTGACCTTGAGCTTGTCAGTTTTTTGAGCTCAGTTTCCTGTTTTGTAAAAGGAGAAGGTTAGACCAGATTTATACCTAAGGGCCTTCCAATTCTGCCATTCAGTGATTCAAAGAGACATTCAGTCCTCCCTATAAAATCAATCAGCAGGTGTATATTAGAAGAATACTATTGCCAGACATGGAGAGTGGATAAAAATATAAAAATGAAAATGTCCCTGGTAGATGCAATTATTGTCCCCATTTTAAAGATGAGGAAACTGAGGCAGATAGCAGTTAAGTGATTTGCCCTTCATCACACAAATGTCTGAAGGTGGATTTGAACTCATATCATCCTGACTCAAGGCCCAGCTCACTGTGATATATACACACACACACACACAACACACACACACATACACATATGTGCCCATGCATATACACACATACATATATGTATATGTGTGCATATATCTCTCTCTGTGTGTATTATGACAAACACAAGATACTTTTGGTAATAAATAGTAAAAACAAAGGATTTGGTAAGTCAGATGACCTAGGTTGGAATCCCAGTGTAGGCATGGTTCCTCTCTAATCTCTCTGATAGGATGTTGGGATGAGCTGTCCACCTGCTCCCTTTTTTCAATCTATTCTATTAAATGAATAGAATCAAACTGAGAATTTCTGATGTGATTTTGGATTTGAAATAATTTATTTTAACATACTTACAATTTTTCCAAGTATCAAACATTCACTTTTTTTCTCCTAACTCTCTCCATCCACTGAAAAAAGAAAAGAAAAGGGGAGAATGGAAGTAAGATAAGAAAAACGGGAAGAGAAAGAGGAAAGGAAGATGGAAAAGAAAAAAATGAAGAGAGAAGAATATCTTATTTTAATATCACATGGAATTTTTTAAAAATTAAGGAATATATGGGAAACAAAGTCTGAAAACTAAAGCTTCCTCTTTCTGGTCTCTTTAAAATTGAATTCTGTCACAAACCCACCTGGCAGATGAGTCCAGGAGTATGACTCTCCTGCATGCCATGGCTGTCATTGTCCCTTTCAGGATGGCTAGTGAGTTAGTGGAAGGGAGTTGTTAAGTACCTGAAATCAGGAAGATAGGAAGACCTAAATTCAAATCCAACCCCAGACACTATAGAGCTGTAGGTTCTTGGGCAAGTGATTAAAAAAAAAATCCTCAGTTTCCTCATCTGTAAAATGGATTATATTAGCATCTACCTCCATGATTGTTGTGAAGATGAAGTAAGATTTGTAAAACACCGAGCACAGTGTGTAACCCGTAGTAGGTATTATATAAATGCTAGATGGAATTATTGTTATCATTATGGTTAGTAGCACTAAAATACACTCTAGGCCTCTATAGAATTTAGCTTTCCAAAAACTGGTTAATTTTTAGACAAATTATTGTGTTGGATTCCCAGCTGCTTCTTACAACCTGTTGTGGAGTGTGCTCCTGCGGTGTGCTGTTCCCTCAAGAGATATTTTGGCATATGATCAGAGGACTGTTCATTGAGAGCTGAGGGAGGCTTTTAGGTTGTGTATATACACTTAAACACACACATACATATAGACATATATGTATATGTGTTTGTATATATGTTTTATGTATACATGTGTGTATGTATGCCTTCAGAGTCCTCTTTGGTCTTTGACCTTCCCTTTTGGCCAGGGGTGAGACAAAATGTAAAGTCCATGAGTTTGTTTGGTTAGCACAATCTTTGTGCTCCATTCATTCTGTTTTCTCTTTTCCAGAGGTTCATTTGAAGATTCGACAACCAGATTTTATACAGCATGTGTGGTAGAAGCGTTTGCCTATCTTCATTCCAAAGGAATCATTTACAGGGACCTCAAGCCAGAAAACCTCATTCTCGACCACCGAGGTTATGCCAAACTGGTCAGTACTTTTTGCTACCCATCTCTCCACACAAGGGCGATAAACTTTCAGATAGAAAGCCGATCTTATAGCTCTCATGTGAACATCTCACTCTTTCCCCTAAAAGCAGTTCGTTATTACCTTTCACCATCTGGGTTCATAGCCGTGCATGCTCTTCCAGAAATTGTGGGAAAAAAAGTACTGGGACATTTTGGAGGTGTGGCGTGCCAAGCTAAGAAACTTGGCCATTCTAACATTTGTCATGATATATTCTTAGGCTTGGAGGCACTGTAAAGAAGTAATCTCCACCAGACTTCTTCCATCTAAAGTAATTTTAAATAGTGAAACCATTGCCTCAATTTTTCAGAAATATTTGGAGTCATTTTCAAGAATATTGATACCCCTTTGAATACACTTCTCTTCCAGTCAACCTCCTAAACAGCCATTCCTTCTATTTTCATTCAATCTCAGTTACACACAGAAGCAGTCAGACCCTTGATCCTACCGTCACCCATAACTGTCACACCTCCATAATGCAGACTTTTGAAATCCCACTCTCCCACGATAGCAACTTAACTGTCAATCTCTCCTTTTTCTTCATTTCCTCCTTGACTTATTCTCCATCCTTCACCTTGGCCTCTGGTTCTTGCACTGTTTATTTCAGTTCATCACCCTGCTCTGTCTTCACTTTCCATCCTTCACAGTCTTGAACCCATGATTAATCAGTTCACACATACACTTTTAACTTCCTGTAACTCTTTGCCCTCTGTCCTATTTCCAAGCTTAGTCACCCTTACTCTCCCATTTCATTGCTCCTCATGTGCTCCTTAAAGTCAACCAAGCATGCTGATTAGGTACACTACCAATTTAGAGTAATTAATCTCAGCTAGGCTTTCATTTCTACACAGAAATCCTTTTATTCCTCCCCAGATGACTCTATCACATCTTCCACAGCAGCTATTGCAAACCTCTTTCCTCCAGTCTCCTATAGTAAATACATCCTCCCTATTCTCTGAGCAGAGCAACTCAGGAAAGCTCCCAGTAGAGGACTACGCTGAGAAAACCAAGGCTGACCATCTCATGTTCCTCCTTCTCTCTCATTCCACAGTGCCTTAAAATCTCTCCTCATTGCCCTCTACTGTCATCTCCTTTGTTCCAGTCTCTGAAGAATAGCTGGCCTCCCTCCTAGTTGAGGCCAATCCCTCAACTTCTACTCATGGTCTTATTTTTCTACCTTTCCATAATACTGCTCTCTCTCTCTCTCTCCTCTTCCTACATGCCAGACCCCCCCTTCCTCATTCTCCTTTTCTAGGTCCTTCTTCAGACACTGTGAGCATCCTGTAAGGCTTTCTTTGGGATTATTTTCTGTACTCTGTCTACACTTTCACCCTGGGTGCATCAATGACCATAGAACCAGTTATTATTTCTACATAGATGACTTCCAACCTTTACTTGTGGTCCTAATCTCTTCCCCAAACTATATTACCAACTGTTTATGGAAACTCAACCCGCTCAAAGTGAAACTCATTATATTTCCCATCAAATCCATTGTGCGTCAGCATGTGTACAGCATGCACATACATTCACACACACACACGTATCTCTTTCCTATGGCACCACCCCACGATTCACAGTTTTACTGTCCTGCCTGATTATCCCTTTTCTCCAATTACACATCCAATCAGTTTCCATATCTAATTGATGGAGATAGACATCTCCAGTCATCCTGAGGAATATCAAGTCACTGGATTCGGATGACTCTGGAGGAGAAGTGAGGCTAGTGACCTGCACAGCCCCCCTCACTCAAAAACGAAAGTCAAGTGCAAGTCATTTAATCAGTTCTCTGATGGCATGGTCTTCTTTGGCAACAAAGGACAAACACAATCCTAATTGATCCAACCTCCACAACACCTGTTACATCTGTCCACTTCCCTCTTCTTACAAAGCCCTGCTGGAGTTCCAGCCCTTCCTAGTTGGTCTTCCTGTCTCCAGTCTTTTGTATTATCAATCCACTTTCCATATACTTGACAAATTCATGTTCCTAAAATATATAATGACTATATGAATCCCTGATCTTCAAACATCTTAATGGCTCCCTAGTAGATCTAGGAAGAAAATACTAAAGATTTACTCAGGCGTTTGAGGCTTTTCTTAAGCTTGTTTTCACCTCCCTTTCCATTTTTCCTTTTTTCTCTTCTTCATCCCCCTGTGTTCTAGGCAAACTGGCCGGGTAGTTGTTTTCTACATGTGACAGTCCTTCTGCTTTTACACATTTGAACAAGTGGTCCTATGTTTGCCTTCCCCAGCTTTATCACATCCAACTCACAGAAATCCTAGCCCAGCTCAAAGTATTTGAGGTGCTGCTTCCTACAGAAATTTCTCCTAATTCCTCCAGCTATTAACACCTTCTTCCTCCCTATAAGTCATATTTTTTTATTTGTACCCTGATAGAGGTTCTCTGAAGATAGGAATCATGCCATTTTTGTCTTTGTATGCCCTGTTTCTACTGTAATGTATGGAACACAGTAGTTGATTGATAATTGTTTGAAAAATTAAATCGAATGATGTTTTAATTTCCATGGGGAAAGTATTTTTGAGGACTAGAAAAATGACGTAGTTCAAAGGATTCTCAACATTAACTCATCCTACCCAAAACTAGCTTATTTGTTCAATTTTATGGTAAAAAACAGCGTACTTATTCTTAAAAGTCTTTTTAAATTCAAGTTTTATCAAGCCTTTGCTATGTCCTAGGCTCTGTTTCAAGTGTCACTTAAAAAAAGAAAAAGTAGTCTCTGATCTCAAAAATCCCACTGGGTTGAAAATCAGGAAATTTTTGGTACTCTGAGTCTCTCAGTGTTGGGATTTGTATCAAATTAGAGTTAGAGAGGTATTTTCATGCTAAATTTGGTTGAATTTGGTCAGTCAAAATTTATAATTATTCCATGGTACTCAAGGAAATTTTATAATTGTTCAAATAGATCTGCCTACTACAGCAAGGCTTGATGAGATGCTGTTTGTTAACACTTATAATAACCTTGATATTTGTCAGTAAATATTATATAAGTCCTTGGACCATAAACATGTAAAGGGTCTCAGTGGCCATCTGCTCTAATTGATACCTGACTAAGAATGGCATCTACAACATTCTCAGCTAATGGTCATCCAGCATTTGTTTACAAATCTCCCATGAGAGGAAACTCAGAGCCCTCTCCTTCCCCTAGCTATGACCCTGGGCAAGCCATTAAAACTGGTCTTGACCTCAATTCCCCTTCTTCACAAGAGGAGATTGGACTATGGCCTCTGAGCTCCTTTTCAACTCTAAGTTAATGACCTATCAAAGAAATTCCATTTCCAAACAACCCTAGTGGTTGGGATATTTTCTTTGTTTCCCCCCCTCCATCAAGACTAAATTTGCCTATTTGCCTGCTCTACTTACTGCCCTTAATTTGGCCTTCTGGGGCCAAGGAGAACAAGTTGGTCAGTTGCTCAGTAAGTTATTAAGTTGTTATTATCATTATTATTTATTAAGCCCTTACATTTTATGTGCTTTGTGCTGGGGACACAAAATAGGGAGATAGAGTAACTCCCTTCAGGGAGCTCATGTTGGAGTGGTGGGGGTATGTAATAGCCAGATGTGTCTGAGATACATGCACAGCAAATGAAGGTTGGCAATCCTAAAGGAGAACACACCAGCATATGAAGAACCAGGAAATTTCCCACAGAAGGTGGGAGATGAGCTGAGTTTGAAAGGAAGACAGGGAAGCAAATGGATGAAAAGGGATAGTCATTTGCTGACTTAGAGTACTTAAAGACAGTTGACATCAGGTTACATTATTGAATGATTGGATCCACTAATGATGTGACTGCTTGTTCAAGTGTCTAGATAGCCCTGGAGACAATGGATGAGAAGATCTGGCTACGTTGGGACTAAGTGACAAAAAGAGGAATATTACTTAGTTCAGAGAGGTAGCTGATGGCTCAGTGAATAAAGCAGTGGGCCTGGAGTATAAAAGACCTGAGTTCTAATCCAGCCTCAGACACTACCTAGCTGTGTGGCCCTGGGCAAGTCATTTCACCTCTGATTGCCTAACAAAAGGATCTATTGGACCCATTGGCAAAGGAAATGGCAAACCACTCCAGTACCTTTACCAAGAAAATCCTAAATGAGTCACATGACTAAAATAACTGAATTATAAAACTTTGTTCAGAATGCCTTCCTTATAGGAATAAGAGTAAGCATGCTTGTGTAAGATAAATATAATACTGTATTTAAGTCATAAGAAAAGACCGAGGAAGAGAAATCTGGTGAGGGTTGATTCACAACTAGGCAACGTTTGCATCCTAATCATTCTGCCTTCCCTAGAAAAGTTTGTTGTCTGTGTCGTTGTTCATATCGCAAATGAATCATTTGAAGATAGGATGATGGAATCCAGTATTTCTTTTCATTTTTATCACTCTTCCCATATTTCACTTCAACATTCCCAAGAATTTCCTTGTATTTATTCTCTGATTAAAACCAATGAAATCACATCTTCTAGAATTCCACTAACCTCTCTCCCTTCATGTAGAGCAGTTTTGTTTTGTGTGTGCACTTATTTTCTCTTTTATTTGCTTCTAGGTTGATTTTGGCTTTGCAAAGAAAATAGGATTTGGAAAGAAAACATGGACATTTTGTGGGACCCCAGAGTACGTAGCCCCTGAGATCATCCTGAACAAAGGTCATGATATTTCAGCAGACTATTGGTCACTAGGAATCCTAATGTATGAACTCCTGACTGGCAGGTATGAGCATTGAAAAAAGAAATGTGGGTAAAAATGGGCTGACCAGACGTAAGATGGTCCTGCTCTTGTTTCTTTGATTAGGGCTCTCCCAGAGGAGCACATTCCCAAGGAATTACTGAATTTTAGAGTTGAGAGATACCTCAACAGCCAACTACTCTAACACAAATAGGAAAGGAATCCCTACTATTAACATACCTGGACCCTCTGCTGAAAACCTTTGAAGGATGGGGAACTACCACCTTCCAACACAGATCTTTCCATTCTGGGATAGCTCTAATTGTCGAAAAATTCTTCTTGACATCTTGGCCTACATTGGTCTCTTTCTAACTTTCACCCAGTGTTCCATTAGTGTAATCCTGTCTCCATGTGGGAGCCTTTCACATACTTAAAGACAAGTCTCTCATACTCCCACCCCAGTCTTGTATTCTCCAGGTTAATAGATCCCTAGTTGATTACAAAAACTCAAGACCCACCACCATCTTGGGTGCCCTTCTCTGGACACTCTCCATGTTCCCAAAGGATCATGTGTTGAAGATCTAACAGTTGTCAGCTATGCAGATTACTGGGTGTCTGGATGCCCCGTGTACATTTGATATGGCATTTCTTTCCTTGCTACCTGATGTCTTAAAAGAAAAAAAAATCCACAACTTCAACCAAAACAACTTCCTCCATAGAGTCAGCTCCCACCATCCTAATTCCTTTGCATCCATTCTCCATGTACTCTTCCTGGTTAGAGCAGATGGCCTCCAAGGTTACTTCCAGCTCTGACATTCTTTGATTCTGTGATTCTCTGACACTTTCTTGACAACTGTATCCTTGTTGACATTATTTAAAATAAGTTCTACTGGAGCTGAAATTTAGTTCCACTCACAGGCTCAATTCCATCTTCTTTTTTGACTCATTCTCACATCTATTTGCTCTCTGAGCACTTGACCACCATAAATTGGGCCCTTTTGGCCTCTTCCCTGAACTACTGCAATAGCATTTTATTGGTTTCCCTGCCTCCATCTCTCCTTTTGACAATCCATTGCCTAGGCAGCTGTCAAAGTAGTATGCCCAAGGGAGGTCACCCCCTGCTCTGGAATAAAATAGAAATTATATTCAGCATTTAAAATCCTTCACCTTCTGACTCCAGCCTCCTTGTCAGATGCTCTCCATGCACAACATTCCATCTCCCTTCTCCACACCTTTGCATAGGCTGTCCTCCATACCTGAAGTGCCCTCCTTCCTCACTTCCACCTCTTAGAAGCTGTAACTTCTCCCTAGACCCAGGTCAAAAGGATCCTGCATGAGGCTTTTCCTTATCCCTTCAATGGATTCTCACTTTTCTCTAAATGTCCTGTAGGTTACCAATACATACAGGTCCCCCACAGAATTTAGAGGCAGGGATTGTTTCCTTTTTGTGCTGCTGGTGCCTTGCATAGGGTCTGCCAACTTCATGTTCACCCAGAACTGTGATTTCATCTACATGGAGCTTTTACAAGGAGGAAACACCCTGGACCAAGGCAGATCAGCCTAAGCTCTGCCACTTAAGAGTTTTCCATAGCTTAGAAGGATGCATTGAACCTGATCTTTCAGCATCTACATTCTAAGGATACAAGATGCTTAGGAAGAGGGAATTCAGTGGAAGGAGAGGGACCTAGAGAAAGGTGACCTGCTTCATAAGTCACAGAGTTCATTCCATGAGTCTAGAGTTCATGATCTTCTCTATTCTACTGTTGTCAGTTCATTTCAACAAATAGTAGGTAAGTAAGCACCTAGTATTAATCAAAGCACCGCAGATGCAAAAAACAAAATGAAAATAATCCCTACAGCCCAGGATCCTACATTCTACCCAGGAAGAAAAGACCATGTACCCAAAGAAGTGAATACAAGGCACTAGATTCCATGTTATCCCAATGATTGCTCACCAAGTGTGCTTCATTATTAATCATCTAATTCATAAAGCACACATTTATTGAGCCCCTGCCATGTGCCAAGTAATTGAGGATATTTTTTGGAGATGGTTTTTCTAACATGTTTAGAAATGAATTCTTTACAGAATGAAAACCTAAGAAAATGTCACTGTTTTCTTTTTTTCCTCTAAGTCCCCCTTTCTCAGGCCCGGATCCTATGAAGACCTATAATATCATATTGAGAGGGATTGACATGATAGAATTTCCAAAGAAGATTGCCAAAAATGCTGCTAATTTAATTAAAAAACTATGCAGGTGAGCAATTCAGCTTTACTGTCATTTTGGTTGTGTACCCCAATCCCTTGCCCCCCAAAGTATGTCTGTCTATTTGGAAGTCATTCATATTCCTTGCCTCTATTAAAGTGATTAATTCTGCATGATTCCTGAGATGCCTTCCTCCATCTAGAATCCTAAATAACTCTCTCCTTATTTTAGATCCTGGGGTTTAGGGGCCCTCTTTGTGAGAAAACTTTTCATTTCATGAAACCTTTAGGATAATTTGATTTCCCTTCATTTAAAAATCAACAAACGACATTAAAAGTCAACAAATTGTTTTGGAGGAATGTGCTTTGTAAAGAGGGTAGCGGGATTTGTGAGGTTTTTATTGTATACAAACAAAACATCAATAATTTGTTTTATAATAATAAAATTAATTCTTTAATCTTCTATTGTTTTCCTCATAGGGACAATCCATCAGAAAGATTAGGGAACTTGAAAAATGGAGTAAAAGATATCCAGAAGCACAAGTAAGTGTCCTTTTCAGGTCCCAGTGGCCCAGATATGTGTTTTTTCTCTTCGGGTCTGAGCGGCTCTTTATGCAGAAAGGGTATCAGGAGGAGACCATGGATTTCATCATCTGGAATGAGAATGGGGCCAAAACAGCCATGGGGGTGAACTAGCTGGGTAGACCATTCTTTCAGTCCCTACAATTCTGTGCCTGCAACATTCCTCTATCGGGGCTTCCAATATCGCTTCAACTTTTTACTGACTTGCTTTCCGCATTTTATCTCAAAGTTGCAACTGGCATTGATTGCTTCTTTTCCAACTGAAATTCAACAAATACAAATTCCGATATTCAACAAATATCTAAGCATTTATTATGTTCCAGATGCTAGAAAGTGAAACAGTCCCTACCCTCAAGGAGCTTATATTCTGGTTAGGAGAAAATAACATGTGTATAATCAATCAAATACAAAGTATATACAAAGTTACACAAAGTAATTTAAAGAGACTGGGAGCAGGATAAAGAAATCTCTCTAGTTGGAGGTGAGAAAAAGATTTCCTTTTCTTGTCTTCTCCTCCCCAGGAACATTAAAAGCCTCTGTTCCTTCCTCTTGGAGAGGAGCAAAGGGAGGCTGGAGCCCCTCTTCCCTTACTGTGCTCTGGGATGACCAGGATTATATTAGGGTCTTCTGCCTGGGAGCCAGAGGGAAGGGCTCAACAACAAATATTTGTCTGATGAATTCCTTTAAAAAGGTAAACTGAACTGCTCATTTGGCTCCCTATTATTCTTACTTTATAAGAGACCAGTGAAGCAAAGTGATGTAGTTCCCTAGCCAAGGTTGGTCAACCCACTGATGAGAAACAAGAAGGATTTTTTTTCATTTGTTTTTTCTCAAACTCCTAATGCCCCTATGTCACCTACTTCAAGTAGCAAACAAGTATTTATTCAATGATACCAGTCACAGAGTCATCGTCAAGGAAAATTCCTTGGCTCCAAAAAGGATTTAGGAGATGGTGGTTCAGAGGAAAGAGTCTAGACTTTAGAATGAGAGAACCTGGCTTCCAGAACCCAGCT
Organism: Bettongia penicillata ogilbyi; assembly: GCA_023548195.1. Classification (NCBI taxonomy): domain Eukaryota; kingdom Metazoa; phylum Chordata; class Mammalia; order Diprotodontia; family Potoroidae; genus Bettongia; species Bettongia penicillata. The sequence continues at coordinate 257,463 of JAJHZJ010000344.1, forward strand.
CCGCTCCTTACTATGTGATTAGTGCCTTGGGCATGTCTCCCACCTGCTCTGGGCCACAGTTAATCTTATCTTGAACCTGTGGAGTTTGGCTGACATGATTTCAGAGAAAATCCTAAATAACTTCCTCCTTACTTCAGATTCTGGAGATCAAAGATCCTCTTTGTAAGAAAAGCTTTTCATTACTTTTTGATGACTCAATTTCCATTAATTACAAAAACATTTGAAAATGTATTTCTATTACTTCTTCACAAAGAAAGATTAGACCAGTTTTAGTTACCACCTTGTTAAATTGTGTATGTGTACATGTATCTATCTATATGTATGTCTACATGTGTGTAGACATACATATTTCTTAAAAAACAAACTATTCAGATCAGAAGTCCATAGTTTCTTATGTGACCTTCCTTTTTGTAAACTGAAATATTTGTGTCTGTTGGTGAGTGTTAAGTTAAAATAAATTTGTAAGATAATTTAATTTTTAAAACATATTTTCCTAAAAACTGTGAGGTAATACATATGTATATGTTATGCCAATGGAAATGCTAATCAATCATTCAAAGAGCATGCTCTGGATCTCTTAAGTCCAGTTGGAAGGGGCAACTCTGCCAGGTTTAAGGCCTACAAGTGTCTCAAATTTGCTAAATTCCCAGGACGATCAGTGAACTCTTTGATAGTGGCTAGACTGAGACTACAGAGGTGGCCAGTGTTTCTTAGAGGAGGAAATGCCCATACCAGGCACAAATCTAAAATCCCCACACCTGGAGTGGGGGGGGGGGGGAAGAAATAAGAATGCAACTAAGCAAATAATAAATAACAAATGAATAAGTAATAACAATAAATACAGATAAATAAGTACAAGGGAATGTGCTAAGCCTAGCACAATGACAAAATTTAAAAAATAAATTCCTTCCCTCAGCAAATTTAGAGTCTATTAGCAGAAATCACACTCCATTCAATCTCTGTTTTACCTGTCAAACTGTTACTTGCATATCTATGATACACTCATGGGTGGCTGGGTGGAACAGTGGATGGAGTGCCAGGCCTGGAAGTCCTGAGTTCAAATCAACCTTCAGACACTTATTAGCGGTGTGACCCTGGGTAAGTCACTTAACCATTTTTGCCTCAGTTTTTTCATCAATACAATGAGTTGGAGAAGGAAAAGGCAAAACAGTCCAGTATCTTTGCTAAGAAAACCCCAAATGGGGTCACAAAGAGTCAGACACGACTAAAACAACTGAACATAAACAACAAAAATGACACCAGAGCCAGCAGCATAAAGATACAATGCTCTGAATTGTCTGTTTTGTTCTCTTTGCAGATGGTTTGAAGGCTTTAATTGGGAAGGCTTAAGAAAAGGAACCTTGACACCACCTATAATACCAAGTGTGAGTAACCTTCCTACTCTACCCTCGTGTGTCTGTCCCGCTTATTATTGGAAGTTTTGTGAGTAATAAAGAGGTCCATGAACTCATTAGTCCATAACTCCTTTGAGGTATGGAAATCTACACCAGTAAAGCAGATACTCAGGTAGGTCTTCTCATGCTGGGCAAGCCCAGATATAGACTCAGTGCAGGAGACGAGATAGTGGAATTTTCCAACCCCAATAACTCATGAAGATGGATCAGTAGGTAAGGGCAAGGGGTCAGGGCAGGGAAGAGGGAACTATAGGGAGAGCTGCTACCTCCTTTAGAACAGGGAGCATCTACACTGATGAAGTGTGGACATGAGCATGATTGCCGAGGCAGAATTTTAAAAGACTGGCTATTTTTTTCTAGATTACTCCTCCCTCCACTATTACCCAAGTTGATGCCCTAAATAAAGTATAGCTGGGACCCACAATAAAAAAGCAAAAGCAAATTACAGCAGTAATAACAAAAAACATAATCCTGTGTAACAAAACCAGGCATTTTTAAAAGATAAAAGTAGGAGGAAAGTATCAAATTTTCATTTTAAAAAAATGGTTCATCACTTTATAAAAGAGTCTACCTCAAGTTGCCTTTAAAAAGTCACTCCATGAAGCCTTTCCTTACAGCTGATTAACTAGTTAACTAAAGTCAAAAAGAGAGGTAAATGATGTTAGGCAGAAATGAATAAATGAAGCATTAAATAAGTGAATGAATGAAAAACATATGTTCTTACTCTTTTCCAGCCACTGTGCTATGGGAATAAAAATTAAAAAGAAAGACAGTCTTTGAACTCAAAGAACTTATATTTTAACTGATGAATCCAGCAGTGGTAACCGAAGAGGAAAGTTTTAATCAAAGGAGTGTAAGGGATATTGAGAGAAATCACAGTGTAATATAAAGCAACATTTAAATATTTATTATTATTACTATTTTGCTGCTGATACTAACTGTATGACCCTGAGCAAGTCACTTAAACATTCTGCACTTCAAAAAACTCTTTAGAATTTTCTTACAAAATCATAGACTCATCATGAGCTGCATTGGTGAAGGGAATTCTCATAGTGGGTGTTCCCCATGATGAAAAGCACATATTCTTTGGCTATTTCCATATATTACTATTGTCTATTGAAAGCTAATGTGTTTCAATAATTTTTTAAGGAAATAGTCAATTTGCTGAAAAATATTGTTTTCGTTATTTAAGAAGTTCTACCAGAATTGGATTTGCTGTGATTTAGATCTAAGACAAGCAACTTCTTGATATCCTGTTCATACCAGGAAATGGCCATCTCATCCTCAGCATGAAGTTTATGTCACTCATCAATATTGTCAGTAGCACATGAATTAGGGGAAGAAAGTGGGAGGAAACAGTGTTTTATCTAATGATATCTTCTGAGAAAAAAAATCACCAGGAATAGCCTCATATATTGGGAAGAGTTTTGACTCTGAAGTCAGAGGTCCTGTATTCAAACCCCACCCATGAGACATATGACCTTGGAGAAGTCACCAAACTTTCTGAGCCTCACTTTCTTCATCTGTAAAATGCCAGAGTTGGACTAGATGGTCTCTAACATGCCTTCCAGTTCTACATCCTCTTTGCCTTACCATGTTCATGAATCCCACTCTGATTCTCTCTCTCTCTCCAGGTTGCATCCCCCACAGATACGAGCAACTTTGACAGTTTCCCTGAGGACAATGATGAGCCACCGCCAGATGACAACTCGGGATGGGACATAGACTTTTAGTGCATTTTTCTTCCCTGCTTCTGCCTTGCTGAAGACAGCTTTTCTGAGACACTGCTGCCAGCAAACCTGAAGGAATGGGAGAAGATCCGTGCTCGGGGTCACCATGATGCCTTGATCGATGATGCTGCTACAGCACTCCAGTGGCATTAGGACTTATCGCTTAGATGACAATATGCTCTCTCTACATGTTTTATGTTTGAATTGAAAATTGCAGTTGACATGGTGGTCCTGAAGCAAAGCCTTTTCACCAGTAAAGAAACGTTTTCTACCACATCAACGATATTGCTTTGCTCTAGTTATAATCTGAATGATTAAAAAAATGGTATAAGAAATACTTCAATCAAGCTTAGGTCTGAACCTTGCAGCTAAGATTCTCAGTAGGATCAAATCGTGCTTTATTGGGTACTGTAGTCCTCTATGGTATGGGTGGCCAGGGTGTCAACACTCTTCAACAGAGGAACACAAGGGTCTTTTACTGCAGGCCAGTGTCTATACAAAAAAGGACCACAAATTGATTAGTCAAAGAGTTCATGTCAAATCAGTGCTACCCATTATAGTAGTAGTAGTCATGACAAGCCTGAATATTTTTTATCTTTTTTTCGCTTATTTGTCCTTTTTTCTTTACCATCTATTTTAAATGGGAGGGGGAAGAGAAGGGAACAAGCATTTATTAAGCGCCTACTACGTGCTAGGCATTGTGCTAAGCGCTTTCCCAATATCTCATTTAATAATTTTACAAAAATAGAGATAAAAGCACAACTCTGCTAATGGTTTCGAAAATCATCATAGCAGATGTGGACATATTCTTATACACAAATGACAATGAGATGCATGAGGTTTCTGGTTTGAGTTTTTTGTTTGTTCGCTTATTTGTTTTGTTTGTTATTATTTTGCCTTTTGGTCCACAGGCTTGGTTGGATGGAAAACAAATTCACAAAACCATTTCATGTTTTAGCAGAATGGTCCTGGAGCTGGAAGGTCGGCAGCTGATTGGTTTTGTTCATTCTTTAATAGGCCCTCAGACTGAGGCTTTAAAAATTATTCTCATTTTTTTAAAGATCTCCCCTCTCTTTGAGAGGAAAATATAAGACCCATCAAAACACCCCACAAAAACCACTCTAGAGGTGCTATGTATATTTTTCATCTTTAAATGTCAATGTGTAAACCAGCCAACACACATCTCAACCATTTCATATGCATTTCACAGGTAGCCAGAGACTCACACACATATTAACACTGAGGTGATGAAACCAAACCTTTTGTCATAGTTCACTTTCCCATCCCCTTAGCTCCTGGTCTGTGAAAAAGGAGAGAGGGAGTCAGGAAGAAAATCATATAAATCTAGCTTCTTGTCTTACTTTCCAGAACCAAGCAAGGCTGGCATCACTATTGGCCAGGAATGAAAAGACAGCTAAGTCAGTGCAGGGAGGAAGACAAGAATCTGACCAGCTCAATGTCTGTGTTTTTTTTTTTTTCAAAGGTACTATATATAATGATATCAGCCCATGGGCATTAGAATAAAGAGAAAGAGTATTGGGCAGGGACGAAATCAATTCTTCTGATTTTTAACCAAAAGACAAAAAATGATAATACTTAATACTTAGCTCATAAAGACTGAGTTAAAAGACATTGGGAATACACACACATACACACACACACCCATGCATGCACGCACATACACAAACACACACACACTGCTCATAACCTAATATAATTAAATCTGGTTTTGTGTGACTAAGTGGTATTTTGAAGGTTTGTTTGTGCTCAAAAGAACCTGCTCAAGTTTATCTAGTCCATTTGACCATGAGCCTTTGAAATCTTACTTTGGCACGAAGTACAGTCCCTCCAGTCAGGGTTCTACATTTTCAGTAAATTGATATCAACCAGGTTCTCTTCTGGGTTTGGAATAGTGTGAAAGAAAGCTGGTGTGAGTTTTCATTGCAGAGGCAGAGGAAGCCAAAATTAAATGACTCATCTGAGGTAATCAAATGTGATGATTTCTGTAAAAATGTATCCATGTTAGATCTTCATGTCCGAAGCAGAGAAGTCAAATGATTTTAAGTTCTAGAAGATGATGCATTGCATTAAAATTTCTTGTCTTCAGACATCTTGAGAAATGCAATGGCATTTATTTTTATTTACGTAGAAGCACAAATATACGTGGAGTCTCTGAAATACAGCAGCAGGAGGGACAAGTTTAAATATTTTTGCATATTTTGAACCAAAACTTTAGGATGCTGTCCTGACTCTTTTAAAATGTGTTTTCTATTTCCTTCCAAATTTGTAAAGGGAACAAATCTTCTCAAAGATATTAGCAGTATGAATTGGGAAGGGCAGGAGAGAGGGAGATAATTCAGAACTCAACATTTTTTTTAAATGAATGTTAAAAACAAGTAAATGCTAAATTTATTTTTTAAAGGACATTAGCATCACCAAACAGTTCTAAACCCCCAATTTAATGAAATGATTTCTAAAAGAGAACCAGCCTACTCCTGCTGATTTCAGAGGTCTTGATGAAACAAAATAAACTGTGTTCCCAGTCTCAAAGTTTTCTGTCCCTAGCATTCCTTCTGATTTGGCTTAGATTTTTTTTTTAACTGACCCTTTTACATTGAATAGTAAATAATGGGAGCGTTAAGAATTTTTCAAAATAAAGTTTAACCTGCCCAAGATATTCTAGAATACTAAAGTCACTAAAGGAGGACAAAAAATACCACTCCCACCAAAAAACCCAAAAACTCATATGATATTTCAGCAGCATAGGGACCCTCCCCTACTTGTCATGGGTCTCTGCAATGATTGTCCATTTGGTCAATTTCTGAAAGTTAACTAAAAATAGCTACAAAGTAGCACAGAGCACCATGAAACTAACTATACAGATTCTCTCTGATGCTTGTGTATTTCATGGCTTTGTACTAGGTGGAGCAATGCCTGAAATAGATTTGAGTGCACCAACAAAGGAATGACTAATATCATGCAAATATATATATATATATAAATGTCCAATCCACATAACCTTCACCACTGAATTTAAGGATTCAGATATTGTCTATATGCAGACACAGATTTGAGGGCTAAAATCATAATTTTCACAAAGTACTTACCACGCTATTTCTGAACTCTTCCTTTCCCCCTCCCTGTTTTCTACCTAATATTGAGTAGTAGTAGTGGTATCTAGAAGAAATGTCCTTGTTTGCTTTGCTAAATTTCTTGTGAATACATCAAAGTTTGGGGAGAAAGAGCTTTCTATGGGAGTTTATTGACAGTGATACTGATGAACAGCTAAGGAAATGGATGTCACATTATTTGGGGTGAACCGAACACATAAAAGACATTTTCCCAGGGGAAAATTCTAGAAATGACCTTTACATATCTTCATGTCCCCTAGGACATAACATTTGACCTATGTAGCTTCTAATACCAATCTGTTAGGATACTTTACTGCCAGTGCAAATATAGTTTTAAGAGTTATTCTCTCCTTAAAAACGATGGAGGAATGCATATGATTTGCACATGCACACACACACAATAATATTTATGAACTTACTGTTATTGATTTGTTTTCCTAATTTGAATCTCACTTTTACGTAAGCAAATCAACAACATACTAGAAAATTCCAAGTCAGCTACCATATCGAAAACCAGGATGTTAGGACTGATTTCCCAAAGTAGAGGTGATCTGTGGTTTATTTCAGAACTACATTATTCACAAACAGATTTTCTTTCACAGCAGGACCACAAAAAAATATTTATGTAAATAGATATTTTCGTGCTGATATTTTGTGGTACTTATATGACTTTCTTTTTGCTGATGTTTCATGGCATCCTCTTTTGGTTTCCTTCTTTGTAACAGTGTAATGAGTTTAGGTCTGAGTAGACTTGAATGGTCCTAATTGTCAGTATTCTTGAACACTTCTGTCCATCATCCTGTTACTCATCTGTCCCATAGTTTAGATCATGACCTGGCTATTTGGTATTGTTGCAAGTGCCTTAAATTCATGGCATCCTATTAAAAAAACAAAAAAACAAAGTTGGTGTTATGCTGCATGACAAAGACAAATACACCTCAAAATGTTGTCCTTTCTTAGCTTGCTGCGTTTTACAGTTCTTTCTGCTAACGATTTATAAGCCTTTATTATATAATATTGAACTACAGAAATGATGAAGTGGTTCACTTATTTCTGTTAAATGTACCAGAGCTGTGTATCTGTTCATGAGATACAGCGTCATTTCTGTGAAATGTCTAAATGTATGTGCAGGTCAAATTAATATAGGACATACTATCAGTCTGTATACAGGTATTCCTGTTTTGCTCAGCTGTGCAGATTCAATGAAAAAAATTAGTGCAGTAAAAGTTCAAACATATCATGTTTTCTAGACTCCATTATTAATGGTCCATGGCCCCCAAAAGAAAACATTGGTCAATGTCTGCAATTTACGCCAAACTCAGTTACAACCAGAGGCAAAATTCATATAAACAAGAGTCCCTGGGTGCACCCCAGTCAACAAAACAGGATTATTGCTTTCTATGAGTTCTTGTATATGCAAATTGTTTATGAAGCAAGTCTCAAACACACCTAGAAAGCTGGACGTTGAAAGTGTGTTCTTAGTCCTCTTCTATAACTGTCCCCTGCATAAACCGACATAGCTCTGAGACTTTGATAATGTCTCTGATGTTTTAGGCTTTTTGAGTCAAGGGAACTTTATTCAAGCATTGCCTCAGATTTATCCAGTTTATGCTGTTTTTACACTGGTCAGTTCTTTTGTATTCTTACAGCAATGATTCTTTGACTGTCCTCTTATGAATTTGTTCTACATGAAAGAGGCTTTTTTGTCTGTCAACATGTGACACTTGTCATCAGAATGGTCCCTGACCATTTGCACTCTTTCGATGTAGATGGAAAACTTTTTTCATAAAGTTCCCCGCTTTTGATTTGCTCTGTATTTTCCCTGCAGCTGTAATTGCCGAGTGCCTGTTGTATACTTTATAGAGTTGAAATAAAAAAAAACAATTACTTTTGAACAGAGTGGGCATTTTCTTTCATGTAAGATTCCCTGCTTCATAAAATCGGTTCCTGGAATGGGGATAGAGTCATGAAACTTCAGAATTGTAAAGGATTCTAGTGGCCATCTAACCCAAACTATACCTCCCAAATTCAACTCAGTAGGTCATTATTAAAGACAATGTGCCTGGCACTATGACAAGCACTAGAGATATAAAAATAAAATGAGACCAGGGCTAGCTAATACATGGCATAGCAACAGAGATAACAGTGTTTTGATTTGGGGGAATCATGAAGATGGGGTGCTGAAATACGGAGCATTTGGTTGACATATCCTTTCAAGAAGCCATGGTAGTATTCTACAAGATGCTTGAAGAGTACTCATCCAGCCTTTAGGGGAGCCTTCACTTATCAAGGTAATCTCTTCCACTTTGGAACGATTCTAATTGTTATGAAGTTCAATGTGACATCAAGCCTCAATCAACTTATATGTAACTTCCACCCTCTGTTTTCAGCCTTCTGGGGTGAAGGAGAAAGGGTCTAATCTCTTCCACAAAACAGTCCTAGTTCCAGTGTTTTATGTCACTCTTCTCACTATTCAGCATGATTTCATGGTGCCAGTTCTTCAAAACTTTGAGTCATCTGGAATTTTATTAGTTGTGGGACCCTGGGCAAGTGACTTCAGCACTCTCGCCCTCAATTTTCTCGTCCATAAAATGGGGATAATAGTATCACTTCCCTCATAGGGGTATCATGAGGATCAAACAGGGTGTTATATGTCAATTCCCCTTAGACCTTAGGGCACTATATAAATGCTAGGTATTATCTCATTGCTAACCATCCATGCTGCCTTCTGTGACTCTTGATCAAGTTCTTCTACTCATTCCATACAAACAGTTCACTGAAAAGACTAAGGACATGCCTTGTTTTTTGCAGATATGATAATGTACTAAAAGAACTCTAGAGTCAAGTAAAAATTATAATTTAAATAATTAATAGTACTAAAGTTGCAGGATATAAAATAAATTCACATAAATTATCAGCATTCCTGTATACCACTGACAACTTAGCATAGAGAACTCAAAAAAGAAATTCTATTCAGAATAACTATGGAAGCTATACATTATTTCAGAATGTATCTACCAAGATATACCCAGGAACTATATGAATCCAACTATAAAATACTCTTTGCAGAAATATAAACCTAAATGACTAGAGAACAACTCATTGTTCGTGGATAGGTTGAGCCAATATAATAAAATATACAGTACTACCTAAATTAACTTGTTTAATTCTTCTTTACAGATCAAATAACCGAAGGAATATTTTGGAGACAGAAAATAATAATAAAATTCAAACTTAGGAACAAAGGTCAAGAATATCAAGGGTAATAATGAGCAAAAGTGGGAAGGAAGGGCTTTATCAGTGTCATCTATCAAACTGTACTACAAATCATTAATCATTAAAATTGTTTGGTACAGGATTTTTTTTAAAGAAAAAGCTCTATCAATGGAAAAGATAATGTACACAACAGTCAGAGAATACATGAATTGTGTGAAGAAAAGCAAATAAGGGTTTCCCTTGTGATGGCAGATGAAGTAAATAATTAAATGGATCAACTGAGAAAATCAAATGTGATGATTTCTACAGAATTTCATCCTCTTTAGATCTTCAAGTCAGATTCAGAGGAATCAGATGATTTTAAGTTATAGTAGATGACATACTGTATTTAAATGTCTCGTGATGAAGATTTATTAACAAATGTAATGACATTTTTTTAATTTGTGTCTAAACGCAAAGGTACACAGACTCTGAAATGTAATAACTAGATGGATGAGTAGGGGAGGGGCGCTAGTCTCAGTCTGTTCCTTCTCTTCAGACAGAACTTCCTCAATAGATTCACTGGAAAACCAGACTTCCTCCAACCTCTGGAATGACTTGTCACTGTGTAACTCCCTGATTTCAGCTAATCCTATGCTTTTACACAAAACTCAGAGGAGATGATTAAAATCTTTCAGCTACTTAGAACAGACTTTGGTCTGGCACCATTGCACCTCATCAAATAACTTTCAAAGACTTTTCAAAATTAGTCTAAGGCCTCTTATTGAATTGCTCAATTGGGCAAATAAATTAGAAAGGAAATAGATAACTGGATATCCATCCCTCAATGGATAAGTGGTCAAAAACCTACAGGCACTCATTTAAGTAAGTCACTTAACATCTTTTTGCAAGATTTCCCATTTGTTAAATGGGATCATAATAGTGCCTTTATTGAAGTATTGTTGTGTAGATCAAATGAAATAATTTATGTGGTAATTTGTATACCTTAAAGCACCATATAAATATTAATATTGTTAGCTTTTTTCAAATATATGAGGAGTAAATTCTCAAAGGAAGAAACTCAAACTATCAAGAACCATATAAAAAAGTGCTACAAATGACTAATCATTAGAGAAATACAAATTCAATCAACCCTAAGGTTCTACCTCACACTCATCAGATTGTCAAAGTTGACAAAAAAGAAAAATGGCTAAATTTGCTAAATGTAAAAAAATAAAAATAAACTTCTTAGCTCTGGGATCAATCAAACAGGCTATAGACTAGGTTTGTCCCTTGGGCCCTTGACCAAGAGTATCTGAAAAAAATCAAAAAGAGCTGGAATCTAAGGGCTGTGCCCATGAAAAGGAGAATGGCTCAACAAATTGTGGGGTATAGATGTAATAGATCATGATTGTTAAAAAATGATAAAAGGCAACTTCAAAATTTCTGGAAGTATAGAGAGTGAAATGAACATGAACAGAAAATAATTGATATAATAACAACAATGAAAAGAAAACATCCCTGAAAAACTTAAGGCCTCTGAGCAATGCAATGTCTTGATCCCAAGAGACCTTTGATGAAATGAACCATGTTATCCACCATTTGATGGAGAGGTGATGGAAAGAGACACATATTTTGGACTTGGCCAGAGTGAGGGTTTGTTTGACTTGACTCTCTTTATTGGTTCCATGTTTTCATCCCCCTTTTGTTTTTATGGGGGGGTGAGTTAGTGGGAAGAATGGGAGTTAGCAATAACCATACCCCCACCAAGGCCATTGAAACATTTTTTAATGAATAGAACAGAAGGAAGTTCAGAAGGAAACACAGACAAGGACAATTTTGAAAGTAACATATGAAGTTTATTATAAACTTTTGAAAAAAGCAAGCAGCATGAAATGGTTTCATATGCAATCTTCTTTTTATGTTCTGTTGTGTATTTGGGAATGTTCTTTTTTGGTGGGTTTAAATTCAGAATTCTAAAAAAGTGTATAAACGGCATCTGGGTGGTCAATTTCACTCACATCCTACTAAAGTTAAAACTTGCATTTATTTTAAATATATTTAATGTTTCTTGACCTGTGTGTGTGCTGTGGTTTCCCCAGTGGAATGTAAGTTCCCTGAGGGTAGGAACTGTTTCATTTTTGTCTAGGTACCTGGATGTTATGTGCACAGTGCCTGGCATGTAGTGGGTGCTTCATAAACACTTGCTGATTAATTGAACAGAAATGAACAGACTGAGGACCATTCATTCACTGAGCAATCAGCAAGTCTTTGATGATCAGATCTCTGCTTTGCCATTCCTTCAGAATGGGCTTTGTCAAAGAAGGTGAGTACCATTGCTTGTTTCTTTCACCTCTTCAGGTACCAAAGGAGACAATCCACAAGGAGAAAAATGAAGTCAATTAGCCAAGTTTAAAAAATATATATTTTCAAAATCCCTTGGGAAAGCCAATCTATGAAAACCTCTATCACAATACCATGATGATTGTGGCTGTGACCTAGATTTTACTCCAACAACGATCAAATGTGGTACAACTGTCTAAGAATGTTAAAAACTGTAAAATGAAAGGCAGGGTTTAATTTCTAAAACTTCAGGGTTTACAAAGCATCCCATCCTGACCTCTTCAAGTGCTTGGATAATCCCTGAAGGTCATTTGCTAATGATTCCAATGGCTAAAGCCTTTTCTCAGAACTTGAAGCTCAGCAAACGTCAAGTTAGAATATAATGAATCTGAGTCATTCCTCAGTAGATAAGTAGCCAAAAGACATGGACAGTTTTCAAAAGACAAAATGCAAACTAATAACCATATTTTGAAAGTGCTCTGAATTACTAATAAAAAGGGAAATTAAGATTTAACCAGTTTCGAAGTTTCATTGCACACCAAGCATGTCCCCTGAAGCAATCAATCACCTTTTCTCAGCCAAACTCCTTGAAAAAACTGTCTGCACACCTTGCCTCCACAGCTTTCTCTCAGTCACTTCTCAGTCCCCTGCTATCTGGCTTCCCATCTCATCACTCAACTGAAATTGTACTTTCCAGAGTGACTAGTTATCTCCTTATTCTACAGTTACCATGGAACTCCACATGTCCAGATTAGAACTCTTTGGTTCCTTCCCCCTCTAAACTTCCTGTCATTGTCAAGAGCACCACCACCATCCAAGTCACCCAAGTTCACCACCAGGCATCATCTTCCATTCCTCACTTTCACCCAACATACACGATTTCTTTTTCCAAACCTTGTAATTTCTACCTGTGCAATATCTCTTATACATGCCCCCTTCTCCCCACTCACCAGGTTCCCACCCCAGTCTGCCCCCTCACTATCTCTTATCTGGACAACTTCGAAAGCCTTCCAATTGGTCTTGCCTCAAAAATATCTTCATTCCAATTCTCCTCCATTCAACTGCAAAAAGGATTTTTCTAAAATGCATATCTGACCATAAGACATCTCTATTCAATCAGCTCCAAGATTCAGATCAACTCCTCTCAGTTACCTCCCACTTTTCCATCAGTCTTATATTATTTCTCCCACATCATACTCTGCCATCTCTCAGTCTTTGCACTGATTGGCACCACACTAGGTATTCTCCTTCTTCCTCCCTCTTTTCCCCTGATTTCCTGTAATACTTAGCTCAAGTCATACTTACAAAAAGGCTTTCCCAAGTTATCCAGTGACTAGCACAATTATCTCTCAGATTACCTTTCCATATACATATGGCTTGTATGTAGTGAATTATTTCATGTTATCTCCTCAATTAGGCTGTGATATCCTTGAGGACAGGGACTTGGATCCCCAGATCCTAGCACAGTGTCTGGCTCATGGTTAAGTACTAAATAAAGACTTGCTGACCAACTGACTGACTGACTAACTAACCAGGAGAGGCAAGATGTGTATATATGCATATGAGCAAAGTATATATGAGATAATTTGTTAGAAGAGGTCCTAGCAGCTGGGTGCAGCAGAGCAGATCAGGAAAAATTTCATGTAGAATGTGGTTCTTGAGCTGAGCTTGAAGGAAACAGGGAATTCTAAGAGTCTGAGATGGTATGAGAATAAATTCCAGGCATGGGGAAACAGGCATGCCTGTTTCAAAGGCATGGAGATGGAAAATGGAAGGTTTATAACAGCCAAAAAGGCTAGTTTGATTGAATGATGTATGTTTGAAGGGGAATAATGTGTAATAAATGCAGGAATGTAGGTTGGAGACAATTCGTAAAGGGCTCAGATTCTCAGAACCTTTCACATGTAGTGTAGCCTATCACCTTCTATTGGGTTTCCCTACCTCAAGTCTTCCTACCCATCCTCCACATAACTGCCAAACTGATTTTACTCAAGTGTAGATCTGACCATCTCACTGCCTTATTGAATAAACTCCAATGGTTCCCTCTTATTTGGAGGATCAAGTATAAACTCCTCTGTTTGGCATTTCAAATCCTCCCTGACCTGCCCCCAGTCTATCTTTTCAGAGTCATTGCACAGCACTTCCTTTTCTATACCCTATAGTAGAGACAAGCTGTCTTTCTCTGTGTTCATGGTGATCATTCCTCTGCCTCCACATGTTTACATCAGCTGTTCCCCTTGCTTAGAAGATATCTATTCTCTCTTTCATCTCTCAAAATTCTAATTTCCTCTTAAGTTCATCTCAAGTACCACCTGATCTACCTATTTCTTCCCCAAAAAAATTACCCCATATGTACTTGACTTCAGCTTATGTGTGTTCCTGTCATTTCTCTCAATAGAATGTAAGCTTCTTTAAGGCAAAGACCATTTCCATTTTTGCCTTTTTATTTTCTGCACCCAACATGCTGCCTGGCACAGAACAGAGGTTAATAAATGTTCATTGATTGATTAATACTGCCATTCAACAAAAGAGGAAATAGGAGCATGGCCAGACTAAATGTAACCCCGAGTAACCATAAGCCCTAGCTAAGAAGTAGCCAATGTGGGATTGGATGCCATCTCTTCTAGACTGCAAAGCCAACCACCTCCCCACTGCACTACAGTGCCTCTTGACTGAAAATTCTTAAATACTGCTGGTCCACATATCTTCTAGGCACGTGTGTTCATCCTTCATTGCCGAAGAAGACCATGCCCAGAGAAATAATGACATGACTTGCACTTGACTTTGTTTTGAGTGAAGGAGGGCTGTGCAGCTCACCAGCTTCATTTCTCCTCCAGAGCCATCTGAATCCATTGACCAGATATTCATCAGGATGACTGGCAATGACCCAGGATGGGCAATTGGGGTTAAGTGACTTGCCCAAGGTCACACAGCTAGTGAGTGTCAAGTGTCTGAGGTGAGTTTTGAACTCAGGTCCTCCTGACTCCTGTACTGGTGCTCTATCCACTGCACCATCTAGCTGCCTCTATCTTCTAGGCAGGACTTGGGTGAAAGAAGAGGCTGCTTTCTCAAATTAAGTAACAATGTTAATAGCATTTCTTGTATCCACCCAACGAATGCACTCTCTGGAATGCTCCATCCTTGTCTCTGCCTCATAGGGTCTTTCTTTTCCACTCAGCCTCACCTTCCTCAGGAAGCCTTTCCAGATTCCCCCCACACCTGCTAGTGTCTTCCCTCCAAAACATCCTTGTATTTATTGACGTAGAAATCTGTATTTGTCCACTTTATATTTATACTGTACTTGTATGTGAACTTATGTTTCCCATTAGAATGTCAGATCTTAGAGGCTAAGGATTGTCTCACACTTTGTCCCTGTATCCCCAGTACCCAGTATGGTGCTTAGTACAAACAAGATGCTTAATAAATGCGGAAGGAAGGAAGGAAGGAAGGAAGGAAGGAAGGAAGGAAGGAAGGAAGGAAGGAAGGAAGGAAGGAAGGAAGGAAGGAAGGAAGGAAGGAAGGAAGGAAGGAAGGAAGGGAAGGAAGGAATGTAGATTAAGGAAAACTCTCTGCATTCAAGTACCGGAGAACACTGATATTCCACCAGAGGGCAGCAGAAGCTCGAGTTTTAGCCAGAAACAAATTGGTTCGAAGTATGCATTCCCTTCTCTCCATCTTCTCTTCTGCTTCCTACTCTCATCCACTTCCCCTCTTTTAATTAAACAAGAATTGCTGTCCCCGAGGGGCCAAGACACATTCCCAACACCCATTGTTTGGGAAGGTCAGGGAGGCTGAGGGGCTCCTCCTCCCCCACCAATGATCCTGGTGAGATGGGGTCCGCTCCAGGGTAGGGCTCAGCGACATGCCAGCCTGGTTCAAGTCAGATGTAGACCCAGGGTCCCCCCTGTTAAACCATTTGATCTAGATCCATCAAAAGGAGACCTGGAACCACTGGGAGCTTGAACTGCTGTGGCCCAGGGATGTACAGGACAACAGGATGTTTGCTGTGTCCCAGGCAGGGCAAGATTGGGGCAGGGTGCATGGGGATTGGGTCCAGAATTGGCTTTCAGAGAGACAAGGCCATCTCCAGCTAGAGATCCTGGTGTTTAACAGGGTTACCAATTCAGAAAGAGCAGCTAGCCCCTACACACACACACACACACACACACACACACACACACACATACACACACACACACACACACACACACACACACCCATGCACACATACCACTTATTCCTCTCTGCTCCTTAACTTCAACTTTTGTGTCCCTTCTAGAAATGTGTGGCCATTCTTCACATGAGAAAAATGACAATTGATACACTTCCAGGTGAGTTGAAACAAGTCACTGGATATGAGGTCAGAAGTACTGCCAATCTCCTCTCTACCACTTCCTACATTCATCCACTCCGTGCCAGGCCCTAGACTAGGAGCTGCGGATATGAAGGTGAAAAAGAAAAATCCTGCCCTCAAGGAGCTGACATCGTACCTGGTCATCAACTTTCTAATTGCCTGTATAACCTCCATCAAATCTCATTATCCATCTGGGTCTCAGTTTTCTAGTGGATAAAACTGGGTCACTACTACATTCACTACTTACTTCTCAAGATGGTTGAGAAGAACCTGCTTTGTAAAGTTTACAAGAATCCCTGCTCACCTTCCTCCTCCTTAAACATTCTCCCTTACAATAGATACATGAGTCATTCCTATCTGCAAGGTTCCTCCCTGCTCTCAAACTCATGACCCTATAAAACCCAAATAAACTCCAAGCTAGTTCTGTCTTTATACTTCTGAGACCATACCAGTTATGCACATTATGGTCTCCCAGACTCACAGGGGAGAGCTGAGCTTCCTGACACCAAGTTGCTCCTTAAGCTCTGTGACTCACTGCCTATAGGTCTGAAGTTTCTTTCCAAGAAAGTCAGTCCATATGTGGCAGAGTACAGGGAGCAGATCACAAATACCTGCTCAATAAACACTTTGTCAGAATAGAGCGAATGGTTCAACTGTGACATCACAGAATATCATTTGACTGTAATATCATCCGAGCAGGTCTGATCCTCTCCTCCTAGATTGACCACAGGAATGCTACATTGAAATTCCCAGGAATAAATTCTAGAAATCAATTTGTAACTATGCCTGAAAAGTTACTAACCAGTGCCAACTCTTTGACTCAGCCATACTCCAACAGGACTAGACATGAAAGAGATCAAGGAAAAAGGAAAAGTTAGTAGCACTTTCTTGTAAAGGCAAAAAGAGGCACCCATCATTTCATACTATTGTGCTACAAAAAATAACAAAGGGGATGGTTTCAGCTAGGTGGCACAGTGGATAAAGTACTGGGCCTCGAGTCAGGAAGACTCATCCTGAGTGCAAATTCAACCTCAGACACTTACTAGCTGGGTGACCCTGAGCAAGTCACTTAATCCTGTTTACTTCAGTCTCCTCATCTGTAAAATGAGCTAGAGAAGGAAATGGCAAACCCCTCCAGTATCTTTGCCAAGAAAACCCCAGAAGCAGTCACAAAGATTCAGCTACAATTGAAATATGGCAACATAATATAACAGCAACAAAGCAGCATGGTTTCAGAGCATTCTGAGATTTTTATGAACTGATGTGCAATAAAGTGAGAAGAACAATTTATACAACAGTACTATTGTAAAGACAAACGACTTTGAAAGACTTAAGTGCAACGTCAGTGCAACGACCAATCAAGGTGTATAGCTATTGACAGAGAGGTGGATGGATTCAGACTGAAGGATGCAAGATATTATACTTTTTTTTGGACATGGACAATGCAAAACCTGTTTTGCTTTAATATGTATGTTTATTGCAGAGGATTTATTCTTTTTAATAGAGGAAGGGGAAGTAGATACTTAATAGGAAAAATCAATTTAATACTAAAAAACATTCACAAGGCCACTGGCTTCATCTAAGATCCCTAAAGATCGATAGCCAAATGTCCCAGACTAATTACCTTGCCTTACCCTGAGGCTTCCTGAAAAGCTTACAGGTTCATAGATCTAAAGGTAGCAAGGGTCTCAGAGGTCACCTAATCCAACCCCCTTGTTTTACAGAGGAGAAAATTAAATGAGGCCCAGGGAATCTTAACGATCAAAGAAGACAGGACACTAGATCCCCATTTTAAGTGACATACTCATGGTCATAGAAGTTCTAAGCATCAGAGGGGGGATTTGAGCCTTGACCCTCTACCTCTGGAGGCATCCTCTCTCCACTGTACCCCACTTCCTTGCCTCCTCTACTCCTGTTTCCATGATGCCCCATAAGAGGCCAAGGACTGGGGATGGACTGATCACATTGGGGCCCAAATGTCTCATGGATTAATGTCATGTAGTGAGACATGACAAAACAGAGAATTCAGAGAAACTTGACAAGACTTATCAGAAGTGATATAAAGCAAAATAACTTGGAAATAACATTAAAAAAATGACTAAAGCAATGGAAAAAAAGAACAATTAAAAAGGCACGTTCTACGAATTTTGTTTGCTACAAGGTGTGGGTCCAGGGAGGGACCAAACTGGAAATGACTGTGACTTAAAAAACAAAATGAATCAATAGAACTTGAAGACATAATCATAAGACTCACTCATGTGAGTGTCATTTTGAACATGGTGATTCTGGGGGCAGGGGAGAGGAAGGGATGCTTCAGCACCCAAAGATGTCACAGTTGAGCCATTCGTCTTAGTGACTATTTGGCCAATATCTTGTATCCTCCTACATGCTATGTGCTCTGCCTGGGAGATTTGTCATTGACAGAAACACCAAATCTTTCAGGAAGAACATTAAAGGAATTGTTCATTAGCGTAATTCTATAGCACTGACCTATCCCTGTTGTCAGGATGGTGGGAAAGCTGCCAAGAGTTTGCTGCTCCATACTCAATCATCTTCCCCATTTTTTTTTCTTCTTTTCTATGTGTGGAGCCTTTTTATTTTCACTAAATTTGTTTTGTACAATTTAGCTACCATGAAAGTCGGAATTCATCTGTGGGACCCTAATGATCAGTGCTAACTGTCTCCATTGAACAAGTTGCCTGAATGATTGTCTAGCATCTCCATTGCCTAGTGTTGAAGAGAATCCTTCCCTTGGGAGAGCTCTTTCACTTGTCCCCAGACTAACAACCAATTCCTGAAATTTGGCCATTATGAAAGGCCCTGAGACCAAAACCCTTCAAAACCCTGATGAGAACACCAGCTCCAAAACACCCAATTGAAATAAGGCCCTGGGACCCTAGGGTTCTGGATCTCCTGCTGGAAGAAAGCTCTGAGGCTAACCAGGGCAAGTCCCTGATCTGAGAACCAGAGGGGTCATGATCAGGCTCACACAGCATCTTTGTTTCTGTTCTAGATTGGTGCCACTTAATACATGGGCATTCACTGGCCAGCCCAAGTGAACAATTTTGTTTTCTGAGACCACATAGTTGCATTACAACAGGTTTCTCTGTGAATAATAATTTTTTTGAAAGCTAGAGCCACACAAAACAAGGACAATTTTCTAAACTGGAGCCCCAGTTTGGATCCCTTGTGGTCTACTTGGCCCCACTGCTTTGACTTTGATCATACCAAGAGTCCCCCACTGCAGCTCTCAATGGTTTAAATGGAATCCTGGGCTGCATTAACACTGGGGTGGCTTCCAAGAACAAGGCTGTGACAGCCCCACTCACTGCTCTCTGCCTAGGCCAGATCCCAGCTCTTTGGCACTACATTTAGGAAGGACTTTGATAAATTGAAGAATGTCCTGAAGAAAGCAAGTTGCCTGGTGAAGGGCCTGCAGGCAATACAACATGAGTGTTAGATGAAGGACTGAGGGGCGCTTTTCCTGGAGAAGAAAAGACTGGTTGGAACTTCCTAACCCTTATTCAAGCTTTGGAAAGGCTGGCACGTAGAAGAGAATGTGACTAATTCTGCTTGTCCACAGAGGAAAGAACAAGAACCAGTGGGCAGAAGCTGCCAAAAAGTGAATTTAGACTTGGGCAGCACTCTCGAATAATTCAAAGTATCTTAAACTGACTACATCCATTAGTAGTGGGTTCAAGTCAAAGCTGCATGGTCAATATCTTCAACAAGGGGATTCTGTTACATTGTTCTAGAAGGCCTCAGACTTCTTCCAGCTCTTCAGGTCTAGGATTCTGGAAAATATGTTAGAGTCTCCATGCATGATTCCATGAGAATCTTTAAGATTCTCCACGAGAAACTTTCAGAGAAAGTTTCCTACATCTCAGAACTATGAGGCGCCTTTTTCCATTGACCATAGATGTAATATTTCAGAGTATCTACAGATGAAGATTGCTTATTGTACTAGATAAAGTCACATTTCCACCAGACCAAATGGGTTTAGTGGTTTCTTACAGGGCTAGGCTAAAGGAGCCAGCTATCTCTCACTCTAATGAGGGCAAGCCTTTATCTATTTCTATAACCTATATTCTAACCTATGTTCCAATCAATACCACAAATTTGGGAAAGACTATCCAAACTCCTGCTTATCCTGGCAGGTTGGGTTATCAGAGGCTCACTGCTTACTCATCCTTTGAAAGTCTAGGGATAACCCCAAGGAACTAGGAAGTGACTTTCTAGCTCATATATAGATATAGATATAGATATGGAGAGAGAGAGAGAGCTAGCTCATGAGCCCCCACTGGTATGCTTTTCCTTCCCATGATTATTAGTTGATACCACTTATTCAGAAAGACTTAATTAGTTTATAGAAAGGGATATTTACCAAGGTGGTACAGTTTAAAAGAAAGAAGGTCTTGATAAAGCATCCTCTCAGAAGTTTTCAACACTGTCTCCCACCAATTCATAGAGTCCTGGTGAAAGGGGGCTCAAACTTAGAGGGTGAATGTGGTAAAGGAGTTAAAAATTCTTTTCTTCCCCTTTGTGGGATATGCATAAAGTCACACAGAGGCATGATACGGCTTTTCTGCTGGGACCCTTGTGGAGTCTTAAATTTGCCTTTCCTTATCACATGTAGTTTGTTCTCAGCTACCAATAAAGACAACCAGTGTAGATGAAAGGAAGTCTAGAATCCTTCAAAGATTACAAAGTCTTCGTCTAACGAGGAAAAAGAAATTGAAGCCAAAGGACTCCTCCCACCAAGTGACTCCTTTTCAGGGACTTGTCTCTCACCACTATTCTGTTGGATAATGGGTTCTTTGCTCCTACTTAACTCCATAATCTGATACAAGCCCCAGAAGGTTCTGGTTACTCTCCTAGCCCATCCAAACTTTCTATTTCATATAAGGATATATCCAGGACTCATTCATACCAAGTGGACAATCAAGGTCTTCTCACCTGATAAATGTATCAGGGGTAAGTATAGTGGAGAATTTTCAAGACAAGAAATATTTATTGAGAACTTACAACGTGTAAGGCACTATCCTAGGCACTAGGAGATTCACAGACAAAAAAAAAAAAAAAACACTTCTGTCTCGCGGAGCTTATAGTCTACAAGGGGGATACAACATGTTAATAGTTATAAATTGGATAATTTGAGGGGAGAAGATAGAGCCGATAATGACAACTAAAGGAATCAGGAAACGTTTTCCATTGGAAGTGGCATCTAAGCTGAGCTTCAAATTGGAGTCCTAGGTTCTGGAAAGAGACACTGGATGCTCCTGACCAAATCGCTCCCCCCTTCACCCACAGGGAAAGGGGGATTCTGACTTTCTCCTTTGTCCCTTCACTGACCCCAAGGCTGTAAGTTGCTAGGGGTCAGAAAGGCCACACAGGTTCTCAGGAACAGGAGAATGTCAAGGCTTTAAGTGTTTTCTCCAAAGACTTAGTCTTACCTCTGTGTCCTAAAAATGTCATTTAATTTATCTGAGCCTCAGTTTCCTCAGGGATATTTTTTGTTTCATATACCAGACACAGTGTCTTACATGTAGTAAGTGGTTAATAAATGTTTCTCATGTTAAAAAAATACCTGGACTCCAGTTAGCCCTCCTACATTTATCAGGTAAAAACTCATCTTAATTTTTCACTTAATAGGTGTGACCCATGGGGTGGTGGGAAGGGTGGGGGCAGGGGGGTGTACCCTACATGGTTTATCTGGTCTCTTCCATCTCTAGACCTAGGATCTTGTAAAGACAAGACTAGAGTAATAGCAAACTTCGTGGAGGGCTTTCTATGAATCCGATACTGTGTTCGGCTCTGGAAATGTGAAGGTAAGATCAAAACAAGACCTGTTCTCAAGGTGCTAGAATAAAAATCTTTGCTCCAATTGACATCATTTCCAAACCCCTAGGTGGGATAAAGGACTGGCCTTAGAGTGAGGAAGGTCTGGGTTCAATCCTGCCTCTGACACACAAGGCTACCCAAAAAATCCCTCCAGCCCAAAGCATCCCAGGGCAATTTCCTACCTGAAACTCCACGTTGCAAAGTGATAGCAAAGGAATTTCTGACACCAATAAAAACCAAGTTTGGAATCCAGAGCTTCATCCTACTTTGCCTTACTGTCCCATATTCATCTTTCCTGCCTGTAGCAAGCCCAAGTGTTCTTTGTCCTCTCACCCAGTTTAAAGACAATAGGTTGGTCAGCCATGCTGGGAAAACATGTCGGTAAGGACTAGTTGTGGGCAGGATCTCATCTTATGTAGTTAGCAATAACACTACCTTGGCTAAACCATCAAAGAACAGGGCACCCAGTGAATTCTTCAATGGGATGTCTAAGATTCCCCCAAACAAAGAGTGGTGCTCTCTACCTAGGCTACCCTAAATGCACTACTTACCTAGGCACTAGCCCAGGAAAAGCCAGGTCTTGTTGGAATGTTGCTCTTGTTTTTAAACAGCCAATTTAAACTACCTTTTTGATGCTGTAAATTTTTATCCTGAAAATCTCTGAAATGGATAATGTGTGTGTGTTGTTGGAGAGAGACTTTTTTTCATTCTCTCCTTGTTAAGTACATACTGGTGTAGAAACCACTTTTAGTTTCTAAGTGAAGGATTTCTGGCAGGCATTTGTTCATTCAATAAGCATTCAACAGATTTAACATCTATTATGTGTAAAGCACACTGCTGATGAAGAGAGATACAAAGGATGCTGCTCATGTAGAGTTTACACTGTAATGGGAAAGGGGATACATGTGATATACCGACATTCATACAATCAATATGAGAGAATTGATACCTGCCATAGAGTCTCATAGAGCTTGTTGCTGTTCAATCATGTCTGATTCTTTTGTGACACCATTTGGGGTTTTCTTGGCAAAGACACTAGAGTGTTTTGCCATTTCTTTCTCCAATTCATTTTATAGATGAGAAAACTGAGGCAAGAAGGGTGAAGTGACTTGGCCAGGATCACAAAGCTAATAAATATCTGCGGTTGGATTTGAACTCACAAAGACAAATTTGCTGATTCCAGGACCAGCAACTTTATCCACTTGACCACCATGTGAGAGACACCCCCCCCACACACACACACACACACAAAGTCATTAAAAATGTTCTGTCATAAATGGCCTCGGTAAAAGAAGGATAGTGGAGATTAAGGAAAGGAATGAGGGAACAAAGGGGTTGGTTGAAGGAGATGTTTAGGAGTTTCTCTTCTGAAGAGTCCTTGTTTTAAGAAGAGGTGGACAGAACTGCAAAGAATGTGGCTGGATATATGTTAAAGACACAGAGACCATAGAGATCAGCTGGTTTTACAAATGAGGAAACTGAGGTCCATGAAGGGAAAAGGACTTGCTCAAGGTCACAGAGATAGTGATTAGCAGTTATTGGAGACTGAAACTCAGTTTTTTCTTCCCCAAATTCAGAGCTCTGTTTTTCTACATTTTCTTGGTATGTCTACATGCCTGGCTATTTTTTCCTTCCCCTTTGGCTTTGAAATTATTCTCAAGAAAGGAGGAGGAGGAGAAGAGGAAGAAGATGATGATGGTGATGATGATGATGATGATGATGACAACAGGAAAATGAAGAAAAGGTTCAAGAGGAAAAAAGGGGGAAAAGAAAAAAGAAGCAAAAGTTTCATGCCTCCATCCTGAGCTCTATGAGGTCAGGAGTCCCCTCCACTAAACTTCACAATGCCCAGCCCTTAATACTGGACTCCTCACGCAGTAAACAATGGATAATTTTTCTTGGATTGAAATAAAGTTTGGTACATGACTCAAAATGAATACATTAAAGCCTAAAAAGAAACATATCAGTCAGAGGTTTCCCTACTGGGGAAGGGGAGGGAATAGGAGAAAGAATCACTAGTGGAATTCTTGTGCAATAAATTCTGCAAACCCAGTTTAGTAAACTAGAAGATTTAGCAGCAGGCTAGACCTTCTTCCTCCAGCCTGGAGCCTAGATCCTGTATGGGTACAGGCTTATGTATGTGCATGCCCATGTGGATGTGGATGTGTGTATGTAGATGAGCATGTGTGTGCATACATATGTGTATGAATATTCATTTGAGCCAATAAGTTCTGCAGCTCTGATCTGATTCATTGTTTCTCTCACAGTTATTGAGGGATCAGACTGAAGGATCGAAATACAATTGGAAAGCCTGATTTTTATGGAGCCTTTTCACTCCTGCCAAGCACTTGACATCTTGAAGTCTCCCACTCACGTTTGAGGGAGGCACTTCAGGGATTATTATCCCCATTTTACAAAGGAGAACACTGAGGCTCAAGGGAAGAGTGACTTTCTCCTGGTTGCAGAACTGAAGTTAGAGGGATCTGAATCTCAGTCTCTCCTGTCAGTAGAAAGGTCTCCTTGGCCCTCTCCACTATCCCACCCATCCTCTAGATCTCTATGCCACGCTGGCCAAGGATAACAAGAGTTCTTGGTCAGTTACAGGAAAGTCACCAGTTGTTACTTCCTGTCTGTCTCCCTCTTTCCTCTCATCTGCAGCCCTGATCTAATGTCCAAAGGCCAGGCTCTGCCTACCTCTCCCCCCGCCCTCCCAGATTGTCCCTTCAAAAGGATATTTAGAGCAGCCTTTCTTTCTGACCAGGCTTTTGATGTGCAAATCCCCTCCCCCTTCCGCAGGGGAGGGTTGGAGGGAGAGATTCAGACAGACAGACAGAGAGACACAGACCTACAGACACACAAGCATACAGAGAGTATGCAAACATAGACAGAGACCTGGATAAGAAGAGTCCCAAGGGAAAGACTGCTGTCAGACCAGCCCTGTGTAATCAGTCACTGAGCCCAAACACCCCACCTCCCAACTTAAGTGCTTAATGAATAAATTTCGCAGGAAGCCTAACGAGTACTATGTTTATTTTGGCTTATTGGAAGCTCAGTAAGAGGTAAAGGTTCTATCTAGCTTTATGGATTGTGAAGTTCCTTTCAGACACCATCTCTTTGAACCCTCACAACACCCCAGTGTAGTGAGGCCACTTCACAGATCTGCCCATCTTGCTAATGGCCCTCCTCAAGTTATTTGGGATTTCTTTATCCGTGTATACACCCTTCTTCCCCAGATTGTGTATGTAGTGATCTATGCATGGTATTTTCCCAGGGGAATAGAATACAGGTTTCCTGAGGATAGAGTCAATTTCATTTTTGTATGTGAATCCACAGCACTTTCCTCAGAGCAAGTGCTTAATAAGTCATTGTTGAATAAATGATTGTGGAAAAGCAGAAGCACAGTGATGTGACGCAACTTATCTAGGCTCACACAACTAGATAGTTCTAGATTAGAGCTGGCAGGGATTTCTCTAGGCCAGAAAGTCTTCATTTACCCATTTGGTAGCCTGGTCAGTTCTATGAACCCCTTCTCATTACAAAGGAAAGCAATCACAGTGAAATAATTATCAATATATTTTTAATTTATATTTTAAATATGTTGATGTAGTGCAACAGCCTCCTATTACAGATGAGGAAACTGAGTTCCAGAGGGGTTGTGTGACTTGCCTAGTCTAAGCGTCTGAGGAAGGGTCCCGGTCATCCTGACTCCGGACACAGCCAGAGCAACAGCAGAAGATAGCGGATAGGACAATAGGGGTTTAAATCCTTTCTCGGACACTTTACTTAGCTAAGTAATCCTGGGAACTTGACCTAAGCTTTCTGAAATTCAATCCTAATAATAATAGTTATTTATATAACGCTTTAGGGTTTCCAGAGCGCTTTACTCATTTGATCCTCATTTATTTTCCCTTATTTGATCCTCACAACAAGCCTGGGAGGAAAATGTTGTTAATATCCGCAATTAATACATGAGGAAACTAAGACTGACTTGTCCAGAGCCACGCAAAGTCTGCGGCGGCATTTATACTCAAGTCTTCGGATTCCAATCCAACACTCCAAACTCTATGCTTATTAGAAGACAAGGTCTCCCCTTCGTCCGGCGCTGTTTCCGGTACAGCGGTGACAATGTGCCTAGTGTGAGCAAAAAGCGCCTGAGTATACCGGAGAGGGAAAGAGAACGGACTTGGCGCGCTAAGGGAGGTCCACTGGGACTAAAGTGTCTCCGATGGCGGGGCCTGGAGAGGGTGCGGGTAAGGGTCCCAGGAGTTCCCCCTCCTTAATTAAGTCCTGGGCAACTTGGGAAAACTGGATTCTTCCCGGGGCGGAAGCCCGGAGCGCTTGCCCACCGCCTCGGAGCCTGGGACCAGAAGCAGGAGGGGGGTAAGGGGGAAAGGGAGAGGAGAAAGGAAAAGAGGGGAGGGGAGGGGCAACCCCATCCCCCTCTTCTCCCTCCCCCATCCCGCGTAGGCACTCACACACCCCCTCCCAGCCCCTCTCCAAGGCTTTGAAATACCATCCTGGGCTTTGTAGTGGCCCCCGAAGGGGCGGGCAGAGCCAGGGCCCGGGAGTATAAAGGCGGCGGCGGTGGCAGGAACCCGGGACAGAGCTGCCTGCCCATGCAACAGCGCTAGCGAGTTCTGGTTGGCTCGTCTTGGGCTGCTCTCGGCTTGCCGCTATTGCCGCGACTAAGAGCCGGGAGCCCGAGGAGCCTACAGTGGCCGAAGCCGGGCATTCAGTCACCCGAGCCCGGAGTCAGCAAGCTGCGTCCCAGGACTTGCTTCCCACGGGGCTGTCTGTGCGCTCCCTCTGCTCCCCATCTGTGTTTGTCTGTGTCTGTTTCTCTCTCTCAGTCAGTCTGTCTATCTGCCTCTTCCTCGTCATCACTACATCCAAGATGCCAGCCCTGGCACCCGCTCTGGCTGCGGGGGCGGCTCGGTTTCTTCTGGCGTTTGCCGCGGCTCTCTGCTGTCCGCCGTGCGCTCCGGCAGCCGCAACGCTGAACACTGTGTTGGTGAACTCCAATGCCATCAAAAACGGTCACTCGGGACCCGGCGGCGGCGGCGGCGGTGGCGGCGGCGGCGGCAGCAGTGCGGGGCTTGTCCCCTTCTGGGCAGTCAGCGTGGCGCCTGGAGACAGTGTTCTGTTCGACCGACCCAACGGGTACATGCACGTGGACAACAAACACCAGGTGGGCACCTTGCTTGGGGACCACCCTGGACTGTGGCAGAGGGGAAGGGGCGATGGGAAGACGGGTAGCACTAGGCTGGGCACCAGAGAGTTCTTGTGCTGGCTTGGACTAAAGGAGAGGGATCGCAGGGAAATGCTCCTGGGAGTGAACTCTAGACGAATTGGGTGGGGATATTTCTGGTGGGGGCGGAGTGGGACTCCAGGCGCTTTCTGAGAAAGCGAGTGGTGACGGTGTGATGGCTAAGAGGTGCGGAGAGAACTAGGTTCGTCGTAATGGGCGAACTCTGGTCTGGGATGCAGAGGATGCCTGACCCACAACAGCTTTGCAACCTACTTCCCTCCGAGCCCTTAGTCCTAGCGAACCAGCTGGTTCAAATCTAGAATTTTAGGGAGAGAATCTGAGCTGGAAAGATGGAAGAGACTTTCCAAGTCATTAAGTCCAACCCCTTTATTTCACAACTAAAAGAAATTGAGATTCAGAACGGGGTGGGAGTGGACGTGACATTACCCAAATCACACAGATAGTCAGGAGCAGCGCTAGCATTCTCACCGGCGCAGGTTGCTGTGAACATCAGTTTCTTCTTCCGTACAATTCAGAGAGTTGGATCTGGAAGGTCCCTCCCAGCTCAAAACAGTCCATCAATATGCCTACTGTGTGCTAGACACTGGAATGAACACCATGGTTATTCAAAGACAGAAGTGAAATACGCCAATCGCCTGGGTTCAGATTCTAGTTTTGTTTTATGAGCTGTGACCTAGAGAAAGTGACTTAACCTCTTGGGGCCTCAGTTTCCTCTTTTGTAAAGTAAGGATTTTTGGCGGGAGGCTCTTCAAGGCAGATCTTTGCAGTTCCAACTCCAACTTCTTTGACTGCTCTGAGGTCTCACCACGCCCTCATCTTCTCTCTTCAGCAACATTTTATGTGTGTGGATGACAAGGATTGCGGTCTGGAAGAGTACTGCGACATTGGCTCCCGGGGCGGCAGCAGCCCAGGCGGCGGCGTTGGCAGCATTGGGGTGCAGATCTGCCTACCCTGCCGGAAGCGCCGCCGGCGTTGCCAGCGGACTGTCATGTGCTGTCCGGGAAACTACTGCAGCAACGGTGAGTTGTCGGGACGCCCTCCTGGACTCCCGTGTGTGCCTCACCTGGGCCTCACCTAGCTCCATCTGGTACTGCCTTAATTTGGTCCCTGGGGGGAAATTCGGAGCACTGGAGCCCTCTCCCCACATTGGGAGGCCACACAGCAGGTCACAGCTTCTGAAGAAAAAACATTTAACTTTCTCCCATTTAGGAAGAGAGGGAGGAGAAGGCAGGAAGCCTGGCTCTAGAGAGCTTACCTTGGCATTTCTCTTTCTGATAGCACCCAGCAAAAGAGCATGCCAACCTTAAGTGTGCCACAGTAATGTCTAGTAGTAGTAGTAGTAGTGGTGGTAGTGGTAGTGGTAGTGGTGGTGGTAGTGGTGGTGGTGGTGGTGGTGGTGGTGGTAGTAATTGGGCCAATCTAGTAGAGTAAAAAGAAAAATGTTTGGAGTCAGCAGCAGCTGACTGGTCACCAGCATTTGAATCCTGGTCCTGACACTGTACTGCCTTTGTAACTCCAAGGTCAAAAGCCTTGTCCTACCTCTGCCCCCTTCCCCCTCCAGCTGTTTTTGTACTCCTATAAAATGAGGTTTTGGATTCTATGCTTTCTTTCTTGTGTCCCTTGCCAGTCTAAAACCTAGAGTGCAATGGGAGCACAATGGACCAAGTTCTGGCCTTGCGATCAGAAATCCAAGGCTTCTGGTTTCAAACATTTACTTATTAGCTGTACAAGCCTGGGAAACTCACTTAAGTTCTTTACACCTCAGTTTCCTCCTGTGTATCTCTTGGTTGTATGTAGCTTTTTATGTCAATTTTCCCCCCAGTAGATTGTGAGTCCCTTGAGGGCAAGGGCTGTCTTTTGCTTTTCTTTGTCTCCCCAGCCCTTAGCACAGGGCTTGGCACTGAATAGGTTCTTAATAGATGTTAAATGATAATAATAGCATCAATTTCAAAGTGTAGTTGGGAGGCTCAACTATCACTACTACTACTACCTCCATCACCACTACCACCACCACCCTAAAGTTATTAGCCCTCATTTAGAGACTCAAGTTACTTTATTATTCAAATTACTAGTCTCTCAATAAAGCTTTGGTTTGTAGTACAGAATTACGTACATGAGAAAGGGGTCCCAGAGCAACATCAAGTGGAGCTGAGGGTACTTAAATTGTTATTTATTTTATTTTCACATTTGTTTGCATTTTAATAGAAATAGACCCGTTGAAATGCTCTTTGATTTACACATGCCATCTCCTTTATGGAATTATCCAATGAGTACAGTAAATGACCCTTGCTTCAAAAGAGCATTCATGGTCCAGTGGAAAGAATGACTCTGAAGTCTGAAGGCTTAGGTTCCAATCTTGCTTCTGATACTAGAGCTTTGATCCTCTGAATGTGCATAAGAACAAAGATTTATCTTCAGGGAATCTCTGAGATCATCTAATCTTCTTGTACAGTTCAATAGAAAGAGATCCTAGTAAGGAGTTAGCATGTTTGGCTTCCCAACCTGACTTTGTCCTTTACCTACGGTGTGACCTTGGGCAAGTAAATGGTTTCCTCATCTGTAAAATAAGAACTGGTGATCTCTGAGGCCCATTGGAGCCCTAGATCTGATACTATGATTAGCTGTTCTCTCTGGTCCCTCCCACCTCTCCATCTCAGATCCCACTGATGTTGAATTAAGACCTAAGGATCTGGCAATTTGGGCAGAGTCCCAGGAGTAGTAAGTGGATCAGCGAGGATTTGAACTGGGGTCTTCTGACTGAATCCAGAATTCTTTCATCTAAGTCATACTTTAGATAGGCAACAAAATACTTATATGTATGTGTGAGTGTGTTTTTAATTTGGTGGCATAAACCTCAAAACCTCCAATTCTCCTCCCCCAAATCAGTATGCTCCCGCATATTCAGCTGTACACAGAAAATGCTTTAAAGAGTCTGGATTCTGGCCTGTGTTGCTGGGTATGATTGTTAGGGACACTCATCACTACTGCTGTGACTTCTTGGTTCTTTGGGGTCCCCATCTAAAAATGAGAAGGTTGTAACTGATAACCTCTAAACTCCCTTCAAGCTTATACCCTTACCTCTACTGTAAACTGAGAGAGGGAGTTTTGGGGGACATGGAAAATGATGGTTCACTGAAGGGGGTATCACCATGCACATCTGAGATGGAGACTTTAGCCCTTGACCAGCGCCTCTTGCCTTTTTAGGGATATGTGTACCTTTGGATCAGAACCACTTACATGCAGTAGAAATGGATGAGTTGACCACAGAACCAGTGAATCATGATCACAGTCTCTTGGAAGGCCAGCCTAGGAGGACCACTCCATCTGCCAAGACCAAAGGTGAGAGAATATATGACTCTTCCAGTGAAGGTGTCCTGCTCTCCTCCCCAGGCAGCAAGGACAGACATCTGGATTTAGGACTGGAGACCACTGGAGATTGTAATCCCACCTCTGTTACTAGCTGCTAGTAAGTAGCTTCTCTAGATTCCAGGGCAATGGGATACTGAGATACAGTGGAAAGCATACTAGGTTTGTTTTAGAGGACTTGGTAATCTATGTGACCTTGGGAAAGTTAAAATCTCTGAGCCTCAGTTTCCTTAATTAAAAAATACGGATGTTGGACTAAATGTCCCCTCTACCTCCAAAGCTCTATGATTTTATGAATCACAGTCCCAAGAATTAGAAATTTTACCAGGAACCAACCAGTTCAAGGACTTTTCTGGACAAGAATCCCTTTTAACCCTACCCGTCAATTGGTTATTCAGCCTCTAATTGAAGTCTTCGAAGGGGACCCAATTCCTGGGACAGTTCTCATTGTCAAGTTGTTTGGTGTTTTTCCCCCGAAGTCAAGCCTAAATTGACCTCTGCCACAACCACCCAATGCTCCTTGGTCCCATCTCAAAGAGATATTATTTTCAAACAGTGCTTATAGCACAGTACCTCTGCACACCATAAGCGCTACATAAATGTTTATTCCCCTTCCCCAACTCAAGTCAAAAAGTAGAAGTCTAATTCCTCTTCTCCATCAAAAACAGTTTCAGTCAAATGGAAATATCCTACCTGCCCCATAGTGTTGTTAGGAGAAAGAAAGGCGTCATAGGGTGAATTTAGAGTCCAAGGATCTTAAGTCTTAGTTCTGGCTCCGCTGTTTACTACCTGGGCAAGTCACTTACCTGGGTCTCAGCTTCTTCATTTGTCAAGTGAAGAGGTTAAACTAGGTGGCCTCTGGGGTCTTTTCCAGGAGAAGCCAATGATCTGAGAGCGCTATTTAAGCAGAAATTATTGTGGCCCAGAGCAGTAATTTCATTGACATAAGAAATCACCGCCACTGATGTGGGCCATTCCTTCTTGTACAGACAGTTGTCTGCGGTACTGAGGGGTTAAATGACTGGCCCCTGGTCACTTAATGACTATGTTCAGAAGCAGGACGTTAACCTGGATTTTCTTCACTCCAAAGGCTAGTCTTCTTCACACGCAATCATGCTTCCTCTCCCTGAGTTGGGTGTCTCAGGGAATGGAACTTCCCCGAGGGCAGGAATCGGTTTTCTCTTTGTCCTTGGTAAATGATTTCCGGCTGCCTGATTCTCAGCACTTCTCACTTTCATCTCTTCCCCAGGTCAGGAAGGTGCGGTTTGCCTCCGCTCCTCCGACTGTGCCGACGGCCTCTGCTGTGCTCGGCATTTCTGGTCCAAGATCTGCAAGCCCGTGCTCAAAGAAGGTCAAGTATGCACCAAGCACAGAAAAAAAGGCTCTCACGGACTGGAGATTTTCCAGCGCTGTTTCTGTGCGGAAGGCCTATCCTGCCGAGTACAGAAAGATCACTTAACCAACAACGCTTCCAGGCTTCATACCTGCCAGACACATTGAACCGCTCTGGCGCACGGCGGCTCGCCAGGGACTTCCGTGTTTGACATCGAACCTTTTCACGAAGGACACGTTCAGTGTTTACAGTTGCGCTCTCCAAATGCTCCTTCCGGAAGCCTGGAGTGCAAAAACGGCTTTGTTTCTGTAGGGAACGAACTCTGTCTAATGACTGTTTGCAGTAAATTACTGTGTTGTAAATATCCAGTGTAGCATTTCCTTGTACATGATTCCCAACTTTTAATTATTTTTCTAAAAGTGCTGCATTCTTCAAAATTTACCCACAACCTGTAAATTTTGTACACACTGGTGATGTTATCTTGAGTCTGATAAATGTTCTATTTTTAACTGAAATAAATGGTTTCTGCTGAAAGGCTTTGCCTTCTCCTTTTGTTAAGCGGAGGTGAGTGCTCAGAAGGGTCATTTCCCTTCAAGGAACTGTAAAAGAAAAATCTAGAGAAACACCCCTTCATTTTAGGGACAAGGACAAATTAAGTGAGGTCACAAAGGCAGTAGGCAATAACTCCTTCAAACCCTCTGACTCCACATGCAACTCCAGTTCACCCAAACAGGGATGGGATGATGGGCTTGGAGTTAGGAACAACTGTTTTCTACACCTCTGACCTCATGAGCGCTGGTAACACTGGGCAAAATGGATTATATCCTGGTACTTTGGACAATTTCCTAAGACTTTCCAAACATTTAGACCTAATAAGTTCTTTGGGGGAGGAAGTTCCTGAACCAGAAGTTATCAAGTTGTCCAAAATCACATCTTTCTCCTCTTTTTGACAAATTCATCATACTTATCTTGAACTACAAGAGCCTGCTTTCCAGCTCAAGGGGGAAGGGTCTGTAGTTAGGTCAGGGAAGACTCTGATTCATTCAAATATTCTTATTTCCAGCAGTCTCAGAAATACTACTGTTCATTTGTTGTCTGGAAAAATCACAAGTCAAGATTAATTGTGGTATAACTTATCTTTCTTTTTTTTTTTTTTTTTGGTTTGTTTACAATGACAGAAAATATGCAATGATTTTCAGGGCTATTATGGGACAAGATATAATCAAAATCTAAGATGATGTCATCAGCTCCTACTGATAAAAAGCAAAAATCTCCAAATGAAATCTTAAAGGACTTGATGAGACCAAATAGCTCACATTTCTCTAGTGTTTCATGGTTTGGAAAGCATTTTCTCTAAATGACACAATTATCCCTCTATAGATGAGATAATAAACCCCTGCCTTCTAAAAGACTAATTTCTAAATATAACTTACATTTCTATCCCACTTTAAGATTTACAAAACCCTTTCTTCCACATCAGCCTGATAGGGAGTCTGAACATTATCATACTCATTCTACATATGAAAAACATTGACCTGGTGAGGTGTAATGACTGGTCCAAAGTCATACAGGAAGGAGATGTCAGAACCAGGTTCTGAACCAAGATCTGACTCCAAGTTGAAAGCCCTTTATGCTCTACTCTACATCAACATTAAGATAAGATTAATGACATTTAGAACCAAATGCATAGAATAAACCTAGGAGTGATGTTGTACATTTGGAAAGCATTTGGAGGAATTCAGATTCAGCTAATGATCCAAAGGGCAGATGGACAGGTCTAGGAGATGAAGAAAACAACTGAAAATATCTTAAAGGTTAAGAGAGGGGTGGAACACCTTTGGCCTCAAGGTCATGTGTTCTGTGAAGTCTGGATTCAGTGACCACCTGTGGCCTCAAGGTGATGGTTTCCCACTCCTGAGTTAGAAGGATGCCACTGGTGCTGACTGAATAACCAATGAAAGCATGTATTTTCTGGGGCTGTGTGCCTGTTTCAAATTTTGCTGAAGATTGACACGTGCCATTGGAAGACTAATAAGACATTTTTCTTCCTTGGCATTTTGCCTTGCCAAATATGACTGAATTTTGACTCCACCATCCATATTCCTTTCCTGTGATAAAATAGGGAATCCAAAACTGACTCAAACCTTCAAATCTCAATTAGCAGCTTTCTCTTTGCTCCCACAAATTCTACATGGGCATCCAGTCTACATTGGCATTTCTCTAATTTTCTCAATGTGGAGTACATGGGAGCTAAGTCTCTGTCACCCATTGTTTTTTCTCTACTCAAATCCAACTGAACAATTTACTTACTTTGGTCCAGGCCTGTGGTTTTGTCAAATTAGCATCTTTTACCACCATTTATGGTCTAAAATCAAATTCTTAAACCAGTATCCATGATCCCTCAAGGGGATCGAGTTGGAGAGGAAAGGGTCCAAAAACTTGGATGGGAAAAATTTCATTTTTATTGTCATGAACCTTTAGCATTGCCTTCAATTATTTAAAAACATGATTCTTAGATAGTGTCTTTAGACTTTACTAGATTACCTGAGGAGTCCATGACACAGAACTGTGTCCTAGAGAATTGTCTAGGGTATTAAAAAGCTAATTGAGTTGACCTTTGTTGGATACTCAAGGGAGGACTTGAACTCTGTCCCTTCTGACTTGTCCATGACATCATGTTCCCTCTCATTTTATCCCTATATATTCTTGATGCTGTCTGGTTTATATGGAAGAGAGGGAGAGGAACTCTTATTATTATACTCAATTCTTATCTCTCCATACCCAGAAAACTCAGAGCTCTGGGCATTTAAAAAATAGGGACTGAGCAAGTTCCAAAAAAAAAATTTCTCAGCTTTTCAACCAGAAATGGCAACTGCAGGTTTAGGGGACTTCAAGGTCTGCCCCTAAACTGAAGGGCTAGAATATTTCCTTACACTGTCTTTTGTTGGGAAGGTTCAGCTTTCAGGCCCAGGAGAAATTTTCTCTTCCTCTGCGGATGGGTTTTGTGAATTGCCAGGAAGGCCTGATGCGAAGGTCTGGATTCCCAATGAAGTACAACAGATGAGAGGAAACAAGAAACTGCTTTCTCTCAATGACTACTTTCTCCCAAGACAGAAGAGATTTCTATTTGAGAGGAAGAGGCTTTGAATTCGACAGGCTCTGGTTATCTGATCCCTTCCTTGCCGCAGGAATAAAGAAGTTGGGTGTGGAGAACAGCATCTTGCCAAGGCCACTGAATTTGGAGAGGACTTGAGGACCTGGCCCTGCTAGTTACTCTGTCTGCAACGTTGGTCAATCACTTCAGCTCCCTGGACCCCATTTTTTTTCATCTGTTAGCTCTTCTCTCCAATTCTCCCTTCTTCCCATTGCTCCATCCTCCTCACCCCTTGCTGCTGGCCATGCTAGTCCTTCTGCTTTTCCCACAAGAATTCAGACTCTCTCTAACCCCTAGACTGGAGATAGGTCATCCAGGTTGCCACTTAGTGCCCCTTTCCAAACTATTCCATCAACTCTTACTCCCTATTATGAGTTGACTTCCCATATTACAATATAAGTACCTTGAGGACAGAAAATGTCCTGCTTGCCAGCATTTGTATCCCCAAGACATAATGCCCTTAGTGCAGCTCTGACTGCTTCACCCTCCTCCACCCCCATTAAATAAAGTCTATTTCCCTCCAGCACTAAGTATATAGCATCCTCTCTTTGCTTTTAAAATCCCTTCAAAACCTTGACCCATCCTACTTTAAGCATCTTTTTATACCTTGGTCACACCCAGCATGTGATCTCTTTTGCTGTTCTTAGTACAAGATACTTCCCCTTCTCAGTCCAGGAATTTTCACTGTCCATCCCCCATACATAGAAATCTCTCCCTCCTCACATATACCTTTTGGCCTCCCTGGCTGCCTTTAAATCCCTGCTCAATTACCACCTTCTAATTCTAATGCCTTGATTCATTATTTCCACATGTACATACATGCATACATACACATTGTATGTGTATACACACATATAATATACACATACATAATATACACACATATAATGACTATGTACAGGCAAGCTGTAGATAGATAAATAGATAGATAGTACATGGATGGATGGATGTGTGCATGTGTACATATACATACATACATGTCTCGTTTGTGCATAGTTCTTTGCAAGTTGTATCCCTCATTAGAAATGAACTCTTTGAGGTCAAAGACTGTCTTTTGCTTTTCTTTGGATCCCCAGTGTTTAGCACAGTGCTGGCATGTGGTAGGTGCTTACTGAATGTTTATTGACTAACTGGCTCTGGCAATATCACGCATCAACCTCATTATCAATGTTTAGATCCTTGGAAAGTATACTATCAAGGTAAGTGAACTTATCCATAGCACTCAAAACTTCTCCATTTGCTGTAACTGATGATTCCATGTAAGAATGGTGGTGGATAGAGCACTGGTGCTTTCTTGGTGCTAATTGTTAGGCCAAAATTAGGTAGCTCAGTGTTTAGGAGTCTCCAAAGGAAAGTATAGGAGGGAAGAGGTATTAGACTGATTACCAAACTGAAGGTCTACAGAGCCATTGTGCTGACCTCATTGCTGTACGCCTGTGAAATATGGACAGTCTTATCAGCGCCATGCCAAAAAACTGAATCACTTCCATTTGAATTCTTAGGAAGATTCTGAGATCACCTGGCAAGATAAGGTACCAGACACTGAGGTCCTTCCTTGCTCGAACTAAACTGCCAAGCATTCAAACTATGCTTCAGAGAGCACAATTCCAATGGGCTGGCCATGTTGTTCAAATGTAAAACATACACTTGCCAAAAACACTGTTTTATGGAGAACTCACACAGGGTAGGCGATCACATGGTGGTCAGAAGAAGCAATATAAGACTCTCAAGGTCTCTCTCAAGAACTTTGGAATTGATTGTGTAACATGGGAGACACTGGCACAGGACCGCTCAGCATGGCATGCTCACATCAGAAAAGGTGCTGTGCTCTATGAGCAAAGCAGAATTGAAACAGAACAAAGTAAACATATGGTGTGCAAATTTGGAGTAACCATCCCAGATGTTCACTTGGACATTCACTTGGACTATCTGCGCCCAATCTGTGGGAGAACATTCCGAGCTCATATTGGTCTGATCAGCCACAGTCAGACACATTGAAACTTGACTTTATCATAGTAACGTCACTTTGGGTCGTCTTTGAGAATGAA
This sequence comes from Bettongia penicillata ogilbyi, assembly GCA_023548195.1. Taxonomy (NCBI): domain Eukaryota; kingdom Metazoa; phylum Chordata; class Mammalia; order Diprotodontia; family Potoroidae; genus Bettongia; species Bettongia penicillata. The sequence goes on from JAJHZJ010000344.1 coordinate 294,642, forward strand.
GGACCACAAACATTGACTAACTAGTTAGTACTAGTTAAAGCTTAATAAATGCCTTTCCCTTTCATAGGACTTCTTCCATGGCTCAAAAAACAAAAAGAAGTTAAGTATATTTAGGTTCTAAATATGTGAACATAAATTCCTTCTGAGTTAAAAATCACAATTTAATTGTCTCTTTCGTAATAAGGGTGGTACCTCTGGTACGCAGAGCTATAACCATATGTCAGAAGCAAACAGCCTAAATGCACCTTCAGTTCAGTTGCAGAGGGTGATAGAGACCCTAGCACACCCTGTGGCCATTTTGAGGGAGATTAATGCTGAGGAGAGGAAAGGCAGGACCTAGGTCAGGAAAGAACTCCCCAGGGGTGCACCCATTCCAAATGGGAGGGACTCAGGATTCAGGAAGCCATTATGTGAAGAGTCTTTTTCTAACTAATTATTCTTGTTAACTAGGTGCTAAACTGAGTATTTAAGGCACTGATTGTTCAATCCACACTCCTTCTAAATTTCAGTGCTCTGGGGTAAAGCCCGAGTTACTATACCTTGGTAATGACTGTTGGCACAGATCAATTGTGAGGAACAACCGAAAGAATCACCTCATTGTTGGCCTTTGGAACTTCCCTATTTGCAAAGGTTCTTCCTTCGTAGTAATGTTATACATGCCCAACATCATCACATCACCCCAGAGCGTGTAGCCCTGGGCAGCAGGGTCTATAGACAGCATGCACTTTGTTTCCCAAATGTTAGTTTTCCATTGAGTTCATAGTCGTCTTCCTTTCTGGTTTCTCCTTCAAATTATACCTTCGAGGAGACAACTACATTTATGGTTCCCATTTGCTATTTATTAACATCGATGGCTGAGTGGTTTCAACTACCAGAAAAAAATGCTAAAAATATGGACATGGATCCATCCAAGGAACCTAAAAATAGCATAAAACAAAATAAAAAGAGAAACTGAAATTCAGTGTTTCTGCTTTGATTGTTTTTCTTAACTTGCAGCATTAAATGACTGGTGAATGAGAAGAGGAGCTCAGGATAGCATATTTGCATGGCTGCAAGACTAACATGGTGGTCATTCCAAATGTCAAGCCATTCAGAAATCTGAGTTATTTCATTCCGCTCTGGGAGGCGGAGAGGGTAGGGAACTACTTTTGACATCTTTTTAATTCAGGCACTGTAATTAACTATTTAATAGCTGCTATGTGTTCTTTAGTCACTGGGCATTCAGGCAAGAATGTTGAAGTGCTTCTATATGCTAGACACTGGGCTCAGCATGTGGGATGTGGAGAAAGATAAATACATCAGTCTTGTTCTCTTGCTCCCATTCTGCAGGAGAGACATCTTTCAAAGACTTGGACATACAAGGTGCATGAATTCAAAGGAAAGGTCATTTCAGAGGAAAAGGCACAGTAGTGAAGGGAGGAAAGAGGATCACCAGGAGAGGCACCCTCGAGAAGGGAGATTTGAGCTGTCTCAAAGAAATCAGGGAAGCCAGAAAGTGGAAGACCTTTCCAGCCAGTGCAAGTCCTTACTCAGCCAACAAGCCCAAATTAAACACTGCTATGGATCAGGCACTGTGCTTAGTCCTTCGAAAGAAAGGGGTGAGGGGTCCCTGCTCTCAAAGGTCTCGCAGCATGATGGGAGAGACAACATTAAACAAGTCTGTACATACATAGGATAAACTGGAAGAGGGAAGGCACTTGAGTTAAAAAGAGGAAACATTCTAGAAGAGGGTGGGGTTTTAGTTGAGCCTCAAAGAAACCAAGGAAGCCAGGAGAGGGAGATGAGGAGGGAGAGCATTCCAGGCACAAAGACCAGCCAGATGAATGAACAGTCTAGGGGGAGTGTCTTGTTGAGGGACAACAAAGACACCAGAATACACGAAAGCAAATGAGAAGGGAGTATGCTGTAAAGGTAGGAGGATGTCTGGTGATGGAGGACTTTAAAAGCTAAAGTGGGTGTTACATTTGATCCAGGAGATGATAGGGTTAATAGGGGAGTGAGATGGTTAGATCCGGGCTTTAGGAAAGTTAATTTGACAGCTGAGTAAAGCCTGGACTGGAATTAGAACAAAACTGAGGCAGGGAGACCAAGCCAAAGGTTGCTGTAATCTTTGGTCAATTATAATATGATGGGAGCCTGTGCCTGGGTGATGGCAATATTAGAAAAGAGGGGTGGGCACACACCAAAGATGTTGCAAAGACAGACAAGAGAGGACTTAGCAGTTGACTGGATATGAGAGTAAATGAGTGGCTAGTTAAGAATGATACATACATTGCAAACCGTGTACCTGGGAGAATGATGGCACCCTCAAAAGTGATAGAAAAATTGGTGACTTTAGACCTGTTTCTCTGTCTCAATGCCAGCTGAATGATGACATTGGAAGTCCAGTGTAGAATTTAGAATTGAATGAGAGGAAAGACAATAAATTTAGGTTTTCTCAAGCGGTTTAGTCATGAAAGGTAGGGAAAAAAACATGACAGCTAGCAGAGATGGTAGGATGAAGAGTGAGCTGTTCTTGTTTTTTAAAAGATGAAGGAGATATGGGTGTGTTTAATAGCAGTATAGAAGAAACCAGTAAATTGAATGGGATTGAATATTAGGAGAGTAGGAATATTAAGGGGGCAATTGGTAGGAAAGACAGAATGGGATGGGATTAAGGGTACTTGTAGAGAGGGACTTCTGCTTTGGCAAAGAGAAAGGTCATCTCTTAATCTTAGAAAACAATAAAGGAGAAGTCTTTATTAGAAAAAAGATGGTAACCATAGATGGCCTCTCTGGTCCTATATCAATCCCATTTATTTTGACCCCTTACATTTTTGATATGTAACTGAGCCACTGGCTGAGTGCTTTATGGGAATCTGTCATTTCTGCCTTTGATGGAATGTAGGCTTCACCATGTCCTTGATTTTCCCAGGGTTATCTGGGAGGGATTGTAACTCCCACAGGCAATCCCTAATTTGGGCATTTCTCCCAATAATGATTTAGTCTGTGTCCTAAAGTGACAAAAACAATTGGACCTAAGAGATTTATGGTTTTGACATCAAGTACCTGTCCCAGAATGGAAAAGGCAAAATTACAAAGCCCTGGGCTAAGTGCTGAAGATTTAAACAGAGAAGCAATGCAGTCCCTGTTCTCAAGGTGCCCACAGACTAATTTGGGAGTCAAAATATATAGGGGGTTTCAGCTGCAAGTAAGATAACTTAGTTACAGAGATGATGCAATAGAGATGCCAAGGGAGGAGCTGACTAGGAACTTCTAGTCCTGGAGGGCATGGGCATTCCTTGGATTCCTCCCATTATTGGCATGGCCCTGACTCACATAAATCCCCCAGAGTGGGACCAAGAACTCTAAACCAGTGGCTTTAGGTCTTCCAGGGGCAGTTCAAAGGCTCTCCAAACCTCTTTAAAAGTCATGGTGATCACAGCACTTGATAGCTGTGTTGTAGTGCATACTCCAATCCTAGAAGTCTGCCTGCTGAGGCATAAAATTGGGGGAAACCATCTCCTGGGTATTGTTTCTGAGGAAGAGGAGGGAACAGGAGGAAACAAGAACATGCTCTAACATCACACAAACTTGTAGAACTGGAGTAAGTGGCAAAACACAAACAAGCGGAAAGTGATTTAAGTATTTGAATAAGGGGGAGAGATAGAAACAATGTAGATAGGCAGATTGAGACAGATACACAGAGAGACAAAAGAGAAGAGGAAGGGGAGGGAGGGACAGGGAGGAGGAAGGGAACAATAGAGAGAGACAGAGGGAGAGATGGGTAGGGAGAGAGAAAAAAAGACAGAGAGACAGAGGAAGGGGAGACAGAGAGACAGACAGAGATAGAGACAGAGACAGAGGGGAGGAATATATAGTGTGTATATGTATATATGGAGAGAGAGAAAGACAGAGAGAGACAGAGAGAGAGAGGAGGGAAAGGAGACAGACAGAGACAGATACAGAGACAGAGACAAAAAGACAGAAAGATAGAGAGACAGAGATAGAGAGAGAGCCACCTGCTTAAGCTCTTGTTTAGCTGCTGCTAAGCCCTTGGACTGGAGTCTCTTAATAACTGAACCTAGATCTCATTTAAGGTGAAAAAAATAACCCTAATTCCGAGGTGGCTTAACTTCTAATTATTTCATTCCTTTTGAAAAGGCACAGGTGCCAAAGATCTCCACCCTCCACTCTGTGCACTAAACGTTGTTTTGTCTTTTTTACTCTATTCAACAAAACCAACCAACTCTGGGTTTAATCCCCACTGATGCTGGGGCTCTCCTTCCCTTGGCCCATGGCTCGACATTCTCACCCTGCAGCCACTGCTACATCAGGGTTCCCTCTCAAGGATTTTAGGAGCAGGGAGGGGCAAGAGGAAATTGATAGTGATTCTCAAAGCCAAGGCTGAACTTCTATGTCTTTGATCTTCCTCTTCACAGACTCTGTGGTTGGTTTTGATTTTCAATTAAAATCACCCTTAGGTGAGGGTGAGCAGTGAGGCTTCTTCTAAGCCACCTGTATACGAGGTTTGGGGTTAGCACAAACAGAAAACAAGGCAGTTCATAGATTTCTCATTGAACATGGCATCTTGAGGCCCATGGCATAGCTCACCTTAAAAAAAAAAAAAGTTTTAAAGTGTTTTTATTGGGACCGATTGCTTTGTCACCTCACGTACTTCCCCCAAAGCCCCAGAGAGATCTCCCCCAAAGTAGATTCACCAAAAACAATTCAGCAGAATTCCTTGTAACTTTCCACTTTCTTGTTTAATTTGGACAACAGAGAGGCAGACATGGGCAGTGGATTGTCATTTGTTCTTCCTTTCTGAAGAGGCCCATTGATATCTTGGGTGATGTCTTGACTTGTGCATGAATTGAATTGAAGTGAGGCAGAGTTACTCAGAGTCAACCTTGCTTTCTCTTCCAGTGTTATCAAAGTCCAGTGGCAGGACCAAAGTTAAGACAACTGGAGATGGCCCAGGATGGTGTCTTGTATGTGTGACCAAGCTCTAAACATCCACAGCACCTTCATGGTCATTGGAGCAAATTATTTTCATCCATATATTCCATGAAAGGAAGTCTTCACATTTGGTGTAGACATCCTCCTAACTCACAGATGGATTTGAGGACCCTTGGTTACCCTCAACCTGATTTAGTCCATTTCCCAAGATGACTTTACCAGGTTGTGGCCATTGTGCATGCTATAGTTTCTTGGAACCACATATGAAAGTCAGGTGAAAGCCAGAAACCAAAGAGGCATGAGCAGTCCAAAGAAGGGGTTGGAGAGCCCTCAACACCAGACATGTTAGTTTTCCTGGAACACTCCCTAAACCCCAATGTATAGAATGCTGATCTTGATGTCAGGATAACCTCAGTTCAAATATCACCTCTGATACATGCTGACTATTATCATGACCAAGTTGTTTAATCTTTCTGAGAATCAAACAACTCTTTAAGACTATAAATTATAGATGAGTTGTCATTCACTATGGAGAGATTTCACAATGGAGAGAAATCCCACCTGAAGAAAATCTTAGGTCTTTGATGCTCCTGGAGGCTTTTATTCGTCTCTCTCTTTCCTCTAGGGCCTTTCTGACTCTTCATGACAACTCTTGGGGTTCTTTTGGTAGTGATGCTGGAATGCTTTGCAATTTCCTTCTCCTTCTCACGCTCATTTTACAGATGAGGAAACTGAAGCAAACAAGATTAACTGACTTGCCCAAGGTCACACAGCTTGTATCTAACACCAAATTTGAACTCAGGTCTTCCTGACTCCAGGCCAGCAATCTATCCACCATACTCTATCCACAAAGAATTGGTTACAACCAAAACAATTTACCAATAACGACAGCAAAAGCTATGTGACCCTAAGGCAAGTTACTTAACCTTTTTTTGGCCTCTTTCTCCTCAACTGGAAATGGGGAATAATAACAGTACTCCATTAATGAAATACTATTTGTCAAATGCTTTGTAAACTTTAAACTAGAAGGGTGAGGATGATGAAGATGCTTTATGCAGAGTAACATGTGAGGCCATGCCTTCACAGATTGGTCCTTGCCTGTCTTTTCAATGCCATCAGGGGAGAGTCTAAAGGCCCTTCCCATTCAAGGTCAATATGTGATCCATGAATATGAACTTTGACTCTTTGCACAAATGTTTATTCTTTCCTTTTAAATGAAGGGGATTAGAGATGGATGCCTGGGAATAGAGTCTGAGCCCAGGTTTTAGCCAGCCAGTCCAGTGTCTAAGTTTTGAAGAGTGCTGAAGAAAAACATTTCAGGATATTCACAATCTAATGATGACTGAGACCAAAACTCATTTAGCAGTGAGGCCACATTTGGATGGGAACCTGGATTATATAGAAATCTCATTAAGACTGAGTCCATTCTCTATAGATTTGAGGTGACAAAGGGAAGGCATGCTACCACTGAATTGGGGTGATGTCCTATTATTTCTATATCTCCAAAGTAAATATCTCTTTGCAAAAGCTAAGCAACTTCAAATGGTTAAATGGAACTACAGTGTGAATCATAGGCAGTTAACAATAGGAGAAACATGCCATAATGGGGGCTCAAGTTGATAGTATTAGAGAGATACCCTAATCCTTCAGAGGTACCTCTAGAACCCTGAGGGAAAGATGTAGCCAGTATCTCTTCAAGACAGTAAGAACAGAGTCCTTTCTGAACCAGGTAAGCCTTTGTAAGACATCTCAAAATGATGGACAGGTCTTCTTGGGAAAGCAACATTTGACTAAATTATAAAGTTGCCTGATCTTAGTTTATGTGGGTCCCATAATCCCTTTTGCTCTATACTAAGAATGATTTGAGTTTGGTTTCTTTTTTCCCAACTGACAAAGTGGGAAAATAGTTTGGCTAGAGAAAGCTACAAACTTCCTGGGAAATCTCATCCTGTAGACAGACAAATATGACATTAATAGATTTAGGTATTTTTACAAAAAGCTCCAACAATTTGATACTTGTGAGAATCTCCCCTGTGACAGATACTTAATGTCAAAATCAGTGGACACCGTAGTAACTGACAGGCAATCTTTCCCTTGAGACATGAAAATGCTAGTCTGCAAGACTGGCTGAGGGCCAGTAGGATTGCCATCCAAGAAAAAGAGGTCCTGAGAATGGAGGTGGGGCAGCAGGAATCAATCTCCATTGAACAAGCAATGGTATGTTCTAGACTGGGCAGATAGGAATAGAGTGCTAGAAGAGATGTGGCAGGCAGAGAAGCCGAAGAAAGAGCTGAGACAAAAGAGGGAAAGAGAACAAGGCAAGGACAGGCAAGACTGATAAATGGAGAGAGTAACAAAAAAAACAAACAAAACGAGAGAAATGAAGAAGAACCAGTAGTAAGAGAAACTTCACTGGGCAGTGTTTGACATACACTAAGCACTTAATTGTTGCTTTAGCTATCTACCTACCTCCTTAAATATTTCTGCTTGACTGCCCATCTATCTAGCTACTTAATTCATCATTAATTATTTTTAAGTGAAGTGGAATTTAACTGAAATGCTTTAAAATGGAAATGTCAATGACTTGAGCCTGGTGTGACCACTTCCTGTTGGAGAGATGCTAATTAGCAATATCTGCATTCAAAAAATCCAAGTTGTTTGAGAACAATAATTGTTTCCTTTCTCTTCTTGTGTCCCCAGAACCAATCACAACTCCTGGCACATATTAGGTGCTTAATAAATGCTTGCTGATTGCTATAAATATTATTTTTGTTCGCCAAAGATATGTTACAACTCTTTTATTTGGAGGCAAGAAAAATTTTCTCTAAAGAAGTAAAAATAAAGAATAGATTTTGTCAGAAGAGATTCTTTACAAATCCTAGCCACATGGCTTATCATTTCACCTGATTTGCATAACACCTATTACTATAGCATCACATTACAGGTAACCCAGGTGCAAAGAGAACCTTGAAATGTCCCTAGCCGTCCATGCCGGGTGTTAAGAATATACTCAGCAAGACAGTCCATAGGGTTTAATGATAGATTGAGATGTCAACATAGCAACCTCAAGAAAATGCTCCTGTGACAGATGAGAGAGAACAGGCTTTTGATTATGCTAATGAGCATAGGGAACTCCCATATAACAAAATTACCTCTAACAAAGCAGGTTGTTGTCCAGAGAATGATAGGTTAAGTGACTTGGGTAAGTGTTACAAGGCTGGAATGTGTCAAAGGTCTTCCTGACTCCAAGGCCAGTCCTTTATGTCATGATGACTCTCCTATTCTGTAATTATCATATTCATATTAATTTTAATTCATGTTAGCTATAATGTCCTGTATAAACTATAATTTACACACACACAAAAAGAAACTGTCAATCTACATTTAGCCGAAGTAATTTTCTCACCAGAAATTTCCTACATCAATGAAATTGCAAGGCTGTGCCCATGTACCTGCATATGTGTGTGCTTGTACTTTATATATGTATATACATGCATGCATTTATACATACGTGTATATACATGTGTAGATATGTAACCTTATTTTGCATTATGTTGTATCACATTGTATTATGTTTTCATAACTATATTGCATAGTGTATTGTATTATAAACTATGTATTTGATGTAAAATTCCGATTACTTCAAATAGATGAACAACTATCTGTAACATAGAATCTTAGGCTTAGAGTTGAGACCAAAAAGGGATCTTAAAGGCCACTTAATCCAGTTCGCTTATCTTCTGTGCATGTATATACACGCATGTACATGATATGTTTGTGTGCATGTATATTTAGTTAGCTCACCAATTGTTTTCACACATATTATTTAAACTGATTAATATTAATAGTAGTTACTATGGTCATGGTAGAAGAACAGGTCAGGAGATTTGGGTTGGCAGCTCAGTTCTATTGCTCACTATCCATGTGACCTTAAGCAAATTACACTCACACAGAGTCGGGATCCAACACAGGCAGGAAGAAGAGCTAGAGCATTTGATCCAATCAAATAAGGTGAAATAATTTAAGAGCTTTTCAATTCAATAAGTATTTATTTGGCACCTTCTAATCACCAGGTGCTGTCCTGAGGGTTAGAGATTTGAAGATGACATAAATTGGTCATAGCCCTTTCAAGAACTTTGCATTCTATTGGTAGGAAATATATGTGCAGGTAAATAAATGCAAAATGCATGCAAAATAATCTCCAGGGGTTGATGGTGGTCACAAGTCTAATATGAAAGCAGGTCATTAACAATAGAACAGTCATTCCATGGGGTACAATGGTAAGGGAAGAGCAGGACAGGGACACAGAAGAATGAAGTTAACCTGAATAGGACTGAGGGAGCAGAGTGGTGGTGGAAGAAAAGTGCTTTGACCTAGACAGCCTGGAACTCCAGTGAAAAGGACCATAAAGCCTTAGAGAGATAGTCTCTCCCTTTTCAGTAGCAAAGATAATTTGATCTTTATTGGATCTTTCAGTAGCAAAGATAATACTGATTTGATCATCAATTTCTGGCGGGGGCAGGGGGAAGGTGGAAAAAGGAGGATGATATATATGCTTAAGACAAATGAGATGTACAGTCCCTGGTCCTGCTTGATGGTCAAGGCAGGAACTTGGTAGATTTCTGGGCTGAGGCTGGTAGAAAGATGAGGCACAATTCAGCTACTAAGGCTCAGTCTGGTATCTTACCTCCGCTTCAGGACTCACTTCAATTCTGAACTGATAACTGAGAAACATGTCTGGAGGAGGGGAGCAAGGATGGTGCAACACCTTGAGTCAAGGACATAGGAAGATTGGTTGAAGGAATGAAAGATATTTATCCTGGAGGAAAAGAAGATTCAGGATCACTGCTTTTAAGTACCCAAAGAGATACAAATTCGACTAGATTACATTTGTTTCTTTTTACCCTAGAAAGCAGAACTAGGAATAGAAATTTTAACCAAGAAATTTTAGACACGATATGAGGAAAAACTGCTTAAATGTTATTGCTGTCCAAAAGACCCTTGACCCTCCCCCCACTCCTGGAGGTCTTGAAGCAAAGGCAAGACAATCACTTACTCAGTCCAGCACAGTAAGAGTCCTTTCAGAAAGGGGGTTGGGCTGCTGAGAACCCACTGAAATTCGGCACATGGATAGAGTGACCTGATGGATCTTTTGCTATTTATCTTACAGAGATACCAGTTCTTGGATGGCACTGAAGACCCTTCCAACTCTGAGCATCTGTGGTTCTGTGATGCTATGACATCATCCTCAAACATACACAAATGAAAGAGGAAGGCAAGGGGGATAAACAGCAGCCTCCAGGCTGTCCTGGGAATTCCGACTCATTGCTATCCCAGATGTTCTGAATTTCAGGGATGTCAATGTGTGTTTCATGATATCCTTGAACTCCTAATTATGTGCTGCTGACTGGATTATTAGTTGACCTTCATTATTAAAATTCACATAAAAAGAAATGAAACTCAATTGAGAGCAAATGTTTTCCCCTTTAGAATATTCTTTCAGCCTCCTCCAGGGTAGGAATTTGATGCATAAAAGTAAATGGGATACTCTGATAATGGTTTATCAATATTATAATTGTGTGTGTGTGTGTGTTTAAAGTTCATGCTACTTCTCTAGTGATCATTGAGTTGGCAGAGTAATATCATGCCAGAGTGCTTGGGCTGGGGTCAGAAAAACCAGAAAGACTTGGCAGGGCCAAGTCACACTCATTCACTATATGGCCAAGGATCAATCATTTCATTTCTCTGAGTCCTAGTTTTTGCATTTGTAAAACAGGAGCAATATTACCTGTACTACCCAGTCCTTCATTATGAAGTTCAAATGAGGATGAGATCATATGAGTAAAATGCTTCATACACTTTAAAATGCTATATAAATGTCAGTCACTAGTAAATAGTAGCAACAGCAGCAACAGTAGGAGGAGGAATAGTAATAGTGGGGTGGGAGTGGTAATAGTAGTAGTAATTAATTACACTAGTAGCAGTAGTGACAATGGTAGAGGATACTAGTGATAATTGCGGTGGTGGTGGTGTGAGAAGCAGGAGGAGTGGGACTGGGGGTAGTGGTATTAGTAGTAGACAACATCATCATCCTTAATGTCATCACATGTACCAAATGTTATAAATTTTCATTGGAGGGAAGCTCTATCTAAAAATCACTTTTTTATTCAAAATGATATGACTAACTTGTATGGATTCTTTTTTTTTTGTTTTCTAAAAATATCAAGCCTGACTCTTGGGATCTGAGATTTTATGAGGCATTGGCTGCTGGCCACCATCTTGTGGACACATTAAATTATTTTTACCAACAGCAATGTAAAAGCTGAAAGGTCAGAGGTCACCTAGCAGTTTCTAGTCTGTCTTATTTCTGGTTCAACATCAGAAAAATAAAGTGACTGGATAAGCATTAAACATTTGGTTTCAATACATTCAAATTTATCTTTTTGAAATTTTACTGAGGCTTTTAAAAAAAGATCACTGTCACTTGCCAATACTCTCTCCCCAATGGAACCCTCTTTTTTAACATAGAGATGCAATTAAGCAAAATAAAGAGCACATTGATGATGTCTAAGAGAATATGGCACATGGTGCACCTGGGGTCCATCACCTTCCGACTAAGAGGAGGCAGGTATGTGTTACCAACAGTCCTCGTGTCAAATTACATTCATCTGCGTTCTGAAGACTTTTCATTATTTTTTTTTTGCATCACAAAGAGGAATATAATGGGTCAGAGAGCCATCTTCTAGTAAAGAAGACCCAGGGTCAAGTTCTAATCATAACTGGCTATGTGACTAAAGCAGTAGGTAGTTTAATAGGTTGAAGGTTGAACTTAGAATCCTTCTTCAGGCATCAATTACTTGTGTAACCATGGGTGGCAAGTCATTTAACCTTTCTGAGCCTCTGTTTCTTCATCTGTAAAATGGGTTTGGACAGGATAGTTTCTGAGTTTACCTGCAGACTATACATCTATAATCAGCATACATACACATACACATACACACACATTAAAAATAGATACAATACGATGGAGGCAGAAGGGAAAACATTAGCAACTGGGAGTATTTGGAAAAGATTCATACAGAGGGTGACTACATGACCCCTGGAAGAACCTAGGGATTCCTAGATGCAGAGGTGGACAAGGAGCATATTCCAAATATGGCAGACAACCAGTGCAAAGGTGTGGATGTTGGAGATGGACCACTGTATATAAGGAATAGTAAAGTCAGTTCTTCTGGAATGTAGAGAATATAAAGGGATGAAAATGTATAGGAAGGCTTAAAAAGAATATGTTAGGACTAGGGTGTGAAGTGCTTAAAATGTCTAATGGATTGGTTAAAATTTTATCATAGGGGCAATAGGGAGCTATTAGAGATTATGGAGTGTACAGGTATATGTGGCATGCCTGTAGGAGAATCTGTTGTGTTCAGTTTGGCTGTTGTTGTTCTCTCCATCTATATTGACTCTGGGCTCTGCTTCCTTCATTTTTCATCAGTTCTTATGACATCTCATATTTCCTTTAATTTTCATATTCGGAAGCAATATTCTATCATATTCATGTACCACAATATATTTAGCTCTTTCCCCATCCCTGGGAATCTACTTTGTTCCTAATTCTTTGCTACCACAACAAAAGTGTTGCTATGGCTATTTGGCTATATGGGGCCTTTCTTTTGGTCATTGACTTCCCCAGGGCATATGCCTAGCAACAGAATCTCCAAGTCAAATGGAATAGACATCGTAGCTACTTACTTTGAACAATTCCAAACCGCTTTTCACAATGAAAATTCACAGCTCCTCCAATAACGTTGTAGCATGTCTGTTATTTTCCCATAACTCTTCCAATATTGTCTATTTGCATCTTCTGCCATCTGATGATTTGTTGGGTGTGAGGTGAAACCTCAGTGTTCTGTAGATGTCAATTTATGTAGCTGTTAGTATTTTCCTATTCATTTGAGAATGATTTGTTCCATATCCTTTGATTACTTATCCATTGACTATTATTCACTACATATCAGTCCCTTATCGAAGATATTTAATTCAAATATTTTTCTCAATCAACATTTTCCTTTGTGATTTTAGTTGTGGTGCACCATCCACTTTCAGCAGGACTTGAATAGGACTGAAAAAGACCTCACATTTCATCTAGTCAAACCCCATTATTGTAAAGACGATGATTATGAGTTGCAGAGAAATTAAATAACTTGCTTGAGAGAATATAGTTAACAAGTCACAGAGCCAGAATTGGAATTCAGATTTTGTGTCTCTAAATATAGTGTATCTGTGCCACTCTATAATGATGGCTTTACATGAGTACTCTAGGGGAAGCTATGCCTTTCATTCATCTTTGTATCTCTTGCACCTCGTGGTAAACCAGTCACTTCACAAGTGTTTAATAAGTGATACCTGAATCACATTTTTAGCAGGATAAATCTTTTGTGATTATGCTCAGTGTAATATAGGCTATGATAAACTAAGTGGCTGCTTTAGAATGAATGGGGTGTGTGTATTTCTTTACCTAACAATAGAATATCTATTTCATGTTAGCTTTTTCAACATTCCATGGAGATTCTAAATGGGAAAACTCTATTCTTCCAGATAGATGATAGATGATAGATAGATAGATAGATAGATAGACAGATGTTTCTGTATACACATATACATCAAGGGTTATATCAAGAGTTCTTAATTTTTAAAAATTATTTTTATCATAGACTTCTTTGGGAATCTGATAAAGAATGGAACTCTTCTCAGAATACAAATTTTAAGTGCATAAAATAAAATACCTAAGATTCTAAATGAAACCAATTATAGTGGGATACAGTTATCAAAATATTTCTAAAGACAAGTTCATGAACCTTAGGTTAAAAGCTCTTACCTTGCATAGCTTGCCTTTAGAGTTATTCAGTGAGACTGTAATTTTTTTTCAGAAGCTGAGAAAAAAAGCAGAGAAAGCTATTTATGTTAAACTCTTCATATGTTGTCTGCAAAGGTGGGGCTTATAGCCTTAGTGGCAGTATTGAAGCCAGTGTCCAGATGAAACCATAACTCAGAAACTGATGTCTTTTAAGTGTTTGGACTTTAGGACAAATAATAAAAAATAAATAAATTGAGAAGAAAACTACTCAACTCCAAGTGTCCATGCACACGAGCATGTATGTGCACACACAGACATGCACAGACACACACACAAATTATTCCTAGCTAGTTGGAATATCATGTGGCACAGTGGCACAGCTCTTCACAGAGCTCTGGATTTGGAGTTAAATGTTCAACTCCTGACTCATCTGCCTATTCTTTGTGCAACCCCGATTGAGTGATTTAAACTCTCTGGCCTCCTTCCTCTCATATGAAAAATGAGAGAGTTGGACCAGATGACTAACTAAGTCCCTCCTACTCTAGAACTATGCTTTCCAGTGAAGTCCCTCCTATGAAGCCCCGCATGTTTGTGCCCTTACTGAAATGAAGTCCTCTCTGGCATGCAGGCAGGGATGTTGGTCCCATTAAGTACAACACTACTCTAAAGCTGCCAAGTTGCCGTGGAGTACCACCCACCTTCCTTCCCATTTTATGCCATGGGGCACAGCAGTACTTCTGAGAGGTTTTTATTTTCTCACTGAGGGCTGTGCTTTTCCTAAATAAACATGATTATACCCTAGTGAAGCTGCAGATGGCTACAAATGCTAAAAATAAAACAGGCAAAATGGAGAGACTTCAATTAGATGCGGGCTTCTCAACAATTTCACTTCTAATTGGCTTGCGGTTATTCCACAACTGGGAATTGGCCCTTTTCAGTAGAAAGGAGATTAAAGGTCTGTGAAAAAGAGAGAAATGAAATACAATGCCAGACATGCCTGAATCCTGATCTGGAGCAAAAAGGCACCAAATAAATTGTTAAATTTGTACTTTGGGCTAGCAAAGGCACATCTTTCTCATGTATCTTAGATCACAATATCAAAGAAGGGAGAAGCAAATTGACATTGAGATAGGAGTAGATTACCTTGTCCTCCTTGGATTTCTAGGGTATTGGGAATCATGAACAATGGTTTAAGGCCAGAGATTCATCAGTCACACAGTTCTACAGGTCAAAAAAATTTACCAAGGTCTTGTTCTCTTTTAAATGTCTGGCTAGCTTTCTAGCTCTAAGTTTAAAGCAAAGGAGGGTATAACCAGTCATCATTCCACTACTGACATCTTTCTAAATGTAGCTATGCTCTGGAGCTGCTCTCCCAACTCCCACTTGAATTGAAGTCCCTGGAGCATACCTATTCCTTTCAGGCCTCTAGGAGTAGTAGCTTTAAGGGCTTAGAGGGATCTTGTCTAATGTTTCATAGCTTGTGAGCCCCCACCAATGTGCTTCCCTACATGATTATCAGTTGAGAATTCTTTAGTCAACTAAACTTAAGTAGTATTTATCAAGAGATATTTACTAACCCAAACACAACCCCCCCCACACACAAAGTCTGCCACCCACTTTCTGACAACTTTAAACAGAGACCAAGGAAAAGTAGGCTCAAGTTTAGAAAACATGTGTGGCAAAAGGATAACTCATAGGCCTTGGAAGTTTTTCTGTCATGTTCCTCAAGATTCTAAATCTTAGGTAGAGTATAATTTTCTGTTGGAATCTTTGTAAAAGTGTCAGTTTGTATCTGATGTGTCATTGAGTTTTCATGCAGTTACTGCCCTCAGTTATTGGAGAAACACTTCTAGGACATGGATGAGAAGATGGGGATTTGGGAAGTCTTCTATAACTCACCTGTCCAAAACAAGGAAAAGGAAACTGGGGAAGAAGTCAAGGTGCTCTCTCCTCCTAAGCCACTCTTTCTCAGAGTCAGGGCTCTTTACATTCTACTACTAAATATTTGCTCAATTCCCAATTTCTCTGGAGCCTGAACTAGTTTGATATGTAATAAATGATCCCTTTTGCGCGGCCAAGTTTTCTAAGACAATCCAAAAACTTTTCTATTATATCACTTCTAGTTCTTCTAATTACTCACAAGAGACATCTAAATTGATCTTTTTCACATCTATTAAGGTACATTCCCATATGGTTAAGGTACTAGTTTACCTTAAATTAAATGAAGTAATTTTATTTAATCAAACGACCCCTCCCCTTAAATTAAAATGGAATGATAAGACCAATATAAATTGTAAATTCAATTTCCTAGCTCAACTTCTCTTTCTTATCTGGAAAGTTCCTATTATACAAGACAGTGTGTAAACTAACCTTGGTGATATGTTATAGCTTTTGAAGAAATCTTCAGTCTATTTCGTGGGTCCAAGGAAATTGCCAAAGGACAATGGAGACTGGATATTGGGTAAAAGAAGGCATTATAGCTCACTGGGAAGAAAGCTGGGTTCAATTTAAGCATTGCATTAACAATGCTTGTATTGTCTTGGGCTAATCACTCTCCCTCTCTGGGTCTCACTTCCTCAGTTGCAAAACGAAAGAATTAGACTAGATGGCCTCTACAGACCCTTCCAGGAGATCATTCCCACTAGAATATAAGCTCCTTGAGGGCAGAGCCTTCAGCACTGAGCAAAGTATCTGTCATATAGTAGAGGCTTAATCAATATCTGTGGAACACTGAAGCAAAAGATAAATGGGGTAGGAAATTGAAAGCACCCATTGGCCTCTGACATAGTAACTGTCAGTGGGCAACTCAGTTAATAATCTCTGTGTCCCTGGCAATTCAATGACTACAAATTACCTACGAGAAGCCCATCTATATTGGTAGAGAGGGACTTTTAATACCCCATAAAGGTAAAATCATAACTTTAGACTCTACCTCCCCTCTTTCCAAAGGGGATGTATGTAGGATATATTTGACTGAGAAAAGAGGTAGACCAGTCACATAACAAGAATGAAAGACCCTAGCTCAAGGGGTTTTAACCTTTTTTTGTGTGTCACAGAAATAAAAAGGCAGCTAGGTGGTTCAGTGGAAGGAATGCTGGACATGGAGTTAGGAAGACTTAAGATCAGATCTCTTCTTGGACATATAATAGCTATGTGACCCTGGGCAAGACACAACCTTTATGTGCCTCAGTTTCTTCATCTGTAAAATGGGGGTTTATATAGCACCTTCCTCCAAGGGTTTTGTGAGGATCAAGTGAGAGAATATGAGTAAAATGTTTTGCAAATCTTAGAGCTCTATAAATGCTATCATCATCATGAATCCCTTTGGTAACTTGGTGATGTCTATGAACTCCTCAGAAGAATGTTTTTAAATGTATAAAGTAAAATACAGAAGATTACAGAGGAAACTAATTATACTAAAATAAAAGATGTAATTTTCCCTCCTTCAAGTTTTTGTGCCTCATAGTTAAGACCCTCAGCGTAGATGCACAACCTGAGCGCAGCACCAATACCCAGGGAGCAAAGGAGCCAAAAGTTCTCCAGAGCGCTGAGTGGGCAGTCTAAAGAGTTCTGCTGAGTACTCTGTAGAAAGGGAAAGTATAGACACCTTGTTATATGCACCTGTGGAGGGAGAGCCCACAAGAATGAGACAACAGGGCCAACTAAGTCAGAAGTAAAAAAAAAAAAAAAAGATGAGTTCCCTGGCATCACTGAGCCTTGAGAAAATGGAATATTAAAACAGCAGAAATGAATTAGGGGTACATAGATTGTTTAAAAAGAGGAGGTCAAAGGAGTGTCACATAAGGAGTCAAGAAGATGTATACACATGGGCAGAGCTCTACCAGCTTGAAAGGAGAAGCGTTACAGTTCATGGAAGGATCATAGGAAGGAAGAACAGAATGATGCTGTGATGGAAGTAGACTGCCTTGGTATTCCTGAATTCTTAAGGGAGTGGGAACCTGTTAGTTGAGGGTTTGAAGAAAGAGCCTTTGCCAGTTATAGAAAACTACAAGGTGGAGGAGACAGACATAGACAAATGCATGGGGAGAGACAGATGGGCAGACAGAGACACAAAGAGAGACAGAGATAGAAACAGAAGAACAAAAACAGAAATGAATGGAAGAGACCCAGAGGTAAACCTAAAGACAGAAACAAACAAGAAAGAGAAACAAAGAAAGAGAGAGGAAAGCAGAGAAAGGGAGACAGAACAAAGACAGAAAGGGAGATAGACTGAGAATTGCTTAGTTAGCCAGCAAAATGTCCTTCATTAGTCAGCAGCAAATAGGGTGGAAAGAGGCTTTAAACTCTCTCCAGTTCAGGTGCAGTCACAGATCATTAACACAAAGATATGCAGAGTCAGATCAAAGGGCAAGGGGTTACTTAGTTCAGAGGCCTGTGAGACTGTGCTATACTCTCCTTCCAAAAGCTGGCATGGAGATTGGGTAGTGATAATAGAGGATTTCCTTTCCATGCATGTCTGTGGGATGTCTCACAGCAAACAACAGAATGTCTCATAATATTTTGCCCTGGCTGGCTGATCATTTCATCTTTCCAATTTCAGAAGCAGTAATGTTAGTGAAGACCTAAATATGAACCAGGAGGAGGAGTTTATTGGTAAAGTGAAAAGGAGAAGAAACTTGGGAGGAAGTGAACAGAATATGCTAGACTTTGGGATGAAAAGAGGGAGAAATGCTAAACGGTAGAGAGATTTATGGTCTAGTCTTTGGGAAAGTTGGTTCCCAAGAGTTCATAGAAAAGAAAGGGACAACAACTCTGAGGTACCGTACCGCACCTATCAGATTGCCTAACACGACAAAACAGGAAGATGATAAATGTTGGAGAAGATGTGGGAGAGTTGGAACACTAATTCATTGTTGCTGGAGCTGTGAGCTGATCCAACCATTCTGGAGAGCAATTTGGAACTATGCCCAAAGGGCTACAAAAATGCGCATACCCTTTGACCCAGCAATGTTGCTTCTAGGACTATATCCCCAAGGACCTAATGGGAATGGTTTCCACATGTACAAAAATATTTATAGCAACTCTCTTTGTGGTATCCAAAAATTGGAAATCAAGGGGATGCCCATCAATTGGAGAATGGCTGAACAAGCTGTGGTATATGAATGTAATGGAATACTATAGTGCTATAAGAAATGATGAACAGGAAGACTTCAGAGAGGCCTGGAAGGATTTATATGAACTGATGCTGAGTGAAAGGAGCAGAACCAGGAGAACTTTGTACACAGCAACAACCACAGTGTGTGAGGAATTTTTCTGGCAGACTTAGTTCTTCACAGCAATGTAAGGACCTAAAAAATTCCCAATGGACTCTTGAAGCAAAACACCTTCCACATCCAGAGAAAAAACATGGAATTGGACCACAGAATGAAGCAGACCATTTTCTCTTGTGTTATGTTTTGTTTTGTTTTGTTTTATGGTTACTCCCATTCATTTTAATTCTTCTTTGCAACATGACTAAGGTGAAAATATAATTAATAGGAATGTATGTGTAGAACCTATGTAAAATTGCATGCTATCTTGGGGAGGGAGAGGAGAAAGAAGGGGAGGGAAAGGAAAAAATCTAAGAAATGTTGAAGTGATTATAGAAAACTGAAAACAAAATAATTTTAAAAAAGAAAGGAGAGGTTCAATCACAGGAACAGCAGATTCTTAGAGGTCATTTTGTGCAATGTCTCATTTTACAGATGAAGAAATTGAGGTTTCAGAGGATAAGTTACTTTCCAAGATCACATATAGACAGTAAGTGGCAGAGTCAGGATTTGAATTCTGATCCACTGAATATCAGTTTCAAGTTGTTGTTTTTTTTTTTCCATCACACCAAACTGTGTAAGTTCCCATGGATTCAATGATCATTTCTATGTTGTCGATTCTTAAATCTACTTATCTAGCATACCCAATTTCAAGACTTTTGGTATCTGTATCTCTATCTATTGGAAAATTCAAACTGGATATCCCATTGACATCTTAGATTCAGAAGTCCAAAACTGAATTAATTATCTTTTCCCCCAATACCTACCCACGTCTCTATCACTGTTAAGGGTAATAAGAAATGAGAAGTATTACTGACAATCTTAAGGGAACTATCATATTTCTCATTCTCAAAGCAAAAACAGACCATGCCCTCAATGAACTTATATTCAACAAGCGAGATTGAAAGACCATATGAGAACAGAAGATATAATTCACTACCCCATCATGGATTGTTTTCCTTTATTATGAGAATGGGTTCAATCTTTAGGGAAAGGGGCTTTGAATTGACTGAAAAGACAAAGGACATCATAAGATGTATTTTTTAAGACTATGGAAGCTACACAAAACAAGAATGCAGTACACAAAAAAATAAGACATGAGGAAAATATAAGTACCTAAACATTTTTAATTATGAAAAAAAATCTACATGCTATACTTCAGGAAATTTTGCAGAAAAATGCACAGAAGTGTGGGAAGTAAACTACCAAGTATCAGTTGAGAGAATCCCTCAAACACTAATAGATAGAAAGCTCAAAAAGAACTGATGGAGTCTGAATGCAGGCAGAAGCATACTACTTTATTTTTCTTTCTCTTCCTTTCCTTCCTTCTTTCCTTCTTTTTTGTTTGTTTTTTCCACAAAGTGACTAATATGAAAATATATATTTACATGTTTACACATGTATAAGCTATATCAAATCTACTTACCATCTTGAGGGGGGGAGGAGAAGGAGAGAGGAAGACAATTTGAAAGTTGAATTTTTTTTGCACTGAATATGGTGACTTTATTGATGGTACTCTAGGCTTCTCCTTGCTACTGCAGGGCTGTATTGGGACAAGGATGTGAACAGGACATAGTATCTCCAGTACAGGAACATAAGTTAAAAATATAGGCTCCCCAATGGTGGAACTCCTTTTTTGGCTGGGGGTAAAGATCCATGACTTTCCACTTTACTCCTTGGAGGTCATGTAGACCATGAGGTCCTCTACTCAGCTGCTGTAACCATATTCATTGTCATACCAAGAAATGAGCTTGGCAAAGTGGTCATTGAGGATAATACCAGCACCAGCATCAAAGGTGGAAGAGTGGGTGTTGCTGTTAAAGTCACAGGATACAACCTGGTCCTCTGTGTAGCCCAATATGCCCTTCAAGGGTCCCTTTGATGCCTGCTTCACCACTTTCTTGATATCATAATATTTGGCAGGTTTCTCTAGGCAGCAGGTCAGATCCACAATAGATATGCTGGGAGTAGGAACATGGAAGGCCATGCCTGTGAGCTTCCCATTCAGCTCAGGTAGGACCTTGCCTGCAGCCCTAACAGCACCAGTGGAAGCAGGGATGATGTTTTGGGCAGCACCATGCCCATCATGCCAAAGCTTACCAGAGGGGTCATCTAGTAATGGCATGGACTGTAGTCATGAGCTCTTTCACAACACCAAAGTTGTCATGAATGACCTTGGCCAAGGAGGCCAAGCAGTTGGTAGTGCAGGAAGCATTACTGACAATCTTAAGGGAATTATCATATTTCTCATGGTTCACTCCCATCACTAACATTGGGGCATCAGCAGAAGGGGCAGAGATGATGACCTTCCTGGCTCCACCCTTCAAGTGAGCCTCCACCTTTTCCATTGTGGTAAAGACTCCAGTGGATTCTACAACATACTCAGCTCCAGCATCTCCCTATTTGATATTGGTGGGATCACTCTCCTGAAGATGGTAATGGCTTTTCCATTGATCACCAGCTTCCCATTCTCAGCCTTGACAGTGCACTTGCATTTGTCATGAGTGGAGTCATATTGAAACATATAAACCATGTAGTTGAGGCCAATGATGGGGTCATTGATGGCCAGGATGTATACTGCACCTGAGGTGAATGCAGCCCTGGTCACCAGGTGCGCAATACAGCCAAATCCATTGACTCTGACCTTCACCATCTTGTTTCTGGGATGAAAGTGAAGTACCAGCAGATCCTGGCACCAAGCTTTGGAGAAAAGCCAAAAGCCTGAAAGTTGAGTTTTTTAAAAAGATGTTGAAATTGCTGTTCATGTAGCTGGGAGAAAATGAAATATTAAAAAAAATAAAAGGAAGGCAACCTCAAGTTTAGCTCACACCAGAGACATAATAGTCAAGCTTTAGAATTACATAACTTTTTAGTTGCCAGCAACATAGTAAAAACGACAACAACAAACCTTTTGTATTCTTAGGGCATCAAATTAGAATAACAGGATTATTCCTTATTTACAAAAAATCAAAGAGGAAATCATGATAATTGAAAAGTAGAATATACTGATTGGATATTCAGTGTAAGTGCCAAACAAATTCATAAGCAAAAGGTATCAAATACTTAAACAACAATTTAGGATACATTTGATACAAAAAAATTCTCAAAACATATATATCACAAAATAAAAAAGAGTAATTTTGCCAAACTCTTCTTGTGAGTAGAGTACCATCTTTATATATAAACCACGGAGAGACAAATCAGAAAAGGAGAATTATAGATCAATTTCATTAGAAAATATTGATGAAAAATATTAAATTAAATTTCTATAAGGTTATAACAGGAATATATGCAGAAATTTAATCTCTACAAGTTGGATTCATATTGGCATGTAAGGATCATTCAACCCTTAAAAAACAGCTACAATAGTTAATCATGTAAGCCACAAAATAGTAACACCCCCATTAGTGTTTTAATAAACTCAGAAGTTTTCTTTGCCATAATATAGCACTTATTTATTTAAAAATCTCTAGAAATATGAGCATAGAAGGGATTTTCTTTAATATAATTAAAATCACATGTCAAAAACCTTTAGCTAGCATTGTTTGCTCCAAAGAAGACTTCCCAGGACAGAGTTAAAATAAAGATGACAATTCTCCTTACTATTATATGGTCTAGTTCTGGAAATGCTAGCTATAGCAGTAAAGCAAGAGAGCAACATTAAAGATTGACAAATTGACAAAGAAGAGACAACATTGTCATTCTTTGCAGATAATTGATAAATGAGATTTAGACAGGGAAGGGTCCTAAAAGGCCATCTAATTCAACTCCTTATTTTTAAATGTATTTATCTTTAAAATCATTTTTTTAAAAATTTCATCCTCTCACTATCCCCATCCCCATTAAACAGCAAAAAAGAAAGAAAACATTCATGATAAATATACATAGTTCAACTGGTACCCATATTGACTAGGTATAACAATTTGTCTCATTCTGCATTTTAAGTGTATCACTTCTCTACTAGGAGATTAGGAGCATGTTTTATCTTTATACCCTGGGCTCATAGTCAGAGTTCTAACATCTTTCAAAGTTGTCTTTTCTTTTTAAAGAAGTCATCTTATAAATCGATCACCTAATTCTACTCACTTCACTCTGCTTTAGCTCTTGGAGATCTTTCCTCTGAAATTATCTGTTCCATCATTTATCATATACCCCTTATTTTACAGTTAAGGAAATGCTAAAATCAAAGGAAGTTAAGCAACTTGCCCAAGGTCATATATAGGGATCAGAAGTGGGGTTTACATCCAGATCATCTGATTCTTTATGGACAGTTAGGTGGTGCAGGGAATAAAGTAGTAAGACTGGACTCAGGAAAACTTGCATTCAAATCCAGCCTCAGACACTTATTAGCCATGTGATCTTAGGAAAGTCACTATTCACTTCAGTTTCCTCATTTGTAAAATAAGCTGGAAAAAGAAATGGCAAGCCATTCCAGTATCTTTGCCAAGAAAACCCCAAAAGGAGTGACGAAGAGTCAGATACAACTGAAACCATTGAATAATAACAATCACCTCTAACTCAAGTTTATTCCACTCTACCACAAGATAAGTTAAGTGTTCTCTTAGAAAATTTCAGAGACTAAACTAAGTTTAATCACTTTAATAGGTAGGAAAATGTAAAATGAAGCCACAAAAAATAAGAATTTTAATGCAATACTAACAAAGATGAGGAAGCTGCAACAACTGCACAATACACAATTATCTGGGAATTTTCCTATATAGACAAATAGGAGATTTAAATAATTACAACTATAAGGTATTCTTTACAGAAATAGAAGAAAGCAGAGAGAAAATCTTGGCTTTTGCTTGGGTCATGTCAATATGAACAAAATTAAAATTTTGCCTAATATTTTATGTTATATCTTTCAAATTACTCAAGTGATATGTTACAAAACTAGAAAAAAGGATAACAATATTCATTTGTTAGAACAAAAGGGCTAGAATTTCAAGAGAAATAATGAGAAACTATGCAAACATAAATAGCAAAGTATTACCAGACCTCAAGCTGTATAATTATTGAAGTTATCTGGCACTAGTTAAAAGATATAATAAATAATAATAAATTTATAGATAAATGAAGTAGATTGGATAAATTAAAAAATGAAACAACCAGAAATATCATTCTAGAGTTTGATAAACCCAAGAAGCTACACTACTTGAGTAAAGACTTCCTTTTTCACCAGAATTGCTGGGAAAACTGAACAGAATCTGGCAGAAGTTATATTTAGAGCAATATATTATACCATATGCCATAATTAATTCAACATTGATATGTAACTAAAATATACAAAATCACATTATAAAAAGATAAGGAAACTGGTAGGCCAAGTGTACTGGTAAATGTTTACAACCAGCTCACCAGAAAACAAATGTATTCATGACACACTTGTAAGTTTATTCTAAGTTATTAACATTTTCCCATCATTTTCTTTAGTCTAGACAAGCAACAAAACTTAAACTGGCTCCAGCACACTATGCTGGAGAGGTACCTCATCCTGTTAATGAGATAATCTATATAGCTATGAATAGGTGGAGAATTATTTACTGTACAAGGGGAAAAGGATAAAATAAGCAAATTTAATTATATAACAATTAAATTTACCAAATTTACAAAATCAATGAACATATAAAAAAGGAAGGGAAATTATCAAATGAAGGAACGTTTGGATCACATCTGATAAAAGACTGATATTTAAGATTTATAAGGAATTGATACAAATATATAATATTAAGAATCATTCTTTAACAGATAAGTGATCAAAGGACATGAATTATTTTCAAAAGATTTGTTAATTAGAAATGACTATTTCAAAGATGTTTTCAATTATTAATAGTAAAAGAAAAATAAATTAAAGCAAATCTGGGATTTCATCTCATACTCTTTGAACTGATAGAGATGGTCCCTACACATACACAAAGGTATGCACACATATGAGTGTGCATACATATACACACACACAGAGGTAGAACAAATACTAGAGGGAATAAAGGAGGATTAATATACTCTTAGAGAGTCTGTAGATTGGTCCAGCCATCCTGAACTGGTTATCCATTTGAATTTATGCAATTGAAGTCCGTACTCTTTGACCCAATTATTTCTCTACTATGCACATCCTCCAAGGAGGTCAAAGAAAGAAGCAAAGATGTCATATATATCAACATATAGATAGTGATAAATCTTCATGGTAGCAAATAACTAGAAGCAAAATGAATATCCATATAAAAATTCTGGTATATAAATACAGTGGGTAGAATACTGTGCAGCAGGAAAAAAACAAATATAAAGAATTTAGAAAAAAAAGAGATTTATAGGAAGAAATACAGGACAAAATAAGTGGAACTAGAGAACAACATATTCTAGGAGAATAATGGTAAAGCCTCTATGAGCATTTTTGCATATTTTGTTGTTACAAGAGAAAACTCAATACAAAGGGTTAATGGTGGAGAGGGAGGTTTCTTCTCCTCCCTCTAAGATATAACTTTGATGTAACAATAAAAGACATCAATATCATGTATTTGAAGAAAAGGGAATAAAAATGAAATGAGAGAGACAAATTTCGGGCTTTTCTCTTTTAAAATCTCATATGGGCACTCAAGAGTAACGTTAGAGAAATCACTGCTTGGTAGAATTGCAGTTGTGTATGAATGAGAAAGTCAGTCTCTACCACCATCCAGAGGAGTCAGGTACAGGGGGTGGTCTGTCCATTTCTCCACAAATAGATCCAAGATGTTGCCTACTACAAACCTGCCACAGTAATGGGCAAATTTAAAAGTGGCTAAAAAATCAGAGGAGGAAATAAGTACTCAAAGCTTGCCAGCTGTCAAGAAAATGCTAACCTGCTGGCATACTTTCCTGGCTGTTGTAAAAACATGAGGGCTGGTTTTCGAAAACTTGGGACCCAGAGCTAAACATAGTAAGAAGTAAATTCTAGGGTAAAGGTGAAGACTTTGGTTGTCCCCTACTGCTTAGGACCATGGAACTCTAGATAACAAGAGTTTGATAGCCAGGCACATCAGCTATTGATCTAGCCTGTATCAGACCAGAATTTGGATTGAAAGGTGGTGATGGCATATGTTCAATAATTTAATCTAATTCATTTACTGAGTATCTACTGGAGTAGACTCCAGGGATAAAAAGACAAAAAAAAAAAAAAAAAAAAAGATGCTCCCGCTTCTCACAAGGATTCTTTTTTTTTGAGGAAATGGCAAATACAGATGCGCAGAGAGACAGAGTGTGTCCTTCCCATCCTTTCTTCCCCCTAAGTATATTCAAGAGCTCTGGGTGACCAGTTTTCAGCCTCTCTCATCTCTGAGAGGGAATATATGAAATCCTATTTGAATCATTCTTTTAATAATATATGCCATACAAAAAAGAGACTAAATTATCACCCTTTGCAGATTATATGATGATATACTTAGAGAATCACAGAGAATCAAGTAAAAAACTACTTGAAATAATAAACAACTTTGGCAAGGTTGCAGGTTACAAAATAAACCCACACAAATCTTCTGCATTTCTATATATTACTAACAAAGCACAACAGCAAGAGATAGAAAGAGAAATCCCATTTAAAGCTAGGGTAGTCACTATAAAATATTTGGGAGTCTACCTGCCAAAGCAAACTCAGGGAATATATGAACACAATTATAAAACACTTTTTGCACAAATAAAGTCAGATCTAAGTAAGTGGAAAAACATCAGTTGCTCATGATCTGTGACAGATCCAATATAATAAAAATGACAATTCTACCTAAATTAATTTACTTATTCAGTGCCATACCAATCAAACTATCAGATAATTATTTTCTAGAGTTGGAAAAAATAATATCAAAATTCATCTGGAAGAACAAAATGTCCAGAATACCAAGAGAACTAATGAAAAGAAAGGCTAGGGAAGGTGGTCTAGCCCTACCAGATCTCAAATTATATTATAAAGCAGCAATTATCAAAACCACTTAGTACTGGCTAAGAAACAGAAGGGTAGACAACTGGAATAAGCTAGATACTCAAGACACAGCAGGCAATGAATATAACAATCTACTGTTTGATAACCCAAGGACCCCAGTTTCTGGGATAAGAACTCACTGGCAAAAACTGCTGGGAAAATTGATTAACAGTGTGGTGGAAACTAGGCATAGATCAATGCCTCACACCGTACAGAAGAACAAAGTCCAAATGGGGACATGATCTAGGTATAAAGATTGATACTATAAACAAATTAGTGGAATAAGGAATAGTGTATCTATCAGATGTATGGAGAAAGGAAGAAGCTTTGACTAAACAGGAGATGGAAAACATTATGAAGTGCAAAATAGATAATTTTGGTTACATTAAATTGAAAATTGAAAAGTTTTTGCACAACTAAAGCAACCAAGATTAGGAGGGAAACAAAACTGGGAAAGAATTTTTTCAACTAGTGTCTGTGATAAAGGCCTCATTTCTAAAATACGTAGAGAACTGAATCAAATGTGCAAGAATGCAAGTCATTCCTCACTTGGTAAATAGTCAAAGGATATAAACAGGAAGTTTCAGAGGAAGAAATTAAAGCTATCTATAGTGATATGAAAAGAATGCTCTAAATCACTATTGATTAGAGAGATGCAAATCAAAACAGCTCTGAGATACCACATCACACCTATCAGATTGGCTAACATGACAAGACAAGAAGACTATAAATGTTGGAGAAGATGTGGGAGAGTTGGAACACTAACTCATTGTTGGTGGAGTTGTGAGCTTATCCAACCATTCTGGAGAGCAATTTGGAGCTGTTCCCAAAGGGCTACAAAAATGTTCACACCCTTTGACCCAGCAATATTGCTTCTAGAACTGTATCCCCAAGAGATCCTAAAAACAGGAAAAAGTCCCACATGTACAAAAATTTTTATAGCAGCACTCCTTGTGGTGGCCAAAACTGGAAATCAAAGGGATGCCCATCAATTGGGGAATGACTGAATAAATGTAGTATATGAATGTAATGGAATACTATTGCTCTTTAAGAAATGATGAACAGGGGGGAGGAGTCAAGATGGCGGAGTAGAAAGACTCACGTATGCTAACTCCAAACCCACAGCCCATGGATTTAATGTAAGAAGAGCTCCCCACAAGTTCTGGATCACTGCAGGGTGTGCAGAAACACAGTGGAAGAGATTTCCATTCCAGAGAGCCCTGGAGAGTGGTCCCCAGGGTCCATCACGCCCCAGAAAGCAGAGTCCACCCAAGCGCTGCCCTGGCCAAGAGGGGCAGATCTGAGCAGGCTTCAGGGACGGAATCTCCGGTGGCCAGGAAGGTCCCTCCACCCACAGAGGCTACAGGTCAGTGAGAGAGACGTCTGGGCTGGTCAAGAGAGGAGCGGGGTGTATCCATGGCTCGGGCCCCCTCAGGAGGAAGCAGCAGAGGCAGAGGCGGGGGCAGGAAGCCCCGGAGGCAGCGGCAGCGCAGCCGAGGCGACCCGGGACTCCCCCAGCAGCAGGCAGGATTTTCATTACTCAAAGTCTCTGCATAAACCACCAGAAGGAGCTGAGCCTGGGAGACGGCCCTGCCCCACCCGCTCCATTACTGGAGGTCTCTGCATAAAGCCCCTGATGGAACTGAGCCTGGGAGGCGGCCCTGCCCCCACCCCAGCACCAGAACTTAAGCTCACATTGAATAGCAGCCATGCCTGCCGCGGAAAGCCCATTTGAATCTCAGACCCCAAGCACTAGCTGGGTGGATCTAGGTGGGGGTGGACAGGAATCTTAGAAGTCAAGTAACTGGCTGGGAAAATGCCCAGAAAAGGGAAGAAAAATAAGACTATAGAGAGCTTCTTTGAGCAAGTGCAAATGTTCCCACCTTTCGCTTCTGATGACGAGGAAATATTCTTGCCATCAGGGAAAGACATGGAGGTCGGGGCCTCT
The DNA here is from genome assembly GCA_023548195.1 of Bettongia penicillata ogilbyi. NCBI lineage: Eukaryota > Metazoa > Chordata > Mammalia > Diprotodontia > Potoroidae > Bettongia > Bettongia penicillata. The sequence goes on from JAJHZJ010000344.1 coordinate 323,597, forward strand.
GTATCCCAGACATCCCAGGGGGATGTTCGGTGGGCTCAAGCCATGGAACAGCTCAAAAAGGATTTTGAAAAGCAAGTTAGACAAGTGGAGGAAAAACTGGGAAGAGAAATGAGAGAGATGCAAGGAAAGTATGAAAATCGGGTCAATACCTTGGTAAAGGAGACCCAAAAAAATGCTGAAGAAAATAACACCTTGAAAAATAGGCTAACTCAATTGGCAAAAGAGGTTCAAAAAGCCAATGAGGAGAACAATGCTTTCAAAAGCAGAATGAGCCAAATGGAAAAAGAGGTTCAAAAGCTCACTGAAGATAATAGTTCTCTCAAAATTAGAATGGAACAGATGGAGGCTAACGACTACAAGAAACCAAGAAATCACCAAACAAAACCAAAAGAATGAAAAAATGGAAGAGAATGTGAAATATCTCATTGGAAAAGCAACTGACCTGGAAAATAGATCCAGGAGAGACAATTTAAAAATTATGGGACTACCTGAAAGTCGTGATCAAAAAAAGAGCCTAGACATCATCTTCCATGAAATCATCAAGGAAAACTGCCCTGATATTCTGCAACCAGAGGGCAAAATAAGTATTGAAAGAATCCATCAATCACCACCTGAAAGAGATCCAAAAAGAGAAATTCCTAGGAACATTGTGGCCAAATTCCAGAACTCCCAGGTCAAGGAGAAAATCTTGCAAGCAGCTAGAAAGAAACAATTCCAGTATTGTGGAAATAAAATCAGGATAACTCAAGATCTAGCAGCTTCTACATTAAGGGATTGAAGGGTGTGGAATAGGATATTCCAGAAGTCAAAGGAACTAGGACTCAAACCAAGAATCACCTACCCAGCAAAACTGAGTATACTACTTCAGAGGAAAATATGGTCTTTCAATGAAACAGAGGACTTTCAAACATTCTTGATGAAAAGACCAGAGCTGAAAAGAAAATTTGACTTTCAAACACAAGAATGAGAAGAAGCATGAAAAAGTAAACAGCAAAGAGAAGTCATAAGGGACTTACCAAAGGTGAACTGTTTACACTCCTACATGGAAAGAAAATATTTGTAACTCTTAAAACTTTTTAGTATCTGGGTAGTTGGTGGGATCACACACACACATGTACGTGTGTGCATGCACACACACATACACACATGCACTCACATAAAGAGACAGAGATCACAAAGTGAATTGAATAGGATGGGACCATATCTTAAAAGAAATTAAGGTAAATGGTGAGAGAGAAAGGTAGGGGGAGGAAAGAGGGTGAAATGGAATGGGGTAATTATATGTCATTTAAGAGGCAAGCAGGAGACTTTTTAGTGGAGGGAAAAAGAGGAGAGCTGAGAAAAAAAACAAGAAGTTTACCCTCATCACATTTGACTAAAGGAAGGAATAAAATGCACACTCATTTTGGTAGGAAAACCTATCTTACAGTACGGGAAAGTGGGGGAGAAGGAGATAAGCAAGGGTGGGGGGATGATGGAAGGGAGGGCAATGGGAGGAGGGAGCAATTTGAAGTCAACACTCTTGGGGAGGGACAGGATCAAAAGACAGAATAGAAACAATGAGGGGGCAGGATAAGATGGAAGATAATACAGTTAGTCTTACACAACACGACTATTATCGAAGTCATTTGCAAAACTACACAGATAGGGCCTATATTGAATTGCCTGCCTTCCCAAAGGGAATGGGTGGGGAGGGAGGGATGGGGAGAATTTGAAACTCAAGTTTTAGGAACAACTGTTTAGTATTGTTGTTGCCACTAGGAAAGAAGACATACAGTTAATGAGGAATAGAAAGTCATCTGGCCCTACAGGACAAAAGAGAAGATGGGGACAAGAGAAGGGAGGGATGATAGAAGAGAGGGCAGATTGGTGATACGGAAAATTAGAATGCTTGGTGTATTGGGGTGGGGGAAGGGGATAAAAGGGGAGAAAATTTGGAACCCAAAATTTTGTGAAAATTAATGTAAAAAGTTAAATAAATAAAAAAAAAAGAAAAGAAAAAAAAAAGAAATCATGAACAGGAAGACTTCAGAGAGGCCTGGAAAGACTTACATGAACTAATGCTAGTGAAAGGAGCAGAACCAGGAGAACTTTGTACACAGCAGCAACCATAATGTGTAAGGAATTTTTCTGGTAGACTTAGTACTTCATCGCAATGCAAGGACTTAAAAAATTCCCAATGGTCTCAAGGCAAAATGTCTTCCACATCCAGAGAAAGAACTATGGAATTCCATCACAGAATGAAGCAGATCATTTTCTTTTGTAGTATGTTTTGGTTTGTTTTATGATTTCTCTCATTCATTTTGATTCTTCTATGCAACATGACTAAAGTGAAAATGTATTTAATAGGAATGTATATGTAGAACCTATATAAAATTATATGCTGTCTCGGGGAGGGATAGGGTAGGTAGCGGGGAAGGGGGTGAAGGAGGGAAAAAGTCTAAGACATATGGAAGTGATGTAGAACACTAAAAACAAATAAAATAATATTTTAAAAATAATATATGCCATAATTATTTTATATTTATCAGTTCGATTCAGGTAGTTTTTTTGTGTCCCTTTTGGGGGTAAACCTAGACTAAAGTGAAAGTTAGCGACTTTTCCCAAAGTCATTAGAGCAGGGTTGATAAGTTAATAAATGTGAGAATAAGGAAGCTGATTTTCCTAATTAGGGGATGGACTTCTTCAGAGCTGATTTGAACAAACAGCAATGGTCAGGTAACATCCACTTAAAAGGTCACTTGCCTTTACTAGAAGTTTGTCAGCCCTAAGCCTTCAGCTGAGAGGTGCCTGTAGTCTACCTGTTAGATATGCAAATAAAATGCAAAGTGATTTCAGAGCAGAGAGAGCATTAATTTATGGTAGGACTGGGAAAGGATCCTGCAGGAGAGGGTGAGCCCTGAAGGCAGTTAGGAGTTCTAAGACTGAGGTAAGGAAGCAGAGCATTCCAGGAATGGGGGATGGGAGGTTGGGGGGTGGGGCGGGGTGCGGATAACCTGTGCATAAGAATTGGGGGGGGAGATAGAAGGTCAACTGGGGATACGCTGAAGCCAGCTTGAACAGGTTGTTCTTGCTCAGTCATTTTCAGTTATGTTTTACTCTTTGTGATCCCATTTCGAGTTTTCTTAGCAAAGATACTGGAATGGTTTGCCATTCTCTTCTCCAGTTCATTTTATAAATGTGGAAACTGGGGCAAATGGGGTAAAGTGACTTGTTCAGGGTCACACAGCTAGTAAGTGTCTGAGATTCTGTTCTTTCTGACTCCAGTTCAGTCCCTCTCTTCTCCATTGTCCTTGAATTGCCTTAAGCAGCTTAGAGTTGATGGTTAAATTTTCAATTTACACCTCAGAAACCATCAAATGTTACAAATAAGAGCTTGATTTATTTCTTTTTTGATTAGTCTAGACTTCAGAAAGCAATGGAGAAAATATGAATAATGCAGATAAAACTTAAAAGTATGCCATACCCACTCCCACCCCCAGCAGAAAACCCCTTGTTAAACATTTGCCAGAAAATCTCTGAATATAAGGAACAAGGAGTAAGCCAGTCTGGCTATCACACAGAGAGTATGAAAGGATAGAATAGGAAATTAATCTGCAATGATGGGAGAGAGACATTTTATCAAGAATTTCAAATGCTGAGTGGAGTACTTTGCATTTTGACCTAGAGACAAGAGGGAAGGAAGAGACAAGACAAGAAATAAACTGAACCTTTCTGAGTTTGGCAGGAACACAACTGGACCTAAGTTTAAGATGTGTATCAATTGTAGAATTTGTTCCAGGACTGCAATTAAAAATGTGTATGCAGAGAGAATGATGAATACTGAAACTGTGTTCATAGATAGAAATGCAATCATACCATTTATTAAACTCCTCCTGTGTGCAAACTCCACACTAAGTACTACAAGACATCCAGAGTTTAAATAAGATCCTTGTCCCTACCCTCAAGAGCTAACAGTTTAGTTATGGAATGACAGGGGAAGCTAGCTTGTGCAGCGATTAGAGCTATGTGCCTGGAGTCAGGAAAACCTGAATTCAAATCTGACCTCAGATACTTACTAGCTGTTTAACACTGGGCATGTCACTTAACCCTTGTTTGCCTCAATTTCCTTCTCCAGAAAATGAGGATAATAATAGCACTCAGAATTGTGGTGAGGACCAAGAGAGAATAATTATAAAAGACCTGGCATATAGTTAGCACTATATAAATGGTAGCTATTATAATATACCCATGCAGATAACTGTAATTCACAACATTAACTGGTAAGTTCATTACTGGGATATTTGGATGGATTTGTGATCTCATCCATAGGAGTATTCCATTCAAACAACTCCCTTCCCTTGGGATGGTTTATCTGAACCTTTTGGCCCAGTAGGACCATTACCTTCCTACAGGAAGGTGTCTACCTGGTCTTTGGGAAGGTATGTTACAAATAGAGAATCAAAGGTTAAATGAAGATTCAGGTATGGCCTAAAAGCTCCATCAATCAGTCAGTCAATATTCACTAAGCACCTACTATGTGCCAGGCAGTGTGCTAATTGTTGGAAATATCAAAAGAGGCAAAAAACACCCTCTGCCCTCAAGGAACTTATAGCCTAATTGGGGAGACACCAGACCAACAAATATGTACAAAGCAAGGGAAAATACAAGATAACCAGGAAATAATTAGTGGGAGGAAGGCACTAGAATTAATAGGGCTCTAGGAAGGCTTCTAGTAAAAGAAGAAATTCTAGTTAGGACTTAAAGGAAGCCAAGGAAGTAGAGCAGAGGAAGGAAAGCATTCCAGACATGGGGGACAGCCAGAGAAAATGTCAAAAGATGGAGTGTCTTGTTTGTGGAACAGCCAGGAGGCCAGTGTCACTGGATTGAATAGTTCATGTTGTGAGTAAGGTGTAAGAAAACTGGAAAGGTAGGAGAGGCTGAGTTATGGGCAGAGACTGTTTTTTGCCTTTCTTTGCATTCCCCAAACTTGGTACTGTGCCTGGCACACAGTAGGCACTTAACTGTTGAAATGAGCTAATCTCTGAGACCTGATGTATGAATATGGGAACTCAAGTTAGAAAAGCTCAGGATGCCAAGGACACAAAAGCAATCGAACTTTGATAAGAGCTACTAATGTCATATTCTAACAGTGGTTTGCAAAAGTGTGGCCCAAGGACCCCTAAAGTTCCTGGGATCCCTTTAAGTGCTCCTCAATATCAAAACTATTTCATACTAATATTAAGATGTAATTTCTAATATGGTAAATACTGGTAGATATAACCAACGGAAGCTCTTGAGGGAAGTCATCATTATGTTTTAATGGTACAAACCACCAATACAGAAAAAAAAGGATTTCCTTAGTTTGAGATAGAACAGAAAAGGGACTTTATGGCCTGGTATTTCATCTGTGTAGGGAGCTCCTGGATGAGGAAACTTCCCTATCAATGCTTATCAGCAACTGTTCTACAATTTATGCTCTTAGCAGCCCAGGACACAAAGAGGTTATGTGACCAACTCAGGGTCACAGAATCAGAATATGTCTCAGGTGCGATTTGAACCAAAATCTTCCCTCTCTCCACCATTCCAAGTTTCCTTTCAAAGCAGGAATTTAGGAATTGTTTTTGGAAGAAGGGAACTTTTGGATGATAAAAGGAGTTGGGTCAAGAGAAGTTGAGAATCTACCCCCAGAATATGTCAGTTGACCTGTGTGAAGCCTTTGGAGGCTGCTAGGCTAAACCACTTTTTGTATGGACAGGGCCCTGGTGCCTAAAGAGACTTGGCCAAATCCTAGATAAGGGAGGAGTGTCAAGACCGGACTTTTATTTGAATTCAGCTTCTTTAAAGCCAAATTTAGATCTTTTTCCATTGCACAAGTGAAGTTCCCAGACATTCATTTCTCTTTTTGTTCCTTCTCCCCCAAAGAATTGATTTACTTATCCCAGTCCTTAGGATAACAGTTCTGGTGACCTCTCTTCACCATCCTCTCTCTTCTGTGGGGAAAAAACAACCAATCCAGGGTAGAGATAATGCTTAGAAGAAGCTTGCCGCAGGCAATTTGGTTACCGAACTACAATTTCACAGAATTACAAAACCTTTGCCTATCATCTATTAAACAGTCCAATTTTTTCTGCTAGTTCCTCACTCCTTCTCCTTCTTCACCAAAAAAAATCCCCACTACAATTAAACAGGTGGTCCTTGAAACTGGTTCATACAGGCTCTGATACTTAATACAGGTGTGAATTTGAACAAGTCACTGGACTTTTCTGTGTGGTGGTTCTGCTCTGTCTCTTTCCTCATCTGTTAAATGAGAAGGGGCATGACTGAGATACTTCCCTTCTGAGATATCTTCCAACTCAACATCTTATGAAATAATGTGTGTGTGTATGTCTGAAGCATTTGGCATACTGGATAAAAAGTCCACTTTGAAGCCAAGGAAGACCTGAGTCCTACCTTGATGTGTATGCACTTAGTGACCCTGAGCAAATCACTTAACACTCCACCCTCACCAAGGATCTAGGCAACCCTTTAGGATAACAAGTTACAGAGAAAGTGCTGGCTGCATTGGTAGAGAAAATCTTCATCTGGGAATGCCAACAAAATCATATAATCTAGTCCCTAATGTGTGTGTGTCTATCTATCATTGTTTGTCATTTGTTTTTTAAGAGGAACAGTGATATCATAGACTGAAATCATGACTCATGTGTAATTGAATTTAAGTGAGGCAGAGTTGAACAAACTCATAAGCCTCACTCTCTCCTGCAAATTCATCGAAGTTCAGTGGCAGGACAAAGTGTGGATACCTGGCATTGGCCATGGATGCAGTGGAATACCTTGGTATCTTTGTTGTCTGACTAAGCTCTCAGCTCTCCATAGTACCTGCTTCATCCCCCTTCATGGCTGTTGGAACAAATTGTTCTCCACCCATTCCACCAGGGGAAGTCTTCACATGCTTGGGGCAAACAGCCCTCTAATTCACCAACAGGGTTTGAGACATCTTAGTTATCTTTAGCCTGGCTTCGCCACTCTGCCAAGACAGTTTACCAGCATGTGGCCACTGTGCATGCTACAGTTTCTTGGAGCCACAAGGGAGAGAGTTGGGTAAATCCAACGGATGTCAAAGGTGGATGAGCAGCCCTGAAAAGGTTTCAGTAAGCTTTCACCACAGAGATGAAAACCTGTTTGTATGTGTGTTTGTGTAAATATACAGATCATCATTGCATAGTTGTCTCCTCCAAAGATAATGTAAGTTTTTGGAAGACAGAGACTATTTCACTTTTGTAATTATGTGTCCAGAGGTCAGCACTCTCTCTCTCACAAGGGCTTCACAAAGGCTTTTTGACTGAGTAACTGATTCATTTGATCCTCATAACCTTATGAGGTACCTACTGTTTTTATTCACATTTTATAGATGAGAAGATTGAGGAATCTAGAGCAGAGTCACATAGCAGAGTCACACAGTATCTGAGGCAGAAGAGGAACCCTAGGTCTTCCTGACTGATTCCAGCGCTCTCTTCTTCCTGTCCTACTGCTGTCCTAGTGGATCCTCTGCCAAAGTTCTCAAATGACTCATCATGGTAGGACAGTGGCTCTCAGTGAGACTTCCATTCCAACCAGGATGAACTATACATCTGATAATTAAAGGAAGACCAGTTTGTGTGGTTTGTAGAGATTCAACAAAAGAAAGGTGTTTACTAAGTGATTTTTATCATAGCAACAATTAGAGACCACTTACTGAATCTTGTAGGAGTTCTGTTCCTTATCAATGGAGAGAAAAATACACTCCAGTGGAGCCTAAAGTCCTCAGGACCACAGGATCAGAGAAAGAAACTCAGGTAGAGGTGAGGAAGGAGATCCTGCCAGGCAGGGTAGCCAGTGCAAAAGGTGGAGCTGGGAGATGGAGTGTCCTTTACAAGGAATTGCAAGCAGGATGGTGTAGCTAGATCACAGAGTGAATGGAAGGGAGTAAAGTTTAAGAAGAGTAGAAATGTAGGAAGAGGGCAAGAGCTTCAACTCCCAAGCATAGGACTTTATACTTGATGTTGGAGGTAATATAAAGTCACGGAACTTATTTATTGGGTAGAAGGATGACACAGGCAGACCTATGCTTTAAGAAAATCACTTTGACAACTGAGCAAAGGGATGGTACAGAATGGAGAGAAACATGAGTCAGAAGACCAATTACAAGGTTATCACAAAGTTGGGTGATGAGACCCCCGATTAAAGTTATGAAAGAGTAAGTGGAGAGAAGGGAATCTAAACCAGAAATACTAAGAGGGAAGAAATGACAAGACCTTGCAACATAAGGGATATGGTGGGTTAGTAACAATGAGAAGTCAAGGATGTTGAGGTTCCAATACTGGGTGACTGAGAGGATGGTGGTGCCCTCAACAGTTACAGGGAAGCTAAGAAGTGGGGAAAGATAATATGCTGAGATGACTAACGGGACCCCCAACTCAATATGTCTAAAAGTCACTTGGGAATGCAAGACTGGAGTAGAGGAGAGAGAGGAGAGCTGGATATATTGATCTAAGATTCATCTTCTTAGCAGTGGGAACTGACAAGGTCATGTAATTAGATGGTATAGAAGGAAATGATATAGAAAGAAAAGAGAAGAAGGCCTGTGTGAAAATCTTGGTGACAGTCACAGTTAGAGAGACACAGGAATAAATGAATAAATGAATGAATGAATGAATGAATGAGTGAGTGAATGAATGAATGAAAATGCAAGAACAGAGACCAAGAAGGAGTAATCAGAGGGACAGAAGGAAAACAAGGGGAAAGCGTGTCCTGATATGTAGGAGGATAGTCAGGAATATCCAGGAGGATAATACTCCCAAGTTTGTCCTTTCAAATCATTCTAATCAATGTTTTGTTGTCTTATATTCAAGGGTGTTGTGGGACTCAAATGAGATAAGAGGATCCTGCGCACCTAAAAGTGCTTTATAAATGCCAATTACAGTGAAAATGCCATCTGCCTCCAGAGAAAGAACCGAGGTCGTCTGAATAGAGACTGAAGCATGCTATTTTTCCCCTTTCTTTCTAAAATTCTTCTCTTTTGTTCACATCTGCTTGCACAAAATGACTGATATCCAAACATTTCACGTGCTTGCCCATGTACAACCTATATCGGATTGCTTACCAAGTCAGGGAGCGAGGAAGGAAGGGAGCAAGGGAAGGCATGAAATTTGCAACTCAAAACTTTTTTTAAATTATCAAAAATTATTTTACATATCATTGAAGAAGAGATGAAATATTAAGGAAGAAAAAACAAAAATGGCAGTTATAATTATTTTTTTGTCTATGGTCACTAGGCCTCCAGCCTGAATATGACATCATTCCCTGAATCCTCTTCTGCTGAACTCACACAATTTTTATAGAACGATGCAGGAGTGTAGTGGTAAATGTTTAACAACCAGGTTCTTCTGGGGAGAAAAATATATGTGTACATGTTTTAGTTCAATTGTCATTACTAATACTTCTCTTAAGGCTAGGCAATAAATAAAATAAATTAAGCTACAATTTGTTGCAACTGATTTTTGAGGTATAAATTCTCACCCTGAAAATTTAACAAGCTAATTGGAACTGACTCCAGCTTACCCCTGTCTATATGTCCACAAAAATCTGGATGATCATATAATTATTTAGATCTTATTTGAAAAGTTATAGAAAGAGGCCCTGATATGGAGTAACAGAACCAGCATACCCATCCATGACTCAGATCCTTCTTTGCAGTGTGGTTCTTGGAACCTATACAGGCCTTAGTTTCCTCATCTATAAAGTAAGGAGGTTGGAAATGATGACTTCTAAGGTCAGTCAGATGGCACAGTGGATAGAACAATGGGTCTGGAGTCAGGAAGTTCTGAGTTCAAATGTGACCTCAGATCCTAGGCAAGTCACTTCACCCTATTTACCTCAATTTCCTCATCTGGAAAATGACCTGAGAAGGAAATGGCAAACCACTGCAGTATCTCTGCCAAGAAAACCCTAAATAGGAAGACAAAGAGCTGGACATGACTGAAAAACAACTGAACAACAAAAGGTCTCTTCCAACCCTAAGGTTATCCTCTGATATAAATGTCACATTATTTCAACAACATTTAATATTGTGCTTTGCATGTAGTAAGTGCTTAATACATGGTGGTTGAATTGAATTGGCATTATTTCTATTTACAGTGAGAGTATGCAATAATCTGAATGCCTTATCAACCCAGAGATAGTACTTTTTGGAGCCTATTGTCAGAAACCCAGGATTATCTAGAGAGCCTAGAGATAAATGTGAATTCAAGGGTCCCATGGAAGAATGCCCGTCATTGGCAAAAGGGAAGGGGGTTTTCTGATTAACCCTCCTTCTCAGGGGCTTATTGCATCCACGTTTCTTTCTTGGTCATAATGAATCGTGTATCACAACTCCCCAGAAAGTCTTAACCCATGAAATTCCACTGGTCTAGAATCATGAGAAAACTGAAGAGAGAAGAGAAAGCCATCCTAAAATGAGAAGATGAGTGAGATAAAGAAGGTGTGGGTCATTTCCCACAGAGATCCTCTTCATAGAGGTCAGAAACTTCCCCAGGATTTCCCCTCACACTTTCACTAGGCCAGGGAGATGAATCGATCTTTCATCGGCCTGTCTGGCTAGTCTGGCGTCCACACTTGTCCATGAGTCACACTCTTTGCTCCCTTATCCCCAGCCACCCACACATGAAATAGGGAAAGAATTTCCCTCAGGGCATGAGAGACTGGTGCTCCTTGGAGTCACTGGAGCCTGACTACAACTCCATATAAAAGAGATAAGGGCAAAGATTTCATTCAAGAAAAGGGGATGATAAAGAGAAGGGAGACAATTTGATTAAAACAGGAAAAGAAAAGGAATAAATGCTGCTAAAAGACCAAGGCAGGTCCTAGCATCTTAAGTGTGTTAACTGGTACCAACCTCCTCTGCCCAGTTTGCTTGCTAATGTTCTCCTATCACTGTTCCTAGAGTGAAAACACTGTTTTCCTTCTTCACTAACACCCCTGATAGATAACCTTTTACAACCAGATTAGTTCTGTTTGTAGATCTGAAATTAGATGGCACCACATATATTTTTGACTTTCTGGGACTTTTGATACATTGTTAATTGGCATTCCTTTCTTTTCTTATTATTTTCATCATGTCCTCATGGAGTCATCATCCACCCTCTGTGGAGCAGGACCCTGGGCTTTGACAAGAAGCAGCCCTTTGTTTCACAAAAATTATTAACTTGTCTGTAAGGTTGGTATTTTTATCCCAGCATGGGCAAGCATAATAACCTTAAATTTCTTAGACGCCTGCTTTTTGTGTTACACACATATTTAAGTTACCAATATCCAATCAGCCCTGTCAAATAGGTGAAGTTACACGGATGGCCATTTTTTCCTTTAGAATTATTTGATTAAATCATAAATGTATAACAGCTTCCTAACTACACGCACTTAAATATTTTTAAAGGAAAATGTTATGTCTTATTATACGATCCTGGCTAATAGCTCCTTAAGATGGCCATTTTACAATTGAAATTGGAGGTTAGGATAAATATTCCAGTGGATGTAAAATATATTCAATATGCTCATTCCTTCCAATGAGGCATATTATCACCCCTCTGTGCCTGCCCATGTAGTGTCTCTCTCTCTGTCTTCCCATAAAATAATCATTGTGGAGTGGGGGCAGGGTAGGGAGGAAAGCAGGATTCTTTGATTTCTCTTGATAGAAAAAATGACATTGTTCAAGTATTTTTCAGTCCTGTTTGACTCTTTGTGGCATCGTTTGGGGTTTTCTTAGTGGTTTGCAATTTCCTTCTCCAGTTCATTTTACAAATAAAGAAACTGAAGCAAGCAGGGTTAAGTGACTTTCCCAGGGTCACACAGCTAGTAAAGGTCTGAGACCAGATTTGAATTCATGAAGATGAGGTTTCCTGTCTCCATGCCCAAGTACTATAGGCAGTGTGGCACTATCTTGCTGCCCCAGCTGACCAAATGAATTGTCCGCCAAGTATTCCTCATTCTTACCATGTGATCAACCCACTCCTTTGAGAACATCCTTTGTAACATCTTTTCCTATCTGATTCTATAAGGGGAGGGGGTTCTGCTCCCAAATCCCCCAGTCCAATTAATTGTATTAATTACAGTTGATATAGCTACATGATGAAGTTTCAACATGTAAAAAGTCACATTTATACTCAATTGTTCTTGGAAGAGAAGGGGAGAAATTATTATTTTTTTCTCTTTTCTCCTCCCACCCTCCATTCCCACATTGACTGTGTCACAAGAAAGATTGGATCTAGTAATTGACAGGGCACCCATCTAGGAATAAAAAGGTACACAAAGAATAAATACATGGGGAGATAGTCACCCCAGGAAGGAAACAGCTTTAAGGAATGTGACGCCCTTCAAGTACATGAGAAAATCTGCTATTGACTCAAGAATGGGTTTCCAGGCCATACAGTACCAAGAGTGGTGAGTTACCATTTGACAAACTGTGTCTTATACACAGGCCTCACTATCATTATATTCTAAATTTGAGCTCACTCCACTCTTCCTGTGGTCAAAGTATGTATCTATGGGAAAGTGAAACTTAGGACTTTCAGAGGAAATATTTTGTATTAACTATTCTTGTTATACTATCTTAGCTAAAAGCTAAGTCTACTATCTTATTATTATTTTTTTTATTCTAAAGTTATCTTTATTTGTTGATGCCAAAATGAAAGAAAAAACTACAAAAGCTAAAGCTCAAGCTGACCTTTCTGAACTGAAAGGAAATATATTTTTGCTGAAAGACATCGGAAGAGAGGAAAATAAGTGTTGCCACTTGATTTTTCAGTTTGTTTATGTTTTTTTTTACAACTTATTCATTTCTAAAAATCATTTCATTTTCAAGCAAAGGCTGCCATTTCTAACCTGATCTCTTTATGACTATTAAAGCACGTCTTTTTTTATTATTTTTTTTAATAAAAATTTATTTAACACTTTACATTCATTTTCACAAAATTTTGGATTCCAAATTTTCTCCCCCTTTATCCCCTCCTCCCACCCCAATACACTGAGCAATCTAATTTTCCCTATCACCAATCTGCCCTCTCTTCTATCATCCCTCCCTTCTCTTGTCCCCATCTTCTCTTTTGTCCTGTAGGGCCAGATGACTTTCTATTCCCCATTACCTGTATTTCTTATTTCCTAGTAGCAACAACAATACTAAATAGTTGCTCCTAAAACTTTGAGTTCCAAATTCTCCCCATTCCTCCCTCCCCACCCATTCCCTTTGGGAAGGCAGGCAATTCAATATAGGCCATATCTGTGTAGTTTTGCAAATGACTTCGATAATAGTCATGTTGTGCAAGACTAACTGTATTTCCCTCCATCCTATCCTGCCTCCCATTGTTTCTATTCTGTCTTTTGATCCTGTCCCTCCCCAAGAGTGTTGACTTCAGATTGCTCCCTCCTCCCATTACCCTCCCTACCATCACCCCCCCCTTGCTTATCTCCTTCTCCCCCACTTTCCTGTATTGTAAGATAGGTTTTCCTATGAAAATGAGTGTGCATTTTATTCCTTCCTTTAGTCTAATGTGATGAGGGTAAACTTGTTTTTTTTCTCAGCTCTCCTCTTTTTCCCTCCACTAAAAAGTCTCCTGCTTGCCTCTTGAATGAGATATAATTTACCCCATTCCATTTCACCCTCTCTCTTCCCACCACATTTCTCTCTCACCATTTACCTTAATTTCTTTTGAGATATGGTCCCATCCTATTCAATTCACTCTGTGCTCTCTGTCTCTGTATGTGCATGCATGTGTGTATGTGTGTGTGCATGCACATGTGTACGTGTGTGTATGTGTATGTGTGTGTGTGGTCCCACCAACTACCCAGATACTGAAAAGTTTCAAGAGTTACAAATATTGTCTTTCCATGTAGGAATGTAAACATTTCACTTTTGGTAAGTCCCTTATGACTTCTCTTTGCTGTTTACTTTTTCATGCTTCTTCTCATTCTTGTGTTTGAAAGTCAAATTTTCTTTTCAGCTCTGGTCTTTTCATCAAGAATGTTTGAAAGTCCTCTGTTTCATTGAAAGACCATATTTTCCCCTGAAGTATTATACTCAGTTTTGCTGGGTAGGTGATTCTTGGTTTGAGTCCTAGTTCCTTTGACTTCTGGAATATCCTATTCCATGCCCTTCGATCCCTGCTAGATCTTGAGTTATCCTGATTGTATTTCCACAGTACTGGAATTGTTTCTTTCTAGCTGCTTGCAAGAATTTCTCCTTGACTTGGGAACTCTGGAATTTGGCCACAATGTTCCTAGGAGTTTCTCTTTTTGGATCTCTTTCAGGTGGTGATTGATGGATTCTTTCAATACTTATTTTGCCCTCTGGTTGTAGAATATCAGGGCAGTTTTCCTCAATAATTTCATGGAAGATGATGTCTAGGCTCTTTTTTTGATCATGACTTTCAGGTAGTCCCATAATTTTTAAATTGTCTCTCCTGGATCTATTTTCCAGGTCAGTTGTTTTTCCCATGAGATATTTCACATTCTCTTCTACTTTTTCATACTTTTGGTTTTGTTTGTGATTTCTTGGTTTCTCGTAAAGTCATTAGCCTCCATCCGTTCCATTCTAATTTTGAGAGAACTATTATCTTCAGTGAGCTTTTGAACCTCTTTTTCCATTTGGCTAATTTTTCTTTTGAAAGCATTCTTCTCCTCATTGGCTTTTTGAACCTCTTTTGCCAATTGAGTGAGCCTATTTTTCAAGGTGTTATTTTCTTCAGCATTTTTTGGGTCTCCTTTACCAAGGTATTGACCCGTTTTTCATGCTTTTCTTGCATCTCTCTCTTTTCTCTTCCCAGTTTTTCCTCCACCTGTCTAACTTGATTTTCAAAATCCTTTTTGAGCTCTTCCATGGCCTGAGCCCACCAGACATCCCCCTGGGATGTCTGGGATACAGTGGCCCCGACCTCCATGTCTTTCCCTGATGGTAAGAATAGTTCCTCATCATCAGAATTGAAAGGTGGGAACATCTCTCCCCCAAGAAGGTAGCTTTCTATGGTCTTATTTTTCTTCCCTTTTCTGGGCATTTTCCCAGCCAGTTACTTGACTTCTGAGATTCCTGTCCACCCCCGCCTAGATCCGCCCAGCTAGCGCTTGGGGTCTGAGATTCAAATGGGCTTTCCGTGGCAGGCGTGGCTGCTATTCAATGTGAGCTTAAGTTCTGGTGCTTGGGTGGGGGCAGAACCCCCTCCCAGACTCAGTTGCCTCAGGGGCTTTATGCAGAGACCTTTGGTAATGGCCCTGAACTTCTGTGTGCTGCTTGGGGAGTCCCAGGCCACCGCTGCTGCCTCTGCCACTGCCTCTGCCGCTTCCTCCTGAGGGGGCCCGAATCACAGAGACACCCTGCTCCCCTCTTGGCCAGCCCAGATGTCTCTCTTACTGACCTGTAGAGTCTGTGGGTGGAGGGACCTTCCCGGCTGCCGGAGGTTCCGTTCCTGAAGCCTGCTCGGATCTACTCCTCTGGGGCCGTGGCCAGGGCAGCTCAGGGGTGGGCTCTGTGACAGACCCTGGGGACCGCTCTCCAGGGCTCTCTGGAACAGAAATCTTTTCTACTGTGTTTCTGCGCGCCTTGCAGTGATCCAGAATTCGTGGGGAGTTCTTCTTGCAGGCAATATATGGACTGTGGGTTCGGAGCTAGCATAAATGAGTCTTTCTACTCCGCCATCTTGGCTCCACCCCCCTACTATCCTATTATTAATGGAAAGAATACTGGTTGTGTATTTACTTAAACACTTTATTTACTAAACACTATCCAGTCAGTTCTCCTTCAGTTCATTTCTGGCCTTAACTCACTGTTCATTTGTGTACGTAAATACAGACACACACACATATATTTGTGTTTAAGTATATACAAATATGTATACACACATATGAATGTGTGTGTTTGTGTGTAGGGAGAGAGAAAGAGAGAGAGAGAGAGAGAGAGAGAGAGAGAGAGAGAGAGAGAGAGAGAGAGAGGAGGATGACTTCCATGGGTTCTGTACAACTATACATTCTTCTAAAGGCTGCAGGGGTAGAGAACCTTTTATTAAGGGAATTTGTTCTGTGAATTCTGGATACAGTCAAAGGGCTGCATTTGAGGATCTAGAGGGCTACATATACCCTTGAGGCTGCAGGTTCCACAACCCTGGAACAATAGACATTCTTCATTCATTTGTTTTTTTCCTGAGTAGATAGTTACAGACTTTTGATTGGTTACCCTTCTCAGGTTTGGAAAGGTTTGGGGACAGTAAAATAACCTGTAAATTGGTAAATCTAGTATTTTTCCCTTCTATTTGTAGACCCAAGCTTCTTGGACAAACAGTTTACAGAGTCTCTGAATGGAAAGGGACCTCATTGGCCATCAGGTCCAATCTGTACCTGAAAAAGGAAGTCCTCTAGAATCTAGAGCACTCCTGACAGGTGGTCATCTACCTTTGGCTAGAAAATATGCAATCAAGGAGAACTTATTACCTCCAGGGACAAAACTACTCTACTTTTAGATATGAAAATCTCCTTTATACTGAACCTTACAATGTCTATTTGTAAAAGTCAGAAATCATTCTGCTTAGGGTTTCTATCACTTGCTTCCATTACCTGCAATGCTAGAGATAAACCATTTAGATAACTGCCCACCCCTTTTCCACTTTAAAGAAATGCAGATCCTGAGCTGCCAGCCTAGTTTAACCAGGGATTGATCAATGGAAAGGAGAATGCATGGTGTGTTCTTTTTACTACCATAGTAAACCTACTTCCAAACATGTACAATAGAGCCTGCACAGATATTCTGTGACTTTTTTTCTGCTTATTTCAGGCAGAAGAAAATCTTTTTGATTGGCTGCTGATCCTGAACTAAGTGTACATATGAAAGACTTCAAAGGAGGAGCTCAACTACAGTCCCTCCTTGATGACTGTCAAGTGAGGAAACTGAGGCAGAGATTAAATGATTTGCCCAGGGTCATATAGCTAGTAAGTACCTGAGGCTGGACTTGAACCCAAGTCTTCCTGACTCCAGGCCTACCATTCTGTCCACTGTGTGTGTCATGGTGTCTTCAGCAATAGAATAATACTAACTAACTGCCAGATGATATCAGAGGTGACTAACTGTTACAGTGGTCCTGGAGGCTGATTGGAGGTTTGAGATGATACAATCAGAAAGAACAAAAACAAAACAAAACAAAGCAAAAACAAAACATCATTCCTTGGTGTGATCAGAAGATCCCTTTGAGGGCAGAGCAGCTCTGGAGAGCCACCTTATTCCAAGTGTGGGTAGGGATAATAAGTCCTGAATCTATAAAGTCTGCAGGGCATGGGAAAAGAGGGCTGGACTTGAGATTTGGTTGTTGTCTCTGAGTGACTTACGGAAGTCCTTTAACCTCTTCAGACCCCAGTTTCTTCATCTATAAAATGGGAATAATACCTGCAGTATCCTTGACAGAGCTCTTTCAAAGCTCATCTGAGATCATAAATATACAATGCCTTGAAAGCCTGAAAGTGCAACTGCCCGCCATTGTTATCTGCGATCACATCCTAAATATTCACTACTCTTCTAATAGGGAAAGGGAAGGGGATGGCCTGGTGTAGAGGAAGGCAAGTTGGATCTGGAATCAGAAGACCTGGTTCACATCCTAGGTTCATCCCTTAATGCCCATGTGACCCTGGGCAAGTGGTCACTTTACTTCTCTAAGATCCAGTTTCCTTATCCCTAATAGAAGGGTGCTACAGGAGGTAACTTCGAATCTCTCTCCCAACCCTAAACCAAGGGTCAAGCATTTATTAAGCACCAATAGTGTGCAGAAGTCCCATCAAAAAACAGAAAACTGTCACTGTGTGATCTTGTGGGAAGGGATTTCACTTTCCTCCTCTGTAAATGGAGGAGATTGGGTGAGAGCAATGCTGAGATCTTTCACAGCTCTGAGTTGAAGATGCCAAGGACATTTCCCCAAGACCACAGCGCCAAGTTGTTCTGTCATTCTTGGATGCCGACTCATTGCTTCTTCCTTCAATCTTTTCCCTTCTTGTTTGACCTTTTAATAAGAAAGAAAACGATTTAGAGATGACCAGTTTAAATGTTCTGTGGGACCTGGGCATCCTTTCATGAAACTAGCAAAGCTTTATGAGGAAGAGTAAAGAGAATGCAGTTTGGAAGTGCCTACTTGGGTAATTTGTTGTTCAGTGATTTTCTTATGCCCTCCTCTTTCTGACTCCATTTGGGGTTTTCTTTTTTTTCAGTCAAAGGAAAACAAAGCTGACTTAAGATCTGCCCTTTTGGGTAGACTCTTGAGGAGCCTAAGCATTTGTGACGCCAAGTGGGCCAGATTGACTCTCAGCTAGAATGAATGTGAGCCAAGGTTTTCTTGGCAGAGATGCTGGAGTGATTTGCCATTTCCTTCTCCAGGTCATTTTACAGCTGAGGAGACTGAGACAAGGTTAAGTGACTTGTCCAGAGTGACACAGCTAGGAAGAGCCTGAGGTCAGACTTGAACTCATGAAGATGAATCTTCCCACCTCCAGGTCTGACACTTTATGCACTGCAGTGCTACCTAGCTGCCCTTGCTTAGATAAAGTGGAGGCTTTACAAAGCAAGCTGACTCTTTTCTCTCCCTTTCCTTCACTGCTGTAAACTGACTTTAGATCAAATTAGAAGAGAGAGAATTCTGGAAGTTGGACAATATAGATGATAGACAAAGTGAGGAACTCTGATCAAAGGTTCCCTCCCTCTGCTGACTCCCAGCTTCCTCAGTCAGCTCCTGCAAACCCTGAGGACCAGAGCAAGGCAGTTTCTAGCTCACAGGCCCCTCCTAGAAGGACTTCAAGGGACCAAGGCCAAGTGACTACCCAGGAGGGTTGAGACACCACTGCCCACCAAAGGCAGCCAACATTTCACAGAATCATCAAGGTTCCCTCTGTCCTTAGCCAGTACATGTAAACTATTATATAGAGATGAACTCATTTCATCCTCACAACAACCCCTTAAGTGAAGTTTCCTGGTTTTCTCCATTTTACAGAGGTCAACACTGAGACTGAGAGAGAATTATTTTGAATTTAGAACTTAAATAGGAAATGGAGAGAGATGGTGAATTGTCCAAAGACATGTGGCCAGCACACAGGATAACTGGGAGCTCCCTTTCAATTTAATTCAACTGTCGTTGATTAAAACTCAGTTTTCCTGCTGGACAGGGTTGTAGGTGCCACAAATATAATGACAAAAAGGTCAGAGTCCTTAGCCTCAAGAAGTTTCCATTTTACTCTCCTAAGCAACATGAGAAAGGCAGAAGACCCAGGCTCAAATATAACTTAGCTATGTGATCTTGGGCAGCCTCCCTGGGCCTCAGTTTCCTCATCTGAAAATGAAGAGTAGACTAAATGGTTTCTTAGATCTGGGATCTCAGAACTCAGTTAATTGGCACCTTCCCCATCAGTGGAAGGAAGATTCCAGAGTTTGCCTCCCCTTCCCCCATAGCTCCCCTCCTGTGTGTAGTCTGGTTTCTGGGCTGAGTCAAAATGCCTTGAATAAATACAGATTTCACAAGATGAAGATCAAACTCATTTTCCTTCTGAAGAGAGAGTCTCTCCCCAGGCTTTGCTGTCAGGCTTGGGGACTTTGTTATCTCCCCTATCTCTTAAGCACACAACAAGGTTAGCCTTCCTTTTCTTCCTCCTTATCCAAGCTGTCACCAAATCCCTTGGCCTCTTCCTCCGCAATCTCAATTAACTGTCTCCCCTCTTAGCAGCCCCACCTGGCCAAGACTCTTGGGCCGCACACTAATTGCTTCTTTTCTTTGGAATTTTTTTTTCTTCTCTGTACTTTTCTGATTCCCATCTCCTTACCTGCTTTAAGCCATTGCATTGTCCTAACTTCAAAAATCCTCCTTGGTCTCGTTGCTTGAAGATTAGGTCCATTTATTGAAGTAAAGCAGAGAAAGAGAAAACTCTTGAAATCATCTTTCCTTTGTTACCTTCTGCATCAAAGTCCTGCTCCCGCTCTACAAGCACATTACCAGCCCCAGTGGGATAAATGGGGTCCCTCAATATTTGTCTCCTCCTTAGAGATTTATAGGGGAAAATGTTTTTTTGGGATTTTTTTCCTATAATGTATACTTGTGTCTAAAAATTCATAATCATTCATTAATACTTAGTCACATAATTCTTTCTTTCACATTCATCTTCCTGAGATTAGAAGTGAGGGAGTTATCCCTATAATTTCCCAGTTTTGTTCCAGGAAGCTCAGACCCCTGCCTGAAATTGTCCTCCAGTGGTGTGGAACCTAACTAGTTCCTTTCAGAAGCTACAGTTTTACTTGCATCTGGCCTAGGCAAAACTGGGAGAGAAACAAGGCTCCAAGGACCAGACAGATCTCTTGCTCCTCTCCCTAGTCTACGGGGAAATTCCAGTCATTATAGCTCCTTCTTTGCTAGAAAGTAAAAATGCACCATTGTTTTTAGGATTTTAAGTTAACAAAAGTAAGCCCTTGGCTCTGTGTTTGGGAAAGCATTCTAACCTTTGGGTTTGAGAAGTGTTCTCCTTAGATCTGAGAAATTGCGTCCTCATGGCGTAACCTGGTGTGTGTGTGTGTGTGTGTGTGTGTGTGTGTGTGTGTCCATCTATATGTAAGAAAGACAGAGACACAGACAGGAAGACATAGACAGAAAGAACAATATAAGGATGGTATAGGATTTTCCTCCAGGCAAGGAAGTACAGATGTAGAATTCGCCAGGCAAGACAATAAAAAGAGACAATAAAAAGACAAAATAATCCCTGCTTTCAAGTAGCTTACATGTGACTGGACTGGAATTTATTTACCACATGAGGGCTGAGGAACAGAAGGCACAAGAGAAAGTAAAGGACAAAAGGCTAGATGAGGACAAAGGGTTCTAGGAAAATTTGTGGCAGGAGGTATCACTGAGGATGGAGGAGTGGGTTTGGTTTGGTTTGGTTTGGGGGCTGGGCATCAGGAAAGATGACATAAGGCAGGGCATGCCTGAGCTAAGCCTTAAAGAAAGAGGAGGCAATGTGTTATGGGGGAAAGAACAGGCTCCAGAGTCAAATGACCCAAGTTCAAATTCTGATTCTACCACTGATTACCCATTTGACTGGGGAGTGAGTCATTCAGCTCCTGCAAAACAAAGAGGTTGGATGGGATGAACTCTAAAAATCCTTGTGTTAGATATCATGGTCCTAGTGAAGGCATTTAACCTCCTTGTGCCTTGGCTTCCTCATCTATAAATGAGTGAATGGCACTAAATGATGCTTGAGGTCCCTTCCCTTCAAGTCATGAGCTTCTTGGACTCTGAAATGTCCTTGAGAAGAGGGAGAGAGTGCATCCCATGGATGGGGATGTGGGGAGTGACGGCGGGGGGGGGGGGATGAGGGGGAGGAGGGAAGGGATGTGAAATGTTGAGCTGAGGAAACAACTAGAAGTCTAGTAGGATTGGAACTGAGAGTCAATGAGAAAGCAGAGATGGGAAATGAGACTAGAAGAGAGGTGGGAGCCAGACTGTAGAAGGCTTTAAAGTCTGTATTTTATTCTAAAGAAAATAAGTCATCAGTCATTACTTTGGGCAGGGGAGGGACAAATCAGATGTGTGACTTAGGGAATTATTTTTGAAACTGCCTGGAAGAAGCAGGGAGCCTCTAAACCCCAAGATTACAGTTAGGAGGCTATTGTAAAACCCAGGCAGGACATGATGAGTGCCTGAACTAGGGCAGAGGTCGTGTAAGTAGAGGAAAGGAGAAAGCTCTCTGGAATGAGGAGAAAGTCTTGACTCTTACTAACAGTGTGACTATGGATAAACTGCTTCATCTCCCCGTGACTCAGTTTCTTCCACTGTGAAATGGAGATGGCACCACTTGCACTGATTATCTCATGAGGGTGGTTGTGAAGAAAACAATTTCGAGGTACGATGGCACAGTGAAAAGACGAGTCAAAGGTACTGGATACAAATCCTACCCTCATGTGACCTTGGTTAATTAGTTATTCTTTCTGAGCCTTAGCCTTCTCAACTTTAAAATGCAAGAATTCAACTAGAGGACCATGAAGATCCTACTGGTTCTAAATCTAAGATAGCTAGATTAGTGAGACAGACAGACAAAGAGAGACAGAGACACACAGAGAGACAGAGACAAAGACACAGGGCACGGAGGGAAGAAGACAGGGGTTGGGGGTGGGGACAGTTCCTGCCCTCCAGGGCCATATGTTCTAATAGGCAAAGACAATACACAAAGGAAAGCTAGAGGTGGGGAGGGAGGGAAAGTCAGCCTAGAATCCTCCCCAAGGTGTCTTAATGTCACCTAGAGATGTGTAGGAAGTGTTGAGGAGGCCCAGGTAGGGCAGAATAATGTGAAAGTTCAAATATCAGAGTGAGGGGATCCAGGGGTGGAGTCCAGGATTGGGGGATGAGGTGGGGGTAGATGAGGATGTTGGACAAAATTGAGGATGACTGGTTCTTGTGACAGAAGGCTAAGTCCAAAATGGAGAAAATCTATCCAGAGAACAATTTTTCGGATTAAGATGTAAGGTTTAGCCCAATCTGATCTACCTCCATATCGGTCAAGTGTGCATGTGATAAGGCAGTCAAGAAGTCTACTGCAGTCATTTGCTATGCCAATTAGGAGACAGATCCCAGGAGCAAGGAGGAAGGTGGTGACCCTATGGTCTGTGCAGAACTACATCTGGAAGATCATGTTCCATCCTGAAACCACATTTTAGGAAGGTCATTGACACACTGGAGATTATCTAGAAGATGGAACTCCTGTCATTGGAGGACTGGTTGAAGGCACTAGGAATGACTGACCTGAAGAAGAAAGACTTCAGAAGGATTTGACAGTTGTGTTCAGGGATTGGAAGGACCAGAGGGCAGAACTAAGAGCAATGGGTACGTAAGGATTCGTAAGGATTCGATGGTTGAACAAACCCATCAAGTCACCTCACTCCACTTAAAATAAGGGATAAGATGTTCACTCAATCAATCCTTTGATCAACTGGGTGTTAGTGAACAAGAGTCTTGCTCAGTTAAGAAAGGGGGTATCTATAAATTATCAAGCTAGTTAAAACCAAACATGGAGTTTCAGTAAAATTTCTGAGGAATAACTACCTGGTGGGAAAGTAGAGTTTTTGGCTTTGGTCGCTGCCTAGATCCACCAAAGAACAAGACTTGACCTTATAACACCTAGCTGCTCAAAGGGGAAGACACTAGGTGGCGCCATAGTGCATAGAGTGCTAGACTTGGAGTCAAGAAGACCTGAATTCAAATGTGACCTCAGACACTTACTAGCTGTGTGACCCTGGGCAAGTCACTTCACTCTGTTTGGCTCAGTTTCCTCATCTGTATAATGAGCTGGAGGAGGGAATGGCCAACCACTACAGCGTCTTTGCTAAGGAAACCGCAGGCCAGTACTGAATCCATATTGCCACACTTTCAATATTGGCTGTCTTATGAAGGATTTCTGTTGGCTGTTAGCATTCCAAAGCTGAGCCACTGTGTGGGATGGGTTCTACAGCCATTGATATTCCTATTTTACAGACAAGACTGAGGCTGAGGAAGTTGAATTGAATTAGGCTCCTGGATCAACAGCTGGAACAGACCTTCAAGATGTTAGAACCTGGACTTCAGCCACATTGCTGCCAGCAATGCTCCCGAGTGGGTGAGAATCAGACTAAACTGTAAAAATACAACTGAACATGGATAATGTAATATGTGGTTTTTTGAGTCCATGTGCAGCCCCGTAGGGATTCTTATGTATGGTGTAACCACTTCATTTCCATTGAGTTTGAGTACTTTGACCCAGACCAACTTTCTCATTTTACAGATGAGGAAACTGAGGCACCAGGAATCTAAGTGACTTGCCCAAGGTCACACAGTAATGACTTTCACATAAATATACCATGCTAAGGGTCACATGCTTGCAGATAATGATGTTCAATTCACTCATTTTACAAATAAGTAAGATCTCTAAGGGGCAGCCGGATGGTACCATAGTGTATATAGCACTGGGCCTGGAGTCAGTCTTTGTAAGTTCAAATCCAGCTTCAGACACTCACTTATCTATGTGACCCTGGGCAAGTCTCTTAACCCTGTTTGCCTCAGTGTCCTCATCTGTAAAATAGGGATGCACTGGAGAGGGCAATGGCAAACCACTCCAGTATCTCTGCCAAGAAAATCCCAAATGGAGTTGCAACAAGTCCTACACAACTGAAAAAGCAGAACAAGATTTCTAAGAGAAACAGAATCTCCAAACTTGAGACATAATTGGTTTTTCAGGCTTGTAGAGCATAGAGTTAAATGCTACAACCCTGCTTTTTTTTTTCTGAATGCCTTTATTTCCTGAATCGATAGGGTTTCGATCCCAGCTCTGACAATAACATGACCTTAGACTAACTCACTTCCCCTCTAGAGGCCTCAGTTTCCTCCCCTGTAAAATGAGGAGACTGGACCAGATGGTCCCTTTCAGCTCCAAAGCTGCAAATTGGAATGAAAGACTGGAGGAGAAATAAGAACAAATACAAACAAAAATCTTAGATCAAACTGAGGTATTGGAGAATAATCCCTTTTGAAAGCTGTTCTCTGATCCACCTACAGCATTTCCATCTTCTTTGTTAATACTTTCTCTGTCTGAAAGCAAATTCTTTCACAAGCAGGAGCCAGCTTTTAACTAGTTTGAAAGTCCAGTCCAGCACCCTGCCCCCCCCATTTCCATCCTCAGAGGGGAAGGCACGTTGTGGAGTAAGAGCTTATGGGTGCCCAGGCCTTTCTTCATTTAACCTCATCCCCTAAAGTGGAGTTTGACCAGGTGTGGTCCGAACAGAGGCCCAGGAGAAATGCAGAGCGGGATGGTTCTGCTCCAGAGCATCACCCTTCACATTTTTATTTCAAGGAAAATTTTCTTTTTAAAAAACATACAAACACTCATGGTTTCTCTTTAAGGAACTCCTTTATTCCCTCTACTTATCATTTCTTTCCTTTCCTCTTCTTTCTATTCTGCCCAGCATAGTGAATAAAGCACTGGACTTGGAATCAGGACAAAGTGAGTTTTAATTTTGCCTCAAACACTCACTAGCTGTTGACCCTAGGCAAGTCACTTAGTCTCTGCTTGCCTCAGTTTCCTCAATTGTAAATGAGGATAAGAATAACACTAAACCCGCCAGATTGTTGGGAGGATAAAATAAGGTAAAATGAGATAAAGGGCTTTGAAAACATTAGTGTGCTATATTAAATGTTAGTTATTATTCTTAGTAGTTTTGTGTGTGGGCGAATCCTGACACCTCCTAGAGTCTCATCAATAAAACAAAGAAAACGTTGGCCAGTGAGGACTCTATGGGTATTTTAAATGAGTACTATTACAGTCAGGAGAATGCATCGCTCTTTACAGCTTGCACAGGCTTTGCTTCCCAACTAATCCTTCCACCCCATCTGTTCATCTGTTAAACTTCATTCTTACCACATGGTGGAGACCACTTTTCAGTCCACAGTAACTCATGAAAAACATAAAGAGAGTTAAAATCTTGACCAACATCTTTGACTTTCGCTGTTTCTTTTTAGTCCAAATCTAGCCATCCACACAGTCTGCCCTCCCTTTTCTCATGTTTCCATCCCAAGAGGAAGCATTCTAAGCCAGCCTTGGTCATCTGAACATTGTTGGGTTTTTGTTTTTGTTTTTGTTTTTGTTTTTTACTGATCCTGTGATTTCATTGTTATGTGGAAATCCTAAAAGGGGGAGGGGGCTCTCTAACAATATCTCTTGGCAATTTACAGTCTAAGAGAGTAGCTTAGGACCACTGAGAGGTAAATAAATATTGCCTGGAGTCAACCATCACTTTATGTTAGAGGTCTTGGACTAGACTTCTAGATCTTTACCCAATTGTAACTGTTGCTGTTTCCCTTCCAGTCTGAGTTCTTTCTTTTCTTTACCTCATTAAAGGGGCCATTAAAGGGGCCATGCCCTGGGTACTTCTTAAACAGGCGTATTCAACGAATGGATTTTACCTTACCTTAAGTGAGAACCTGAAAAGACTTTGGCCTAAAGGGGCCAAGGCCTCCCAGTGCATCCTGGGTCATCTCCAGTCATCCTGAGGAATATCAGATCACTGGATTCAGATGGCTCTGGAAGAGAAGTGAGGCTGGTGACCTTGCACAGCCCTACCTCACTCAAAACAAAGTCAAGTGCAAGTCATGTCTTCATTTCTCTGATGGTGTTTGGCAACGAAGGACGAACACAACAACAACTACACTGGACAAACTTATTCCTTTTCAAAGTAAAAGTTGCTCACATTGTCTCCCCACTGGCTTATTTTTTCTTTCGTCTAGCTTATTTTTCCAATCCAGCAAAAATCATTCTTACTATCCAGTCCTTTTGTGATTGTAGAAGGGAATGGCAAACCACTCCAGTGTCTTTGCCAAGGAAACCCCAAAAGGGGGCTCATGAAGAGAAGGAACAATTGAAAAAGACTCAGGAGCAAGAATATAACCCTTTGCTTATTTTATTCTCTTCCTAAAACACAGAATGACAGGTGGGGAGACACCGGAGGCCATATATCCCTGCCCATCCTGAATAAGAATCCCCATGGCACATCTCAAATGACTGATCATCTAGCCATTGTTCAAGGATGGAGGGAATTTGCTGCCTCCTGGGGCAGTCCATTCCATTTTCAGAAGCCCCTTACTGTGAAGTGGTTTCCCTCACATTTAACCCCCAAATCTGCTTTTGCAATTTCTGGCCAAGCTGACCAAACGCGATGACTCTTCTAAGTTCATCTTTAAAGAGAGAATGAAAGTCCACAAGCTTTGCAAACTTTACTAACTCCTCAGACTCTTGCTAATAGGGATGTGGAAAGTCATTGGTTTTTGAAAAGCAGAATGGGCAAATATCTCTCCCAAATCCAGGCTGTTGGCCCCTTTACCACCCTAGGCTCTGTGACTTCATTTGAGTACCCACAGCACCTGCCTTTTCAACACAGAAGCTGCAATCATGTTCCTCTCTATCCCCCCTTCCCATCCCAAGGCTTTCATCCTCCAGTCTAAATATCACATGAAGATTCCTTTCATTGATCGTTCCTCATATGATATGTGAGCTCATCATCTTGGTGACCCTCCTCTGGACACTGTATAGTGTCCTTCCTACACATAGCATCCAGAACTGAACATAACCCTCTGGTTGTGTCCTGGCCAGAGGGCAGCAGGACTCTACCTCCCCCGGACCTAGGTACTGTGTCTTCCTTACTTAGAAGCTGACAATCCCACTAATTTTTGCAGAAACTGGCAACTTTTCCTTTTTAAAGACTTGCTGGAAAAGAAAGTGCTATTCATGTGGTGCATTGGAAATTCAATTGTGTTCAAGTTGGCAACAAACAATTATTAACTGCCTACAATGTTCAGACGAGCTGTTGGTACTACAAAGACAAGAATGGACCTTACCCTCAAGTCTTTCATTTTCTCTCTCTCTCTCTTTCTCTCTCTCTCTCTCTCTCTCTCTCTCTCTCTCTCTCTCTCTCTCTCTCTCTTCTCTCTCTCTCTCTCTCTCTCTCTCTCTCTCTTTCTCTCAATCTCTCTGTGTTTCCTTTTCTGTAAAATGGGAAGTATAAAAAGCACTTGTAACCCTTAAAATATTATATCAATATTAGTTATTATCCCTCCATATATATATGCCTATATGGACAGAGAGAGAGAGAGAGAGAGAGAGAGAGAGAGAGAGAGAGAGAGAGAGAGAGAGAGAGAGAGAGAGAGCAGTAACCACTGAAGCTATCAGGCAAATAGTCGTATAGGATCTGAACTCAGTTGTGAGGGAAGATTCTCAGGCACATGGAAGGAGGAAGAGCATGGAACTTGGACAAAAACATGTAGGAAGAAAATTGAACTCCAGATCAGAGAATAACTGGCAGGCCTGCTTAAATGGAATTGTGAGTGAATGAAAAGAAACAAAATTAAATAATACAGGAAAGGTATGTGGGAACTTTACTGTGAAAAGCCTCAAATTCCAGACTAAAGGTTTTTGATGTCCTAGCAACAGTACAGAGACAAACAAATATTTATTTAAGAGAAGGGAATGGGAAGGAAGGGTAGTCTGAGTGTGGCATGGTTTGATGGCAAAGATACGTGTTTTATAAATATCAGAGAAAACTTGTTTCAGAGCTAGACAATCTGGGTTCAAATTCTGATATTTGCCTGCTGAATGACAAATCACTTCTTTCTGGCTGGGGATCAGTTCTCTTGTCTAAGAGTCCCTTCCAGCTCAATAATGGAGCTTAGACATCTTCAATCACATTCAAAATCACGAATTTTTTATTACTCCCATTGGTATTCTGATGTACCAGAATTTGATAGAGAACTTTGTGAAGAAGAACTGAGGGCCATCATTTGCAAAAGTTGAGTTGGTATTAAGCTGTGGCTTCTAAATGTAGCAAATGGTTCTTTTTATCCTCAGAGTAGCAAAGCGTTAATAAGAATAGATCTATGTATATTCGTGTTTATTCCTACCCACCTCCCCCTCCAAGAAACTCAAAACACAATTTTTACTTACCTTGATACCTTTCTTGTGAGATCTAAACAGTATGTGAAGTATTAGTGGAGTGCCCTGGCCACATATCAGGCCACCTTCAACCTAAAACTAGTCAACTGTCCATAAAAATCACTTGTATTGATTTTTGTGTGGGAGGGATGGTTCTGTAGTTTAAATATGATAACAAAGCTTTTTTTTCCCAAGAAACCGAGGTGACTTACCTTTGACTCAGCTGTCCTGGAAGAGTTGCTAGGTCTGATGAAATGTGTTCCCTTTTATCAAAAGATTAAGAACCTTATCTCTGTTTTCTGAGGTCTGCTCAGCTATTCCTGAAACTAAAGATCAAAGGAGGGATATCATCTGGATCGATAGGAAGACATTCCAGAAAGTAAAATGCTCAGGATTCTATATTTGAAAGTGAATCCCCTCAAACATCCCCCTCTCTTCACTCAACATTTGGAAACTATGACCCAAGGAATATCTTGTATTTGCTAGTCATCATGCACGTCTCTGTAAGGCTTTTATTTTTATAACAAAATTTTGTCATCAACTAATTTGCATGTTTTAGGTGCCTAGACTGCTATGTGCCTGGTGCTATGCTAAGGTAGTATGGTCTGTTTCTGTAGCAATTGGGGAGGGCAAGTGGGGGACCTTTATAAAGTTTTAAGGAGAACCAGCATGGAGGAAGGGACTATGTCATGTCTTTGGTCCTCTAACTCATACTATTTTTTTTTTTTTAATTTGAGGAATAGGGGAAGTAGGAAACTCCTATTGAAGCCACTTGTCTGTAATGTCTTCTCTTAGAGTATTCCCTGGAGGTACAAAGAGGTTAAGTGATTTGTCCTTGGTCACATAGCTGGTATGAGTTGGAGAGAGACCTTGTTATGGAATATGATGGTCATTAGACTCTGTGATTTCGTTAGTGTCAAGAATGCCTCCTGGGGAGGAATCTTCTTTACCAGTGAAGATCTGTACCATGGATGCAACTTAGAGAGTCCAATGTTTGGGGTTAAGTAGTGGGACTTGAACTCAAGTTTTCTTAGCTCCAAGGTCAGCATTACTCCCTGTTGCTTCTTATCAATTATGGAGTTAAAAATGGAAAGAGCTGTGATCAGTTATAATACCCAAACTTTCTAACCTGGGGCTTCTGTTAGAAGGGGAGTCATGGACAAAGGGAGAGAGATATTGGGGAACAAAAAGATAAGATTAGGAGGGAATTACAGAAGGAAGCAGAAAAGTTAACCAAGAATGAGGAAGATATTTAAATTTGAAGGTTTAAATAAGCATCATGTCACAGTGACAGCGTAGATCACTGGATTTAAGAGTTAGGGAGACCTGAGTTCAAATCTAACCTCATACACTTACTAGTTGTGTGACTCTGGGCAAGTCACTTAACACCCCATGATTTCCTCAACTTCAGTAGCTTCTACTTCCCAGAAATGCCATGAGAATCAAATGAGATAATATTTATAAAGTGCTTTGCAAACTTTAAAATGATACATAAATGCAGCAATTATTACGATAGACCATCCTGGGAATTTTTAAGGGTATTTTGTGGACTTAGCAACTGAATTTCTATACATTCTCTCACTATAGTGAATACCTGACTAGACATATTCCCTGTCTGTGTCATGAATCATTTGCAAATGAAAATGAGTAGATGAGGCAGTAATGCCGCAAAAAAGAATTGAGAGCTGAAGGTCCTGCCTACTTTTGAAGCTTGGGACCTATATGACCTTGAGTAATTACATTTTCCTGGACCTCAGCTATCTCATCTGTTAAGGTTACCTCCAAAGTCTCTTCTCTTTCTAGGTCTATGATTCCCTGATCCACTTTTACTAGAGCAATCTATAAGCCTGCTCACAAGAAATCTCCTACACTGCATCGAAGGATGCCCACTGTGGATACAAAACCTCACACACATATGCACTCACACCCCCCACACACACACATACACACTCAAACTCAGACACACACTCATGTACATATACTCTCAAACACACTCACACCCACACACAACTTTGCAACGGAGAAGCCACTAAGGATCTAGCAATTTTTTTAACTTCTGGGTGGGGGGGAAGTGAATGGCTGATCTTTTTTTTTTTCTTTTCTACCTGAAATGGGTCCCACAGCAGTAACCAAACTGTACCTGACCCATCATGAAATGACTTTCTGAAACTGAAAATTCAGCAAGTCTCTTGGTTCCTAGCTCTTTTTGCAGCCCCTTACCTAGAGGTTCGGGATGGGAAGACGACCTATAATTCGTCTATTGTTTGGGAGGAAGAGAGAGTCATAGGGAAGGTACCAAGACATTCAGTTTCTAGCTGATTCCCCTTGGAACTGTCCACAATAACCTTCAGTCTTCTACAAAACAAACACCAATAAGGACTGAGTGGAGTGGACTGATTTTAGAATGTGACAGATTTTAAAAAGAAAAAAAAAAACAAACAAAACAGACGGGGTAGGGGTGAGAGATTAAGTGCGGCAAGTCAAACGTAAAGCTAGGGCTCAGTGGTTTACTGGGATCTTCTGTCTTTTTCTATTCTCGCGCCTGAAGAAATGAGAGGCCACGACTCTTAAGATCTAGGGCTGGAGGGAAGAAAGAGCTCTAGAGCGCAGCCGAATCGAGCCTCCTCCGGGAAGGGTCCTCTCAGGAAGGCCGAGGAGCCCTTGGCTGCTTCCTCTTCAGTTACCGTAGTCCAGCAGAGCTTTGTTTGGACGTTTCTGTCACTTTCTCTTGAGGGTTTCATGAACTTCAGAAATCCGAAAGCCCCCAGTCCCCCGCCCCGGCCCTCCCCAGAAGCTGATTTATCTTTCATGTATTGGTTGCATTTCCTTCCTCAATCACTAATTACAGCAGATTAATGTTTTCAAACAGGGTCTTTTCTCCATTTAATCCATCTCCCCTTCCTGACTCTTTGGAGCAAGCAGGAAACATGCTGAAAGGGGTCATAATCCTTTTGTTTGCCTCAGTCCCCTTTTAGGACATCAGGGATGTTTAGAAAGGAACAGCTCAGGGAGGGAGAGGAGAAAGTAAAGATCCCGAAAGAAATCTGAGTCCATCTCTTTCCGCGGGTGAGGGAGCGGCCTTCCCTGTCCTGGAATAATTTTCAAATGAGCTAGTTAAGGAATCAAGAAGACTGCGGAGAAAGTAGTACCAACCTCCCAAGATCGTTCAAAACACAAGTAGAATAGGATTTGGGGCTTTTTTTTTTTTTAAATGATGCACGTTTCCTGTATCCACTCGAACTCTCTAAAAAAGGATAAGGACACTTTATGTTGTGATTTAGCAACTGTAGACATTTGGCTTCCTTTGTTGACCAATGGGAAATAGAATAGGCACCCTCAAATATTTGTGTCGTATGCAAAGGGGGCGTCTTCCAGCTATTTACATTCTTAATGTAACTTTAATGATCTTTAATAAGATTTGCACATCACTTTGAAAGACATTATAGTAATTAACTTAACTCTGAACTTCCTGTGAATTGTGTATTGAAAGGGTTTGACTTAAATGCTGAATTAACATTTGGGCGTTGGGCAAAATTTAAATTCCAAACATCAAAGTTTTGAGAAGACACCAGATGTTTGGCGATTATGGTCTGTTCTGCGTCTAGCCCAGATTTAGAGGGGATTTCAGAAACTTGAATTTTGTTTTTGGTGTAATGACCTACCTTTAGTTCCTTTGCTTCCATTGTTTATTTATATTTGCTATGGATGGCATGTTTATAATAATACTATTAAATTAATAACTCAAAGAAATTAAAAAACTAGTATGGTATACAGCATACATGAAGCATAATCAGTAAATACATTTTGATAATGAATTTCACAAGAAAGATTTCAGGTCTATTTGGTTGTTGTTTTTTTTTAATTCAACTCAGTTTTCTCATTTTCATTTGTTGCAAGAGGAGAAAATTGAAAGTATTAGGAATTCTACTTTCATGCTGTGAGCTAAAGAAAAGAAGACTTAAGGTCCTATCATCTATTCATTGTATTTAATACAATGATTTAATAGATTTCAGATGAACTCCTTTGAGTTATTTTCCATCAAAAATGGAATAAATATCTTAATATAGGTAGTTTTTAAAAATAAAATATATTATAACAGGATGTCTTTAAAGATATACTTTAGAAGAAGTCTCTGGAGAGGAGTTTTTGCATCTAAATAGGGAAAAGTACTAATTTTTCCTAACTTTTCTTTTCTGTGCCTATGTCCAATTAAGATAAAGTTTGAAATCCTGGGAAATTCTATACAATTTGGAACCAGCGATTATGACTTTTAAAAAATGTTCACATTTTACTTCCACTGACATTTCTCTTGCTTTCATAGACTATAGGACTTAGAGCTGAAAAGGACCTCAACAGTCTAACCTCATCACTTTACCTGGCAGGAAAGTGAGTCTCAGGTAGATGAAATCATTTGCTCCAAGTCACAAAAGGAATTAAACTGCAGAATCAGGACTGTGTCCAGGTCTTCCGAGGCCACATCCTGTTATTTTCACATTAATCTATGATATTTTCCTTCTTAAGGTCTTCAGAATAGGAAAAGCTACTAAGTATTTTTTTTTCCAGGAATCTTCAAGACTTTAGTGTTTTTCTGCCTTAGGACATCAGAGAAGTGAGGTGATTTACCCAGGGTCACACCATCAGAGAGTATCCAAGGCAGGATTTGAATCTGATTCTTCAAAGTCCTGTGAGATCAACTATATGTAGCAGAATTTGAAGAACATTCAGCAGTATAAATATATAATTTGTTAGGCATACTAGTCTGGAGAAAAAGTGACCATATGTCAAGGAAATAGGAACTCTAGCTGGGAATACTGATAGAATAGACTCCCAGAATATTAGATAGAGAAGAGACCTTAGAGGTCATTTATAAAGGTAGCCTTATAATGCAATGGATCTGAAAGACACAGAATCCCGTTGTTGACTTTTGAGGAGTCAGGATCGATCAAGAATCTGAGAATTTTTTTTTTCTCATGGACTGATAACAAACTGTCTCGTTTATTTTATTTTTTAATCTACATAGGAATTGGAATTTATCTATATCAAACTTCATCTTATTGCGCTGGTCCAGGGTCATGGTTTGCTGAAATGTATTTTGGAGCTTCATTCTGACATATCCTTACTTTCATAATTTCATGAACTTGTGTTCACACCCATGTTGATACTTCTACTGGTATCAATGGCAACCTATCCATGCCTTTGTATCATATGTAATTCTTGTTCATATTCATCCCCAAGTCCTCTTTTGAAGATACACTAAATGTGTTGGAAACTATTATCAGGTGTTTCAGTATTGAGGGACATGATATCAATGCTGCTTTCCATGGTCCATCTGTTAACCTTTGCTCTCACACCCTTCTCCCATCCCATGTTTATCTGTGTACAGATCATTTTATTGAATCCAAGCTCGTGGAAGGCAGAGAATGGTTAGTTTTGTCTTTGTAGGATATATCAAGTGCTTATCAGATTCTTTTAACTGGATTGAATAGATAATGCTTTATATGGCACTTGGGTTCATAAATTCATTGGTTTAGAATGAGTACGTACCTTAGAGACATAAGTCCAATTCCCTCATTTTACAGATGAGGAAACTAAAACTCAGAAGTGTTAAGTGACTTATCCAAGGTGAGGTAGATAGTAAATAGTGGATCTGGGCACCAAATCCAGACCTTCTAACTACAAATCCAACAGTCTTTCCGCTGAACCACATGACTTCCACTTCTATCTCACACTTATCCATAGCTTCCTGGGATAGAAATAGATATACATAGATTTGTTATCAGAAAATTTGATACATATATCTTGGGTGTGCTGGTGAAAAACACTGATTAGAACTCGAACACAGAGCCATAGAGAGAACCCTATGGAACACTACTTGAGAAAGCCCCTCTAGCTTGACACCAATCCATTATTTGAACCTTTTCCAGAGAAGTTGTTCAATCAGCTCTGAGTCTATCCAACCATATTATTTTGTGGTCATGGCCAATGAAATAGAGTCACCATCTAGAGATTGGTGGCAGAGTAAGAGGAGGGGGGAATAACCCAGCTAGGTAAATGGATTCTGGTTGTGTTCCCTTCCTTCTTTATGAGGCTCAGGAAGAGATGTGTCAGATAAAGGCAGCTCAGCAGAGTGTGTCCTTCTATGCAAAAAGAGGTGGGAAATTTGACCCCTATTAATTTAGCCTTGTCCAAGGTCTCTAAATAGACTTGCTTTGCCCTTGTTTCCATCTTTTATATGAACTCAAACACATACAAACAAATACACCTGGTTGTAGTTTGTCCTTTGTTCTGTAAGAGGATCATAACACCAGAGAGATGATGACATGACTTGCAATTGACTTTGATTTGAGTGAGGGAGGGCTGTGCAAGCTCCTCCAGAGTCATCTAGGTCCGATGGCTAGATACCAATCAGGACAACAGATGGCCCAGGATGCAGTGGGAGACCCTGGCCCTTTTAAGCTAAGGTCTTTTCAGGTTCTCACTTTGAGTGAGGAAACACTCATTCAATGAATGGGCCTCTTTAAGAAGTGAGTCAAGGAATAGCCCCATTAACAAAAAAAAAAAAAAAAAAAATCAGACTGGTTGGGGAAGACCATCAGGGTTGCTGGCCAAAAGGGAAACAGTTGCTATTCACATTCACTCTGAGTTAGGAGGGCCCCCAAAATAACCATTAAATGGTGCTTGTGTAGGGACCTATTGCTGTCCAGTCCATGGGATCTAGAGTGAATGAGGTACTATTGAGTTCCTTGTGAAACCATTTTGGTTTCTTTCTGTAACTCTTCCATTTCCTCCTTACCAGAACCATATGCTTCCCACACAGAGTAAAATTAATAAACAAATGAATGAATGTGTTTTGGGGGGTTATTTTTAATATTTTTTCTAAATTTTTGCTTAGTCTAAGCTTTCAAACACTAATTTTACCCTCCCTTAGGGGAAGAGGCATTTCATCAAGCATCTACTATGGGCAAAACATTTTACAAATAATGAATTAACAAATAAATTTTAAAATGAGATAACTCATTTGATTCTCACAACAATCTTGTGAAATAGGTTCTATTATTACTCCTGTTTTATAGTTGAAGAAACTGAGGTTCAGTGACTTGCTTAGGGTTACTCAGCTAAGAAGTATCTGATACTGGGTTTGAAAGGAGCTCATCCTGACTCCAGGTGCAGCGTTCTATCTTGGTTTGGGACCTTTCTTATTTTTTGTATATGGCTTTTTAAAAGTCTGAGCTCAGCAGAGTTCTTCCTCTGTGGCCACATTAGTTTCTTTCAATGCTTTCCTTCCCCCAACCCCTTCCACTCCCACTCCTGACTCTACTTATTGGAATTATTTTGTTAAATTATTTAAGGTATTGTTTGTTTAATTGAATTTAATCACTTCATTGCTAATTATATTTTATTATATTCAAATTCTGGAAAAATTACACAATCTTTTTTTTTTGTAATTACACAGTCCATGTTATCCTGTGTATGTCAGTTCCCAGTTAAACAAAAAATACATTCTCAGTTTAGCTATTCTCAGCAATACAATGAACCAAGACAATCCCAAAAGACTAATGATGAAGTGTTCTTTTCGTCTCCAAAGAAAGAATTGGTATTTATTGAATACAGACTGAAGACATGAAGCTATTTTTCACTTTCCTTCTTTCATATTTTTTATTCAAGTCTTCTTGTACAAAATGACTAATATGGAAATGTTTTACATAATTTCACATGTATAACCTATATCTGATTGCTTGCTGTCTTAGGGAAGGGGAGGGGAGGAAAGGAGGGAGAGAGAGAATTTGAAACTCAAAATTTGAAATAAAAATGTCTTAAAAATTTTTTAAATACATTCTCTAGCCATTATTGATAAATAGAAAATGCATGTTTCAAAGCATATTTTCAAGCTCTTATCTCTTAAAGAAGCATTTTAATTAAACTTCAATAAAAGGTAATGTATACCTTAAATGTCTATAACTTTTATCTCCTTAGCATCACTTACAAGCAAAACTTTATATTTTATGCAGAATAACAAAAGTTCAAATATTCTACTATTGATAATTATAACTCATAAGAATTCCACATGGTAGGTAGGACAAATATGATTAGTCCAATTTTTTAGGTGGGGAGACTGAAGCCCAGAGAGACAAAGGGACTTGCCTACAGTCATACAGCTGGTATGTTTTTGAGCTAGGATTTGAACAATAGCCTTATTTTCCTTCCTCTATACTGTGTTGTCATTTGTGGAAATAGTTTGGGGAAATGTAACTGATTTCAGGAATCAGATATACTCAGAACCACAGACTCCATATAGCTGGAAGGGCCCTTAGTAGCCATCTACTTGAACCCACACCTGAAACAGAATCCTGAATACACATACCCAGCCACGCTTCAGCATGTCTGAGGTGAGGTTTTGCTTTGGGGTTTAATTTTTGGAATAAGGGCCCTGTGCCAGATGAGACTCAGGGCAGCGTTTTAAGAACCCCCTCCCCAAATGCTGAAAACCCGGATGTTGGTGCTTCTCTCTCTCTCTGGTAATGATGTATGTATTGCCTATTATCAATAGGAATTGGAAGCCCTGTCTGTTGGTGGGTCCTGCCTGTATTTTCTCTGTTGATATATGTATTTGATTAAAGTGATTGTTGACCCCTCAAAAGTTGTTTCCTTTTAGAAAAGCAGATCTAAGAAGCTGTGCAGCAGGCCCTCCTGTGTATGCTGGGGTGCTTACTGCTGCAGTGCCTTAAGAACTAAATTGAAACTTGCTGACTCATTTACTTTTAGGAAATTTCTATTCCTGAATCTTTCCTATGATTTATGTTGTTGTTGTCCAACTCTTCATGACCCCATTTGCAGTTTGCCATTTCCTTCCCTAGCTTGTTTCACTCAAGAGGAAACTCAGGCAAACAGGGTGAAGTGACTTGCCCAGGGTCATGCAGCTAGTAAGTGTCCGAGGTCAGATTTGAGCTCAGGAAGATGAACCTTGCCGACTCCAGGCCCAGCACTCTGTGCACTATGGAGCTACTTAGCTGCCCAGATCTTACAATCCTCTCAAAGAAATACATTTGGAGCCTGCTATGAAGGACTTTTTATGAGGCGAATTTGGGTTGATAAACTAATAAATGATAAAAAATGTAAGCATATGGCTCAAGGACATGATATTTTGTAAATATTTTTCACAGGATTTAGAACTGAGTGAAAGGTTGGGAGCCACCCATAATCATGCAGCAGGTAAGTCAGAGGCAGAATCTGAACCCATGTCTTCACTTCTGGCTATTTCCACTTGGTATCTTTCTATCCTTGTGTCGTCTCCACCTCCTGTTCACTAGCATCTGGGACTCTTCCCCTGAAATACTCATGAGAACTCAGAGGTACC
This sequence comes from Bettongia penicillata ogilbyi, assembly GCA_023548195.1. Taxonomy (NCBI): domain Eukaryota; kingdom Metazoa; phylum Chordata; class Mammalia; order Diprotodontia; family Potoroidae; genus Bettongia; species Bettongia penicillata. Next base: position 361,464 of record JAJHZJ010000344.1, read on the forward strand.
CTTTCTTCTTTTACCTGGATCGAGGTCTTCCCCTCTGTCACCTCCACACATCATTCGGGGGGGCTATACTCCCCCAAATTCTGCTGTTATTTCTAACTCCTGTTTCTGGGTTGTCTCCCACCATTAGAAAATACTTGTGGGCAGGAAACTCCTGGCTTGTCTGCATTTGTCTCCCAGAGCAAAACATAGAATCAGGCATGTGTTAAGAGCCTAGTAAATGCTCTATCCATCCATCAGTCTATCTGGCATCTATCTGTCTATCAATACATATATACGTGTATGTATATATATATATATATATATATATATATATATATATATATACACATATATCTGGTTCTACCTTTCTATTTTTCTATATCTACCCACTATCTATCTATTCTAGTAATCTATCTCTCCTTCCATCATTAATCCATCAATCTATCTAGTATCTTCCTGGCCATCTCTATATCTCTTTCTACCTTTCTATCTATCTATCTATCTATCTATCTATCTATCTATCTATCTGTCTGTCTGTCTGTCTGTCTGTCTGTCTGTCTGTCTATCTATCTATCTATCTGTCTGTCTGTCTGTCTGTCTATCTACCATTTATTTTACCTATCTATTTATCTCTCATTCACCTGCACCTTGAAGGGAGGAGCAACCTGATGAGGCTATGCTTTCACACAAGTATTGCAGTTTGGAAAATACCACTTCCCTATGTAGTGACAGAATTGCCAGGCCCACCTCCTGTCCACCTTCCATGGCTTAATGGACGATGACTATGTCAGCCAAAGATCTGGGTTCATATCTGAGCTTTGCTATTCATCACCTGAGTGCTCATGTGAAGGTCATTTAACTCGTTGAATTTTTATTTTCTCCTCCCTAAAAGAAAAGCATGGGACCCAATGAGTTGCCAGGTTCCTCACAATTTTAAAATAGATGAGTCTGCAATGTCACCATGATTATTCCAACCTGCTCCTTAAGTTATCCTTGAGAAAGATTGTAAAGGGGGGCATTTGCTTATCTTTCCCTTAAGCCATCCCTTCCTCCGGCTGTGGCTCCAGCTCTTTTTGAAGACCTCGTCCATGCCTGGTGAGTGGGAGGAGGGATTTGGGAGGATGGAAAAAGAAGGCTTTTTCTCCCAAGCGATGAACATTTCCTCTGACCACCCATTCCACCTTCAAGCATTCGGAGCTTGTTCTATTTCAGGAGGGGAAAAGAGAAAGAAGTAATCTACGCTAAACAGGAACTCTTCAATAAACCCCATTAGCAAGGCTGGCTGGCTTACAGTACTGTCATTAAGCATTAGTGGAGTACTTTGTCTTTACAAAGTGCTTTATAATTAATTTTATTAATTATTCTTTCCAAAGACCCTCTGAGCTGAGTTGCTATTGTTAGCTTGGTGATGTGGATGAGGAAACTATGGGAGAGAACTACAGCTACTCAGCCAGCCTAGGGCCACACAGCAAGCCAAACAGAGAGAGTGGTGGGGTGGGGGCAGTGGAAAGCGCTGGAGATCTCCATAGAGCCCCTTCTCCTACATGTCCACCTCTCCTCTCTTCCAGTCTATTTATCTTGGGGAGGACAGAAAAGGGAGTAGCAGATATATATCAATTCCATTTCATTCAAAAATCCTTTATTGTGTCTGATCTGAATCAAGCACTGTGCTGGGGGTGAAGGATGCAGAAATAAAAAGGAATAAAACACCTGCCCTCAAAGAACCTACACTTTACCTGGAAAAAACAAAGTGGAAGTATATCAGCAAAAGTAAAGTAATGAACCTAAAACATTTTGGGAGGCAGTGTCATGTGGACTCGGGACTGGCTTGTTACCTCTGACACACACTAGCTGTGTGACCCTAGGCAAGGCATTTGACCTTTCAATTCCCCCAGGCAGTTCTCTAAGGTTTATGTTGCTGGGAAGGTGCTGACTAGTATTAGTGGAAGGAGTTTCCCCACTTGGGAATTCCCCTCTACTAGTGAAATCACAAGTCTGTTCCCTATCTCCATCCCCTATTACTTGTCCTCCTGCCAGCCTCCTTGTGCTGTGGAGAGGATTCTGGGTTCTCTAGCACTAGCTAGAACTCCTAAAACTGAAACACTCAGCACGTTGCCTGGCCTCGCTGGTCCTCTGCCAGTGAGCCTGCCTACTGGAAGACTAGCTCCCCCAGGGTACAGTCAATCCAACAGGGTATGATTTATTTATTTTCTGGCTTATTGCTTATTTACCCATGTGTTTATTTGTGTCCATTCATTCATTCATTCATTCATCCATCCATTCATTCATTTGTTTGTTAAGGGCTATAACAACCATAAAGAGTGCCCATTGAAGGAAGACAGTAGGAGTGATGATCTTCCTCTGAGGATGAAGGGATTCACCTTGACCTTACCTCAAGAGCTGGGAGGGTCCAACTCCATCATTGGAGAGTAGATGAGGAAAATGAGGCTTAGAGAGGTTAATTGATTTCTCCAGGGTCACATAACAATAAATAACAAAGAATGGATTTGAAACCAGGTCCTCTGCTTCCAAATTTAGTGATCTTTCCACAAGAGCATATTGTATCCTCTATGAAATTGAATGTCCCTCATGTCCTGAAGTGAACAATTTTCTTTGAGTTGTTTTTCAGTCATCTGTGACTGTTGCCCCATTTGGGATTTTCTTGGCAAAGATACTGGAGTAGTTTATAATTTCTTTCTCTAGCTCATTTTACAGATGAGGAAACTGAGGCAAGCAGAGATACATGACTTAGCCAGCCCTAAATAAACAAATAAATGAATGAATGAATGAACGAACGGACACAAATAAATAAGCTATGAGCCAGTACGTGTCTGAGGTCTGATTTGAATTCATGTTGATGAGTCTTCCTGACTCCAGGCCCAGCACTCTATCTATTGTACCACCTGGTTACCCTGAAGTGAACAGTAGTATTACTGATAAAAATTTCAACACTAATTATCAACCATTTGCATTTGTATAGAGTGATAAGGATTATAAGATACTTTTCATGAATTACTTAAACTCTCTGGCCTTGCCAGGTAGATGCAAATATTATTCCCACCTTACAAATGAGGAAAGGGCATTGAATTGTTTTACCAGCCTGCTCTTCCTATCAAAAGTGATATCACTATTATCTTCATCAAGTTGGAAAGGGGTTTCCTAAAATCATCCCTGAGTATGCTTTATCTATTTTGTTGTCCTTGCCAAAATTCAGGGTGTGCAATGAAGTACCAGAGTGAATTCAATTTGTCTTTCTCTTATTAGTAGTGATATTGACCAAGTTTTCTTATATGTCCAATGAGAGTTGTTATCCTTCTTTTGAAACTTTGTTCATATTCTCAGATCATTTATCTCCTGGGCAATATCGTTTACATTTCCATTTACTTTATATGTATCTTCAGTTTTAGGCTTTTGTTAGAGACATTTGATGGAATGATTTTCCCCCATCTTCATCGGAAGTTTCTTTTTCTCATTAAGGCACAGTGGAAAGAGAATTGACCTTGGAAGCCCTGCAATTGACACATATATTATACATGTTGTCTAGGCAACGCTCTAAGAATTTACGTTTCAGAAAAGCAGTTGTCATATTGATAAAGGGAATTTTCTCATCTGGGGGTTCCCTCTGCCAATGAAATCACTGGTTCACTCTCTATTCTTTACCCTGTATGTCTTAGCTCCATTGATTTTTTTTTTGTCAGTAAAATAACTTTTTAACTGTGTACAATCAAAACTGTTTATTTTATCCTTTATAATTATCTCTATCCTTAGGTTAAAATTCTCCTTCTAACCACAGCTGAGAAAGGTACTTTTCATTTTCTTCTATTTTTTAATCATGGGACCTTTAATATTTTAGATTATGAATTCAGAAAGAACTTATGGTGGTATGTGGTGCAATTTCTTGGTCTAAATTTTTTTTTTTGCCAGACTATAGTCTTCCCAGTGATTGTATATGGCTAGATAGGCCTTCCGTACTGGGTCATTTCCTTGATTTTATCTAATTCAAGGCTACTGAGTTAGATTAGTTCTGTTTCTTACTCATTTATCATTGATGTCTGTTTTAAAAATTTTACGCTGTTCCAAATAGCTTTTATTATTACTTATTTAAAATATAATTTAAAATATCAAAGTGTTATTCTTCCTTTATTTTTTTTTCTTTTTTTTTTAATTTTAATTTATTTATTTATTTAATTTTTTTACATTCATTTTCACAAATTTTTGGGTTCCAAATTTTCTCCCCTTTTATCTCCTCCCCCCACCCCAATACCCCAAGCAATCTAATTTTCCCTATCTCCAATCTGCCCTCTCTTCTGTCATCTCTCCCTTCTCTTGTCTCCATCTTCTCTTTTGTCCTGTAGGGCCAGATGACTTTCTATTCCTCCTTAACTGTATGTCTTCTTTCCTAGTTGCAACAACAATACTAAACAGTTGTTCCTAAAACTTTGAGTTCCAAATTCTCCTCATCCCTCCCTCCCCACCCATTCCCTTTGGGACAGCAGGCAATTCAATATAGGCCATATCTGTGTAGTTTTGCCAATGACCTCCCTGATAGTCGTGTTGTGTAAGACTAACTGGATTACCATGCCTCCTAACCTGCCCCTCATTGTTTCTCTTCTGTCTTTTGATCCTGTCCCTCCCCAAGTGTTGACTTCAAATTGCTCCCTCCTCCCTTTGCCCTCCCTTCCATCATCCCCCCCTTTGCAATATCTCTTTCTCCCCTACTTTCTTATACTGTAAGATAGGTTTTCATACCAAAATGAGTGTGCATTTCACTCTTTCGTTTAGTCAAATGTGATGAGGGTAAACTTCTTGTTTTTTTTTTTTTTTCTCAGCTCTCCTCTTTTTCCCTCCACTAATAAAAACTGCTACCTACCTCTTAAATGACATATAGTTACCCCCTTCCTTTTCCCTCCCCCTACATTTCTCTCTCACCATTTACCCTAGTTTCTTTTAAGGTATGGTCCCCTCCTATTCAGATCAATCTGTGCTCTCTATCTCTGTATGTGTGTGCATGTGTGTATGTGTGTGCATGTGTGTACATGTGTATGTGTGGTCCCACCAACTACCCAGATACTGAAAAGTTTTAAGAGTTACAAATATTGTCTTTCCATGTAGGAATGTAAACAGTTCACTCATGGTAAGTCCCTTAAGACTTCTCTTTGCTGTTTACTTTTTCATGCTTCTTCTCATTCTTGTGTTTGAAAGTCAAATTTTCTTTTCAGCTCTGGTTTTTTCATCAAGAATGATTGAAAGTCCTCTGTTTCATTGAAAGACCATATTTTCCCTTGAAGTATTATACTCAGTTTAGCTGGGTAGGTGATTCTTGGTTTGAGTCCTAGTTCCTTTGCCTTCTGGAATATCCTATTCCACACCCTTCGATCCCTTAATGTAGAAGCTGCTAGATCTTGGGTTATCCTGACTGTATTTCCACAGTACTGGAATTGTTTCTTTCTAGCTGCTTGCAAGATTTTTTCCTTGAGCTGGGAGTTCTGGAATTTGGCCACAATGTTCCTAGGAGTTTCTCTTTTTGGATCTCTTTCAGGTGGTGATTGATGGATTCTTTCAATGCTTATTTTGCCCTCTGGTTGTAGAATGTCAGGGCAGTTTTTCCTTGATAATTTCATGGAAGATGATGTCTAGGCTCTTTTTTTGATCATGACTTTCAGGTAGTCCCATAATTTTTAAATTGTCTCTCCTGGATCTATTTTCCAGGTCAGTTGTTTTTCCCATGAGATATTTCACATTTTCTTCCATTTTTTCGTTCTTTTGGTTTTGTTTGGTGATTTCTTGGTTTCTCATAAAGTCATTAGACTCCATCTGTTCCATTCTAATTTTGAGAGAACTATTAAATTCAGTGAGCTTTTGAGCCTCTTTTTCCATTTGGCTCATTCTGCTTTTGAAAGCATTCTTCTCCTCATTGGCTTTTTGAAGCTCCTTTGCCAATTGGGTGAGCCTATTTTTCAAGGTGTTAATTTCCTCAGCATTTTTTTGGGTCTCCTTTACCAAGGTATTGACCTGTTTTTCATACTTTTGTTGCATCTCTGACATTTCTCTTCCCAGTTTTTCCTCCACCTGTCTAACTTGCTTTTCAAAATCCTTTTTGAGCTCTTCCAGGGCCTGAGCCCACCCACCACCCCCCTGGGGTTTCTGGGGTACTGAGGCCCCGGCCTCCACGTCTTTCCCTGATGGCAAGAATACGTCCTCATCTTTGTCAGATCCGAAGGTCAGGATCATTTGCATTTGTTGGAAAAAACTCTCTAAAGTCTTATTTTTCTTCCCTTTTCTAGGCATTTTCCCAGCCAGTTACTTGACTTCTGAGATTCCTTTCCACCCCCGCCTGGATCCGTCCAGCTAGTGCTTGGCCTCTGAGATTTAAATGGGCCTTCCTCCTGCTGGCTGTCAATCAGTGAGCTTTAGTTCAGGTACTGGGGTGGGGCCAGGGCTGTCTCCGAGACTCTGATTCCTTGGGGGCTTTATGGAGAGACTTTCAGGAATGGAGCGGGTGGGGGCGGGGTGGGGGGCCCGCCTCCCAATCTCAGCTCCCCTGGGGGTCCCGAGCAGAAGCCTTCAGCAACAGAGCGGGGTGGGGGCAGGGCCGTCTCCCAGGCTCAGCTCCATCAGGTTTTATGCGGGAATCTTCCGTAATGAAGATCCTGCCTGCCGCTGGGGGATTCCTGAGTCTTGGGCCGCTTCCGCCTCAGCCGCCGCCCACACCTCCACCTCCGCCTCCGCCGCTTCCTGCCCCCGTCCCTGCCGCCGCCGCTTCCTCCCGAGGGGGCCCGAGTCACGGAGACGCCCCGCTTCCCCTCTCCTTCAGCCCGGCCTCTCTCACTGACCTGTCTCTTCTGTGGGCGGAGGGGCTTTCCCGGCTGCTGGAGCTTCCGTCTCTGAAGCCTGCTCAGATCAGCTTCTCTGCGGCCCCGGCCAGGGCCGTGCTGGGGGTCGGGTTTACTTTCCGGGGCACGCCGGACCCTGGGGACGGGTCTTCAGGGCTCCCTGGAACGGAAATCTCTTCCACTCTGCTTCTCCACACCTTGTATTCACCCAGAAGTTATGGGGGACTCTTTTTACATTAATTCTATGGGCTTTGGTTTCGGAGCTCGTAAACGTGCGTCCTTCTACTCCGCCATCTTGGCTCCGCCCCCTATTCTTCCTTTATTGCTATTTTTTCCATTTTGTGTGACCTTTTGTTTCTCCAAATGAATTCAGTTATTATTTCTTTTAGCCCTCTTTATCTTTTCAAATAATCTATTATTTATTTTCACATTCTCTTAAAAAAATGTTAGATTCTCTACCTACTGAAAGTACTTTCCCATTCCATTGAGAAGAATCTGAGGCAAATGGTTAAGTGACTTGCCCAGGATCACACAGCTAATAAATGTCTGAAGCTAGATTAGAACTCAGGTCTTCCAGACTCCTGGCCCAATGCTTCCTAGCTGCCCTTAGATGGAATTGGGGGGCATTTAATAACTGATTGATCTTGGGTCAATTACCTAATCATTTATATTCCAGTTTCGTGTAAGGAAGAGATTTCTGATAAGGAGAATTTTACACTAAAGAGAGACGGGCTGTTTTGGGTGGTCATGGGCCCTGAAAGGTATCTTCAGCAGTTTTGTTAAGATCAGCAGGCCGGGTTCTTGATCACATTTGGGTTGGATGCTTTTGAGGTCCCTTCTACTCAGTGATTCTTTGATTTTTCTCCATCACTTCCCCATCTAGGGGATAAAGGAGATGGTGAGAGTCACATCTGTAGAGCCTTACCTCCTCCATCCTTCCCCCCCCAACCCCCCACAGAACAAGAGCTGTATAAAGGACAGGAACTCCATCAACACCAGAGTTCAAGGACATATAATTTGGCTCCCTTATGAATGAAAACTAAGTCGACATATGTTACTCTCTCCTCATCCTTGAGATACACCCATCATTCTGGATCTGGGCCTCCCTTGAATATAGCCTGCCATTCTGGCCAAATGTGTGTGGTATTTTGGGGATGTGGGCAAATCTCCACAGGAAACTGGATGAAGCCAACAAGTATATTTTTACCTCCAAAGATGGCCAGCCTGGCATTAACTTGCTCTACCATTTAAACCTTTCCAATTGAGCTGCAGTGAACCCCAGGCTGCTCTGGCAATCTATGCACTGAAATCAGTACCCATGGATCTTTTGCCTGCAGAGCTTTCCAATGAGTGTAAGAATGGAGGTGTGACCTTAGACAAGGTCCTGTCCTTCTCTAGGATGAAATTACAAATAGCAAAATGAAGGAAATGGTCTACAACATTTCAAAAGTCCTTTCCAACTCTAGGCTCCTTGATCTCTCTAGAGAACCTCTGTTTCCTCTTCTGTAAAATGAGAGAGAATAATTAAAGACTTCCTCAGAAGTTTCATCCAGATCATTGATTCTGCAATCATACCTCTTGCAGGGGTAGAATAGAAAAAAGTTATTGGCACATTTGGGATCCTTCTTATTGGACAAATAGTTTAGAACGTTTTCTTTTCTGAATTGACCTAAATGTTTTTAATGTTCCCAGGATCATAAATCTAAAGGTGAAAAGGATTTTAGAGATGGTGTAGTCCAATAATTCATTTTACATATGAGAACACTAAGGTGATTAAATGACTTACTTACCCATGGTCAAACGGGTGATCACCATCAGAGACAGTGTTGGAACTCGCATTGTCTGAATTGAGACCCAAGTTCTTTCCACTATTGATCCTTTTGTTTACACCCATTATTTCTTAACACTGTTCTTCTCCAATAGACCTCACTCTTTTAACTCAGAAAAGTAATTAAGTAAAGCCAATTAACACAATGTCTTCATCCTACAGTCTATGCAACATTCCAGATAAGTAATCCCCATTTCTCTTCTGAGAGTCATGAGATGTGTTTCCAATAGATCCTCTGGAACTAAGATTGGTGAATACATTAAATATGAATTATATATAGCAAAATTATAAAGATCAAGCATAACAGTAGAAAAGAGACCCCTAATCCACTTTTCCAAAGAGATGAATAGACCATGGATATTGCACATCATACATGTTTTCATACTGCTATGTATTGACCCATTGTATTGGGTTTTTCATTTGTTTTTGTCTTTAAAGATATAATGTGTTATACATGGCTCTCTATGAGGGAAGGGGAAGGATACTGGGGAAAAGTATGATGAGGGAAGTAAACAATAAAATAAAATAAACACCAATAAAACATTAAAAATTAATTCTGATATCAATTTATCAATCAGTTAGTATTTAAGTAACTGTAATATGCCGGAGCCTGTAGAATGTGTTCAGGGAAGACTAATATTTCTGGTATTGGGCCTGCTGAGGACTTTTCAGGGTTCCTTTCCACCTTTGGTGTCCATCTGATTGACTCAACTCTCACCTGTGACTCCAAGAGCTACAGCATGCAGAGTGGCCACGATGTAGTAAAACTTTCTCAACAGACAGGCTAAACCAGGTTGAGGGTAACCAAGGGATCTCAAACTCATCACTGAGTTATGGGGATGCTTACTCCAAGCATGTAAAGACTTCTCCAGCAGGCTGCGTGGATGAAAACAATGTGTTCCAGTGGCCATGAAGGTGGCTGAAGGAGTGTTTAGAGATGGGTTAGACATCAGAGATGCCAAGGTCATCCACTGCATGCCAAGCCATCACCAGTCATCTTGACTTTGTCTTGCCACTGGATTCTGAGGACTCTGGAAGAGAAAGTGAGGCTGACAACTGTGTGAAACTCTACCTCACTTAAATCCAATTTATACATGAGTCAAAGAAAAATACCATTTTACCATGTTTTATCTACCTCAAAGTGCAGTGGTGACAGACAAATAAAAAAGTAGCAGGTGTGGATGCACTGGGAGCTGACTGCACACAGGCAGCCCAAGCCATAGGATCATTTTCTCACTGGACTGAAGCAGCAGTGGGATTCAGAAGCCTCCTGGGTGTCTGAGCAGCCTTTTTGAAGAACCACATGGCTCATCTTCTGGTGTGAGGAAGGGGTTAGAAAGAATGTCCTAAAAATTGTTTCACCCAACCCTGGCCTGAATGCTGCAGCTGGCAGGGATCCTACCATGTTGTTGAAACATATGAACACACACATACACATACACACAATGTACAAAAACTTTGATAAAGATGATTCCACTCACCATTGGCACATGGGATGTGTGAGCATTGCTTATGGACAACATGAAATCTACATCTGAAAGACAAATAGCTCTTGGGAAATAGTGAATATTTCATCCAAATAGCAGCCCTGAGTGACACCAGGCTAGCAAATGAAGACCAGCATACTGGAATCAGAGCTGGATTTACATTTTTCTGGAGTGGCTTCTGTGAAGGAGAACGCCATGAAGCTATCACAGCTTTGTAATCAAAACTAATCTAGTCAACAAGTTAGTGTGCCTTCTAAAAAGAGTGAAGGCATCATCCACCATCATCAGTGCCTGTGCTCCCACCATGACTAACCCTGAGGTAGCCAAAGAAGAATTTTATTTAGACCAGGAGACCCTCACCATCAATGTGCCGAAAGAGGGTAAGTTTGTGATTGTGGGTGACTTTAACACCAGAGTAGGTACAGACTACCAGACCTGGTAAGGAGTCCTTGGGAGGAATGAAGTCAGAAAAAGCCGTAGCACTAGTCACATACTACCAAAGACTTGTGCATCTCATGACCTTCTCGTTACCAACATTATATTCCACTTAACTAAATGCAATAAAACTTCATAGATGCATCCTTGCAGCAAACATTAGTATTTAATAGACTATGTCAGGGTAAGGAGAAAAGACAGACATGATGTAAGAGTGATGAAGGCAGTGTGTGGCAATGTAAGTACGAGGACATTCCCAAGGTCTCTCTGAAGAGCTTTGGAATTGACTGTGAGACATGGGAGACATGGTCACAGAATTGTCCAGCATGTTGTGTCTGTATTAAAGAAGATTCTGTGCTCTTTGCGCAAAACTGAATTGCAGTAGCTTAAAAGAAACACGAGATGGGTAAATTTAGAGACATTTCCACGTCAAATGTTTATATAGACTATCTGTGCCTAACCTGTGGTAGTGTCTTCCCAACTCTTATTGGTCTGATGATACACAGTAGGACATACTGTATGTTAATGACAAGTGGTGTCATTTCGGTCCTCTTTGAAAATGAAGGGTGATATCCAACTATTTATTGGTGGAGCAGTGTGCTTGATAAATAGAGCTACTAAGCAAGGTTGAAACAGTACCTGCATTCCAGGATATTATATTGGGGAAGATGCCATGAACGTTCATTGAGCTTGTGTGTGTGTGTGTGTACAAGTGTAGCCTTGAGCAATTATTGTGCACAATACATGTGAAGTAAATTCAAAATAATTGATGACAGAGGCCTCACAGATAAGGGAAGGTTTCACATAGAGGGTGGTGTTTGAGCTGAGCTTTGAAGTCCACAAAATTCTACTGGGCAGTGGAGTCTTGTGCTTTTTTTCATTTATTATTACTGTAGTCAGTATATTTATTGTTCTCTTGGTTCTGCTTTTTTTTTTTTTGGCTCCTCATAAGTCTATACTCATCTTCCCAGACTTCTCCAAACACTTCATTCTAATTGCTTTTTATAATACCATAATATTCCATTCTGTCGATATACCACAATTGGTTCAGCCATTCTCTGGTGGACAGGCCACCCACTCTTCAACCAGTTCTTTGCTAACTTAATGTAAATGTTGCCGTTCCTTTTCTTTTGCCCTGAGCTTCAGAATACAGGCTCCCTCCCAAGGCACCAAGCTTTGGTAAAGAGGAGAGGAGCCCTCACCACAAAGATTTCTAAAGCATCCTGAGATTGTCCTAGTTAGCTGTGGCTTGGTTGATGGCACAATTGAGTAACTCCAACATTATCATGGATTCGTGTCTTTACTTCTGCTCCACAGATCAAAACCTTATGGCAGTGCAGGAAAACAGAGTAGCTCCGAGGCATTCCTCACATATCTCTAAGAAATAGGGACAGATTGAGAATTTCAGCAGCTACCTGGACCCTCCTAAAATAATCCATTTAGCTTCTTTGTCTTCATTGGTCAATGGCACAGCTAGGTGGTGCAGTGGATAGAGTACCAGTGCAGGAGTCAGGAGAACCTGAGTTCAAATCTCATCTCAGACACATGACACTCACTAACTGTATGACCTTGGGCAAGTCACTTAACCCCCAATTGCCTCATCCAGAGTCATCTCCAGTCATCCTGATGAATATCTGGTCACTGGATTCAGATGGCTCTGGAGGAGAAGTGAGTTTGGTGACCTGCACCACCCTCCCTCACTCAAAATAAAGTCAAGTGCAAATCATGTCATCATTTCTCTGGTGGCATGATCTTCACCAACGAAGGATGAACACACACACTCCATTGGTCAAAGCCAATCAGATGACTGACATTTACTAGCTGAGTGACCTTGGGTAAGACATTGAATTACATTGTGCCTCAGTTTATTTATCTATAAAAGAAAGAAAATACTATTTTCTTCATAGGATTGTTAAAAGGAAAGTACTTTTACAACCCCGAAGCACTACAGAAATGGGGATAAATATTTTATTATCAGCAGTATCTTTTATTATCATTCACTTAAGTCTTAAGACACATGATATCCTACCATTGTAGACTTTCCACTATTCCTTGATAAGATCATAGTCTAGAGATGGAAAGGACTCTTAAAACCATTTGGTCCAACCCTTTCAATTTCTCCTCCCATTTGTTGCTGTTCAGTCATTTACAACTCTATGCAGCCCTATTTAGGGTTTTCTTGACATAGATACTGGAGTAGTTTGCCATTTCCCTCTCGAGCTCATTTTTTACAGATGAGGAAACTGAGGCAAACAATGTAAAGTGACTTGCCCAGGGTCACACAGGTGATAAATGTCTGATTTGAACTCAGACCAGACTGGATCTCAGGAAGAAGTTTTCCTGACTTTAAGACTGGTGCTATGCACTATGATGTTTCGTAGCCGAGGTTTAGAGAGTTAAGGTGACTTGTCCAAGGTCTCCCACATAGTAAACAGAAAATCCAGCTTCTCCCCCTGCAGGCCCCCAACTGTTTCTTTCCCCCACACTTTCTCTATAGATTCCCATTCATTCAACTCTTCAGTAGTAGGTACTTAATAAATGTATGCTTGGCACTTTCCAGGTGCTGGTACAAATCTTCTCCTTTCCAGGAGCTCCAAGGAGTAGTGGGGACAGCTAAGTGGTCACTGCCCTCAGAAAAGGTTGACTCAGGCAGAGACTTCCAAGGAGATAATCTGTCCTAGCCTGGCCCCATGCTCTGCTCTCCAGCCTGGGAGCTGACTGCTTCAGGGGATTATCTCTCCCTCATGCTTTCTCCCACTCACACATTCTCCCTTTTCTTCTTCTGAAGAACAGGGCATGTTATCTTCTTTGCTACCAGACCCCAATGCTTAGTCCCATAGTGGGGATTTCATATGTGTACACTGATTCCTGCCTCACCCCCTTGTTCCTGTTTGAAGGCTACACTGACCTCAGGACCACCGTGTTAATGACCTTCAACCATAGCACCCACTGCTTCCCTAAATAAAATCAGAAATCCTGATTTACTTGCTGTCCTTGAGACTGCTGGTGGGTTGTCGCCCAGATTAATTCCACATTGTTCTATGGATGCACATGGCATCCTTCTCCTGGCTATTGATGACCTGGGTTCAAATCCCGGCTATGCACTTGCTCCTTACATCACCTTGAGCAAATCACTTCTCTTCTTGGAGTTTTAGCTACCCCCTCTGCAAAACTAAGGGGATGCATCAGATGGTGTCAAAGAACCTTTTTGGGTCTAATACACCATGATGTTTATATCTTCCTCCTCCTCAACCTTATTTCCTCTGAGTAATTCAGGTCCAGTGATCGTCAGATCATATATTGAACACTGAAAGGGAACTTAGAAAGTCCTAACCTAACCTAACCTCCCCATTTTAGAGATGAGGACACTAAGGCCTCAACATTGGTTCAGGGTCGTGGAGCTGGTAAATGCCCAAGTAGGGATTTGAACTCTGGACTTCTAATTTCAAGTGCAGTGTCTGATCCACTACACCTCCACATCCCTTCCTCCTCTCAATTTCTGTAGTACATATTACATGGATGCTGATTTGTATCTCATAATGTTAATTATTTTTATGTGTCTATTTCTTGGTTCCCCAATTTAATTATAATTTTCTTGAGAGTAGAAAATTTGCCACTCCCTCTCTTCCTTTCCTTTGTAATCCCCTGTGTTCTGCCCTCCCACCCCATCTGCTAGCAGCCCATCATGGGATCTAGAATGCTTAATAAATATTCACTAATTTATTGACCATGAACAAATCACTCCAGCTTTCCAAGCTTCCATTTCCTCATCTGTAAAAGGAGAAAATTGAACAAGAGGACCTCTGAGGTCCCTTCAAGTTTAGGATACTATGATCCAATGATTGGATTTCTTTATTATCAATTCGAGGTTTTCCAGAAGAGACTCAATGACCACTTGTTAAGGGTTCAGTAGAAGGGATTCTATTTAAATATTTCTTTGGACTTTGATTACAGAACCTAGAATTCTGTTTACGTGGGAGCTTTAATATATGGAAGAAAAAGACTAGCTCAGCTTCTCTTCTCTATTCAAGTTGGAAGGTCACTTTTTTAAAAACTCAGTAAGAACTCAGTCTATCGCTTAAACTGACATTTCTCCTATCTATACAGAATTGTGTGGTTTCCAAACACCAGATAAGTCAAATAGTCCAGTCTCATTCTTCCCATTCTCCAGTAAATCCATCAGATTTAACTAAAATAAGGGTCAGAGCTCCATGCTAGAAAAGTCTTTGCTTTTTAAGCCCTACTATGAGAACTGAGGTACTATGGGAGAGGGCTTCCCTCTTTCTCCTTCCTATCTTCCAAGCATAGAAAACAAATTGGAAAAACGAAAAAAAAAAAAAAAGACACCGGTCACACATATTCACCACCTCTCATCAATGATTTAAATATAAACACTTAACAGGGGGAAAAAGCCCCAAAGAAGGAAAGCATTGATTAGTGAACCTTACACATCCTGCCCTGAGATCAAAGGGGCTGACATTCAGGGAT
Source organism: Bettongia penicillata ogilbyi (assembly GCA_023548195.1). NCBI lineage: Eukaryota > Metazoa > Chordata > Mammalia > Diprotodontia > Potoroidae > Bettongia > Bettongia penicillata. Next base: position 376,514 of record JAJHZJ010000344.1, read on the forward strand.
CAAAGAGGGGGAAGTGCCCATGGAACTCCATTTTGGAGAAGGTTTCCTTGTGATGTGGTGTGGCATAACCGGAACCACTCCACTCAGCAGCTGCAAAGAGAAAGAAAGGAAAACAGCCCCGAAAATTATTAATTAGGCAAGCATGATGCTCACTATGTCTTTCTTGAAAAGGAGCCATTTCAGCAAAGGATGCCAACTTTTAAAAGGAGTTTGGACTGAACACTGAGATTTGCTGTATGAAAACAATACCCAAGGAGAGATCACCAGGGCACAATATTGTAGACCATACCCGGCCATACACAGTCCCATCCAGATTGGTTATCTCTGACAACTGTGAGGCATTTCAGCACCTCAAGATCCTCTTCCTAGCTTCCTCAACAGCAAAACTGAATCCAATATCATTTGTCAACCAGAAGTCAGTCTACAAACATGAAGTTTTTACTATGTACCAAGCACTGAGGATTTGAGGAAAATAAAAATATGTTCTTTGTGAATGAGGGAGGTAACAGGTAAATGACTAGGTAGATATATGATACATATAGAGTAGACAGAAGATAATGTCAGAAGGAAGGGCATTAGGATTAAGGTTGGATGGACAACCAAAGAAGTTTCTTCATTGATATGTCTATGTGGGACAGATAATAGAAATGGACGATAACTTGGGCGCAGAGTTCAGCAGGAGGAAGAAGATGGGTTTATTTGTAAGAGTTTTACAATGAACTCAATCTCATCCCAGAAACAAAAGTTAATACCAACATTCCTCCTATATTGTTGACTGGAAGAAAGGCATGGGATCCAATGGTGTACAAAGAACTGAAAATGATTATCTCACACAAGGAGATGGAGAAACACAGGGTAAGGGTGAGCAGGCTGCAATCCAGAAACAAGGAGGAACTCTGAAAAAAAAAAAAAGGGAGACAAAAGCATCGTTAGTGAAATGCATGATGGGAAGAGAAGATAGGTCGTTCACATGGTAAGAAAAGGGATGATAGTTGGATAGCCATAGTATTCCACTCCACTGGTGTTCTCACTCATCAAGAGAAAGTGAGGAAATGCCCATTTGTGTACTTGGGGAAAGGGAAGGGGGTGAGCAAGAATTGTACAAGATAGACTGACATTAGCCGGGCTTTAATTTGCACCACTGGAGAGATTAGCCATTTCAGTCACTGTGCTCAGTATTTGAATTTGGTAAGATAATACCATGTCATGGAACACCAGTAATCTGTTCCTGATAGATCTGTTTGTTTGTTTATTTCTTTGGTCATAAGATCTCATGTGGTTCTTCGGTTGTCTGATGCTTGATGTGAGAATGGAGATAAACTGAGAAAACAAGAAAAAAATGATGTTATTGTAGAGAACAAGGCAGCTTTAGAAAGCTCAGTCTTCTCATTCACCTGATTCAGTTCAATAGACAGCTATAGCCAAGTGGCAAGAGCACTGAATTTGGAGATGAAGTGGGTTCAAATCCCAGCTCAGGTATTTAATTAATCTGTATGACTTTAGACAAGTCACTTGAGCTCATGGAATATCCAAGTTGGATGAGACCTCAGCAGCCATTCTGTGCAACCCATGTCTGAATGGATTTCCTTCTCAAAGTTTTCAACAAGTAGACATCCAACTCCTCCTCGAAGACCTCCACTGGAAGAGAGCATACTGCCCTCTTGAAGCAAGCTGTTATACCTTTTGACAGCTCAAATTGTTTGGAAATATTTGCTTCTATCAGTTCTCTTCGGACTTTCTACCTAACTGTAATATCATTGAGCTGACAAATGCTCATTTAATTCTCAAGGTCAGCTTGAGAGATATCAAAAGTGAAATATAAGCATCCTATGATGATAACATCCTCCATCTAATAATCTAGTTATGCTGGAGAGAGAGAGAGAGAGAGAGAGAGAGAGAGAGAGAGAGAGAGAGAGAGAGAGAGAGAGAGAGAGAGAGAAAAGAAGAAGAAGAAGAAGAAGAAGAAGAAGAAGAAGAAGAAGAAGAAGAAGAAGAAAGAAGGAAGGATAGGATACCATTCACTTAAATTCTTTTCATTTCATTTTTTCATCCATTTGAGCTATGTAAGAGAAGGTTCTCCATGAGCCTAGATGTCCCAATGGAGATTAAGAGTAATTAAAGTCAATGAAGAAGTGGGGGAAAAAGAGATTTAAAGGTGGGGGGGGGATAAGGATGAAATGGGGGACAGCTAGTTATCCCAATTGGCTAAGCATTAGAGAGTTTCAAGGGAGTAATGTGAAATAATGTGGGAAATATTTATTGGAAGCAGATTGTAAAGAATCTTAAATACTTTTTGTTAAAAACAATTAAAAATCTGTACAAAGCTTGAGGCTCAGCCATGCCATTTGAAAACAGAAATAACCACAAGGCTTTGATACTTCAAGAATCTATATTTGTTGATTGGGGTATTCCATTTACGAGTACAGATTGCAACTTCCTTATGACTTTAGTGGATGTCTTTGAGAATTACTATGACCTCAAAATTTGTGAATCTGTGGACAACCTGGCAATGAACCTGTCCAAACTTAGGCTTAGCTATTTTCAAATGGTAAAGTAAGGCCTGTACTTAAAACATTTTGAGCTTGGTAAGAAGTACCAGAGCTTGCCCTCTGTAGTCTTTGAGAAACCCAGGGGTCGTCTCTACGTCATGCTGAGGCTCTGGAGTAGGTCTTGATGACTGTGAATAAGGATTATAACCTTTCAATCATTCATTAATTCAACAAGCATTTATTAAAGTTCCTACTATGGATCTTGGGGATATTAAAAAAAAAATGGAAACAGTCCCTGCCTTCTAGTGGCCTTTGGAGAATAACAGTTGTAGTTTTCTAATTAGCAAATATGTCTACTTCATAAAAGTTTAAAAATACAAGAGGGCCAATGTGGCCCCTAGGCCATATTTTTGAGGGACAGACTTCATATTTGGTTATCAAGGTCAAGCCTTAAGTTCCCACTAAGGGTTAGCTATAGCATGGGTCATTTAACAATCATTGTCCATGATGTTAAGAAAAAGTGAATTTCAAAGCTAAGGATCAAAGTCCAGTATTGAAGCCAAAATCAGTTCAATGCTGCCATTGTTATAGAAAAGCGGTCCCATTCTACTTTCTCTCTGCTCCACTTTCCATCCTATTAACTTTCTAAACTCAAAATAGCACTTTGGATCAGCACCTCCCCCACCCCTTTCCCCTGCCCCTCCTTAGAATGTAAGCCCCTAGAGGATAGGGGCTATCTTTGTTTTGTTTTGTTTCTTATCTCCCGTGATTGACACATAATAAGTACTTAAATGCTTTTTCATTCATTCATTAATTTATCAATTAGGACATAGTTACTCATTCACTGATAAAATAGATGCATTCATTCATTTATCTAACCAAACTCATACCTGAAAAAAAATTCCCTGTACAATACACTTAAGTAGTCATCCAGTCTTTGCTTGAAGACCTTCCATGAGGGAGAGCCCTTTATCTCCCAGGTTAGTCCTTTCCACTTTTGAGGACAGCTCTAAATGTTTTCCTTTAAGTTAAGCTTAAATATGTCTCTGTAATTCCTACACATTTTTCCTAGCTCTACCATTTAGGGCCGAGTAGAACTAGTTTGACCCTCTTAGAAGGACAGTCCTTAGGACTCTTGAGGAAAGCTGTCCTGTACCCCCTGCCCATTCCCAATCCATATGTCTTCTTTTCCATAATTCTCCAACTGACTTCATATGTCCCAGTTTAGAGAACTTTGACCACTCTGGCTACCTTTTGCCTGATCCTACCCCATTTTGCTGATGTCATTCCTAAATATGGTGATGCCCAGAGTGGAACACAGTACTCCAGCTATTGAATTACCAGGAAAGACAGGATGACCATTAATGCCCTAATCTTGGCACAATATGAATGAGTTCCGTTCAATGAAATTTAACTGAATGGAATCAGGAGAAGGGTGTGTTCTCCTTGTCTCTTGAGATTTTATGTCTGGTTCTTGCTTTCTTTATAATCGCTGATGAAGTCTCTTTGAAGATTGGGCATTAGCTTCAATTTTACTCTAAATCTCTGACCTTCAAAATCATAAAAAAAAAAAAAAATACCGGAGGTTCCTGTTTTCAACTTTTCAAAATGTATTTTGAATGTACTGAACAGTTTAAAAATATACTTTCAACCAGGACCTGGCATCCCAAGCATTGGGCTGATAGGGACCAGGTTTAATCCTGAGGTCAGTACCTCATTTCATATGTATTTCTTTTGCTCCCTTGGTCTCTTTTAGAATTTCATCTGGGAATTTCAGAACACAGCTCAGACTTAACTCCACATCTGCATGTGAAAGGTCCCCATTTCCCATTCAAGTGCTCAAGAAAGCAATGCATTTGAGATAGGATCAAAGGGTCACAGATTTATCACTGGAAGCAGCCCAAGAGACTGCCATCTAGTCCAGACTTTTTATTTTAACACAGGCCCATGGAGACTTTGACCTGACCAATAACACCCAAGTACTAAGGGACAGAGGCAGGATTTCAACTGAGATTCTCAGATTCAAATCTATAGTTCCCTCCATTGATTTCACCTCAGAGAGAGAAAGACAAAAACATTCACATTCAAAATCACCTTATAAGCCATCTGACCAGGTATCTGTCATTTAAACTCTGTGCCTGTCTGCTGATCTGTAAAAGAGGATGATGATATTCTTCATGCCTGTTTCACAAGATTCTTTATGTAAAGAGCTTTGCAGACCTCAGGGAAAGCATCAGCTCCTCCCTTACTTGGAGGCAAACTTGTTGAAGGAAGGGATTTCTTTCAGTTTTTGTCTCCATATCCCAGAACTTAGCAATGGGGAGCTGGCACATACAACACCCCCCACCCCCAGTATTTGTGGTGCATTTGGTGTAGATGAGGAGACTCCCTCTTATGCAAATCTGCAGCCTTAGAGATTTGCCTGGAAGAACTAAGAAGTTAAGCGATTTGCCCAGAATCACACAAACATATGTCAAAGGAAGACTTTAAACCCAGATGTCCATGACTCCAAGGTCAGCTTTCTATCAGCTATCCCATGCAATCTCTCATCTTGCACATATATGTTTGTTGAGTTGAATTAAATCCATTTTGTGTGAGTTTTGCCTCCCTAATAGCATTTCCATTAGTGTGGCCTTATCTTCAATATGCAATATTTTATATTCCCATTAAGGTGAATCCAGTGAATACCAGAAAGGGAAGGCATGCATTTGTTTTAAGTACGAAAGAAGTATCTGCTTCAGTTAGGATTACATGCTTTCCTGTATAATCTTCGAAACACAGATTAAAAGTTGCTTCTTAATTTGGCACTATTACACAAGTTACACAAGGAGAAATGGAACATTTGTAAAGTCATGGAAACAGAAAAAAACTAATTAGCAAGGGGGGAAGTCCATAAGAGTGATGAGGAAATGAGTTCAGAAGCAGATTAATGATGGCTGGCTGTAAATGTTTCATTGGGGCCAGAATTCTGCTGAGCATTTGCCGAGTAATATACACAACCATGTTCATTTTAATACCAAACAGCTCCAAGTTATGAGGAAGGCAGATTTCTCTAACACATGAAGGAGTTTCAAGTTACACCATTATGGAAAAAAGAAATCCCTTGGTAAATGCATCTGTTTATCATTGACTTGAGGGATATTTGTGTGGACGGTTTCAGCTTTGTGAAGAGTCTTTAGGTGGTCCTGTCAAAGCATTCCATATCTTTGGGAAACTTTAAATCTCCGTGGAAGACTTTTGCAAACATCTTGGTTAACTCAATCTTGGCAATTCCTTTCTTGTATTGCTCTCCAGCTATTTCAGGAATGAGTTAGACACTGGGTTTTCTAAGATTAAAAAATGAGATAAATAGCAATTAAGAATATTTGCCAAAAAAAAATCTAATTACAAGACTCTTTCCCTCTAGTTTTTTCTACAATAAAAAGACAATTTGGAGAAATGAAGACCACTTTCCCACATAACTTTGCCATTTCCTTTTTACCAAGCTTAAGAAAAATTGCTTATAATACTTTTTTCAAAATGAATTCTTCACAATTATATTGTTATAAAATTCTGTCTCATGATAAATCTCATGATAAATTATATTTAAATTCTGTCTTGTGACAATTATGTTTAAATTCTGTCTTATGACAATGCTACAGGATAATCATCAGATTTTAAATGACCTTGAAAAGAGTCATTTATTTAAATAAGTGGGATCAAGAATGGAGAAAACAAGGCTTCCTCTAGTCCAGAACGTTTTGCTGCTTCCCTCTCCCCTTTAGACTTGAAAGTCCCATTCAAAGCACAGAGCAGGGGCTACCTCCTTCATGAGGGAAGGAGAAGGGAATAAGTACACAGCACCTACTATGCACTTTACAATGCATAGCTCTTTATAAATATTTCATTTGATCTTTACAACAATTTTCCAAGGTAAGTGTTGTTATTGCCCTCATTTTACACAGGAGTAAACTGAGACAAATAGAGTTTGTGCTGGGATTAGATATGAATTCCCGTCTTCCTGACTCAGCCTCAGCCTATAGTCACCAGTCCTGATCTTTCCCTCCTTGTTTCTCTTCCTTGAAATTCCATTTTGTTCATTAGTTGTGCATCTATTCTATCCTCTGGTAGAGTGAAAACTTAGTGAGAGCAGGGATATTTTGGGGTCAATTTCTTTAGCCCTAACACACTGCCTTATGCAAGGTAGGTTCTTAATCAATGTTTGTTGGAATTGTTTTGGATTGCTCACTGTATCAAATAACTGTTCTGGGAAAATACATCTTTCTTTGTTATAAGAAAGGATTCTATCTATGAGTGAGGAAGGTGGATGACTCAAGTATATTGAGAAGAGATGGTATAAAAAACAAAGGGCATAATTTAAAATTTGTAATAAAAGTAATGGAAGATGAAATAATTAGTGGACCTTTAAAAAAAAAACCCAAATAACAACAACAAAGTACCTAACCCAGACTTTTAAACTGATGTTAAAATGGTAGACCTAATCTGGGGGGGACCTTTGGCCTCAAGGCTCCATGTGGCCTTCTAGGTATTTGGATGTAGCCTTTTGACTGAGTCCCAGTTTGATAGAGCAAAGCCTGTTATTAAGGAGGTTTGCTCTGTGAAGTTTGGATTCAGTCAAAGAGCTGCAGTTGAGGACCTAGAGGGCCACATGGGCCCAAAGCCATTGGTTCCTCATCCCTGGCCTAGTCAATGTTCAGATTTGTTTGCTTCACTATACTGAGTTCAGTTTGAAAATTGGAGGTAAGGAGAGATCAGGGTGGGAAGAGAGAGATAATGATGGTGATGCTTTAAAAAAATGACATCTTGAAGCTTTTAAAAACATGCACAGGGCAAAAGAGGTGGAGATTCAGAGGTTAAATACAGATGAGTAAGAGTTTTGAAACATTTTTAATACATCATATGTTTTTAAAAAATTTGTTGTACATGATGAAGATTTGTGATCACACACCCAAACCCTTTTTCCATTCTTTAGATACAGAAATGCCCTCATTTGCTGCTTTGTTAAATTTAGCTTGCCAACAAATTCAGAAAGAAGTTCAGGGACTGGACTAACTGAACTTGGAAAGCCTCTTCTTCCTCTTTGAGCCTTTTTATTGCCAAAGGGATAACTGTTGTTTAGAACCCTCTATGGGAAAGCGAATATAAACTTTATGACTAGAAAGTGTGATTTAGATCCAATGACCTCTGAGCTCCCCTCCAAGCCTGAGATTGTGTGATTCTTTGAAGTGTAAAACTATGAAAGGTCCTCCAAGCAGGTGAACAGAGAAACCAAGTAAGTTTGGTGAGTTTTTGACCTATTCATTAGCATCTTTGTAGCAAAAATCTGAAAGAGAGAGAGAAAGAGAGAGAGAGAGAGAGAGAGAGAGAGAGAGAAAGAGAGACAGAGACAGAGAGACAGAGACAGAGACAGACAGAGACAGAGACAGAGACAAAGAGACAGAGAGAGACAAAGAGAGAGAGACACAGAGAGAGGCTAGACACTGTGGTCCAGGCAAATCCAACTATCCTGTCCATCCCTCATAGAAAGAGCCCAAGACTGTGACCCCAAAATCTTTGAGAATTGCAATGTCCCCCAGACACCTGGATTCCATCCCAGTATCTTCAAGCCTCCCCAGACCACTGGTCCTGCTTCTAACCCAGCCGTCATCTGGGGAAGAAGCTACTATAGAGAAAGGTCCGTCCAGTCATCCTCACTAGCTGTCAATCAACAGTCATACATAGTGCAGGCAAGCCAACTTAGGTGAAACAGCAAGGTAACCCGAGGCAGAAACAGGAGGCAGCATGTGTTAGGCAGGTCAAAACAACTCTACCTCCTTGACTTGACTATTTCTTTCCCTCAGACAGACTGATGGAAACAGCTCAGGGCCCCTAACCCAAAAGCCTTGGGAATGGAATAGCATTGCTTCCTATCCTGTACCCTAAGTCACCATCATGGAAAGAGCCCCCTGCGGAGATGCAGCCAGAATGCTGATCCTTCAGGTGTTATAGACAGAGCTATTAAAGACCCAGAAAAGAAAACCTTCCACATCAAATAGCCAAATAGTTCTGCATCAGAAACTGATGTGATTTTAAAAATTAAATACCATTTCAGAAGACACGTTATCATGTGCTTTGTTGCTGCACCCCAAGGACCATGGGACTTTTTCATATGATTTGCCCCTGAAACCCCCCCCCCCCATATGTGGCATTTCCCTTATTAGGACATGAGTTCCTGTGGACTAGAGAGTGGGTCGTGTTTTTTTTTTTTTTTTTTTTGCTTGTATTCTCAGGGCTTAGCACAGCACTTTTCACATAGTGAGCCCTTGATAAATATTTAATTCTTTCATCTATCTCCAAAGAACAAGACTTCACTTTTGGTAACCATTCTATCCAATGGCTCTTGTTCTTTTTAAATTGATTAACTAGGCTGCTAACACCTAATCTAGTGTCTTTGACTCATCCATTCAGTGGAGACATCTAGGCTTTTTTCACACCTAGTTCACACTCCTGATTCATTAGTGGAGAACTCTGAACTCTCTGTTATGGTATGGGATACTTTTCTTACACATACAAAATAAAACAATGTTTTTCCTTTTTTAGGGAGATGAAGGAGTAGTGCCAGCAGTTGGGAGGTGGGCCCAGATTTAAACCTAGTTCTGTTACTTGTCCCCTGTGTGCCCCAGGCAAGCGACTTCTCTCTGTGGCTGGATGTGCAAAATGAAAGAGGGATACTAGAGCAGTGGGGTCAGATCTGAATAGAAATGGAGACCACTAATTCATACATAAGGATCCCTGGAGGTCATGTATTCATTTTTAATGTATTTTATTAGTGTACATTTTTAATGTATTTAATGTAATTTTAATGCATTTATATAACAGTAGAATAGAGAAAAAATATTGCTCATGTAGCTGCAAATCTATTAAGTACAACTTGTTGGTTTTAAAAGGTAGTGTTATCTATGTTTTATTGTCTTTTTATGTAGTTTATTGAATATTTCCCAATTACATTTTACTCTGGCTGGGGCTCATGGGACAGGTTGCACGTGGCCAGTAGGTGGTCAGTTGGACACTTGTGGACCAGAAAACGTCAATGAGCCTTTCAGTTGTAAAAAATCTTAGGATTAATTTACATGTGATCTCTTTATATTTGAGAGGGCTACAGATGATTATCTATGAATCCAAAACAAAGGGCAAAGTTCTAAAAATTCATTCATATTTAGACCTGGGTATTTATGATCCAGTGGGATTCCAAGTCAGATAAAAGAAGGAAAGTAGACTATTGAGAGTACATTTCAGAGTAATGAGAACATTTCACAGATTCCATATACAGGCTTATTTTCTTACAGTTTTTCTTAGTTCTCTATTTCCTGCTGGGATTAGAAAGCTTCACTTTTGAGACTGATGCAATGCACAGGCCTAAGATGAATCATTCTCTCTCTCTCTCTGGATGTACGAGGATGGATGTAGCTAAATGTGTATATATGAATATATACACACATACATATATATATATACATATACACACACATATATATACATACATGCATGTATAAGTACATATAAAAGATGTCTGTATCTTATATCTACCTTGATACCTACCTCATACTTTCATACTGTGTGCATGTATCTTATGCCTACCTCTATTTTTATAGGTTCCCTCTCCATTAGAATATGAGCTCCTTGAGGTCAGGGAGTGGTTTTTGGTTGTCCTTGCCTTTATTTATGTCCCTGGCATTCAGCATTTTGCCTGGAGTACAGTAAAAGCAATCACAGAGTCACTCTAATCTCAACCTTGGACAATCTGGACTGGGTAATTGAGGAGCTAGAAAGAGCTTTATGTAAGACAACAGACGCTTGCAAATGAATGTTACTTTTTATTCCATTTTTCAACACCCCAGTGAAAATGAGTACTTTTCTTTGAAAAGTGGGCCAGCAGCTTTTGTAAGGACAACTCCCAGGTAGAGAGGGAAAAGGACCTTCCCACGTGACCTTGCTGTCTCCACCACTTTGGCTTTTGGAATTTCCCACCGTGCTTGGAATGCTCTCCACACCACCTGGGACATGGTTCCTTCCCAGTCATTTGCATCTGGTTAAAGCCAACGACAGGAGTTGAAGCCCCAAAAGAGGGATTGTGGGGATGGGGGAGGAATAGTTCGCTCATGGAGAAAAAGCCACCCAGGATGTTGAAAGGAGTGGTTCCGAAGTGAGAGCCCAGCTTTTTAAAAAGAGTGAAAAAAAAATGCACTCAATAATAGCTGACATTTGTAGAAGAATTTTTAGATTTGCTGAGAACTTTACATCTCTTCTCTTGCCAAAAGCCTGACAGGCAAATTCTATCAATGATATTCCATTCTATAGATGGGGAAGCTGAGGCTTGGGACAGCTAAGTGACTTGCCCAACCACCCAGCAAGGTAAGTACTATTATTATCCCTGTTTTACAGATGCAGAAGTGACATCTCAGAGAAGTGACTTGACCACAGACACAGAGTGACGGGGATTTGAACTCAAGTCATACAGTACTTCACTAGGTCGTACAACTCTCCTGTAAGGAAGAAGCTATTCTTAGTGTTACCATTTTACAGATTAAAAGACTGAGTCTAGGGGAAGGAAGTTGACTTGCCCAGGGTCACATAGCTCACATATAAGTGAGGCCACATTCAAACAAGTCTTTCTTCCGGAATGCAGGTCTATTTCCCTGCTACTCCCACAAAGAAAAAAAATAGCCTAAACTAAAGGTCTTATTTCAAAGAGAACTCATCACTAACTTGGTTCAAGTAGCTAGAAATTCCCTCCCTCTGGAGCTTCAGGATCTGTAATAACTATGGCCTGCCTCTGGCTTCCTCTGTGGATTTCCTCTGAGCTGGTTCTTAAATGACAGAATACAGATGTCATTGTCTGTCCTCTGGGGCTCCTTGTTTCCCCAGCCTTTGTCAGATTTCTCTTTCCTTTCCCCAAAAGGCCTTTCAGTGAAAGCCCGGGTGGTTTTCTGAATGAATGGAGGAGAAAGGCTTTGTACTAAGCTTCTCCTACTTTGGGGGATGGGGCCTATTTTACTACCCCTGGAGAAGCACTTTCTGAAGTCTAAGCTGGATGTCAACTGATCTCTTCCTCCTCCTGGGGGTAGATGGCAGAGACAGATTCCTGCCATTTAAATGGTACCAATCTGAGGCCAAGTTTGTACAAGACTCTTTCCCTCAGGGCCCCACCCTATCCTCTTTCTCCGGAGAAAGTAAGTGTTCCTATTTCCTCTAGCCCTGTTTTTCCATAACCTCAAACCCAAGATCTACCTGGACCCTAGGAAGCCAATCTTCCAGATTGGGTTCCAGCCTTCTCTGGCTCTCACCACTGTGCCTTGACTGCATAGCTGGACAATGGAACAAATGTCCTTTAAAGTCAGCAATGAGTACTGTGCTGGGTGCTAGGATCAGAAAGGGGGAAAAGTGTCTGCCCCCAGGGAGCTTATATTTTGTAAACCCCCAAGGTCATGCAGGGACTACTTCTATCACCACAGATTAAAAGGCTTCTTCTAGTGGTCTTCTCCAGCTCTCATAGGGAAACTGTCATCAACAGCTTTATGGCCTATATGGTCTGCTTCTCGATCAACTTGGCCTCTGAGCAATTTCAAAATATAGCTTTAGTATAGACTTGGTATAGGAGTCCATAGACATGAGAATAATGATAACAATAAAAATAATAGCACAAGCACATGCATGCATGCATGCATGTGATATTTTTATATTGGGCAGCTAGATGGTGTAGGGGATAGAGCACTGGGGACTTGGAATCAGGGAGATTCATGTTCATGAGTTCAAATCCAGCCTCAGACACTTATTAGCTGTGAAAGCCTGGGCAAGTCACTTTATCCTGTTTGCCTCAGTTTCCTCATCTGTAAAATGACTGGAGAAGGAAATGGCAAACCACTGTAGTATCTTTTGCCAAGAAAACCCCAAATGGGGACACAAAGAGTCAAACATAAATGAACAACAGATTTATATAGTGTCTACTATGTGCCCAGCACTATACTAAGCAGTTTGTAAATATTATCTACATCTACAATAATATCTACAATATTACATTCATCCTAGGAAGTAGGTGCTGGAGGATCTCCATAGGGTTAAGCTCTTCCCACTTTGGTGGGTTTTACGGTCTCAAGTGACCTGGCACTCAACCCTCCGAGAAGCCATAGCATTGTGCAGCAGCCATATTTTGGAAAACCATCTCCACAGACAGGCTAAACCAGGTCAAGGGTAACCAAGGGGCCTCAAACTTGTCGAGGGGTATCTACCTCAAGCATGCGGATGAATAAGAATGGTTTATTCCAATGGTCATGAAGGTGGCTGAAGTGAGTCCTGGGAGCACTTAGAGCTTGATCAGACATTAAAGATGCCAAGGTCTCACTGCTTCCCAGACCATCACCACCTGTTCTTACTTTTATCTTGTCACTAAACTTCTATGATTCTGGAAGAGAGAATGAGGCTGATGACTTTGTATAATTGTGTGTCACTTAAATCCAACTCACCCAAGAGTCTAGACATCACCCTGTGATGTCATTGTTCCTCTTCAAAAACTAACATGCAAATAGCTTAAAGTAATAGTAAAGGGTCAAACCCAGCTCCCTCTCTCTATATTGTAGCTTTAGGCTCTTGCCAATCCTGCTGGTACTGGGAGACCCAACAAGCAATCCTTTTCTCCGTAATAATAGCTAACACTTTTACAGATCACTTTAAAGTTTGTGAAGCACTTTACATATTATCCCATTTGATCCTCACAACAAAGTGCTATTATCAACCCCATTTTAGAGATGAGGAAAGTTACACTGAGGCAGCTAAGTGGTTTACCCAGTTAGCAAGTGTCTGAGGCAGGATTCAAAAGCAGGTCTTTCCTGACTCCAAGTATCTGCTTACCTCTCCCTAAGAGGCTATCGCTGGCTCATTCTCTTAAGCACTTCTCCTTTTTTGATTCTGTTGTTTAGTTGTTCAGTCATTTCTGTCATATCTGATTCTTTAACCCTTTGGGGTTTTCTTGGCAGAGATACAGGAGTAGTTTGTCATTTCCTTCTCTACTTCATTTTACAGATGAGGAAACTGTTGAGGGCCAGGGTGGAGTGCGGTTGATGAGATCAGGATAGACCTTCGGGGAAACTGTTCTTTGAGACTGTGCTCATTATCATCCGGAATGGCTCTCCATGCCCCCCAGATATTGTTGTCTCTGTGAGACAAACAAGAAAATTACAGAAAACAAAGAATATGTAAAATAGATGCTCCTAGGCTCACAGTCTGATTAAATCAGAAGACTGATTTAATCATCCTAATTGATTTAATCATTGGGACAGGAGATGAACAGAATGTCAGGTAGACTTTGCAGATTCTGTCTATTTAAACCCTAACCCTCAGATCAACAAACAGAACTGGTCTATCTTTTCCCTCCTCCCGTGTCTCTTTTCTTTCAACCACGTCACCAAGCCGTGTAGGGACGTGGGGGCCATCCGCTACATATGGCGCCTGAACAGGGACCAGGGACCTGATCCAGGAAAAGGACTCGTCTTTCGGTGAGTGGCCCCCTTGAAAAGGAATTCAGAAATTCCGAGTTGTGAGAAGACAACGAAGGTAAGGGGAAGCCTCGAAGAAGCCCCGCAGAGGCATTTCACTTTGTTCAAAGTTCATGCAGGCACAGTAAAATCTCAGCACTTACAGGCTTATGGGGAGAGATTACTGTGTTAACAGAATCAAAAGGAAGATTCTGTGCATAAAAAATCAGTACTGACAGCTAAATAGCAAAACTAAGGTTAACAATGGGTCAGATACATTTTAAGAGCAGAAACACTCAGAGGCAGTTGCGGAGACAGAGGAAGGGGAAGAAGAGGTGGATTCCTGGTCAGAGGAAGCCTCAGCACCCCTGGAACCCCCAGCTCCCACAGAACTGCTGCCATTCTATACTCCTCCAGAAACCCCAGATCCCAATAATACAGGAGGTGTTGCAAGAGAATTCACCCCTTTGGATTTTAAATTTTTACAAGAATTGAAAAGAGGAGCCAGTGAATATGGTCCTCTATCTCCCTATGTTGGTGCTTTATTGGATTCCATAAGTAGAACAGCTGTGACACCTTATGATTGGATAACCTTGGCAAAGATGTATCTGGAACCTGGTGACTTTATATTATGGCAGTCAGAGTTTCACTATCAATGTAGAGATCAAGCTAGACAGAATGAATGTAATGGAATCAATCCTGTCTATGAGCACCTTTCAGACACTGGGGATTTTACTCCTTTAAAAAATCAGACTACTTATGAGATGTTTGTTTATCAGCAAATTCGTCTATGTGCCTGAAAAGCCTGGAATTTGTTACCTGGAAAGGAAGACAAGGGACAGTCATTTACAAAAATTGTTCAGGGCAACATGAGAGTTTTCCTTCCTTTGTGGCACAGCTAAGTATCGTAGTAACTCGAGCCATAGGAGACGAAACCGCCTCCAACATACTTATCCAAAAGCTGGTTACAGAAAGTTGTAATGAGGATTGTAAAAGAGCACTAGCAGGAATCACCAAAGACACAACTGTAGAAGAGATGATTAGGAAGTGTAGTAAAGTAGGATCACAGGAATATTATGTTGATATATTGGCAGAAAAATTTGCAGAGCTTTCAACTCATGGCCAAGGAAAGGCATGTTATAAATGTGGAAAACTGGGACATTTTAAGGCAGAATGTCAATCAAAAACCCCAATACAATCCACACGAAGATTACAAGCTACTAGACCAAAACCCCAATGTCCTAAATGTAGTAATGGCTTTCATTGGGCTTCTGAATGCCCAGAGTCGGGAAACACCTCAAGGGCCTGCCCCAGGCCCCAGCAACAATAGGGGCGATGTCACTCCTCCCACCACAACCTGGGGATCAGCTTTGCACACCAGGACAGAATCATTCAATATAGTTACTATTCCTCTTTATTCCAACATATCAACTTCACTCACAGCTTCTATGAGTCACACAGTCATTCTTTTAACTTTTGTTCCTGCTATACCAGCAAATACTCTTGCTATTACTCTTGCCTCACCCACTGCTTCTTTTTCTGATACTAATGTTCTGTCACAAGTTTTCTTTTCAGGACAGGTGATTTCAGCTATCACTGTTTTCCTCACATGTCTTCACACTCATAACATTAGAAAAGGGGATCAAATAGGGACAGCTTTGCTAATACAGATACCCTCGCATATGCAAACACAACATTTAGAAATGAAGAAAAGATGTCTAAAAAGACACAGGTATATTGGGCTCAGCAAATTAAAACAGCATGCCCCACTATTAAGCTAAAGATAGATGGAGTGGTGATTGAGGGAATAGTGGATACAGGAGCAGAAAAGACTGTGATTGGTGGATCACAGTGGCCTATGAAATGGCCTACACAGGTTAGGGACACTACAATGTGAGGAATAGGCCCCATATCACAGCCACAGATGAGTGCTAAATGGCTGACATGGGAATATGAAGGAAAGAGAGGAATAATTAAGCCCTACATTGTGGCTTCTCTTCCTACAAGTCTGTGGGGGAAGGGATATTCTGGAACAGATGGGCGCAGTTATACAGACAAATTTTTAATAGGGGCCTCTGTAGAAAAGCCATCAACATTACACATGGCTGCTCAGTTATCCTGGACAACTGGATCTCCCGTATGGGTTGAGCAGTGGCCCCTTACTCAAGAAAAATTTATGGCTTTAAAGGAAATAATTGAAGAGCAACTTGAAAAGGGACACATAGAGCCAACCACTAGTCCCTGGAATTCTCCAGTATTTGTTATAAGAAAGTGAAGGTGAAATGGAGGGACACGAAAACAGGGTTGTGGCATGGACCCTCTGAACTCTTAACATGGGGGAGAGATTATGCTTATATTTCCACAGGAAATGGTGAAGAAACCATCTGGATACCAGAAAGAAACATCTTATTTCTGCCATACATTGGAGATGATAAGGATCGAGGAAAAGAGGAAAGAGAAAAGGCCAAAACCACAACAAACCCGTCAGACTAACCGGACAATGAAGACTCATTCTGTTGCTTCTGGGCACCCTCCAGCTGACCACTGCAGCAGAAGGAACTGATTGAGAGGAAGATAGATGGTCTTTTTGTACATAATCCACCTTGGGTTATGGGTGGTGAAATGGGGAGGGAAAATAGGAGGTAATTATGGTAGCACATGAGTTTAAGGTTTTTTGGGAAACAAACTCATATAGATAGAATTTCTGCTTTTGTGATTGGAAATAACATGCTTTAATTGTACTTTTTGCTTTTGTGATTGGGAAATAACATTTTAATTGTACTATCACTGAATATGTTGCTTTTCATATAGCTAACACTAGCATTAAATCTCTAATTATGTGTCCTAGGTTTGCTGTAATGCCTATCAAAAGTGAAGGCTGGTATCTGTCTGTATCTGATCAAACTTTTAATCAGTTAATGTGAAAGTAAGACAGAAAAGATGTATAAGTCGCATTACTTTAGGCATTGTAAGCTTTGTGGCAGCGTTGGCTTCCTCTGTATCAATTGGTTTATCTGCACATGCAATTTAACGGATACTTTAAAGGAAACTATTGTGGTGGTGGGAAACAAAACTGATGTTTTTGAAACAAGATTACTCATAAGATGTGATTATAGGTTCATATCCATTGGTGTTACTTCTGTCCATTATAATACCTCTATATATAATTTATAGACCAGGCCTCCAAGGGAAATCTTCACTCCAAGGAAGCAGCAAGTGATTTGGGATTATGTTGCTAATACAAATCCCTTTGCATCCCTGTTCCTTTGGCTCATAGCTTTATTACCTCTATCCCTTTGTTTCTCTGTATGGCCACCTATTCATGGGTGCCTTCCCTCTCTTGGGGTAAGCTTTTCTAACCTGAGTACCCTATCTCAGTCACAACAAAAGAAAGGGGGAATTGTTGAGGATCAGGGTGGAGTGCAGTTGATGAGATCAGGATAGACCTTGGGGAAACTGTTCTTTGAGACTGTGCTCATTATCATCCAGAATGGCTCTCCATGCCCCCCAGATGTTGTCTCTGTGAGACAAACAAGAGAATTACAGAAAACAAGGGATATGTAAAATAGATGCTCCTAGGCTCACAGTCTGATTAAATCAGAAGACTGATTTAATCATCCTGATTGATTAGTCATTGGGACAGGAGATAAGCAAAATGTCAGGTAAACTTTGCAGATTCTGTCTATATAAACCCTAACCCTCAGATCAATAAACGGAACTGGTCTATCTTTTCCTGCCTCCTGTATCTGTTCTCTTTCAACCGCGTCACCAAGCCGTGTAGGGACGCAGGCCGTCCGCTACAGGAAACTCAAACAGAATGAAATGACTTACTCAGGGTCACTAAATATCTGAGGTCAGATTTTAACTGAGGAAGAGGAGTCTTCCTGATTTCAGGTTCAAGATTCTCCACTGCATCAGCTAGCTGCCCTTTTTGATTCTAGAACTCTCAAATCCTTTGCTGTCTCTAAGGCTGCTTCCCTCACCCAAGGAAATACCCTTTCAACTCTAAAGTTTGGATTCTGATATTGAAATACCAGAAAAATCTAATAATTGTTTTGGAAGCCAGAAGAAGGACTACAAAGAGCTTCGTAGTGATTGTTTGGTGAGGAATTGGTAGACATGGGCATTACCTCCTTTTATAATATTGATCATGAAGGAGAGAGGGAGCTAACATGCTCTCTTGAGAGGTTCTCTGAGCCAAAAGAAGCTTTTGGTTAGAATACGTGAGACATGAGACCTAGGAAAGAAAAGACCAAAAAGGCATGAGACTGAGGGAATGATGGTAGAGGAAGAGCTCTGAGCAGTGGGTAGGATTGCTGGCATATCTAGAAGGATTGGCTTTCTTTAGGAGGATGTCTGCCTCTTCCACGGAGACTAAAGGAGAAGGTCATTGAGCATTTTCTAAGAGTGGAGGAATAGAAGTGAAGGATTTCATTTCAGATGACTAAAATCTTTTCAGTGCAGTGGAGATGAGTCCTTGAGGGCTTAAAATGAGAAGGAAATTTGGGAATTGACCATAAGTTCACACCTTGTGGAGGAAAGTTAAGAAACAGCACATTAATAAATTGGAAAAATGGAGAAGACACAAGGGAAAGAAAGTCACAGTCAAGAAGAACAGGTATAGGAGGAACAAATGAGTGGGAAATCTGGAAAGACAAGAGATCATGGTCAGAGAGGGAAGTTTTAGAGTTCAGAATGTAGGGGAATAATTTTGAGTGCTATTGAAGTCCAGGATTAGCCCATCAACAGCGCTATGTGCCAGGCATTGTGTGACAATTATGATGAATAGAGAGTGGACATGGAGGCCACTGGCATTGAAAAGTTCATTAACCTTCAGGGCAGAATTTTAGAAAGGACTGGAAATCTCTGAACATGATGGGAAGGGAAGTGTGAAGGGAAGGATAATCTAGGAGGTTAGTCAAGAGATGTGGGAGAGTGGCCACAAATTTGATGATGGCAAAGGCAAAGAGAGAGAGAGGTTGGAACAGTCAGATGCTGTGAAATTCACCAGAGAGGTGTTGGGTAATGGGGGAAGAATTAGGATCTGGAAGAGGCAATGGGGAACAAGGGGGCTGTGGAGTCTACCTCCATCCAAGTCCTGTGAGAGTATATGATAAGGAAGCAGCCCCTAGAATTTTATTATTGTTTGAGTCTCCAACTTGGGCCCTCACCACTAACAACCCTCCTATCTTAATTCACTTTAATTTGCTAGGGGTTCTCATTCATTGGAGGTAGTTTTTAGTTTCAGTTTATTCATCCCTCTTACCAAGCCTGTTCCTCAACTCTCTGCTTCCCTCACTTTGTCCCATGCTAAATAACAAAGTTCAAACAAGTTCTTTGTTTCTACCTCTCTTGTGGTCTGTGGAAAAGGTAAATACTGCAGACTGTGTGAAAATACTCCACTGTAGGTTTTAATCCTTTGTAGCTCTTGAGCATGTTTTCTCTAAATTGTGGTCTGTGGGTCCCAGTGACCTTAAAAGATTTCTGATGGCCTCACCATCTTCCTGAACTTTGGTGGTCCAAGTCTCTCTGCTCAATACTTTTGGTCTATGACAGTGGATAGAAGTAGAAAAAGGGAATGTGGGGAGAGTGGGAAGAGAATATAAAATGCCATTTTAAGACTAATCATAATACAACTCTAACGGATTCTGAATGCACAAATGATATTGGCAAACTATAATAGAATTATATGAAAGTGAATTTGTGTTTATTCTATTTTCTGGCCTTGTTTACATCCCAATCAAGACAACTTTGGTGGAGACCACTGAGCCAGAAGTTGTTTTGGTTGGAAGCTCCTCAGGAAGTTTGCCTTTCCTTCCAGGAGAGGTAGGTCGCATTATTACAGAACCATCTGATGTCATCTACCTCTGAGATCCCTTGGCAAAGTCCTATAAAGAATCCTGGTACCATGCTGTGGATTGGCTGCCAATTGACTGCAAGTAGCTTAGTCTGTACAGGAGTCTTTCAAATGTCAAATGCAGATCAAATACTATTTATAGAAAGTCTAGAATGTCATTGTACTGGTTCATGTCTGCATTCAAGGGCACTTACTAGTTGTAGTTCATTGACATTAAAACAGAGGATACAGCAGGGAGTCATAGGTCATGTTTTTTGGGGGGATTTATTTGCCCTACATGCCTGATAAACAACTGTCCAACTCTGAAGATTCCTTAGAACCCCCTTGTTTCCTTCAAAATTTTGCTCAAATGCCACTTTCTGTGAGTAGCCCTTATGCTCTCCCTTGCTGTGAGCCAGGATAGTGGTGGAATGGGAGACTTAATCCCCCACCCTCCCACAAAGCCCAGGAAATGCAAACCAGGTCAGATTGCCTCCAGCTGGATTGGTCTAAGACCCAATGTGACAAGGGGAGCAAAAAAGAGGAGTATATTTTGAGGGTTATGACCTGGAGCAGTGTCCTGAGACTCCCAGGAGCTTCCTTCCCAACTGCTTCTAACATTTATGTAGGTGGCTTGTGTCGTTTCTCGTCCTCTTGCTTTTGAGTTATCCGTATGTGTTTTTATTACATGGATTGTTTGTCTTTGAGTGATCCATTGCATCTAATGCAGAAAACCAAAGGGATACCTCTCCCATTCCCCCACAAAAATCCCTATTTGCTTTACCTATGTTTTGTAATTAGATGTTAGTGGACATTTCATCTCCTCAGCTTGCAAGCTCTTCTAAGGCAGGGACAATCTCACCTGTCTTTATAGCCAGAGAGCTTAATAATAAATTAATAAAAGCTAGATAGTTGAGTAGTGATTTTACAAAATAGCCTTTTGAAACAATTAAAGGATAGTCCTACATAGGACTTGTTATTAGTGCTTGTTTCTATTGTGTGTTCATCTGCACCCTGGTTCTTTATCTTGCCACTGGACTCAGGTGACTCTGGAGGAGAGAACAAGTCTGATGGCCTTTGGGCAACTTTGCTTCCAACCCAATAAGATAGCACCTTTATGACGTCGTCAATCCTCTTGGAGAATGAAAAGCAAACAACCACAGCAGCAGCATTCATTCAGTGCTTTAAAGTTGGCAAAGCACTTTGCAAATATGATTTAATTTGATCCTACCTTAAGATGCAGATGCTACTATTATCTCCAGATGAGGAAACAGGCTAGGAGAGGTAAAGTGACTTGTTCAGGGTGACATAACTAGTACCTATCTAAAGTCATATTTGAACTTAGGACTTTCTGATTCACAGACTGGCTCTCTATCCATTATGTCACTTAACTTTTTGGAACAAGGCCACTGCCTGGATTATTATGCTCATTTGCAGGTACAAAAACAGAGACCTAGGGAGTTGAAGTGATTTGTTTATAGTCATATGGATATTGAGTAGCAGAATTGGGACTCCATACTCCCTGTTCTAGCTTCAGTTCCAGGGCACATTTCACTCTGCCCTGCTTTTCCAAGTACATTTCAGTGGTGACCTATATGGTTAGAAATAATCTTGGCTTTTGATACTGTCAATAAATATAGATTAAGCATCAACATTTTCTAGATACTGTGCTAAGCATTCTTTTTTTTAACATTTTTTTAATTTAACTTTTTACATTCATTTTCACAAAATGTTGGATTCCAAATTTTCTCCCCATTTATCCCCTCCCCCTACCCCAATACACCAAGCATTCTAATTTTCCCTATCACCAATCTGCCCTCTCTTCTATCATCCCTCCCTTCTCTTGTCCCCATCTTCTCTTTTGTCCTGTAGGGCCAGATGACTTTCTATTCCTCATTAACTGTATTTCTTATTTCCTAGTAGCAACAACAATACTAAACAGTTGTTCCTAAAACTTTGAGTTCCAAATTCTCCCTATCCCTCCCTCCCCACCCATTCCCTTTGGGAAGGCAGGCAGTTCAATATAGGCCCTATCTGTATAGTTTTGCAAATGACTTAGATAATAGTCGTGTTGTGTAAGACTAACTGTATTTCCCTCCATCCTATCCTGCCCCCCATTGTTTCTATTCTGTCTTTTGATCCTGTCCCTCCCCAAGAGTGTTGACTTCAAATTGCTCCCTCCTCCCTTTGCCCTCCCTTCCATCATCCCCCCCCCTTGCTTATCTCCTTCTCCCCCACTTTCCTGTATTGTAAGATAGGTTTTCATACCAAAATGAGTGTGCATTTTATTCCTTCCTTTAGTCAAATGTGATGGGGGTAAACTTCATGTTTTTTTCTCAGCTCTCCTCTTTTTCCCTCCACTAAAAAGTCTCCTGCTTGCCTCTTGAATGAGATATAATTTACCCCATTTCATTTCACCCTCTCTTCCCACTACATTTCTCTCTCACCATTTACCTTAATTTCTTTTGAGATATGGTCCCATCTTATTCAATTCACTCTGTGCTCTCTGTATGTGCGTGCATGTGTGTGCACACATGTGTACATGTGTGTGTGCATGTGTGTGTATGTGTATGTGTGTGTGGTCCCACCAACTACCCAGATACTGAAAAGTTTTAAGAGTTACAAATATTTTCTTTCCATGTAGGAATGTAAACAGTTCACCTTTGGTAAGGCCCTTCTGACTTCTCTTTGCTGTTTACTTTTTCATGCTTCTTCTCATTCTTGTGTTTGAAAGTCAAATTTTCTTTTCAGCTCTGGTCTTTTCATCAAGAATGCTTGAAAGTCCTCTGTTTCATTGAAAGACCATATTTTCCCCTGAAGTATTCTACTCAGTTTTGCTGGGTAGGTGATTCTTGGTTTGAGTCCTAGTTCCTTTGACTTCTGGAATATCCTATTCCATGCCCTTCGATCCCTTAATGTAGAAGCTGCTAGATCTTGTGTTATCCTGATTGTATTTCCACAATACTGGAATTGTTTCTTTCTAGCTGCTTGCAGTATTTTCTCCTTGACCTGGGAATTCTGGAATTTGGCCACAATGTTCCTAGGAGTTTCTCTTTTTGGATCTCTTTCAGGCGGTGATCGATGGATTCTTTCAATACTTATTTTGCCCTTTGTTTCTAGAATATCAGGGTAGTTTTCCTTGATAATTTCATGGAAGATGATGTCTAAGCTCTTTTTTTGATCATGGCTTTCAGGTAGTCCCATAATTTTTAAATTGTCTCTCTGGATCTATTTTCCAGGTCAGTTGTTTTTCCCATGAGATATTTCACATTCTCTTTCATTTTTTCATTCTTTTGGTTTTGTTTTGTGATTTCTTGGTTTTTCTCATAAAGTCATTAGCCTCCATCTGTTCCATTCTAATTTTGAGAGAACTATTATCTTCAGTGACCTTTTGAAGCTCTTTTTCCATTTGCATAATTCTGCTTTTGAAAGCATTTTTCTCCTCATTGGCTTTTTGAAACTCTTTTGCCAATTGAGTGAGCCTATTTTTCAAGGTTTATTTTCTTCAGCATTTTTTTGGGTCTCCTTTAGGAAGGTATTGACCTGTTTTTCATGCTTTTCTTGCATCTCTCTCATTTCTCTTCCCAGTTTTTCCTCCACCTGTCTAACTTGCTTTTCAAAATCCTTTTTGAGCTCTTCCATGGCCTGAGCCCACCAGACATCCACCTGGGATGTCTGGGATACAGAGGCCTCGACCTCCATGTCTTTCCCTGACGGTAAGAATAGTTCCTCGTCATCAGAAATGAAAGGCGGGAACATCTGTCCCCCAAGAAAGTAGCTTTCTATGGTCTTATTTTTCTTCCCTTTTCTGGGCATTTTCCCAGCCAGTTACTTGACTTCTGAGATTTCTCTCCACCCCCGCCTAGATCTTCCCAGCTAGTTTTTGGGGTCTGAGATTCAAATGCTGCTCCCGAGCCTCGGGGATTTCAGTGGCAGGCATGGCTGCTATTCAATGTGAGCTTAAGTTCTGGTGCTTGGGTAGGGGCAGGGCCTCCTCCCAGGCTCAGTTCCCTCAGGGGGTTTATGCAGAGACCTTCAGTAATGGCCCTGAGCTCCTGCCTGTTCTGGGAGTCCCGGGCCACCACTGCCTCTGCTACTGCCTCTGCCACCGCCTTCCGAGGGGGCCCGAGTCACGGAGACACCCTGCTCCCCTCTCGGCCAGCCTAGAAGTCTCTCTCACTGACCTGTAGCATCCGTGGGTGGAGGGACCTTCGCAGCCACTGGAGGTTCTATCCCTGAAGACTGCTTGGATCTGCTCCTCTGGGGCCCTGCGGCCAGGGAAGTGCAGGGGTTGGCTCCGTGTCCGGAGCGTGACGGACCCCTGGGGATGGCTTTCCAGGGCTCTCTGGAATGGAAATCTCTTCCCCGTGTTTCTGCGTGGCTAGCACTGATCCAGAATTTGTGGGGAGTTCTTTTTACAGGAAATTTATGGGCTGTAGATTCAGAGCTAGCATACATGAGTCTTTCTACTCTGCCATCTTGATTCCTCCCCACCTGTGCTAAGCACTCTTAAACATATCTTCCTGGATGCTTCCTTGTGTGTGTGTGTGTATTTTTCTCATTCCTTTTTCTTGATTCTTCTACCTATCAGACTGTCCTTGTCAGTCTTTTTAGTTCGACCATCATCCATGTCATACCCATTACCATAGGTGTCCCTCAGGGCTCTGTCACTTGGTGATCTCATTAACTTTGTGAACTCAGCGATCCAATCCTTTCTTTCCATGCAGATAATTCCTGGATCTCTAGAGTCAACAACTCTGGCCTGTTTTCTCACCTTTGGTGTCACATCACCAGCTGCCCAGAGAGCATTCCTAACTAGATGTTTCAGAAATACTTTTGACTCAATGTGTCTGATTTCAACTCGATGAGACTGATCATCAGTCTTGACCCCTATTCTCCTCCCCCCATCCAAAAAGTCTACCTACTTCTTATTGCTGTTCAATATATCAAGATCCTGCCAGGTCTTCAGACTCAAAACTTGTCATTGTCAATTGTTTATTTTCACTCACCTCAAGTAACCAGTTGCCTTATCTACAAAATGGGAGCAATAATATTTCCACTTTAGACCTCACAGGGTTGTTGAGAAGAAACTATTTGGTCAGTTAAAAAGTTCTATCTAGTTTTGACTTTTTTCAGTTTTCTTATTTACTAGAAGGCATTTCAGTGTCTTGCCTTACTTAGTCTACATGAGGGGTTCTTTTTTGATATAATTAATTTATTTTTAGTTTTCAATATTCACTTCCATTGGATTTTAAGTTTTAAATTTTCTCCCCCTTCTCTCTTTCCCCCTCCCCAAGATTGTGTTCAATCTGATATATGCTCTACTTATACATTCATGGTAAACATATTTTGACACTACTCATGACACTACTCACTACTCATGAAAGAATTAGAACTAATGGGAGGAACCATGAGAAAGAAGCAGCAAAATAAAACAGCAAAAGAAAAGAAGAGCAAATAGTCTGCTTCCACCTTTGCTCAGATTCCAAAGTTCTTTCTCTGGATGTGGATGGCATTTTCCATCCCAAGTCTTTTGGAATTGTCTTAGATCCTTGCATTGTTGAGAAGAGCTAAATTTATCAAAGTCAGTCACAGAACAATGTTTGTTATTGTGTACAATGTTCTCCTGGTTCTACTCACTTCACTCAGTGTCAGTTCATATAAGTCTTTCCAGGTTTTCTGAAGTCTACTTGCTTATCATTTCTTATAACACAATAGTATTCCATTGTATTCATACACTACAACTTATTCAGTGGTTATGGTATCACAACTATTCCCCCATTGATGGGAATCCCCTCAATTTCCAATTCTTTGCCACTGCAAAAAGAGGTGCTATAAATATTTGTGTACATGCGGGTCCTTTCCCCATTTTTATGATCTTTTTGGGATATAGACCTAGAAGTGGTATTGCTGGGACAAAGGGACAATGTTTTTTATAGCTCTTTGGACATAGTTACAAATTGTTCTCTAGATAGGTTGAATAAGTTCACAATTCCACCAACAATGCATTAGTGTTCCAATTTTCCCACATCTTCTCCAACATTTATTATTTTCCTGTTTTGTCATACTGATGGGTACGATGTGTTACCTCAGAGTTGTCTTCAATTGCGTTTCTACATGACAGGTTCTTAATCCAGGGATTCTGAATGTGATTATTTTAAATATATTTTGATAATTGTATTTCAGCAATATTGGTTTCCTTTGAAATCTTCTGTATTTTGTGTGTTTAAAACCCTGAAAAGGGACACTATATTTCTCCAGTTGCAAAAAGGATCCATGATGTGAAAAAAGATAAAGAACCCGCTGGTTGATATCATCACAATGAAGTTTTCTTTCCACTGTACAGGACAGAATCTAGAACCCATTCCATTTATTTGAGTTTGCTAAATATTTGTTTTCTGGATAAATGAAACTTGATTTCTCATATTAAAGCAGTGCTAATTCTGTTTAAACAATTCTCCTTTCTCGGTTCGAAAGCCCACTCACAACACTAAAATTGGGCTTCCTGCCAATTTCCACTTAAGTAATTAAGCACTGCCTCCCTAAATCCCTTCTGTAATTTCAGCTGGATAAAATCTTCTTAACTTTCCATCCATTAATGGTCTTCTGTTTTGCCTTGGATGTGTTTGCATTTTCATCATACGGGAAATGATCCCAGGATAGAGAGATCTCTAAGTACTATATGATCCAGTGGGATGGAAGACAGCTCAGAAATGCTCATCCATATTGCAGTGTCTATAATCATAGCACTCTGAGCATCAGTGCTTGGGTATATGTTAATCAACTCTGCCATAACCCAGAAAGGGCTAAAAGCATGCCTGCCTAATCTCTTACTTGTTGGAACGGTGTGGAAGACCTTGATAGGTTTCTCTCAGGCAGAATAGCTCTTGTTTTCTTTATTAAATTCATAACGTCACATTATATTAAAGGGAGAAAAAAGGCAGTGTATTGAGCGCTGGACTTGGAGTTAGAAGAACCAGAGTCTGAAGCCTGTCTCATGCACTAATTAGCTGTGATCCTGGGCAAATAGCCTAACTTTTGTCAGCCTCATTTCCCTCACCTGTAAAATAGAGATAACAATATGGCCTGCCTCCCAGAGTGGTAAGAATAAAATGAGATGATATTTTTAAAGCACTTTACAAACCTCAAAGCACCACATATTTGATTGTCATCAATATCATCATCATCTTCTACTCTTCTAGAAAACAAGACTGGACTCAAACTACAACCTCAATTTCTTAATGCAAAGTGGACATGTGGAAACTGTGCTGATGAAAAACTGAGGCAAACAGGGTGAAATGAGTTGCCCAGGGTTAAACACCTAGTAAGTATATGAAGCTACATTTGAATTCAGGTCTTCCTGACTCTAAGTCTGGTGCTCTATCCATTGCACCACCTAGATCCAAACAAACAATGTAAAGTGATTTTATTAACAAGAGAGTTCCAAGAACTGGGCAGATTAGAAAAAGCCTAATACAAGGGGTGAAATCTACCTGAGCAGTGCTTTGAAGAAAGCTAGGGATTCTGTGAGGTTCAGGGGAAGATGGAGTACATTCTGCCTTTGAGGGATCAACAGTCTATCATTTGATACTCAAGATAACCCAGTGAGGGAGGTTCTATTACTATTTCCATATTACAGAGGATATAGTGGTCAGAGATAGGGGGGAGGAGTGGTAAGGATAAGAAAGGGAGAACCCAGAACTGGGGGACATTGCAAAGCTTTTAAAGTGTTGTATGGAATCTCAGATATGGAACCCATCACTCTCTAGTCCACATATTCTTGCTAGCCTGGTTTAATGCCCCTCATGCCATAAGGTCATGAGCTACAATGGAAGGAGCCCTAAACTTGTAGAGATCTGGATTCAAGTCCTAGTTCTGACCGTTATGTGTCTATCTTTGTGTCTTGAGTCAAATCACTTCACTGCAGTTTTGCTTTTTCTTCTATAAAATGGGGTACTTAACAATTTATTATAGGCATATACACCCAGAATTGGAAGGACCCTAGAATGGGTGGGGATTTCTTACCTTCTCTTCCCAACTAAGGAGCTGATGAATGAGGATAAATGAGCCTTGGATTTGAGGTTGGAGGACTGGGGGAGGAGTGAGAAGGGAGCCTGATCCTGTTATTACTTGTGTGATCTTAGGTAAATGGTTTCATTCACTTCTAATGGCCCTCAGTTTTGTCATCTGCAAAATGAGAGAGTTAGATAAGATAGTCCCTAAGATCCCTTTCTCTTCAATCTATGATCTCATGGTATTTCTGCAGATTGAAATTGTATCTAGATACCCCAGTTTCTTATAAGCAGAGAAACTTGACAGTACCATAGGGAAGCTGCTCCCTGTGGAGTTCTTTACATTCTAGAATGAATAAGTAAGGCTCACAGAATTTGAATGGGAAGAACCTTAGAGATGATCTTGTCCAACATTCTCCTGTTACAGATAAGGAAACTGAGACCATGAGAAGGAAATAAACTTGCCCAAGGTCACACAGGTAGTTAAGAGAAGAGCTAGTTCTTTTGAGCCCAAATCTTACACATTTATTTTTTTTTGAGGGCGGTGGAACATGTTTTTCTTAACTTTAGACTTTATGCATCCTCAGTTGCTAAATAGACCCCCCTCTTCCTACCCTTGTCCAGTGAGCCAGCCCTAATAGCAAAGATATTTGGTAAAAATTAACACATCATGTCTGACAGTAAATGAGGTATTTCATTCCAACAGGCCCCCATCTGTGGATAAGAGCAATAGCACACTTTCTACTGGACTGACTTGCAGGAGGTAGCTCTCCCTCTCTCCTTCCCATCTCACAATCTCACACAGCCCCTCTTCTTCTCCCTGTAACTAAATGCCAGAGAGATGCCTCAGAACAATACCTTCCTCAATGGGGCAGCATTCCTGTGGTCTGTGGCTCACTCCACTTTTGGCTCAAAGACTCAGGTATGAATGAGAGATCTTGCAAAATTCCATTTTCTTGCTTTGTTTTTGATACAACACCAGAGAACAACACACTAAGAGAAGAAACACATCACAGTGCATTTGCTCATGACTCCCCAATTTCCTTGGGAGATTCAGCTGAACCATTTCCCACCACCCTGTCTATTCCTCCAGCTGAGCTTGATTGATTCATATGGATTCCTTATTGCTGGAATCATAGGGACTATGAGTGCTTTTTATGACTCATCTTGAGCATTTGCTCAAGGTCTAATGCTTAGAATGAAATGAATGAAAGAGAAAGAATTTAGTGTTTTCTGTACTAAGTACTAAGGATAAAAAACAAACAAAAAACAGGTAATTAAGACTAGATTTAGGTTAATGAACTTTCATTCTTGGGAGGGAGGGGAGAAGAACAAAAAACATGAAGAAATAATAAAAGTAAGGGAGGGAGTATGGGGTGAACTAGCAGACTCAGAATGGCCAGAAAGTAATATAGAAGCCTGGCTTGGTGCAAGAAAACTCACCTATGGGGCCCCAGGGTGCCAGAGACAGAACCCTGGTTCTGGGAAAAGAAGGTGTGAAGCGGATGCTTGGACTGCCAGTGGTGTGGTTAGAAATGAACTGGGAAAGGACAGTTATGTGAGGAATTCCATTCAGAAATCCAGATGAATTCCACAACATCCAACAATGTTTAGGTACAGGTTGACTTTAGTATGTTTCAGAGCAAGCTGCAACAAAAGAGAAGTGAAATAAAGCATTTCATAAAAGGAATGTATGAACCAGACATATGGTGAGAGAGAGGACCAGCCACCGGACTACTCTTGTGTTCCATTGGAAACCCTGCCATATCAAGCAATAACACAAGGAAAGCTCTGGGTGAGAACCCAATGGTAAACTGATATAAGGACATAAGTAAGAATTGAACAGGATATGTTCAATGGAGAAGGGCAATGGATCTGGAGTCAAAGGCCTGTGTTCAAATCCCACCTTTGACAATGACTACTTATGTAACAAATCACTTAACTCTTCAGTGCCTCAATTTTCTCATCTGTGAATGAGAAGGTTGAATTCAGGAGACAGTCCTGGCAATTGAGAATCCCTCTATGGAGATGAGCAGACCCTGGGAGCCCAACTGAGTGACCTACCCAGCAGAAATATTGCATCCAAGGGAGAGTTTTGTGAAGACTCCACATAAAGACAAAAAGACAGCGGAGTCTTGTAGTATCACATGTGTTTCCTACATGTATATCTTATCACCATATGTGTACTCACTCTTCCCTTGGACATTGTGTGTATTTTGGGGAGAGCATATCCCAAATGCATGGGAAGGGATGGTTTTAATTACTGATTATACTGTACCACTTGAGCACTTGCCTTTGCTTTGAACTCAGTGGCACTACTGGCGATTTTAACATGATGCTTTCAGCCATGTTGACAAATGTTTTCAAAGAGAATGAATATGACATCAAGGTTAACTACCATAGTGATGGAAACTTCTTCAATTTGAAAAGGCTACAAACCAAGACCAAAGTGGAGGGAGTGTTGGTACATGATTTTCTGTTTGCATATGGTTGTGCACTCACTGCAACCTCTGAAGCTGAGACGCAACAAAGTATGGATCAGTTCTCTGCTGCTGTGCTAATTTTGGACTAATAACACCAAGAAAACACACGCGCTCCATCAGCCACCACCACACCATCCATACATGGAACCATCGGTTACAACAAATGAAGAAGTTTTGAATGCTGTAAATAAGTTCATTTACTTTGCTAGTGTACTTTCCAGGAATGTACACATTGATAAAGAGGTCGATGCACTCATTGCCAGAGCTAGCTCAGTGTTTGGGAAGCTCCGAAGAAAAGTCTGAGAGAGAAGAGATATTAGACTGACTATGAAAGTGAAGGTCTAAGAGCCGTTATGCTGACCTCATTGTTGTATGCCTGTGAAACATGGACAGTCTACCAACGCCGTGCCAAGAAACTGAATCGCTTCCATTTGAACTGTCTTAGGAATATTCTGAGGATCACCTGGCAGGATAAACTACCAGACACTGAAGGCCTTGCTCGAGTTGAACTGCCAAGTATTCAAACTATGCTTTAGAGAGCGGAACTTCAGTGGGTTGGACACCCACCCATTGTTCGAATGCAAAATGCATACTTGTGCAAAAGACTACTTTATGGAGAACTCGCATGGGGCAGGTGATCACATGGTGGCCAGAAGAAACGATATAAGGACACTCTCGAGGTTTCTCTCAAGAACTTTGGATTTGACTGTGCAACATGGGAGACACTGGCACAGGACTGCTCAGCATGGCATGCCCGCATCAGAAAGGGTGCTGTGCTCTACGAGCAAAGCAGAATTGAGACAGCACAAAGCTGAACTCAGGATGTGCAAATTTGGGATATCCACCCCAAATATTCACACGGACTATCTGTGCCCAACCTGCGGTAGAGCATTCTGAGCTCATATTGGTCTGATCAGCCACAGTTGAACACACCGAAAATTCCCTTTATCATGGTGATGTCATTTTGGTCCTCTTCGAAGATGAAGGACAACAACCAACGAACCAACCAACTACTGGTGATTTTTAAAGGTAAGCGCACCATGTCATGGTCTATAGCTTCAGGATGTGGTGCCACAGAGTTACAAACCGGAACTAAAGCAATTGTTCCTTTCCGTGTGCAGTTGATGGTCTATCGGGAGAGGCACGGCTAACATTCATGAAATAGAAAATAATTAAGCAGAGAAGCTCAGTGGAAAAAGAGCTGTCTGAGGTGGTGTCTGCCCTCTGGGGAGAGCAGTGAGAAAGGAGACTTTGGAGGATAGTTGTTTACACTCACATGTGTGTATAAACAAACACGATATGCACACATCTACCTGTATGTATATATACACATCAATAAGCATCTATCAATATGGTGATGTTTGTGTATATGCACACCTTTCTGCATGTATATATACACGTACATATAGATACACAAAAATCACATATGTGGGTGCACATAAACACTTAATTATATGATAATATATGCACACATACCTGCCTATGTATTATTCATGACATAGTAGTCAAAAGGTTTCTCTTCCAATGCCATGTTTCAGATGTGTGTGCATATGTAACCACACAGATGCCTATAAGTGTACATATATGTTAAATTTATGATATAATACATATATGCAGTATATAGGTATATATACACATGCACACATACATATATGTAGGAACATATGTATGTATAACACATTCATGCTTATACATATCCTGTTTACAGCACAGGCAGCAAGGTGGCACATTGAGTAGGACACTGGACCTAGAATAAAGAAGTCCTGAGTTCAAATACAGCCACATATACACAATACTAGTTGTGTGACCCTGGGAAAGTCACTTGACCTCAGTTTGCTTCAGTTTTCTCATCTGTAAAATATGATGATGATAGTATCTTCTTCCCAGTCTTGTCAAAAGGATCAACTGAGATATATTTGTAAAGCACTTGGCAATTCTTAGTGCTATATAAATACCTACTGTTATAATCATCATAATTATTACACAAAATATACAATACACATGCTAGGCACATACAGATTAATGTATATTTCTCTGTGTGTGTATATACACACATTATATATATATATATACCTAGGTGCATATATGTACATGTCCCTTTTAATTTTGGATCTATGATCCTATGAACTGGCCCTTTTGGCTCGTAAGGCTGAGTGTGTTCTGGAACAAAGCAATTAAAGTTCAGGGGACAGAGATGACTGAGCCCTTCCAGATGTGGGGATAGCTCATTGGAATGGTGTTCAACTCCATGTAGCCTCCACGCTAGAGGGGAAGGAAGATATAGCCAGTCCCAGAGCCAGAGGGTCAGAGCACAAGTGAATAGTGAGTGGTCCCCATTGGTGACAATCTATTAAACAGAAACCTTCAATAAAGATTTTGGACTTACTTAGTATGTTGTATATTTGCTCATTTCATTGGGTGGGGAGGGGGGAATGGAAAGATGAAAGGGGAAAAACCCAAAACAAAACATGCTCCAAACTTTGATACCTGTTAGTGACATTTTCTTGTCATTTCATTCACAGGAGAAACTCTCAGAATCTATACTAAGCAGCTGCAAAATATGAGAGCCTAAATTAACATCTAACCAAGAGAAATGAGGTTTCTTGCTCTTTAATAAAGACTGTTCAAGGGAGGAGTCCTTCCTCTGAGTTCTCTACTGTTTACTATAAACATGAAAGAAAAAATTGACAGGTAGGAAAGTATAGACATACTTGTCTTTAAATAGTACTGCCAGGGTCTCATCACCAGACTTAGCCAGCTTACGCCTCTGTAGTGTGAAACTGAGCCAGTCTGGGTAAACAAAGTCCCATGGATTGTTATAGCCTCAAGGAGTAAAATGAGGAAGTCGGAATGTTTATTTTTCTTCACATCCCATGTTTCAGTGTTTCTAGGGCACTGCCCAGGAGCTTTCAATGGAGAATGAATGAAATAATGAAGGGAAATTGTGTTTAAGGAGAATTGAATGGAAATGAGAGCAGGAATAAAGCATAGTGAGAGGGAAGGAAAGAGAGAAGGAGGGAGGGAGAGAGGGAGAAAGAGACACGGAGAGGGAGAAGCAGAGAGATGAAAAGCTCTGGGATAGACCGTCTTAGACACCGTACAACCCTGGTAAGTCACTTGCCCTCCCTTAGTCTCAGCTTCCTTCTATGTAAGATGGGTCAGGCCACCCATCTTTCAGAGGGACAATGGAACAGAGACAGGCTCCAATTTGGATGGGGGAAGGGGCTGTACTCTTGGAGCAGAAAGTTCCTCCTTCCAAAACAGCTCAGCAATTTCTCTGCACCTTCCAGCTTTAGAATTGCCTGAGAACTTTGGTTTGCCTAACGTCACACAGCTAATATGTGACTGAGACAGGATTTGAATCCAGGTCTTTAGGTCTTTAAGGTCATTTCTTTACCTCTTATACCAGGCTGCCTCTTTGCTATGAGGTATACGCTTTTCAAACGTAAAGTTCCATCAAAATGGGGACTTTTATTTGTTAAAGGTGTATCCCCATATTTTATATAGGGACAACAGTGGAGAAATGCTGCAGTTGGAGTCAGGAAGACTCAAATTAAAATCTTACCTCAGACACTAAGCCATGTGGCTCTGGACAAATCCCTTAATCTTTGTTTCCCTCAGTTTCTTCATCTGTAAAATGGGGATAATAACAGCATCTACTTCCCAAGTGAGGCTCAAATGAAATAATATTTGTAAAGTGCTTAGCATAGTACTTGGAAAATAGTAGGTGTCATTTAAATAAATATTAACTATCTTTTTTCCCACTTACTAGTCTACATTTCTCTAGTTTTATTGTAAAACACAATTGGAAGCGTGCCTCTTTTAAGTCTGGAGAACAAGAAAGTCTAGCACCAGCAGGGGAGGTGGAAAATTACCTATTGGTTCCATTGGAAAAGGTTCCTATAATAATAGTGCCACTTTTCATATATTTGCAGTTGAACCTAGGCTCTGTTGACATTCTCATTAGCAATTTAAAGATGAGGAAACCAAGGTTTGGAGACATAAAGTGTTTGCCTAGGGTCACACAGCTAGAAAGAGGAGGTCCAAGTCATTTCTCCCCTGGATCCTGAGCCTGGGTCCCTCTACTCTGGATGGCCTTCCTACTAAAGGGATGCTCTGACATCATTGTCCTGTAATGACTTACAAATAAAAAAAAAAGACTGTCCCCAGAGCATAAGAAATATGAAACCAAGGTGATTTTGCTCTGTGTTCTAATGTCAAAACATAGGCTTCTAAAAAAAATATTCCTCAGGAGGCACTCAATAGGATAGAAGGAGTCCTGGATTTGTAGTCAGTCAACGTGGGTTCAAATCTTGACTCTGCCACTTCTTACCTAAGTGACCTCAGGAAAGTCATCCATAGTTTTTTTATCTGTAAAATGAGAGAGAGTGGGACAACTTGCTCTCTAAGGCTTCTTTCAGCTCTCAAACTATGGTCCCAATTGTATCCCTAGTACACTTCAGTGCAGCTACCACCAGACTCATGTGCCTTGTGACCCATGTGTTGTAGGGAGACATTCACTTCTCAGCCCTTGGATTCCATTCCTGGACATGAGGTGACCTGCCATGCTGGGACAGGCATAGTGAAATAGCCCTGGTTCATGCTGTCTGACCTCTGTGACACAAGCCACAGACATCCAGCCCCTGGAGTGAGAACAGCAGGGCCTCTCTGCAGGTGACGGGCTCTTGGGAAGCTATAATTTAGACACATGAAAATGCCATGTCGAGATGTAGCACTTAGGAAATTATATACACTTACGCCTTCACTAAATGGGTATGGGGCAATTTTATATCCCTGAAAAGACAGAGAGAGAGGGGAGGAGAGCATTGGGGGCATGTCTTCGTCTTGGTCCTCACGAGACATTTATAATAACATGGTATGGTCATGAGGTGGTCAATAAGGAAACCACTTCATTTTATAAGCAAGTCTACAGTCTTACCAGCACTGTTCTGCTCATTTTTTTATCCCCCTCCCCCTCCCTCCTTTTCTTTCCCCTACACCCTGTTTCAAGCCCTTTCACTACTAAAATATTTCCTAATGATGCCCATCCTCCATCTATTGAAAACGCTTTTTTTTGAGGTGGGGGAGGGAGTAGGAGTCATAAACTTTCTCCGTATAAGATAATAACTTCGTGCCCTTCTAGATGTTTTTTTTAAGTCAGGCCTTGAAGAGAAGGCTGTGATCAACTTGTCAGATACCAAAGGGATAGGTTTGGTCAAAATGGATAGATGTTTTGCCCAAGTTCAGCACTGATCACAGCAACAAGAGCTCTACATCAAATCTGGGGGCCAGGACTAAAAGTATTCTAGGATAGAACCTAACTGGTGACCTTTTTGTCCAGGATCAACTCTATGAAGGATGCCCTTAGCTGGAGGTGGGGGAGGGCTTCAGGACATACAGGTTAGAATGGGCATAAAACACGGATGAAGCCTTCTAGTACTATCAGAGCACTCTAAATTTGATGTCTTGGGACAATGACCAAGTCACCCTAGTTAGATAAAGATCTAAACACACGAAAGTTCTGAAGTTCTAAACACACAAAAAGGTAATAGTATGAATGCTTTTGTAACAGGATATGTAGGAGACTACTTTCACAATATTTCACAGTGTCAACCCTTGCATGGGACAGCTACTCACCCTCCAGGCTAGATTACTCACTCCAACTTGCTGTCCCACTAGCAGTTCTAGGTTGCTGCCTAGAGACAGACCACCACCAAATGGTTACAGTAAATTCACTTAGTATCCTAGGGATAACCTTTTTGAAATGAAATATATA
Organism: Bettongia penicillata ogilbyi; assembly: GCA_023548195.1. NCBI lineage: Eukaryota > Metazoa > Chordata > Mammalia > Diprotodontia > Potoroidae > Bettongia > Bettongia penicillata. Next base: position 412,617 of record JAJHZJ010000344.1, read on the forward strand.
TTCATTGTAAACCACTCCTGCCATTGAGCCCACACCGATGTGTTTCTATTTATACAACCATGCACTTACAATATAACATATTGTTCCAGCATGTTAGCCCAATGTCACATTTCACAAGACATTCACCATAATAACACTTTTAGATCTTAAACATAAAGATAGCAATAAAATAAAAGCAGTAATAACAACAATATATACTCATACTAAAGGAAATGCTTAAATAATAAAAATATGTCACAATCCACATAGGTCATGTTCCCTCACCAATATACTCACTGCCTACAGGGGACTGTGGGAATACACTTATAGCAACCTAGCTCTGAAGTACATGAGGGAGTAAAATCTGTATGCTTAGAATAACTTACAACTCTGGACTGTAGTCTTTAAAGTACCTTATACTTCTTTTCTATAAAATTATACTGACCTCTCCATAGAAAAAATACATGTTTTTGTATGACTTCTCTATTTCCATTCATTACCACCTTATTGCATATGCAAAGTTTCTCATTACATGCTTAGAATCACAGAAATTAAAGCTGGAAGAATCCATAATAATCTAGTCTGATGGATTCATTTTACCTGGGTGACTTTAGATCTTCCTTGATAAAAAAGAAAAAATAAGAAAAAACCTAATGGGCAAGGTGACCCTACCTGACAGATCAGGCACCATTCATTACATACCATCAGATCAAATATAAAGTCCTCTGTTTGGCCATTAAAGTTAATCACAATCTGTTCCCTTCCTATCTTTTCCAGGCTCCTCACACATTACCTTCTTCCCTGTAATTTGCATCCTTGTCATGTTAGCCTTCTTGCTACTATACAGATGATGCTCTATCTCCCATCTCTGTGTCTTTGTGATCATGTTCTCCTATGCCTGGAATGCTCTCCTTCTTGACTTCAGCCTGTTAGAATCCCTGGCACCCAGAGACCCTCAGCTTAAGTACTACCTTCTACATAGGACCTTTTCTGATCCCCTTCCCAGTAGTATACTCATCCTGGATCTATTATTATGCATTGTCAGGCATACACATTATCTTCCTCATTAGAATACAAACTATTGAAGAGCTGAAAGTGCTTCTCTTCCATCTGTGAATTTCCTGGGCTTAGCAGCTTAGCAGAGTTCCTGGAACACAAGAGGTGCTTAATAAATGCTTGCTGGTTGGCTGGCTGATAATTCCCCAAATCTTCACTTTTTCACTTCTTTTTTGATGCTAAGATTGGCTGTTTGTTGGTTTGCCTTTTTATTTTATTTGGACCTACACATTCATAGGTGTAGGGAAATCCCTAGTTAGTTTCATCCTTTGATCAATGCAGCTGTGCAATGGTTCTTAGATTCTAGAATGAACATGTTGCTCATTAAACTTAGAAGTTCAGATTTGGTTTACTGAGGGGCACACAATATGTATCAGAGGTAGGAATTCAACTCAAGTTTTCCTGAGTTGGAGGCCAGATGCTTTTAAAAATTTTTATCAACGTCACTTGTCAATCCTACTCTAACTCCTGTCCCTTATCCTTCATCTCTAACTCTTTGTTGTAATCAAGTGTAATTGAGAAAAACAAACCAACACATTGGCCATATCTGACAGCACAGACCTCATCCAGTACCTCTAACTACTTCTCTGCCAAGAAGAAAGTGGAGCTGTCTTTTATCAGCCCTTAGAAGTCAAGACTGCTCCCTATATGAGTCAGAGCTCTTAAGTTGTGTATTTTTTCCCCTCTTAGAAATGCTTTCTGTTTGTAAGTCAATGAAGCTTTATAGAGAAAAAAGGGAAATTAGGCTCAGCATTAGGGAAAACTGCCCAAAGTTAGAAATATCCTGAAGTGGAATGGACTACAAAAACTGCCTTTGGTGATCTAATCATCAAGTTAACAAGTATTTATTAAGCACCTACTATGTGTCAGGTACTGCGCTACATGCTAGATTAAAATGAAGGATCAGATTAGAATTCCTATAACAAAGAGGAGAATTCCTTGTTGAGTATAATGCAGAGAAGATTCTTAGATAGATATAGATGGGACTAGATCTCCTCTGAGGTCTCTTCTGTCTCTGAGATTCTATGATTCTGTGCAATTGTCATTTCCCAAATCAACAGAGGAGCCCAATGTCACCATTTAATTTTCATGTTTCCACAATGAGTGATAAAGACTTATAACACAAGGAGGACTCAAAGTTGGAAAATGAACCTGGGTCCTTGAATTACCTTGAGATAGCTCTCCTTTCCTTCCTCTTTTTCTAGGGGTGGGGGTGGAAAAAGTTTTCATCATTCCCAGTGTAGACGATAGATATACCCAAGAACCATATAATTCACTGTGGTGAAGGAAAATTGATGGCAGATACATCAGTGGAAAGAAGTACAGCAGCTAGATTTACATAAATCCATTTGGGATATTCTTTGAGTTTGGGACCTGAGATTTCATCAGTTTGAAGAATACCATATATGGAAACTCCTTCCATTAATGCAGATTGATAACTCTTGAATAATGACTTAAAGAGCAAAGAAAGGCTAAGTGATGTGGCCATGGCCAACAAGTATCACAAATGATAGGTGCTGGGGGAATCTACTATGTTTGGATAAGTCATGACCTCTGCCAGCTTTCTGCTATTGCAAATAAAGTTACTTTCAATATTTTTGCACTGTCAAGTACTACCTATTCCTATAAAGAGATCTCCTAATTTTTTAGTCATCTCCTAATGTGAGCTAGGAAATGAAATCTGTTGAATTTTACAGTCACTTCCACCTAGAGGAAATATTGTAATTCACAGAAAAGGAGTTATTCTTCCTGGGAAGTAAAGGAATATAATGAGGTATGAGAATTCTGGCAGCCTGGTCTGGGTATATGTTGATTTTACTTAACTCTTAGAAAAAGATGATGGTTTACATTGGCTTCCCCACTCAGGAAGAGTTTAGGTAGAATTGGCATCTAAAACTAAGCATCAATGGAAGCCTGAGTCCCTACATTCAGGAATCCTATAAATATAATGGTTCAATTCATTCTGATCCAACAAACATTTACTAATATTAATCATTGCAACAAGAGGTCACATTTATGATTTTGAAAGGTTCTTTCCTGACCTTATTTCATTTTATCCTACTAATAAGACCATGAATTAGATTCTAGTATGATCCCCACTTAATAGATGAAGAAACTGAGGTTCAGCATAGTTAAATGACTTGCCCAGTTTTCCACAGCTAAACTCTGAGGTGGAATTTGAATCCCAGTCTTTCTTACTCCAAGTATGATATTGCAGCCTTCTTCCATTTAGTATGTTCTGTGTGAGGCATTGTTCTAGTAGCTGGGATATAAAGGCATAAAAATAAAAAGCAGTCACTGCCCTCAAAGACCTTACATTCTCATGGGGGCTTTTGATGGCCTCTAAGAACATTTCCACAACTGATGTGAGGGATTTAGTGGGTACATCAGGATCCTAGAGGATGGATATTTGTTCCATAAATCCAACATGCATTCCCAAAAGAAACTTGTGTCTAGCTACATTTGAAAGATAATTTGTCTAATTAGAGCTGGTGAAATCAAAGGAAATTCAGATTAAGGAGGAAAGGATAGTATTGAGATAATGGCTGCACAGAAGTTGACATCTGGGATATTCTAGCTACTTTGTAAAGACAAGGAGATGTGTACTAAGCATAGGTATTCTTCGTGGCTTCCTCCTAGCAACTCTTGATATTGGCTCTAATGTCAGCAGACATTTTGGGTAACAGAAATCAAAAGCAACCCACAGATTCCAAAGTATTTGCCTTTTTTTTTAAACAAAAGAAATTCTATATCCAATTTAAAGAAAAAGTTTGAATAATAATATGAATGAAAGAAAAAGGTTTATTAAGTACCTACCATGTGTTAAAAATTGCTCTAAGTGCTGGAGATTCAAAGAGAAAAATCAAGTCACCTGGTCTTAAGGAACTCACACTCCAGCTGGGGAAGACAATAGTTGAAAGAAAGTTCAGCTGCACAGTAGATGGACCAGTGAGTAAGTCATAAGGGTGATGCAGTGGGGCAAATGGCAAGGACCAAAGGTCCTTACAATACATAAGAAGGTCACATGACCATGCTAGGAAACCTCACATTATAGAGGCAGGGCAGTTGGTAAGGCTTGGTAGTTCTTCATCTCTTCATGAAAGTTGGAGTAGTGAACTGCCAACTTAGTCAGTCTCTGTGAGTGCTCTACCTACCAGAGGAAAGGAGAAAAGCAAGGTAGTTGGGTGCTTTCCTTCCCTAGCAGTGTGAGAATGACCTGGAGAAAAGGAATAAGTAAAAAGTAGAGGTTTTCCAGGGAATGATAGCTTTTACTTGTTTCTAACCCTTCTTCTGATAGCTGCGTAACCCTGAGCAAGTCCCTTAACCTCTCTTAGCCTCAGTTTGTTCATCTGTAAAACAAGGGGGTTGGATTTAATGGCTTCTAAGATCAGTTCCAGGTCTAATTTAATAGTCCTATGAGCTTTGGTGTGGGGATGGGAGTGGGACAGAGTAAGCTTCCTGAAAGCAGGTACTTTACATTTTCCTTTGTGTCCTTGGAGCCTGTCACTATGGCTGGCACATAGTGGGTGCTTAATACATCTTTGTTGAATTGAATCAAATGGAATTCCCATTGCACAGATTATGAAACTAAGTTCAGAGAAATAAAGTCAGTCCTCTGAAAGGTAAACTACATTTATTAAACACTAGCCATGCTGAGTGCTGAGAATACAAAAAAAAAAAAAAGAAAGAAAAACCAGGGTCCCTGCCCTTAAGGGGACTACATTCTTATGGGGGATAACAACATGTACTTAACCACACACAAGACACAGACAGCATAGGAAGGTAATTTTAGAGGGAAGGCACTAGCAGGAGGAGGGAAACAGAAAGGTCTCCTGCAGAAGGAAGGATTTTAGCTGAGTCTTGAAGGAAGCCAGAAAAGCCAGGAGATGAACATGAGAAGACAGCACACCAGGCATGAAACTGGGAAGTAGTAAGGAATGGCAAGTAGGCCAATGTTACTGGATTGTAGGATATGTGAAGAAAATAAAGCGTAAGAAGATTGGAAAGGTAGAAACAGGCCAGGATGTGAAGAATTTTAAATGCCAAACACATCCCAGAGAGAATGGGGAGTTTAAAGAGGAGGATCTGAACTTTAGGAAAATCACTTTGGGAGCTAATGGGAGGCTGGATGGAAGTAGGGGGAAACTTGATATAATCAGAAGGTTATGACAATCCAGATGAGGGATGATGATGGCATGTCCCAGAGTGGTGACTGTAAATGAAGAAAGGCAGTGGGGACCTATATTTGAGAGATGTTGTGAATGTAGAAATGGAGACAGTAATAGATCAGATATTCTGGGGGAGGGTTAGTTAAGACGACTAGATAGATGATCCTGAAGTTGCAATTTTGGGTGACAAGGACAGTGATGTCATGGACAGTATATTAGAAAGTTGAGAAGAGACTTGGGGTGGGGAAAGATAATGAATTCCACCTAGACATAGCAAGTTTGAGATACCTAAAAGACCTCCATTTCAATACATTTGAAAAGCAGGACTAGAGCTCAGGAGACAAATTAGGACTGGATATAGAGATTTGAGAAACATTCCAATAGAGATAACTGAACTCATGGAAATCAAGGGCAATGGTATAAAGGGAAAAAAGAAAAGGCTTCAAGGTAGATCCTTGGGGATCCGTACAGTTATTGGGAACGAGCCAGAGGAATATTTAGTAAAAGCAGCTGATAAGGAAGGGTTACAAGTGCAGGAGGAGAACCGGAAGAGAGCACTGCCATGAAAACTTAGACCATCTAGGACGAGAACATGATCGACTGAAGGCTGAAGGGAGAATAAGAAGAATAAGGACAGAAAAATCCATTAGATTGGACAGTTTAGAAACTATCAATAACTTTGGAGAGAACAATCTCAATTGAATGAAGAATTCAGAAGCCAGACCATGGGAGATCTAGAAGAGGATGAAGGGAGAGGAAGGAAAGGCATTTGGTGTAGGTGGCTCCCTCAGGAAGTTTAGCTGAGAAGCAGAGAAGAGATATGGGATAAGGGATAGGCCAATCCAGTGGTGGGGGAGATATGGGAATGTTTGTAGGCAGCAAGGAAGGAACCAGTAGACTGGGAGAGATTGAAGATTAGAGAGAAAGTGGGTTTGATAGCAGGGGCAACCTGTTGGAAACTCACCCCAGGTCACACAGCTGGTAGTCAATGGGAGAAATGGAACTAGAACCTTCGTTTTCTGATGCCCAAAGTCTAGTGCTTTTTTTGCTATACCATCATGGGGGGAAATAGGCTTTATTCATTTTTAAACTCTTTTTTTCCCATTCAGCCATTTCAGAAATCTTAATATATGATTCATTTGTTCCATTTTTCTTGAGAGAATGCCCAATTGTTGCTTAATAAAATTTAGCACATAGATGTCAGTAATAGAAATTGACATGTATTTTCCATTAACCCGGGAATATTGATTTGTGTTTGAAAATCCATGAGGTGAACTGAAAACATCCGTCAACTGAATTTCCTCCATCCACATTGCCCTATAAGACAATGATTAATAACCAGGAGGTCAAACCACTTTATTTCCATTCCATGGAGCTTTGTGTCAGACACATCTGTATCATCCTGCCGCCATCTGAAACCTTTCACGTTGTGTCTGACTACAGTAAGGTCAGTGATCTGATAGGGCTCGTTAATCTCACACTTCAAAAGGAGTGGAAACTTCAGTGGGAAGCCTTCACATCTGGTATTTCACTTGCTGCTTACTGAAGCCTGAAACCTGAGAAGGGATGGCCTCAAGACCATCCTCACCCAGGAGAGGCATGCCAAGGAGACAGAAGGAAATGCAGCTCTTAGCCATTATCTCACCTTCTGTCCTTGGCAGTCTACTTTCAAAAATAAGTAAGAATAGTTACCTGGGTTCATTGGTAATATAAGTGTATACAAGGAATAAGCCTGATCTTTGCAAATGGTACTTAGCAATTCTGTTATTCAGCTAATTAATCAAATTAAACATGAAATGAATTCCTTTAATTGAAATAGCATTTGGGCATGATGTGTCAGTTCAATTCTTTTGGCCTCGATTTTAGGCCTCCAAATCTCCCCTCTACTTGTACTTTGAAAGGTACATGAGCCCTTATCTAAGGGAGGAGAATGAAATACGTGAAAATTCTTGTGAAGTTCATAATATTTTTAGTTTTCAAGACGGAAGGGACCTAAGAGACCAACTAGTTGCAGATAAGGAAACTGAGACCTAAAGAGATGAAGTCAAGCACAGATTTGTTGTTGTTGCTCAGCAGTTTCAGTCCTGTCCAATTCTTCCTGACCCCATTTGGGATTTCCTTGGCAAAGATACTGGAGTAGGCTGACCTTTCCTTTTCCAACTCATTTTACAGATGAAGAAACTGAGGCAAACAGGGTGAATTGACTTGCCCAGGGTCAGAGAACCAGTAAGAGTCTGAGGGCAAATTTGAACTCAGGAAGCTGAGTCTTCCTGACTGAGTCCTGACATTCTATCCACTTTGCCACCTAGATTTCAGACACATGGGAGGGTCAAATCAAAGGTAGGAAATAGAAAGATGGAAAGAAAGAAAGAAAGTTAATCTTGTGTCATTAACAAAGAGAAAGCCAATTTGGTTAAATGGCAGTGTGTCTTCGGGGCAACATCTAAGGTCACCCAGGTGCTAAATGCCTGAGTTAGGGTTTGAATCTGGATTCCTGACTGAAGCTCTTTCCACTGAACTCATCTGCAAAGGTGAACTTGACATACTTTGGGGATGGATTGGATCTGAGGGATGAGAGTAGGGAGTCCAAGATGCCATCTAAGTTGTCAGCCTGAGAGATTGAGAAGATGGTGGTGCCCTCAAGAGTGACAGGAAAGACAGGAAGAAGGGAGAGTTTTGAGGGAAAGAGGAGTACAGTTTTGGACACATGAGTCTAAGACAGCTATAGGAAACAGCCTTTGGAAACCCAAAGTGACTTGTGTGCATAAGGACACCTTGGAAGGCTTTTGTGGAGGTCCCTAGTGGCCCCTTCGTGGTTAGTTCCTCTTGCATCCTAATCTTTGGTTTTTCTAGACTTCTTTCTTCATCATGACTCAGCAGCCTTCTCACTCTAGAAGATCTCTCCACCTCTGTGGCCTCTTTGTCTGATTGGTTAGTTTTAATTTTTCCTGGAATTCTGCCAGGTTCACTCTCCTCCAGAATTTCTGGACTTCTTTTTACACTCATGGGTACCTCCTCTCACCTCTTTCAGTTTCTTTTTGCATACCGGCTTCTCCATTAGAATGTAAACTCCTTGAAGCTTGAGCCTGTCTGTCTTTTTGTTTGTATGTGGATTTTCAACACTTAGAGCCTGGAAGCTCCTGGCACAGAAATCATTTAATAAATGCTTGTTGACTATGACTGTGGAGGAAACCTCACTTGCTATTTTTCTTTACTGGTCTAACTGTAATCTTTAATAAGATTAAATATTAATTTAATTAAATTATATTTATTTAAATAATTAAATGTAAAGTAAAATTATTAAATTAAAAATTAAATATTGCATTGATAAAGTTCTTTCTAGTTTTCTTTAAGCATCTACTCTCTTCTTCTCCCCATTTCTGCTTATTTTCCTTTACCTCTTTCCCCTTAGGTTCAAAGGCTAGTAGGAGTCAGACTCCCTTACTGCAGATCCCCAGGATATATCCTAGGCCTTTGTTCTCTCTTCTCTTTCTTGCTCTCTGAATTCATCAATTCCAATGAGTTTAATAACCATCTCTATGCTGATGACTCCTGTGTCTTCCCTTCACCTAAGTCCAGTAACTCCCCACTTTCTCCCCCCACTCCATCTGGTCAGCTGCAAAAGCTTGGCATTTCTCCAGGGGGGGGGAGGTGTTAAAAGCAGAAGCACGTGCTCCCGTGTCTCCCTCCCCCATGGAGAGCCCACGTGCACACAGTGGGTGGGGGTGGGGAGCTGACAAAGAGCCCTGGCCAGCTGGGACAGGGTGGGAAGTGGACAAGAAAGTTGTTCCTCCAGCCTTGTGCATAAATTGGGTCTGAACGGTGCAAAGTTGTCCGCCTGGCCTGGTCCTCCAGAGTCCCTGTCAGAGTTCAGTGGCAAGACAAGGGTCCAGAAGCTGGAGAGGCCCCATGGGTGTCCTTCGGCCCCGTGCGGGGCCATGCTCACGCATGACTAAGGGCAAGGTGAAAACTGGGACAAAAGACCCGGGTTCACCCTCGCGATCGGGGGAAGGTCACACCCCCAGAGGTTCTGGCTGTTTACATTCACTCTGAGGTACCAGCACCCAAACAATGGCGGGGTGCAGGGAGGGGGTGCGCGGCCTCGCCAGAATCGGCTTCCAATGACCGCCAGAAGGCGTGGGGTGTGAGGGCATAGGCAAGGGGCTCCACCGAAAACTCAGTGAGCTCTCTGAAGCCAGGTGTCGCTTTTTTTCAGTTACAGTTTTTAAAAAATTAAAACTGCTCTGGGCAAAAAGTAAATTGTGCTAAGTTTTTGAAAAAATAAAAATAAAGGAGGAGCCGGTGGTGGGGAGGGAGAAGGGGCAGAGGAGGGGAGAGGAGGGGGAGGGGTAGATTAAAAAATGACATCATCACTCCCCAATTTCTATTGTCATTGGCCGGCTGGGTCCGGGGGAGGGGGAGGAGGGGCGGCTCCGTCGGTTCTCAGATAACAAGGTAAAGGAAGAAAGCACGTGGCACCAGAAGGGAGGACAGAATCAGAGGCAGCACAAAGGGAAGAAGGCGTCTGACGCTGAGGGGTAATCCTGGGAAGGAAGACGAAGCGTGCGTAAAGCAGCAACCAGGGGCTTAAAGGTGTGGAGCAATAAGCATTTGGAGGATATGGGCATGCGCAGAACGAGAGCGTCGGCTCAGGGAGGATAGGGCGCATGCGCAGAACGAGAGCGTCGGCTCAGGGAGGATAGGGCGCATGCGCAGAACGAGAGCGTCGGCTCAGGGAGGATAGGGCGCATGCGCAGAACGAGAGCGTTGGGAAGGGCTGCATAGGGCGCCTGCGCAGGCGGGAAGCCGGGGAAAGGCCATCACTGCCATGCTCACTAGTGCTGGTCATCAGGCTTCTGAGGCGAAAGCAGGCGTGTCAGCCGTCCCTGCGCGTCACGTTCGGTGGCGTGGGTCTTGGGGTATTGACTGGGGAGGCCGGGGAGTGTGGAGGCCCTTCCCAGGTGGGGACCCACAAGGCCGGTCCCAGAGAAACCCTGAGGCCTCGTTGTGGGCCCCAAGCATATCCGGGGTCCCTCAGGGAGGGGCAGCCTGGCCTCCCCACGGCCTTGTCCTACCCCCTCTTGGGAAGCAGGGCCTGCACCCCAGGACCCCAGCTTCCACTCGAGACGCAGTGATTTTGTTGCAGAAGTGTCCGTGCCAGCTCAGCTCAGCCTTAAAGAAGGTGGGCTTTGGGGACCAGTGTTTGTGCCTCCTTGTGAGCAGGAAGAACCAACGCCGCTTCTCCCAGATTTTGTGTCGCTGCACCCAGCCGGGGCACATGATGCATGCATTTACATTAACTCGGTAATTCGTAAGATTTAAAAGATACAGAATGGTCATAAGTCAGGTCTCAACTGAAGAGCAGAGGGCAAAATGGAAAAGAAAGCGTCAAGGCTTCCTCAAGCGTCTACTATGTGCCAGAGATCGTGCTGTCGAAGCAGAGAAGGCAAAGGCGAAAATAAAACAAACCAAGATAAGGACCCTCCAATCAAAGCTCGGATTTTAATGGGGGACGGTGCCTACAAACAATATCCGTGTGGCAACAAAGTATAGGCTGGCTAACTCGAGAGCATATCAGGAAAGAAGGAAGAGCGGTTAGTCAACACAGACTGGAATCCAATTCCCTTACGAGGCCAGAACCCGCCCAACCCCCTGACGCCTACTTCGCAATGGGCCGGTGGTCTTCCTCAGTGTCAGTTTCCCCTGCAAACAGCTAAGGGCTTAGTTTCTCTTTCTATCCTGTTAAGAGTCCATGGATTTTCGAAATTCATTCAAGGGATATAAATGTGAGTGGAGGCAACATGCTATGGTGGCATGAGGACCTGGGTTCACTGGTGAAACTGCATCCCTCTGCTCTTGAGGAAGTAGAGGGCTTACCTTATTAGTGATTTCCTCCAGCGACCTCCTTTTGACAAGTACCCAGGCCAGAGGGCCTTCCCATAGCTACTTAATAAATGCTTTTTGTTCCTCAAATGTGCTCCCTGCATTTTCACTTGTTGTCACCTGGTACTTGGACAGTCTTTCCCTCCTCATCTCTGCCTCCTGTTTTCCTTGAGGCTTCAGCTAAAGTCCCACGTTCTGCAAGAGGCTTTTCTTGATCCTCAGAACAACCCTGTAAGGGAAATAGGACAGGCTCATTGGATCACAGATTTAGAGTTGTAAGAGGCTTTAAAGGGCATCAGTTTCAACCCCATAGTTTTATAGATGAAGAAACTGAGGTCCAGAGAGGTGAAGGGATGTGGTTATGGTCAGACTGTATTTGTGATGGGATTTGAGCCTTATCAATTAAGTTTCATTGCCTCTTCTGCTATTGTTACCTGCTTTTACAGATGAGGAAATTGAGGCTCAAAGAGATGAGGTGATACACTCCTGGTTATACAGCTACTAAATGTCAGTGGTGGAGTTTGTCCTCAAATTTTTTAAAACTCCCAATTTCAGTGTTCTATTCTTTGTGCCACCGGGTCTCTTTAAAGCTCCTAGCACTCTGATATACTGAAAGAGGGAGAAATAAGACTTAGTGTTTCATCAACTGATTGATTATTTGCTTAATTCATGATACATTCATCAAGGGTTGACTGTATGTCAAGCACAGTACTAGGTGCTGAGGATGTACAAACATGAAAGAAACTGGCTTCACAGAAGCTTACTTTCTACTGGTAGGACCAAAAGTATCCAGAGATAATTCAGTAAAGCAAAAGGAGCATTGGAGGAGAGAGCACTCACAGATGGGGGGATCAGGAGTGGTTTCCCAGACGACCTAGAATCTTACCTCAGCCTTCAACAAAGGTGAGTATTTGGAGAAATAGAAGTGAGGAGGCAATAGGGCAGGACAGAGGGCACTGGTTTGGGAATAAGAGGACTCAGGATCCAGACTTCCCTCTGATGAATCACCTTGAGCAAGGCACTTTTCCGTGTAAAGACACTCTGTGTCTTTAACTGTAAATGAAGCCTCTGAGAGTCTTTGCAGCTCCAGGTCAATGAGCCTGTAATTGCTTGAGTGCAGGATAGGCATGGATGATGACTTTCACATGGATATAGAAGATGAAACCTTGAGTTCAGGGAATAGTTAATAATCCAGTTTGGCTAAAACAGATCTTGGGAAAGGGAGTAGTATGAAATTAAATACATATATAGGATAAAATGCAATCACAAATTGAACCTGTGATTTCACTGGTTATAGAGAGCTCCTAGTCTTAAGAAGGTTATGTTTGTTTGTCTTTCATTCTTGAAGAAGACCATGAAATCAAAATGATGACGTGTCTTGCAGCTGACTTTGATTTGGGTGAGGGAGGGCTGTGCAAAGTCACCAAATTCACTTTCTCCTTCTGATATTCATCAGGATGACTGGAGATGACCTAGGATGCATTGGGAGACCCTGGCCCTTTCAGGCTAAGATCTTATAGTATTCTCACTTTGAGTGAGATACACCCATCCATTTGTCTTAAGGAGGTACTTGGGTATCAGAGGAAACACTTGAATCAAGGTGTTCTTGACTCTGAGGCCCGCTCTTTGGCCACTAGGGCATGCTGCCTCTGTGGTATAAACATACATACGCAGGATAAAATATAAACTAAGGCACGTATATTTAGCTCAGAGGCAATAGGGGCCATAAAATGTTTTTCAGCAGGGAAACGACATGGCCAGACCTATAACTTGAGATTATTTTTTGCATTTGACATATAAGTTGTATTGGAGCGGGGAGGGACTGGGAACAGGGTATGCAAATTAGGAGGCAAAACTAACCAGGGTGATGGTTGAATGAGTGGAGAGAAAAGGACAGATGAGAGATATTGTCGAGATAGAATTAACAAGACTTGGTGACTGATTGGATGTGGTAGAGAAAGGAAAAGAAAGAGGGGAGGGTGACTGAAGTTGTCAGGAACAGTGGAAGGTCGTTGGGAGGAGGGACAGGCTTTTCGGAGAAGGTTGTGAGGCATCTTTGCTATTTCTCAGGTTAGTGACTGGAGACAATGGTAAATGTCTGTGATGGACTTTGAAAACTCTGTGTAGATTTTCTCTTTTTGTTGACTCATTACTTCCTAACACGTCCAAATTTAAGATTCTGAATCCCATATGTAGCTATTGTTTCTTTTTCTTTTAAAACTTGTTTTATTTATTTTTCTTAGATTTTTAGTTCTGAACTGTCTACTTCCCTCCATCCTTACCTTATGCTAGAGAAGGCCACAATTTGATACAGATTTATAAAAATATGTAAAACCATACTAACTTTTATTTATCAGTTCTTTCTCTCGAGGTGGACAGCATCTTCCATCATAGGTCCTTTATAGTTGATTATTTATGCTACTCGGAATAACTTGGTTGTTCATAATTATTCTTCAAACAATATTGCTACTGTTGTATGCAGCATTCTTTCACTATGCTCACTTCACTTTTCATTATTTCATACAAGTCTCTCCATGTTTTTCTAGAATCAACTAACTTATTTGTTACAGCATTCCATCACAATTATATATCATAATTTGTTTAGCCATTCCCCCATTGATGGGTATCCCCTCACTTTCCAATTCTTTGCTACCACAAAGAAAGCTGCTCTAAATATTTTAGAACATGTAAGTTGTTTTCCTTTTTCCTCAGTCACCTTGGGGAACAAAACTAATAGCGATATCACTCAGTCAAAGTTGTTGGGTTTTTTTTTGTAATTCCAGATCTCTTTCCAAAATGGTTGCTTCATTTCACAGTTTCACCAACAGTGTAATAATATCTCAATTTTTCCACACCCCCTCCATTCCACCTTCTATCATTTGAGCCAATATGATAGGTGTGAGATGATATCTCAAAGTTGTTTTGATTTGCATATCTCTAATCAATAATGATTTAGAGCATTTTTAATATGACTACATATAGTTTTGATTTTTTCATTGAAAAACTTTCTGTTCGTACCCTTTGACCATTTATCATTTGGGGAATGACTCATATTCTTGTAAATCTGGCAAAGTTCTCTATATATTTTAGATGGGAGACCTTTATCCCGGAAACTGTTTATAAAATTTCTCCCCAATTTTCTGCTTTCTAATGCTGGTACATTGGTTTTATTTATGCAGAAACTTTTTAACACAATGTAATTAAAGTTATCCATTTTACGTCTCACAATGCTCTCTCTTGTTTATTCATAAATTGTTCTATCAGTAAGTCTGAGAGGTAATGTGTTCCTTGTTCTAGTTTTCTTAGTATATCTCCATTTATATCTATATCATTTATTTATTTCAACTATATCTTCCTAACTGGGGTAAGATATTGATCTATATCAAATTTCTGCCAGATTTCTTTCTAGTTTTCCCAATAATTTTTTTTTTTTTACCAAAGAGTGTATTCTTATCCCCAAAGCTTAAATCTTTGCAATTGCCAAACACAAAGTTATTGTAATTATTTGCTACTGTATATAGTACTTGTGAAATTAAAAAAAAAAAAGAATAGGTCTCTCCCTGTTTAGATATTTTGAAATAATTCTTCCCCCATGGTTTTAGGTGCTATGTAAATCTTTAGAGTAGTTGTTTCCAAAGTTTTTTGCTTACTTACTTCATCAGTTTTTTTTTTTTAGTATTTTGCTTCAGTAGATATAGTTACTTATTTATAAATTATATAAACATAATACCATATCAATAGTTATACATATTATAAAACTTAAAATGGAAATTAAAAAATAAAGATGGAATAATATTTTACTAATGCTACAAAAATGTTTTAATATTTTTATAGTATATAACTGAATATGATTGAATATGCTTAATTATTTTTGAAAATCATTTTTAAAAAATTTTGAGATAGAGCAATTAGAAGGTTGGTTTCTGTGTTCAATTTGTTTTGATAATTGATTTTAATAGCTGTTATATATGAAAAAAGATAGCTGACAAAAATATGTTATTGACATGAAAGTAATGGCATTCATGATACTTTTTTTCAATCCCATCCACCAGTTAGGCACAAGTTTTTGTTGAAATTCAGCTAAGTACATTTCTCTCTTCTTTGATATAAATAAATTGTTCTTGCAAACTAATTGGAATACCTTGCTTTTTATATTTTTAACAAGTAAGTTCAAAATCCACTGAAACACTGTGAAATATTTTTAGAAAGGTTAAAAATTCTCTTTACAAGTTTGTGTGCAATTTTTGTATATGACATACTCAGTTGTTCCCAGCAATTTAGATAAGAGAGAGTGTGTGTGTCTTTCGTTGCGAAATAATGACATGACTTGCACTTGACTTTGTTTTGAGTGAGGGAGGGCTGTGCAGGTTACCAGTCTCATTTCTCCTCCAGAGCCATCTGAATCCAGTGACCAGATATTCATCAGGATGGCTGGAGATGACCCAGGATGAGGCATTTGGGGTTAACTGACTTGCCCAAGGTCACACAGCTAGTGAGTGTCAAGTGTCTGAGGTGAGATTTGAACTTGGGTCCTCCTGACTCCTGCACTGATGCTCTATCCACTGCACCACCTAATTTCCCTAAGAGAGAGTAACTATATAGGAGAAGATGGTAGAGACCGTGTCAAAAGTTGCAGAGAGGTCAAGGAATATGTGGACTGAGAAAAGACCTTCAAATTTGGCAGTTAAGAGATCCTTGGTAACTGAAGACAGCAGTTAAAGTTGAGTGAGTAGGCAAAAATAGTGAAAAGGGTTGAGAATATGGGAAGGCTGGTTGATGCCCTTGATGAAAATAGGGAGCTCGAGAGGAGGGATGGATTTGAGAATAAAAATAATGAGATCTGCAGTGAAGATTACCCCTGTCCATGCCTTTTCATCCTATGCCAGTCACAATTTTGCACAGAAAAAGGAAAAGTGTATGTATAAGGGGCATTATTTCCCCTCAAGTGCAAAGTTGGTCTGCCTTTGGTAGCCATGAGGTTAAGAGTGGGTAGAGAGTGGGGAAAAGGTACAGGAGGGAAATTTTACAAAACTATTGGATGCCTAGGTCCTGGTTAGGTTCTAATTGTTCTGAGGGCATCATGTTTAGTATAGATGTTCAAAGGAATGTTGATCATATAGTGGGTGAAGGGAAGTGATGTACCTGTTTTGAGTAGACACGGCCATAATTAACTATTTTAAGGAGGTTAGGATGGTACTCGTCTTCCCACCTACTGGATCACAAACCTTTAGGTTCACACCACAACCATAGAGGGGTAGGCAGCTTGCCACCCTTGGAGGCCACCACTGTAAGATCCCCAGTGTTGCTCAGTAGGTCATTTGAAAACACACAGAGCTTTGATAGGAAAATTTATGGAGATTTATTAGTCACTACTTCCAGTCTGATGACGATTAAAGTTTACTTCTCTGATCTTCAAAGATAGAAGATTTAGGGCAGTTTATGTTAATAATTCCCTATAAAGATTGTATTTTAAAAAGGAACAGTTTTCAAAATCTACTATGTGTGTGGAAGGGGGATGTGGATTTTTCTTTAATTCACATTAAAAAATAAGCTGGTGGACTATTGACTGCCTGCAAGGCATATTTGCTGAAGAATGTGACAAAAGTCAACACTAGCATGGTCCAGTTCAGTGTTTTTTCCAGATTTTTACAACAGGTGCATTCAGAGCTTTTGCTGCAGAAACCCATGTTGGCACATCTACGTTCGAGTTGTATAATCAAGGAATTCAGGCAAGGCTGCTCTGGCCACTCATCTGTGAAGTGGGATCAGAATTTCCAGTTACCTTCCATCTCCATTTCTCAGAAAAGAGAAATGAACATTGTCGTCTCTTGGAATTTAAATCTCCCAGGATTTTTTAATGCAGAAACCAAAATAGACTAAGTATAGGAGCCCTGGATGTTTTCCTAGTGACCACCAAGAGAAAAATGAAAAACAAAAGATCCATTTCATTTTTTTCCTTTTCTTATCATGAACTTTTGACAAATATCAACAAGTATTAACATTTCCCAGTACAAAGAGTAAAAAGACTGCATATGAGACTGTGAATTTCCACTATATATAACTTTTTTCTATTTCAAGTTTAATATAATAGCTCCTACATTGCACTGCTTGTATGTGTCCTCTTCTGAACTTCCTTCTACTGTTTAAATATTTAAAATTATTTAAAATCAAATTTATTTAAAATAGGTGTTTATTGATGTCTTCTAATTTTTACATCATAGTTATATCTCTCGACCTCTCCCAGAGAGCCATTCCATGTAATAAGTAGAACTTTTTAAAGACAAAAAAGAGGGAAAAGATCTTAATGATTATTGATCAATATATCGAAAAAGTCTGAAAACATGTGCAATATGAAACCTTTGTGGATCTCCCACTTCCATGAAGAATTGGTTTGGGGGGGTGTCCTGTCATTTCTCTTCATTCCTGTCCTGCTTGATCTTATAATTTTGTTACATCCACTTTTGATTTATTTGATACATAATAATGCTGTGTATACTGTTGTACTCATTCTGCTTTTTTTTTTTACTCTGCATTTGTTCACACAGATCGTTTCCACCCTTCTCTTTATTCATCATGTACATATATTCTTACAGCATAGTAATAGGCCATTGCATTCATACGCCACACCTTGTTTAGTCATTCTTTAATTGATAGTTATCTACTTTGTTTCCAAGTCTTTACTATCACAAAAATTGCTGCTATAAATATTTGGTGTATATGGGAATTGTCTTCTTATCAATGACTCTTAGGGTGTTAGCTGAGTAATGAAATCTCTAGTTCAAAGGGTATGGACATTTTTCAGACTTTATTTGTATAAATCCAAATTACTTTCCCAAATGGCTGTACCCTTTCACAGATCCACTAATAATGTATTAGTGTGGCTGTTTTTCACACCCCTCCAACATTTGACTCCTCCGTTTTTTGTTATCTTTGCCAATTTGCAACCTTGGGTTGTTTTTTTGTTTGTTTGTTTTTTTTACTTATTTATGATTTGGAATATTCTTTCATTATAGTTTATAATTTTTAATTCTTTTGAGAACTGTTCATATTTTTTAACCACTTTTCTATTGGGGAATGACAGTCATATACATACATACATATACATATTTATATGTGTTGGAATATAAGTTCTTATCAGAGACAAATACAAATATTTTCCCCCATTCATCTTCTTTCCTTCTTATCCTAGATACATAAATGTTGTCTGTACAAAAGCTTTTCAGTTTTGTGTAAACAGTTATCTATTTTTTATCTTGTGTAATGTTTCTGTCTTTTGTTTGGTTAAAGATATATCTCCTCTCCATAGCTGTGAGGGGTATATGGTCTGCTTCTGTTCTCCTCCTCCCCTTTTACATCACTCAGGAATAACATGTTGTGGTTTAATTTTTTTTTCTCAAATTCCAGAGTCATTTGTCTCATCAAGTTTTCCTTCGCTTGCCATAGTATTCATAGAGGCCTGAACTCTTTTAGTAGACCTGGAGGCCATATTTCCTTCTACTGTTAATGTTTTCTTGTTGACTTATCTGCTTATGTTCAAGGTCTCTGAGTTTTCCTCCTGAGATCATTGCTGATTTAAATCTCTCCCTGCCCCCTATTTTCCCCTTTTGAGTTGAATCCCTCCCTGCTGATTGTGATTTCTCTGGGGATTAGATCCCAAAGTATCTTATCCTTCTCACACACTCAGCAATTCATGATTCACTAGTTGAGGTCTCTGCCCTCAAATGACATAACTGGCCCCAAATGGATCTGCGGGTCTTTCCTCAGGTTTTAGTGAAGTGCTGCAAAACACCCTTCCTTCACTTCTCCTCCACATCCATGATGTTCTTTCCCATGCCCTCTATTCCTTAGTACTTGAGTCTAATTGTTCATTCCTGCCACACTGGCAGCACTGCAGCTGGGGTGGAGGTTGGGGACAGGGGACTTCTGTCATTTAGGATTATGGTTTACAAGGCTCTAGGAAGAAGAGATGATGGGATGTGGGGCTGAGCTCTGCTTCAGGCCGAGATAGGCATCCTGCCCCTTTCTTCTGTTTCTCTGCTCTCCTGCAGAGATCTTTTGCAGCACAGATCACTATAGCAGGGCTGGTTATCTTGACCTAAGCCAATTTCTTCAGTTTAGAACCTGGGTACCCCAGCACTGGAGAGAGGGAAGGGGAAAATTGGGCTGTGGGTTGGGACTTTGGGTTGACTGGTACTACTTCGGTGCCTTTCCTTTCTCCCTCTCCTCATTTTACAGATGTGTTTGCAGATCAGAGTTCTAGGGAGGACTAAATACTTTGGCCAAGATCACATAAGGGTATTAAGAGGCAAAGTGAAGATTTAAGTTCAGAGCTCTCATTTCGGGTTCGGCACTCTTATTTAAATACTTTTTTGATAAAAAAGATTGTGACATTGAGTTAATGTTGAGGAGAATCTAGGTAAATCTATCCAAGGGGAAGGTATTTTTTTTTTCTGAATTGGTATTTAAGGTGTCATCTTCTATACGGGAATCCTCCTTGGTTCTTTCACTCTATGTGTTCTTGGATCCTTTCCCTCCCTTTGGGGCAGAGCCATGACTTCAGACTGATATTGGGGCCTGCAAGTCTTTAGAGCGGAGAATAAAACTAAGGACGCTTGATAATACAGGAGGACAAAAAGAAGGATCTCTGTCCTCACCAGGATCAACTACACAGCCTTCTTTGTCCCCTGAATTAATTAATGAAATTAATTTAAATGTACTTTGAAATGATTAAAATTAATAAGTAACTGTATTAGTAGGTATTATTACCCTAATTTTATAGATTAAGAAGCTGAGGCTCAAGGAAGTACTATGACTTCTAGTTCATACAAATAGTGAACGTCAGAAGCATGAAATGAACATCAGCTGGACTGAGGATCAACACCTAGGCATTGTTCCACTAAAAAAACCTACTTGTGTTCTGGCTTCTGGTTCTTAGTCATTTTGTGCAGTTCATTGCAGGTATCCATACTGCATTCCACTTGGCATCACGTCATAATCAGAGATAGAAGCACTAACTCCATATGTTAATGTGTCATTACTTCTATATTTTTATCCATCTGTGACCTCATCCATGTGGATGCCCTTTTCACTCATAAAGTTCACAGGATTACCCTGCAATATTGCTTCTAGGGCTGTATCCCAAAGAGATCATAAAAATGGGAAAGGGTCCCACATGTACAAAAATATTTGTAGCAACTCTCTTTGTGGTATCCAAAAATTGGAAATCAAGGGGATTCCCATTAATTGGAGAATGGCTGAACAAGTTGTGGTATATGAATGTAATGGAATAATATTGTGCTATAAGAAATGATGAACAGGAAGACTTCAGAGAGGCCTGGAAGGACATATATGAACTGATGCTGAATGAAAGGAGCAGACCCAGAAGAACTTTGTACACAGCAACAACCACAGTGTGCAAGGAATTTTTCTGGTAGACTTAGCCCTTCACAGCAATGCAGGGACCTAAAAAATACCTAATGTACTGTTGAGGCAAAACACCTTCCACATCCAGAGAAAGAACTATGGAACTGGATCGCAGAATGAAGCAGACTATTTTATCTTGTGTTATGTTTTGTTTTGTTTTTCATGATTTCTCCCATTCACTTTAAATCTTCTATACAACATGACTAAGGTGAAAATGTATTTAATAAGAATGTATGTGTAGAACCTACATAAGATTACATGTCCTCTCGGGGAGGGAGGGGAAAAGAAGGAGAAAAATCTAAGATATATGGAAGTGATTGTAGAAACTGAAAACAAATAAATAAATTTTAAAAAATTAAAATTAAAAAATAAAAAAAAAACTTCATAGCCTTTTCACTGCAGCTATTACCTATGATCTCTTATGAACCTTTCAAAGGAGGTTTACCCAAGATGAGATCTCTAGATTTCTTGACATTGTGTAGATATCAGTGGCTCATACTGGCTGTCCATTCATGATCCTTTGATCTAGCAGTATAGTGGAAAAGGAAATGGCAAAACATTCTAATATCTTTGCCAAGCAAACCCCAAAATGGGGTCATGGAGCATTGGATGTGATTGAAAGGACTAAACAAGATAAAGTATACACAAATATGTATGTACATATAATGCATATTTGTTATTTTCCAGATTTTCATCAGGATATCAAAGGAACCCAGAATTCTCTAAGGCTTTGCAAGGTAACACGTACGTGTTTGTATACACGCACACACAGTCACAGGCACATACATACAGACACAGACTCAAAAACACCCTGGATCTCAACCCGTGATTTCATTAGTATGATGAATTCTCTATTGTGTACCCTCTATTCACTGATGCAGAAAATCAACTTCTCTATAATTTATAGATTTGGAGAATTGCCTGGGGCAAGAAATAATACTAATAATAGTAAGGACAATAGCGATAACAGAAGCTGATTTTATAGTGCTTTACAGTTTATAAAGCACTTTATATAAGCCAACCCATTTGGTCAGCCAATAAAATCACTCCATAATCTGGCTGTGGATATTTTACAAGTTCTGCTTTTCACTAAGTTCAGGTTTCTTCATTTCCATGGAGAAACAAGGTTGTGGGTTGTGTTTTACTTCCCCTCTGCTCTGGCATTTGAATTGTTGGTATGTCCTTTCATTTCCACAGGGCCCTTATCTTTCCCCTACACTCTCCTTAGCTCACAGGGATGTATCGGAGGATTCGTAATGTTCACTCAGTAAGCCTGGAAAAACAGGTTTAGACCAGGTTAGAAAAGGTTTAAAAACTAAACAGAGGATTGAAGATACTGAAAGATATAGTCATGCATTTAAGAAAGATCACTTTGGCAACAGTAAGTGAAGTAGAGTCTTCCATAAGGGAGTCTAAATCAGGAAGCTGAATTCAATAGAGAAGAGATGTAAACTTGAACTAAGGGTTGTGTGAGTGGAGAGAAGTGGTTGGATATAAGAAATATGGAGATAGAAATGGCAGTATTTGGCAACTGATTAGATTTGTGGGATGAGGGAGAGTGAAGATACAGAGGCTGGACCCTGGGAAGCTGGAAGGATGGTAATGCCTTTGACAGATGGAGGGAAGTTTGGGAGATCTGGTGGAAAATATGGGTTCAGTTTTTAACATATTGAGCTTGACATGTCCCTAGTATATCCAATTTGAAATGTCCAATAGGCAATTAATGACATGGAGCTGGAATTCAGGAGAGATTTCAGCTGGATATGTGGATCTGTAAGTCATTTGCATAGAATTCATATATAAATCCCTGGAAGCTGAGGAAATTATGGAAAGAGTATTGGAAGGAGAAGAGGGGAGGGCCTAGGACAGAGATTATAGTTAGGTGATATGAAATAGATGGTGAGTTAACAAGGACTGATGTGATAGGAGAAGAACCGGAAGAGAAGAATGCCCCAGACATCTTGAGAAGACAGTGTGGAGTTAAGCTTGTCAGAAACAGGAGACAGTGGGGAAGGTCAGAGAAAAGACCCTCAGATCTGGCCATTCAGAGAACCTTGGTAACTTTGAAGACCACTGTTTCAGTCAGGTGATAAACTTGGGAGCGCATGCAGGCAGGAGCTGAGTAAGGGAGGAGAGACTGGAGAAGGCTAGTAGCTTGAGGGCCTTGGAGGCTCTAGGGAATATTTGAAATGATGGGCTAGACAGTAGGTGTATTTGAAGAGAGATGGGGAAGGGCAAAGAGTGGGGATTAATCTGGGAAGCATTTCTACCTTAGCAATTTATTGTTATTTTTAATCAGCGAGTATTTATTAAATGCCCACTACAATGAAAATACAAAGACAAATCCAAAACTCTCCTTGTCTTCTAGGAGCTCACATTCTAGGAAAGACCACACAAACGCACACAGACATAGGTGAATGTCCTAAATACAAAGTAAAACCAAAGTAATTTATTATTTACTTGTTTAATTGTCATACTCTTTACTCCTCTCCTCACATTTTTCCGTGATATGACCAGTGGAAGCCACATACTGGAAGTGCAGGTCTATTCATTGTAATTATGGAGATAGATTTTTTTAGGGAGTGGGCAGGGATGTAGTCTGGCCTGTGATTTTTCTGGACGGAGGGAACTCTCAGTGTAAAATTTTTCATACATGTAGATAGATCTTCTGCTTGTCTTTATCTCAGCAAGCTGCCTGTGGCACTGAGGGCTTCAGAAATTTATTCAGCATCTCTCATATAGTCAATATGGATCACAGGTAGGACTGGAACCCAGATTTTCTGAACTCCTCTGTGCCCTGCTGTTTTTCAGATAAGCAAAAAGGAGTTAGAAATTGGAAAAGTGATTAGGCATCTTTCTTGACTCCCTTCCCCCAATTTGTTAATGTACTACCATAACCACCCCAAAATGCTGTGTTTATTTTTACGTATTTTTCTTTACTTTTTGTGTCCCCCTTGCTTCCTTATAGTAGAATATAAACTCCTTGAGAGCAAGGCATTTTTTTCTCTGTAGGAAGTCAGGAGAGAGGGACTTATTTAACACCTACTACGTTCTAAGTATTGTGCTAAATGATTCTGCAACTGTTACCTCGTTTAATTTCACAACAACCCTGTGAGGTTTGTGCTATTATTACAGTTGACAAAATTGAGGCAGCAGAGGTTAAGTGATTTGCCCAGGGTCAGACAGCTAGTAAGTGTCTTGGGTCTTTGCCCTAGATCTTCCTGAAACCAGGCCCAGCTCTCCATGAACTGCACTCTCTAGCTTTCACTGTTGTAATCCTGGATCTTGACACAAGAATAAAAAAAGCATTTATAAGTGCTTACTCTGCCATATTAAGCTCTTAAATAAATGCTTGTTGAAGGGAATTTAAACGTCAGTAATTACGACAACAGTGTTATTATTATTATGCAGTGTAATATTGCTGAATCCAATCCAGCCCCTTTCTTTATGGACTTTCAGGACAATTAGTTCCTTAAAATTCTTTCTTGAGGGCAATCCCCTGATTTCTTGAACAAGCTTTGGTTTGAGGGGAAAGGGACAGGAATTTAACATAACCTTTAAAAACAAAATCATCTTCATTGCTCTTATCCATTAGAAGGAAATAAAAAAGTACCCCACTTCCTTACCACTCCTTCCTGGAAACAGAACCTAATTCTACCATTTGTCCCCTCCAAAGAAAGATTGAGGTTGGAGGGAGGAGGGAGACGGCTTAAAGCAACCCTCATTTGCTCTACTTTCCAAGAAGGCAATTACCCGAAGAAAAACCCATTCTTTGATGTCAGCGAGGTGCTAATTTGGAAGATTTGGAGGCCCTTGGGACCTTAGGAAGCAGGGCTCAGTACATAAACAATGGTCTTTCTGGACCCATTACTGGCCCAGCTTCTTCATTTACACTAGTGTTTGAAGACAGGCCCATGTGTCAATAAAGGAATTAGAGCAGACACCTCCAGCCCCCCAGCTTTATCTCAGCCTGCTGACAGGAACAGTAGGTGACATTCAGGAACAGGCCAGACTTCAAAGTTGCCCAGCCTGGGTCTTCCACTACAGACAAACAGAGTTTACTGCTCTGGCAACGACAAACAATGAGGGGAAGACCCCAGATGGAAGATGAAAGAGCAACCACCTCTAGAAGAAAGCTTTCCCCTAGCACAATCCTGATTCTTCCTCTGCCCCAATTTCATTAATTTGTTGGATTAAAAAAAACCACATTTAAAAATAATGGAAGCAAATAGTCACCTTCACCTGGGCAGTTGGAAAGGAAGTCTCTCCCTGAGAGGGTGCAAAAAAGTGAATGAGCTAGAAAATATAGAGGTTGGAAACATTCCTCATCTGCTGTTTGGACAGAATTTAGATACTGCTGAAAAACAGAGGTGACATTCAGAGAGAGAAATGGAATTGCTCTACTGGCCATTCCAGCTTCCTCTTGTTCCATCTCCCACATTAGTCTGGGGAGAAGGAGTCTCCCATCTGTCTCTCACAAGGCACCACAATCATCAGCTGAGCTGTAAGGGTCATTGTAAAGTACAAGTGGAACAGGATTTTAAGTTATTGTCAGCTTTCATCAGCCAAGGCAAGAATGACACCTGTGACATTGTGGGCTAAGTACAGAAACCTCCAAAAGAGAAGGCAACGGAGGGTGGTGGAGGAATGCTTTGATGGGAACAGCAGAAGGCTTGGGTTCAGGTCACTTCCGAGCTAGGTGACCTTGGTGCTTCACCCCAGAGGGAGGGCTTTGGATTTGCCCAAGGTGAAGAGGGCAGGGTCAGGTAATGGCAGGAGCTTGCATTTAACTTGAGCAGGTCCTTTAACTTAGCCCTCAGGCCTCCTCTCTCTACTCTGAAATGAGGATATTGAATTAGAAAACCTCCAAGGACCTTTGCAGGTCTAAATCTATGATCCTGCAATCCCTTTGCCCCTTTCCTTTAGCATTCCAGGAATTTATTTCATTGTTTATGGAAGTCAAACATTTTGACATGGTAAAAATAAATGATTCCCAGTAAGGCGCTAAATGCTCTCTTTGTACCGTCCTATCTTTCCAGTCTTCTTATACTTGACTCTGATAAGGATTTCTTACTCTCCAGATTCTGTGACCCAATGGCATCAGTCTTCTGGATGCTCTTTGCCCATGACACTCCGTCTCCCAACTCCAAGCATTTATACTAGCTGTGCACCATGCCTATAATGTTCATTCTCCTCATTTCCACCTCCTGGCTTCCTTCAAGTCTCAGTTAACACTTCACCTTCTGGGAAAAGCTTTTTCTCATTCCCCTCTCATGCTACTGCCTTCATTCTGGGATCATTTATCTTAAATATATCTTGTTTGTACATAAATGTTTGCATGTTGTCTCTCCCATTAAATGACCATCTTGAGAGCAGGGATAGGACTTTGTTTTGTTTACTTTTCTTTGTATCCCTGGAGCGTAGGTCTGTGCCTGGAACATAGTTGGCCATTAGGTAATGCTGGTTACTTCTGCCCACACATCAATCAAACTATTACTTCCCTTACTAAGTGCCAGGCACGGTGCTGTATTCTGAGGATAAAGATTAAGTAGTAATAATTAATGATAATAATAAATGAAATAGTCCCTACTGTCCAGGACCCCAGATTTGCGTGAAAGCTTCTCGAATGCAATGATAGAAATTTTCACTAACAATTTTCAGTGACATAATGATTTTTCTCAGTTGTTTCATGTGTACTAAGGTAGTTGTAGGACCAGGTAACCTGAGCTGCAGTGGAAATGTTGTAGACTGGTGCAGAAACCTGTATTTGGAGTCAGAAAACCTAATATTTTGAATGCCAACTTGACCCTTACCACCTGTATTAATCTCAAGAAAATCAGTTTCCATCCCGTGAGTCTCCTTTTCCTCCTCCATTAAATGAGGGGGTTAGACTAGATCATCTCTAAGACCCCTTCCCACTCCAAATCCTATGATTTTAGCTATAGCCTCAAGGTCTAATTCTCCAGATGAGTAAACTGAGGGCCAGAATGTGGTAGTCATCAGAGGCCCAGCAGCGGAGGTAGGGTTAAACTTCAGTCTGCTGATTTTGAGTGCAGAATTTTTAAATCTTGTTAAATTAAACTTAACTCTTGTTAAATCAAAACATTGCTAGGGGCGTATGAATTGATTCAACCATTCTGGAAAGCAAGTTGGCATTATGCAAATAACACTACTAAAATGTCTATATCATTTAGCCCAGAAATTCCATTGCTGAATATACACTCAGAAGAGGTGATCAACTGAAAAGAAGGCTCCGTACCCCTGCTTAAAAAGTGTGGTGCGTAGATATGACAGGGTTTTACTGCAGTATGAAATATGTGTGATGAATTTGGAGAAGCCTGGGAAGACCTACCTGAACTGAGGTGGAGGCAAGTCAGCAGAGCCAGAAAAACAGTCTACAGGATGACTACAGCCACCACCAGATGATTGAAGCAATATTGCAAAATTAAACAGAACAAGCTGGGCTCCAAAGATATGGAAAGATAAGTCCCCTCTCCTTTGCATATATCTGGAACATTGCTTATACTGTCAGATTTTTTTCATTGAGTTGTTTGGTTTTTCTGAATTCTTACTCTTTTTCTTTAAATATATATATATATATATATATATATATATATATATATATATATATATATATATAGGATATCTCTGAGACTGGGAAGGGAGAGGTATCTAGGGAAACATCAGTGTTATAAAAGCATCCCTCATTTAAAAATGAAAGTGTAGGCACATTGATCATTGACCTTTTAATCCTATGCTTAATCAATAAGCTTTCTCTCAGATGCTTTCTTGTCTCACTGCCTCCTAAATTGGTGCCCTAGGACAAACCCTCATCATCCTCACCTGGACTCTCAGCCTCAAGTCTCTCCCCTGTTCATTCTATCTTCCAACAGCTGCCAAAGTGATGGTTCCACAGCCTAGGTCTGATCACATCCCTGCATGCCCCTCATTGAACTCTGGGGAATTCACGTAATTACCTCTGGGAGCAAATAGACAATCCTCTTTTGCTTTCAAAGTCCTTTGGGGCAGCTCGGTGGTGCAGTGGCTGGAGCACCAGTGCAGGAATCAGGAAGACCTGAATTCAAATCTCACCTCAGACACTTGACACTCACTAGCTGTGTGACCTTGGGCAAGTCAGTTAACCCCAATTGCCTCATTCTGGGTCATCACCAGTCATCCTGATGAATATCTGGTCACTGGATTCAGATGGCTCTGGAGGAGAAGTGAGGCTGGTGACCTGCACAGCCCTCCCTCACTCAAAACAAAGTCAAGTGCAAGTCATATCATTATTTCTCTGATGGCATGGTCTTTGGCAACGAAGGACGAACACACACACTTGCTGACCTCTTCCTACCTAGTCCGCATTCTTACCTTTTAATCCTTTCCGCACACCATGCAATTTAACTGCTGTAATGTAATAAACTGCCATGTTCCTCGAACATGACTCTCTGTCCTCAGGCTCTGACTTTTGCCTGACTGTCCCACACACCTGCAGTCCTTCCCTTTTCACCTCTGCCTCCCAGTTTCCAGATTGCGCCTTCCACCTGAGGCCTTCCTTGACCCCTCAGTGACAGTCTCTTCCTGCTGAGATTACTTTCCATGCTTGTTGATGGATTAGGCAATTTTTTTACACTAAAAATACATATAAATAAGACAGAGTTTTTGCCCTTAAGGAAATTAGATTCATGTGCATATATGTGTGTGTGTATGTATGTGTGTTGTATTTTTTTAAACGAGGACCTTTGCAATACAGATGAAAACCTATGAACACCTATGCTCACCTGTCTTTATGAGCATCTAGACATGAACCTAGGTCTTCCAGGTGACAAGAGAAGCTCTCAATCCACTATGCCATGTTGGATCTATGCTATGAAATATTCCTTTCTTTCCTTTCCTCCCCCCCACCTTGTTTCCCTCTCATCCTTCTTTCCCTCTTTCTTCCCCTTTTCTCTTCCTCCCTTCTTCCCTTCCCTACATTTCTCTTTACTTCCTTCTCTTTCATCTATCCATCCATTTCTATGGGTGTATGTGTGTGGCACACATATATTCCTATGTATGTGTATATACAATGGATAGATACAGATACCCCAATACATGAATCTGTAGAGTTTCCACTCCTAGGAGTTCTTACACCAGTGAAATTAGACTTGTCTCTTGTCTTCTTTCACTTATCTATAAAATGTAGTAGTACCGCAAATCAACCAAATCAAGTTTCTTGCAAATTGAGATTATAGTACAGAAAATGAAATCTAGACTAGTTTTGCTTAATAGCCAATAATATTTGGAAACTAACTATAAAACTAGATGGATTTTAAATGAAGCAAACCAACAGGCTCTTCTCAAAGGTAAAAAATTCAAGTTTCAAAAAACATGAAAATACTTCAAAATGAGTACAGAAATTAAAATAAAAATCATTTTGAGTTTTGGAGGTGGAGCCAAGATGGCAGACTAAAAGCAGACATCTGCTTGAGCTCTTCCCCCAAACCCCTGCAAATACCTGTAAAAAATGACTCTCAATTCTAGAACTGCAGAACCCACAAAGAGACAGTGAGGCAAACCTCCAGTCCAGGAGAGCCTGGAAGGTCTACAGAAAGTGTCTGTTGCACTGGGCTGGGAGCATAACTGAGCACAGTTCAGCTTGGGCTGCGCCAGCACGGACAGCCAGAGCAAGCCTCAGGGGACTGAATCTCTAGCAGCTGTGACCATTTCCAGACTTCTCAACCCACAAATCCCAAAGACAGCATAGAAGGTCAGTGGGAAAACTCTGTGGGACCTGAGTGGGGGAGGGTTGCAGTCTTGCTGGGGTCTGGCCCCCACCCTGGGATGGAGGAGGAGGTGGTGCAGGCAGCAGTAACAATAGCAGCAGCATCTTCCAGAGGTCTGGGCCCACAGATGGTGGGGGATTGGGCAGATGATACAAAAGCCCTGAAGCCTGGGACAGTATACCCACCTCCACCTCCACTGGAAGCAGAATCCTACCTTGGCAAAGAGTTAAAAAATCAAGTATTTGGCTGGAAAGATGAGCAAACAGAGGGAAAAAAGTCAGACTATAAAATCTTACTTTGGTGGCAAAGAAGATCAAAACATACATAACAGCCAGAAGACAACAAAGTCAAAGCTTCTAAATCCAAAGTCTCCAAGAAAAATACGAATTGGTTACAGACCATGGAAGAATTCAAAAAGGATTTTGCAAAAAATCATTATGAGTTTCTCATTTGTATCCATCAGATTGGCAAAAATAACAAGAAAGGAAAATACCAGTTGTTTGAGGGGCTGTGGCAGAGTAGGTATAATAATGCCCTTCCAGGGGAGTCATGAATTGCCCCAGTGATTCTGGAAAGCAATTTGGAATGATGACCCCCAAATCATTAAACTATGGCTAGCCTTTGAACGAGTACTACTGCTACTCCTAGAACTACACCTCAGAGAGATCAAAAGAAGAAAGGATCCAGATATACAGAAATATTTATAGCAGCTCTTTTTATAATGACAAAGAACCAGAAAATTAAAAGTGTGCCCATCAACTGGGGGATGGCTGAACGCATTATAGTATGTGAAGTTTAATAGAATAACATTATTCCATAAGAAATGATGAAAGGAAGGACTTCAAAGAAATTTGGAAAGGTCTGTATAAATTGTTGCAGAATTAAGTGAGCAGAATTGGGAGGATGATTTATTCAACAACAATATCTCTGATCAATGTAGTAACCAAGCAAAATTCCAGAGGCCTGGTGGCAAAATATCGTGCTCATCTTCTGGGAGAAAGGCAATGAATTGAAGGTGCAGAATGAGGCACGTTTTCAGATATGCTCAGTGTGGGGATTCATTTTGCTTAACTTTGTGTTTCTAAGACAAGGATTTTTTGTTTTTCTTTCAATTTCAAGAGGTTGGGGAAGTGCACTGAGGGAAGACTTGATGACTGGATAGTGTTATCAAAATGAATAAAAAAAAAGATAAGAAAAAGAAGATCACTGAAGCATTTTAAAAAATGGTGGACAAGAACAGAAAGAAGTTCATTAGGGAAATGCGCAAAGAAAGCTTTGAAAATAACATGCTGAATTTGTTGTGTTCCTGGCAGAACTAGGTGAATATTGAACATGTGGCTGATTGTGTGAATCTCTTTCTCTTTTATTTTGTATGTCAAAATGCTTATTTTAATTGATATTTGTTAAATTCAAAAAAAAAGTGAAAATGAGTTTGTTGCCTGTTTAAATTGCATTTAATCCCAAGTAAAACTGCTACCTGGTCTTGATTTATTTAACACACTTGTGCCTTCTCAGGCAAAATCAAGTGAGAAGTTCAGGAAATTATTTAGATAATTCAGGTGAGTTTATCTTAAATTGACCTAAATTGGATCATTGTTTTCACTTTACTTTAATTGGAGAGAAGTGACAGACTAGGAGAGAGTCAATAATGAGCATTCTTCCTTCCCTTCCTTCTCGCTCCTCTTTTCTCTCTCTACCAAAATTGCCTTGGAATTTGGCAGTGGAACCTTGATATCTGCTGGGAGAAAAAGGGAATGACGTTTATTTCTATAGTCATCAATCTACATCAAGTTGGAAGGGACCTCAGAGACCAATCTATTTCAACCATTTTACAGCTGAGGAAATTGAGGTCCAGGGAAGTCACTCATATGGAAACTGTTATGTACCTAATGTTCGTAGGAAATGTGGTTTCTCATCCTTCATATCTATTCCTTAATAAACTAGGAATGTCTATGATAATGACATGATATAGAACTAGTGATTCTTACCTCTGATTTTGGTGCATTGTCTTCAAGGGTATTTAAACTTTTTTTCATTATCTGGGCCACTAGGAAGTGTTTAACACTAGCTGAGTGTTTTTCTGTCCATACCCAAGACTTACCCTCTATTTCCCCTCATGGTGAGAATTATGTCTGTAACAATAGTAAAAATATTTTTATAGTGGTTTAAGGTTTGCAAAATACTTTTCAGATATCCCATTTGATCCTCACAACAACCCTAGTACTATTATTATTTCCATTGTACAGTTAAGGAAATTGAGGCAAGGAATCCTATATTTCCTTTTATAATACAAAATGTGCATCATTTTGCACCTTTCGTTCATTTCCTCTCTCCCAGAAGATGAGCAGCATGTTTTATTGCCGGGTCTTCTGAAATCTGGATTGGTCATTGTATAGATTAGTTTTCTTGAGCCTTTATTGTTTATCTTTATAATTTTTTTTGGTAAAATTGTTATATATATAAATTGTCCTCCTGGTTCTGCTCACATCGTTCAGCTGCTTGTTTTATAGGTCTTTATATACATACGTATATGTATATTTGAATATATACATATACGTATGCATATATACATATATGTATATATACATATATGTATATATACAAATATGTATATATGTATATGTGTATATATACATATGTGCATGTATATATATATATTTGTGTGTGTGTGTGCGTGTGTGTGTGTGTAGTAAAGATTTGTTTCTGATCTAAATTCTTATGGTTGTCTGACTGATCTTCATTCTATGGCACAGTCTTAAGAAATTTACTTGATGAGACTGTCTTTTTTTTTTATCACAGGAGGAAATTATAGGATCCCTTTTCTTATTTTTGCATACCCTTTATCTATTACTGAAATGAATTGTGTTTGGGATGTTTGATAAAATTTGCTTTTAAATCCTTCTGGTTTTGGATTTTGTTTTGGTGGTAATGATAGGAGGGAACTTTATTTGAGGCTCATAAATTTATTTTTCTTCATCTGAGAATTGAATTATTTACATTATTTCTTGTTCTGTGAATTTGAGTTTTATTGTCATACAATCAGGCAAAAATCCTTTATCAATTTCCATTTATTTCCTTTATTCTTCACTTGTGAATTCTCTTTTCTGAAAATTTCATTTTCTCCTTTTTAAAAATATGGCTAACTAATGATTATTTTTTGAGAAACCAGTTCATTGCTTTGTAATATCACAATGTTTTTTGTTTTCATTTTTTTAATTTTCATAGTTAATTTTTAGAATTTCAATTTTGACATTTAGTTGGAGTGTTTGTTGTTTTTTTGGTTTGGTTTTTTAGTTTTGTGCTCACGGGGTTGTTATGTTCTTCTTTTGTTGATGAAAGTTATAGAGATAAAAGTTTTCTCCTCAGAAATATTTTGACTGAATCCCCAACATTTTGATATGTTGTATTAGTACTGTTACCTTCTATGATGAAATTATTTATTTTTCTATGATTTGTTCTTTTTACCCAACAAATCTTTAAGGTTGAATTATTTAGTCTTTAATTTTTAATGCTTTCTCTAGAGGCCTTCATTTTGTTGAATATTTTATTACAAGCTAGTTAGTAAAGAATATGCTTAGCTTTTCTACTTTTTTTTCTTTCCATTTTCTTGTGAAGTTTTTGTGATATAATGAGTGGTCACTTTTTGTAAAAGGTACCATGCAACACTAAAAATATTTGTACTCCTTTCTAATTCCTTTTAGTAGTTATTAGTGGGTCTATCATAACTAACTTTTACAAAATTTTATCCATAGCCTTAAACTTCTCCCTTTTTTAATTGTTTGGTTAGATTTGACTGACTCTGAAAGAAATACCTTGAACCCTCCAAATATATAACTTTTACTATCCATTTCTCTCTATTAACATATTTATTTTTTCCTTTAAGTACTTAGATTCTGTGCTGTTTTGCAAAAATGTAGTTAAGTATTGATGGTAATTTATTGTCTATGATTTTTTAAAGAATGTTGTAGTTTTTTTTTTTTTATTTCTTTTAGGTAAGTTTATTTTCTTTGTTGCCATGTCTATGCTACTTATCCTTATTTTACCTTTGCATGGAGCCTCTAAATTTCAAGTGTGTTGGCAACATGGTTATGATTCTGCTTATCTTCTTCCATTTCATATGAGTTTTTCCTATTAATGTTTCCTGTTCTGATTGGTAATTGCATATATCCCTCATCCTGTTCTCTTATATTTTTTATCCTTCCTCCTTTGCAAAAAGAAGAAATGGGTGGTAAGAGGAATGTTCTCGGCACCAGTGATCTTTGATGTAGTCTACTTTTGAACCCTTGGCCTTTTCCTCTCTTCTTCCCCTTGCCCAGAAACCCAATTACAGGCCCTTTCCCTTTCTTTCCTTTTAAGTTTCACTTCATAATCTACTTTCTAAAGTTGAAATTTATTTTGTTTATGAGTACCCCTTACCTACATCTACCCTTCCTTTTATGCATGCCTTTTTGCCTGTTTCCCTGTTGAATTGAACATATTCCAACATCTGAGTCTGTGTGCATATTCTTCTCTCCATTGTTTGGTGAAAGTAAGGTTCAAGTGATCCCCACTCCCCCTATGCTTTTATAGTCTATTCCTTCTATTCCATTATGTGTCACAATATTTTTTTTACACTTTATTTATCAATCTATCACTATTTCCTTCCCTTTTCTTCTCTTTCTTGTTCATCACAACATTGCAAAACCATTTTCAGGCCCTGCGTCTTATTTAGCTCCTGTGATGCTAGAGATGGGAGAAGAAGACACTTGTTCCTCCTCCTATTAGAATGTAAACACTTCATTCTGTATAATCCTTTTTAACTGCTCAAACATATTTTTATGTTTCCTTTGACTCCTGTGTTTGCATTTCAAAGTTTCTACTCAGCTCCAGTCTTTTTATCAGGAATGCTTAGAAGTCCTTTATTTCATTAAAGGATCATTTCCTCTCCTTCCTCCCTCTATCCCTCCTCTTGTAGAATTATACTACGGTTTTGCCATTTAATTTATTGTTGGTTGTAACTGCCCCACCCCCAGCCCTGTAATGTATTCCAAATTCCTTGAAATTCCATATTCTCCTCATTTCAGATATTTGGTGAGTTCTTATTGTGCTTCCTGGGTACTTATAACTCTTTCTGGTGTTTGAATTATTTTTTTCTTTGGTCTGGAGGCTCTGGATTTCAGTAGAGATGTTCGGTGCCTGGGAGTTTTCATTTTACAGTTTCTTTCAGAAGATGATGGTGATTTCTTTCTGTTTTCTCTTTTCCCCTGGCCAGTTGTAAAAAAAGTATGAGTAGTTTTTATGCATGATTTCTTGAAATATACTTTCCAAGTATTTTTTATTGTGGTGATGGTCTTAAAGTAGTCTGATGAGTCTTTGATTTTTTTTCTTGATCTTTTTTCTAAGGAAGTTATTTTTGGTAAGAGAAACAGTAAGAGTAGTTATGGTAGTCTTAGTTGTTGTCCTCATACTCCTTTCATTTCTTGTCATTTTATGTGATCATCCTTTTCCAATCTTGGAAGGCTTTGTACTTCTTGTTATAATCTGTTTTAGCTCCTTTTACATCTCTTGTCACTTTATTTCAGATTATTTCTTCCGTACTTCTCATTTGGTTTGTAACATTAATTTCTTAACTTCATTTCCCCCAAGAATGTTAGGCGACCATGTAGCTCTGGTTTTTTTTTTCTGGCTTTTTTTTTTTTGAGGCTTTCCTGGTAGGTGTTGTGGAGTCATTTTTTTTCTCCTCTCTATTTGTGACTTTAATATTTCTAATTCCATAAAATGTCTTTATTGTTAGTATCTTCTTTTGTTTACTCACTTTCTGAATTGGGGGTTTGTTTTAGGGATAAATTCTGAACTTGTTTGGTTTGGGAATTCTTATACATTTTTCTCTGGGGAATGAGTGTTGTGTTGAGATAAAGAATTGCAAAATTTCAGTGTTTCCTAAGCAGTCTGATCTAGGGTGTAGTATGATTGCTTTTCTCTTTGACTGAACATTGCAAGCCCATGACTCCAGTCTAGGTTCTGGGCAATACAGCTGTTAGCTTGCCTTTGTTTGAAATTTCAGTAGATATTGTTGGTCCAAGCCACTGTCCATGTGCTAGAAATCTCCTTGACCTTGACATCAGATAGACAGAGCTGCAGACTTTCCAAACACCTGAGCTCCTCACTGTGTTACACAGCTGCAGGCCAAAACCCTATTTTACAAGACTCTGTGGCCTTTGTTTATGTTAGAGTGACACAGCTTCAGTCTTACTTCTGGTCCTTGGAACTCTCAGTTTTGGCTTGTCTCCAGCCTCTGTCATCATGCTGGCATGCTGAAACTCCTCTTCAGTGTCTTCCCTATCATGACTTGTTCGAGTGCCTCAGTCCTCGTTGGAATACCTATAGGCAAGATTTGGGCTGTCCTACTTCTTCATAGTTCCTCATCTTTCTGTTTTCTCCCCACCTACAATTCTTAATCATTTTGCCACGGATGAATCACTTAACCATGATAATCCTAGTTTCTTCACTATAGAGATTTAAAATAAGAATAATAATGAAGCACTCCTTACTTGTCAAAGGTATAAGAAAGGCATTTTGTCAACTGTAACATATCACATAATTATGTTTATGAATGCATGATCACCCTTCTCCCCCTCCATGTTTTCTTTGGGAACAAAATGGAGAATATGGTTCAATGTGTTGTTGTCGTTCAGTTATTTTAGTCATGTCCAACTCTTCATGACCCTCTTTAGAGTTTTCTTGGCAGAGATAATGGTTTGCCATTTCCTTCTCCAGCTCATTTTACAGATGAGGAACTGAGACAAAGAGGGTGAAATGACTTACCCAGGGTCACACATCTAGGAAGTGTCTGAGGCTAGATTTGAACTCAGGAAGATGAGTCTTTTCACACGGAGACTTTAGTCATCCATCATCTTCTATTCCTCTCCCTGTTACAAATCTCTTCATATTCTAGTCATCCTCAACCCAGCTGCAAAAGTAGGGCAATTAGTGATGCAGTAGATGGCATGCTGAATCTGGGATTGCCATGCACCAGGACTGAAGAAGAAGAACACAGTGGAGTGACATGCATGTGAGAAATCTGTAGTGCCTTCAGCAATTCCAGAGTGCTCCCTGACAAATATTCCTATCTTTTAAACACTAGCATTCAGGAGATGCTTTATGATCTCTAAGAAATTAAATATTGAGATGAGCAATGGAGAGATTCCTGATAGGCAGGATACTGTACCAGCAGTGACTTACATATACGAAATATGAAATGGGAAAGCCCAATACCTGAGAAAGGAGGTGAGTCAGTAGTGTCTTAATAATATATTTATCATAAAACTGCTTTGAAGTCAATGCATAAGCATTTATTAAGCACTTGCTGTGTGGCAGGCATTTTGCGAACATATATGCAAACAACAATACAGTTTTATCCTTCTGGAGCTTAAATTCCAATAGAAAAGACAATACACAAAAGGAAGCTAAAAAAGAGTGTGGGTGGGGACAAGGTGTCCAGCACAGGGAAAAACGAAGAAGTCCGGAGGCGGGCAGTCTAGTGGTAAATGAAGTTTGAAAGAGCTAAATTATTACCTCTTTGATGTTCCCTGAAACCTACAAGTTGTGGGGCTGAAAGTTACCTTCTATTTATTTTTTGTTTATTAATTGTGCATAAATGTTGCCTCCAATAGAATGTAGATTCCTTGGGGTCAGGAACACTTTGATTTTGGTCACTGTGCCTCTAGTGCTGGCACATAGTAAGTGCCTAATTGTTGTTGCTGTCCAAGTGCCTAATAAATGCTTATTGAATACATGAATCAGTAGGCTTAAGGATTGTATTATATTGATCAAGGACAAAAACTGTTTCTTTTTTCTTCTTCTTTGGATTCCAAATGTTCATTATGACCTTTTACACACAGTAGGCATTTAATGCATGCCAGTTGAATTTAGGCAGATTACAGCAAGGAATGATTGTACCCCTGGAAGTTTTTTTCATGATTCACCTAGAGTTTCAATGTTGCAACACTGGTTTTGGTCAGCAAGAATCTTTTACAAGTTGTTCCAACTGTCTCTTATTCCTGAGGTTCATTTTTAAGGATCCCAATATTCCTGACGTTGTGTTTTCTGATTCTTACTATAGACTTTCACGTTGTGTTGTCAAAAAATATAGGAAATAGTACAGATGGTGATAATCTCCACCCTTTATGGAATCGTGTGTGGATAAAGCTGGTCATAATTGAGAGAACACTTACACAGTAGCCTCACAGTTCAAGTCCAGTATGTATATGTGTGCCTCTTTGTAAAAAGTGACATTATGGCATTTACATTTTTTAAAATATCTGTTACTTGTGGTGAGTGATCTTTCATTGCCTTAAATTTGTGGCCAACGTCTAACCACCACTTGTGGGCCTATAGGGAGCTAAGCCCTTCATAGAAGCAGCTCTGTGCCACCACAAGGACTGGGGAGCCAGGGATGGGATTCAGCATTTGCTCTATGTTTAACTGCATTCTTTGAGAGCTATAGCAAGTCTTTCAAAAGGCAAAACCAAAGACGACAAAGAAGAACATATTCCAGCCCCCCTAGAGTCCTGTGGGGAGGTAGAAGGAGGAGGAGCTGTGCCAAGAGAACTGTTTCTAATACATGAAGTCTGGGAGGTTCTGCATAGTTGGAGAAAATAATAACTCTCAGAAAAGATGTTACCCAGGGAGAATGAGGCATTCATGTTGTTGTTTTTTTAAAGGAGGCAAATTGTTGACTTACTGTGTGATTGCAGGCTGTTCACTGAAACTTTCTGTGTCACAGTTTCTTCATCTAGGAGAGGAGGATAAGAACAGTGTTCCTGACCTATATTGGAGGGATATTATGGAGACCAAAGAATTTATAGAGGGGATTTAGGAGAAGCTGGGAAGGAGTAAGAAACAGAAAGGATCTCAGATCTCTTCTAATGTAGCAGTCTTCTTTTAGAGATGAACATACAGAGGTGCAAGAAAATGAAATGACTTGTCCACAGTCCCTCCATCACAAGCTCTGGCACTTTACCTTGTACAGCCTGGTCCTA
Organism: Bettongia penicillata ogilbyi; assembly: GCA_023548195.1. Taxonomy (NCBI): domain Eukaryota; kingdom Metazoa; phylum Chordata; class Mammalia; order Diprotodontia; family Potoroidae; genus Bettongia; species Bettongia penicillata. Next base: position 450,912 of record JAJHZJ010000344.1, read on the forward strand.
AAACAAGGAGGCCCTGGATGGCATCGCTGACACAAGTCTTTTTGTCTGTTCTTGAGTTGGAGCCCAAGGCACCTGAGTCCAGCTTTAGCTCCCGTAGATGTCCACCAGCACACATCTAGGACTCTGAGATCCTAGGAAGAATGATTTCCTAATTCCTGATAGGGCACTCAGATACATTAGTGGATCTGTGATCTCATCTGTCTGTCTGTGTCTCTAATGTTCCTGACTTGAGTATCTTGTGTTCATATTTCCCCATAAGTAAGTCCTCCACCCAAGAACAATCTGTCAGCAAGAATGTACCAAGCACCTACCAATTATGGTGGACAATGGGGATGCAGACACAGAATGGAACAATCCTTAATAAACAGGAGTTTATGTTGTGTTGAGGAAGACAGGGACATAAGAAATGCTAATACAGAAGAAGCATGAATTTTCTAAATACAAATAAGTATGAATAAGTGAAATACAAGGTGGTCAGGGCAGGTGTGCATGAGCAATTGGGACAGCTTAGGTTAGGACCTTTGTAGAAGACATCATTTGAGCTGGGTCTTCAAGAGAAATTGGATTCTGTGAAGGAGACATGAAGAGGGATTGCATTGCAGGAATGTTGGAGGGCCAGTGAAAGGCATGGAATTGGGAGATGGACTTCTGTGTATGAGATACAAAGAGAAGAAAGTAACACCCACTGATCCTGGAAACATGAGTTTGGAGTAGGTTGTGTAGGGCTTTAAAAGCTAAACACTGGTATTTATATTTTATCCACTTTGCTTGTGAGAGTCCTAGCACATGGATGATTCATAAATCATTTCTCTTGCCCTCTAGTTTTTTGATTTTCTATTTTTGGAAACTTTCTTTACTCTGATTTTCTTTTAGAATTCTTTGTACATAATGTGTTGCAGCAGACTCCAACACACCATGCTTCTCTTCTTTGTCCTCTAAATGATATTTATTTTTAATTCTTTGTGGGTCAGTGTTCCATGACATATAGCCATTGCCTTTATTAATAACTAAGATTAATAGCTTGGTAAATAATAAGCACTATATAGGCATTAGCTATTTTTTGTAGTTAGTTTTAAGGTTTGCAGTATACTTTACAAATAATATCTCATTTGATTTTCACAACAACCCTGTGAGGACGGTGTTATTATTATTACCACTTTTTCTGAATGAGTAAATTGAAGTTGAAAGGTTAAGTGATTTATTCATAGTTACACTGCTAGTAAGTGCCTGAGGTGGAATTCAACCTCAGGTTGTCTGATAACTATTTTTTTTTTTTTTAACGAATGATGGAAATAGTTAAGAAATCACTTAAAAAATCCTGTGTACTGAGTCATCTAGTACAAAAAAACACCCTCTAAGAGGTGAGTATTTCTTATTTCACATACTAAAGAGGACTAAAACTTGAAAGATGAGATTGTAATTTGTGGCCCAATACCAAAGTGATATTGGAGAAAATTTGTACAGTGGCTAGAATAAGGAAGACATAGGTTTACTTCTGCCTTCTGTACTTACCTGCAGCTCGACCCTGGTTAGGACAACGTGTTTGAGCCTCAGCTTCCTCATTTGCAAAATGAGGATTGTAATAGCACCTACCTACCTCACAGTTCTCTTGTGAGACTCAAATGAGATCATGCCTGTAAAGTTCTTGTAAACTTTAAAAAGCTATAGAAATATATGTGGCTTATAATTATCAGTATCATCCATATTAGCAATACCACCATCCTCTTTTGGAGTTCTCAATTTGATGACATCAGAATTCCTTTCAACTGAAGTAGAAAGTCATTGAATGCATGTTGGGAGGACCTAGAGCCAGAGTTAGGAGCTCTGAGTTCCAGGTCCTTATTCTACTGGTAATTGGCTATGTGACCTTAAACTTACTGGACCTCGGCTTCCTCATCTGTAAAACGTAGGGGTTGCTTTAAATGTGCCATCTTGTTCTGAATCTATGACTCTATGAATGTGAATTGCAGTCCTGACATGGGAATTTTCTGCAAACAAACAGAAGATCTCAGTTCAGTCTTGTGTCCATTGTTGCTGGTGAGTTTGTTCACTCCCTCAGTTTTCAAAGATGGAAAATTTTGAAAACACTTATGAAAGCAAAGTTTGTTATACCTCCTTAACTCCATCTCCCCTAGAAATTCCCAATATTTTCCACCCCCTGTCTCCATCAGGAAAAGTTTTCCATGCCAACTAAAAAGCCTAAGACAAAGTAACTTTTCACTCAAAGTAGGAAATGATCAAATTCCTGCCACTTTCACTTCTCCATTCTTTGAGGAGCTGAAAAACAGCTGGAGCTCTGTCAGATTTCCCTGCTTCTCTTCAGAGCAAGACAAAGCATGGAAAGTTTTGGTAAAAATATTATTTTTTCCAAAATTATGAGTGGAAAAGCCTGAAAAATACTGGCATGCTGTAGGCATCCTGAGTCTTCTGTGATTCCTAGGAAAAACGGAGCAGGCCGAGAACAAAGACGTCACACAACTCCTGGGACACAGGGCCAGGGCAAAGCCATTTGCTGATCTGTCCTCCCCTGGTCCTTCAATAGAGATGCAGGAATTTTGTTATGTGTATTTCAAAAGCTGCTGAAAAGGGGTGCTATTAAAATGTTTCTGTCAGCAAGGGGCTTATAAATGCATGTGAGTAGTTGTGAAGTTTTTATTAATGAACTACAAAATCACAGCATTTTACAGTTGGAAAAGACCTCAATGGCCATCCAATCCATCCAATACCTGAAAAAAAGAACTCCTGTTAACAGCACACACTCCATGGTAGTAGTGCAGCCTTTGAAGACCTCTTGTCAAAGGGAACCGACTCCTCCAGGGAGCCTGATTCACTATTGAATAACTGTAGTTATTAGGAAGATAGGTTGTTTGTGTCTCCTCCCCTTTCCCCATGCGCACGTGCTCACACACACACACACACACACACAGCTACTGATTATTTCTTCCTTTAAATACTTTTTTTAAAGCATTCCATATACAAGAAGCCATCTGAGTAGTTTTGTGGTTCTTGGAGCCCGCCCTCTTTGTCCCATGGCCACAAGTTGACACCACATTTGTGCAGTGTTAGGCTAATGTGTCACTTTGGGTGAGGGAAATTGAGAGCCATCAAAGGAGAAAAAAGTAGAATCATGAGAAAACAATGTCAGGAAAACCGAAACCAGATCCTTTCCATACCTCTGCATAGATAGTCCACATTATAGGCAGCTGGTAGCCCAGTGCCTCTGAGCACCCTTCTCTGTGACTGCTTAACTGCTCACATGTTTTGGGTGAGATATAATCCGTAACTGCACTGCTTCTAGCGACATGGAGGATGAACCCCATGCCTTACTATCCACTCTCCTCTCATTCTGCATTCCCCTCTGCCCCACAGTCATTTGACCTCTTTATGTAACTTAAGGACCTATCCTCAGATGAACTTTCTTTTATGAATCCTCTTTCCCAAAGGAGGAAAAGCTCCTTGAGAACAGGAATTATCACTTTCTTTCTCTTTGCTTTGTCAGCGTAGCCCAGGGCTTGGCACCAAGGAAGTGATTAGTCTGACCTTTCTCTTTCAAGAATTTGTTCCTTCACGTAACAGAGACATCTTCTCCTCCTCCATAGCCACCGATCTTAACACTTTTCACTTTTATCTCTCACAACTTAAGAGATCATGTAATCCAGCCCTGAAGTCAGGTGCCTGGCCAAAGGAAAGCCTTGTACCATGGTCTCCAATTTCAGATTGGGTACTCTTACTGCACTGAAAGAGACCAAGTCTAAATTTTAAATGCTGTACTTGGGGGCATGGGAACTGAGCCAGGACATCATTAGATCAGCGCCTTATGGCAAAATGGCCTTAGATCACAACTTTATTGACAAAACCTTTGCTTTTAAACACCTAATTCCAAGTCAGCTTGCTTGCTTGATTGGAAAGACTTTCCCTTTCTGAAATTCTTTCAGGAAAAACAATATTCCCTCTTCCCCCACTCCCTACCTTCTCCTCCCCCTACACACACACACACACACACACACACACACACACACACACACACACACACACACACTACAGTGTGGTCTTGCCTTGAGCCAGGTGGTTGGTTGGATGAGGCAAAAAGGAAAGTCACCTTACAGAGTCAGGCATTCTAAGTCATATTCTTTTTAATGGGACTTAATGGGATTTGCTCATTTCAAGTTGGGAATTCTATAATTAGAACATCCAGTTGACTCATTGGCATGCTGTCATTCGTACATACAGAATGTTTTACTAAAATTATTTCAGTTAAACCTCCTCTTCTTCCCCTGCGTTGGAGGTCCATAGTGGGGGGTCTAAAATTCACTGGTTTCTCTGTTTGCCAGTGACACAGAATGATGGGTTGAGTGATGTTCAGGGCCCCCCCTAATGGACAGAGCTGCCCCTCCACATCCCATGTTTGGTCCTGTAGGGTCTGTAAGATATTAACAGAGACGAAAAGGAGGAAAGCCCAATGCATTTTATGTATTGGAGCTGAACAACCTGGGCAGTGATAGGACTAGAGCAAGGGGCCATCCCTTATTCTGACTGTAGTCTAGATTTCTCTCCAGGACTTAAATTCAAATCCTGCCACGGCCTCTTACCAGCTACATGAGCCTGAGTCAGTCACTTCATTTCTCTCAGCTTCATTCCTTCATTTGTAAAATGAGGGCCATAATAACAATTTCCTTCTTCCCAGGGTGATTGTACGGATCAAAGGAGGCAATATATTCAAAGCATTTGGCAAAGATGAATGACTATTCTTACTGTTATTATTATTTTTTTGGTGGTTCAGACCTGTGATTTAATCAATGTAATGAATTGCTGGTGTGGAAAGTCTAGCAACTAATTCAGACTGAAGACTTAATAATAATTTAGAATTTCAAATAGTATCTTGGAGTACTAAAAAGTTAAGTGAATTGCTTGTGACTACACTGGTAATGTGTGTCAGAGGCAAATTGGGAGCATCTTCCTGAGTCCAAGGCCAGTCTTCTCTTCACTGACCCATTCTGCCTCTCTTCATTCTGACCATTTTGATGGTCACAGTCGTCATCATCGTCATCATCATCATCATCATCATGTATTCAATTATTCATTCATCAGACAAACAGGCATTATTATGCTTCAAGGCTGCAAAGGACATATGTTAGGAATTCTATGAATGCTGGTGGCAATTGAAGATGAGAAACTTGGGAAAAAAAATCATAGGATCACAGAGAGGGACTGGAGAGACCATGAAGCTCACTGTCCTCTTACAGATGAGGAGTCAGAGGACTTAAGATGCTCAATGACTGGCCCAAAGTCGCACACATACACTTCACGAGTGTCAGAAGTATTAAAGAGGTTAAAGTCACATCTTCATGTCCCCAAGCCTAGCACTTGATCCATTGTGCCAAGCTGCCTCAGTTTACAAGGAATTATTGACATGATTTTGAGGGACCATGGTTTCAAGTCTACCTCAAAGCACTTCCTGGTTGCGTGAGATCATTGGTGAGCCATCTGACCAACTCTCAGTGCCCCTGATAATTTTCTAAGACTACAGATTCTATAGAAGTTGCTGATCTAAATGAGGAGGAGGGCTTTCCTTGCCAGACATTCACCATATCAAAGAAATAACTGTTCTGGACCAAAAATGAAAAAGAAATAACTTGTAAGAATTATGGCTAGAGAATTGTGTGCTACAATCTTCCAGGATGGCTAACAGGATATCCCACAATGGCTTAGATTTCACATTCATTAAAAAGCCAGAAATAGAGTCAAGGGAATTTTGGACAGAGTAGAGAGGTCACATCACCTCTTTAAGATTTAATTTTCTGAAATCTGGAAAGTCTTATAAGAACTGATACAAAATAAGGTGAGCAGAATCAGGAGAACATTGTAATGGAATGTGGTAATAGCAATATTTTTAACGATGATGAACTTCAGAGTTAGCTGCTCCGATCAAGACAGTGATCCGAGACAATTTCAGAAGACCTATGGTGAAAAATACTATCCATCTACAGAAAGAGAACCGATGAACTCAGAATATGGATTGAAGCAGCCTTTTTCTTTATTTTTCTTGTTTTTGTTTTTTCTTTTGCAGCGTGGTTAATATGGAAATGTTTTGCATGACTTCATATGTATAATTAATATCATATTGCCTGCCTTCTCAAGGGGTGGGGAGGAGTGAGAGGGAGGGCATTTGAAACTCAACATTTCAAAAAATGAATATTTTTTCTAAAAATGTAATTGAGAAATATTTAACAAATTAAAAATAAAAAAGACATAATTTTCTCATCAAAGAGAATAATCACACCAGCATGACTTAATCTCCCAAGGTTATTTTGACAGAAGTGCTTTATCAACCTCAAGGTATCCAGTACAGGTGAGTTCTTTTTACTCTTTCCCAGCCAAAGCCAACTCTAGCCCTTAGCCATGGTCCCATTGGTTCCTTTCTCATCATGCTACAATAAGAATGGCTGTTGTTGGCTTGGCTTTACATAAACCAGAAAGGGCTGTCTATAGGTAGTGCTGTCTAGACTTCTCCATCTACACTATGCCATATAGCATGTTAGGGACTGCAAGTCACAGCAAAAGAACTTTTGTCCTTCCTACATTTTTCTCCTTTTCAGCAGGAGTTGGTCAACAACCAAAATGCTCCACTGCTCATTTCCCAGCTCACATCTCCTGGATTTTCTTGACTGTAAATTTGATTATTTCTAGGTATCCAATATTGGCCCAATTGGCCCTGCCCATCTCAGAAAGCTCCTTTCCTCCAGGAAATGTGACTACAGTCTTGGGGCTGGCCTGGGCTTCCTTGTCAGGACTTCATCCTGGAGGGACACTGGCTGTTAATATTCTCACAGAGCCTGCCAGAGCCCAACTAAGATAGCATGCATCGGCATAGCTAATGGATGGGAGGCCTTTAGTTAATTCAGTAAGTTAATTTGTTAGAACAGTAGCAGTAATGGATCAATGATCTTGGTGTAGACATTCCTTCCACTGATTTAGATCCCAGTTCATCCTTTCCTAGGTTGCTTTTTCCATATCATTCTGCCTGCTCACCTGGGAAGACCTACCTCCCCACCATGCTGGAGTCTCCCTTTCTTTCTCTTGATATTGGGTAGATACAAGTGGAACTCACAAGACTTTTTGTTGGTTATCACTTATACTTGCCACATGACCAAGAAACAAGCATTTATGCAGTACCTACTGTGTGCCATGCACTGTGCTAAGTTCTTTTGTACAAATATCTCATTTGATCCTCACAACAACCCTGAGAAGTAGATGCTGTTATTTTCCTCATTTTATAGTTTGATAAACTGAGATAAACAGAGGTTAAATGACTTGCCCAAGGTCACATAGGTAATAAATTTTTAAGGCTGGATTTGAACTCAGGCCTTTTGACTCCAGGCACTCTATCTACTGTTCTCTCACCTTCCTCTGCTCATGAATTTCTTTGTTTCCATAGCTTACCGTGGTTCTCATTAATAATTCCTTGCTTATATGTTCCATAAGTTGATAAGCATTTATTAAAGGTCTACTATGTGCCACACATTTTATTCCAGCCTGTTCTCTACTGTCATATCTCTCCATTCCTTTGGAGATGATTTGCATTTTTTACTTCTTCAGAGACTGCATTGTTCAAGGCCTTACAGCCACATAGTGACTCTGCTTCAGCATTTCTATTGGAAGTATGGCCTTTGTTTTAGGGAAAAGCTTTGGGTCTGTCAAATGTGAGGAGGGTGCTGTCAAAAGCTTGAGTCTGGTTGAGTGTGACGCTCAACACACAATATATGTTTCTTGTAATAGTGGATGTAGATGCCTAAGATCAGGTGTAGTGTTAGGCAAGATTACTTGGAGCTGTCTGTGGTTATGGGGATACAGGAAGGTTTCACCAAGCTGCTGGCAAACCTGGGTCACTGCTCTCCCTGGGGAAGTTTGCTCCTGAGGAGGGAGAGCACCGACTATATGGCAAGGGTACAGGATCACTTTGTTAAGGTCATTGGCAAGGCTGGATTTGGGCAGACTGGGTGCTGGTTGACCGGTGGGCAAAACCACAGGTCTTTATACAGTTTTAGAAGGGTGAAATTCTGTGTGAGGGGAGTGGCTGAGAGACTTATCTGAGTTATACATGCACAGTGAACTCAGCTGGCGCCTTGGCATTGACTGAGATTATCTATTTGAAACTTGTGCCTATGCGGGGGTGGGGGGCAACTCTGCTAAACTCCTATGCTTCTATCTGTTTCAAAAGGATGAGATTTTGCTAAGCAGCTTATGTCACAGGGTTCCATGCACACAAGATATGGGAGCTTAGGAATATAGCAAAGTTGAGTCAGCTTGGAAACAGCTAACAGGCCATGTTCTCTCCTGTGTCCACTGCTTCTCCTCTCTCCACCTCCATGGGCCAGGTTCCATAAGTATTGTCTGTGTCTGCGTAAAGTTGTTTCCATCACACCTGATGGTTGACTCAGGGAGGGGGGAGTGGGCAAAGGTTTCACAGGTTATTAAAATAACATTTCCAAAGGTAATACAGCAAATTCTTCCCCTCCTGTGCAATTCTGGTCGTAGCGCAATGGAGAGAAGCCTTGGACTTTAACGGGTTAAGAAAGCTCCGACTCCTGAGTTTAAGCGCTGCCTTTGGAACTTACTAGCCATGTGATTGTTCTTAGCCTCAGTTTTCTGTCTGTAAAATGGAAATAATAATAATAGCACCTCCATCACAGGGTTGTGAAAGTCAAATAAGATCAAACATTCACAGAGGTTTACAAACCTTAATGGGTCATATTAAATGTGAGCTCTCAGTTATAGTACTAGACTGGTTAGAGATACAGGCTTCTTCTGTTGGAGCCTAGGATATGGAGGATGATTGAGTTCAGTCCCATGGGAATTTCTTTGATCCATAAGCCTACAGAAGAGTGTCTTCTTTTGGTGTGTCAGCACATCTGGCATCATGCCACATGGTGAGAGAAGATACATATGACCCATATGTACAGGCAAGAGTAAGGTTCGAGATTCTGTCTTTTTACTTCTAAGTCCAGAACAAGCCCTTGGCCTTCATGGAACATTATTATTGCTAGAATCCACTTCCTTGAAATGGAAAATCTCACCACAGGAAAAGTGAAGGGCTTTTCATTTGTTCCCAGAACTAAAATGAGAGGGAAATTGAACAAGCTTTTACGGACAAAGAAAAATATGGCTGATTTTACTGAAGTCAGTCTTAGTCAAAGGGGTTTCTGTGCATTGTATTCACAGCTGGTTTGGGAGTTAGGAAACCCTGGTTCAAGTCTGGACTCTGGTATTTACTAGTTGTATAATTGCAACTTTTTGATCCTTAGTTTCCTCATCTATAAAATGGGAAATCCAATTCACTATTTACTTCCTGAAGTTGTCATGAGAAAAGTCCTCTGTAAAAATTTCATGCATCACATAAATATATTTTTCCTAATTTTGACATAGGTGAAATGTTATTTGACTGTATGAGTTCCTGAAACGCCATGTTCCTCAGCTTCCAATACTTTAACAAAATGGGGATACATATCACTTGGGAATCAGCTAGTGACAGGAGATGGGGAGGAGGATTATATTCTTCTCTTCTTAATTAGAAAGGCACTGTCCAAAAGTAACCTCAGGGGTAGCAAAGGTAGCAGGTCTCTCCCATTCTCCTTTATCCTTTATATACAGTAAGTGCTTAATAAATACTTTTTCATTCTTTCATAGTGTTCTTGAGAAGTCCTCAGCCTGACTGAATTCAACCTAATCCGCCATGCTCTTATTAAACACCTATTATACTTGAGGCATTGTGGGTGGAGAGGTGGGTGAGGCAGTGCTATGCCCTATAATGACAAGATAATTTGAGAGAGGGAAGGGGTTGGGGGGGGGTGGTACTTTGACAGCTAAGAAAGAGAGGAAGGGAAAGTTTCTTTTCAGAGTTTGGCCCATGAGCCTACCTGTGAAGGGCCGAACTCCCTTTTAAGAGTCATGATGAGAAGGGAAGATGTCCCAGTCTGGGGACAACTTGTGCAAAGATGTGAAGGTGTAATGCTAATAAGTTAAAGATCTTCCCTACCCATTGATGAGCCTGCCAATTAAGGGAAGCTTAATTAGGGGAGGCCCATACCTTTTGATAATTTTTCTAATGAGGCACTGGTTCTCAAGGGTGGTGATGCCCTTTGGCTTTGAAAAATATATAAATACTCTGAGGTGAGGTTTTACTTTGGGGCTTACTCATTGGAAGTGTTTGGCCAGACAGGACTCTGGAAAGCTGCTAAGGAGCCTCCTGACTTTGAAAACCCAGATGTTGTTGCTTCTCTCTCTGGTAACTGTATGTATTGATTATGGTCAGACAGTTGGAAGCCCTGTGTGTTAATTATTATCTGTTTGTATTTTCTCTGAAGTTCAGGGTGCTGACCTTTCCCCTTGAAGTGGGTGAATGATATATGTGCTTGATTAAAGTGATTGTTGACCTCTCAGAAGCTACTGTACTTTTGGAAAAGCAGATCTAAGAACCTGTGTAGCAGGCCCTCCTGTGTGTGTTGGGGTGCTTTCCGCTACAGAAAGCAAGAGATGGAATGTGGAGTTCTGTGACTGAATTATCGAGCCAATGAAAGACAGTAACATGACATCAGGGAGGCAGGCTGCAAAACAAATACAGAAACGTCAGAGATCATCAGGCTGAGAAATGGGAACACCTGAGAATTCATGAGTAGGAGAGGGACATAGCCAGATTTGTGCTTTACGATGACCAATTTAGCAGCTCTCTGCAGGAACTAGAGCCAGGAGATGTAGAGTTGAAGTGGGCCAGAACGTAAAATGTATAAAGGGGAGAAATGTGAAGTGGAGCTAGAAATCTAGGTTAAAGTCAGACTGTAGAGGGCTCAAGGAGAAGACTAATGAGTCTATGTGATTATAGAAGCAGTAAGGAGCCATGGAGAGTTTCTGAGCTCTGCCCTGGGTTGGACCATGAAAGATCACTGAAAGAGGGGAGGCCTGGAGAATGAGGTGGGAGTCTTGACCCCACAGCCAGCAGTTCACATGTTCAGATCCAGTTGTGTGGCCTTCTTGGACACACCTCCCTCTTTTTTAATTTGGTTCCCACTCTCTCAACTTCAGAGACTTGATGGGCATGTTTGATTATGTCTGTATGTCCATTTGAATAAACCCTTTCCATCTGCATCTTTTCTCTTCATTTTCTATAGAAGTGAACAGTGCTCCTGAGATGACATGTACATTTCCACTAGTGTTCTGTAAATTTGGATAAGTAGGATAATGAGTCTTGAAGTCCTGTGATGTTTGGATGGATGATAACTAGGAGCTTTCTTTTGACAAGGATAGTGTTTATGTACTCAAATTTTAAAATCTTGGGTATCAATCAGATGTATACCAGGGATAGATGATATGTGGTCAGTTTGGAGACCTGTTCAGGAGGATCATAGGTGCATTATGTAAATCAGTTTACACAGGGTGGTCATTTTTTTTTAATAAAAATTTATTTATTCAACTTTTTACATTCATTTTCACAAAATTTTGGGTTCCAAATTTTCTCCCCTTTTATCCCCTCCCCCCACGCCAATACACCGAGAATTCTAATTTTCCCTATCACTAATCTGCCCTCTCTTCTATCATCCCTCCCTTCTCTTGTCCCCATCTTCTCTTTTGTCCTGTAGGGCCAGATGACTTTCTATTCCCCATTACCTGTATTTCTTATTTCCTAGTAGCAACAACAATACTAACCAGTTGTTCCTAAAACTTTGAGTTCCAAATTCTCCCCATCCCTCCCTCCCCACCCATTCCCTTTGGGAAGGCAAGCAATTCAATATAGGCCCTATCTGTGTAGTTTTGCAAATGACTTCCATAATAGTCGTGTTGTGTAAGACTAACTGTATTTCCCTCCATCCTATCCTGCCCCCCATTGTTTCTATTCTGTCTTTTGATCCTGTCCCTCCCCAAGAGTGTTGACTGCAAATTGCTCCCTCCTCCCATTGCCCTCCCTACCATCATCCCCCCACCCTTGCTTATCTCCTTCTCCCCCACTTTCCTGTATTGTAAGATAGGTTTTCCTACCAAAATGACTGTGCATTTTATTCCTTCCTTTAGTCAAATGTGATGAGGGAAAACTTCTTGTTTTTTTTCTCAGCTCTCCTCTTTTTCCCTCCACTAAAAAGTCTCCTGCTTGCCTCTTGAATGAGATATAATTTACCCCATTCCATTTCACCCTCTTTCCTCCCACTACATTTCTCTCTCAGCATTTACCTTAATTTCTTTTTAGATATGGTCCCATCCCATTCAATTCACTCTGTGCTCTCTGTCTCTGTATGTGTATGCATGTGTGTATGTGTGTGTGTGTGTGTGTGTGTGTGTGTGTGTGTGTGGTCCCACCAACTACCCAGATACTGAAAAATTTTTAAGAGTTACAAATATTGTCTTTCCATGTAGGAATGTAAACAATTCACTTTTGGTAAGTCTCTTATGACTTCTTCATGCTTCTTCTCATTCTTGTGTTTGAAAGTCAAATTTTCTTTTCAGCTCTGGTCTTTTCATCAAGAATGCTTGAAAGTCCTCTGTTTCATTGAAAGATCATATTTTCCCCTGAAGTATTTTACTCAGTTTTGCTGGGTAGGTGATTCTTGGTGTTAGTCCTAGTTCCTTTCACTTCTGGAATATCCTATTCCATGCCCTTCGATCCCTTAATGTAGAAGCTGCTAGATCTTGTGTTATCCTGATTGTATTTCGACAATACTGGAATTGTTTCTTTCTAGCTGCTTGCAATATTTTCTCCTTGACCTGGGAATTCTGGAATTTGGCCACAGTGTTCCTAGGAGTTTCTCTTATTGGATCTCTTTCAGGCGGTGATCGATGGATTCCTTCTGTACTTATTTTGCCCTCTGGTTCTAGAATATCAGGGCAGTTTTCCTCAATAATTTCATGAAAGATAATGTCTAGGCTCTTTTTTTGATCATGGCTTTCAGGTAGTCCCATAATTTTTAAATTGTCTCTCCTGGATCTATTTTCCAGGTCAGTTGTTTTTCCAATGAGATATTTCACATTCTCTTCCATTTTTTCATTCTTTTAGTTTTGTTTGGTGATTTCTTGGTTTTTCTCAGAAAGTCATTAGCCTCCATCTGTTCCATTCTAATTTTGAGAGAACTATTCTCTTCAGTGAGCTTTTGAACCTCTTTTTCCATTTGGCTAATTCTGCTTTTGAAAGCATTCTTCTCCTCATTGGCTTTTTGAACCTCTTTTGCCAACTGAATGAGCCTATTTTTCAAGGTTTTTTTTCTTCAGCATTTTTTTGGATGTCCTTTAGCAAGGTATTGACCCGTATTTCATGCTTTTCTTGCATCTCTCTCATTTCTCTTCCCAGTTTTTCCTCCACTTGTCTAACTTGATTTTCAAAATCCTTTTTGAGTTCTTCCATGGCCTGAGCCCACCGGACATCCCCCTGGGATGTCTGGGATACAGAGGCCCCGACCTCCACGTCTTTCCCTGATGGCAAGAATAGTTCCTCGTCATCAGAATTGAAAGGTGAGAACATCTGTCCCCCAAGAAGGTAGCTTTCTATGGTCTTATTTTTCTTCCCTTTCCTGGGCATTTTCCCAGCCAGTTACTTGACTTCTGAGATTCCTGTCCACCCCCGCCTAGATCCGCCCAGCTAGTGCTTGGGGTCTGAGATTCAAATGGGCTTTCTGTGGCAGGCGCAACTGCTATTCAATGTGAGCTTAAGTTCTGGTACTGGGGTGGGGGCAGGGCCGCCTCCCAGGCTCAGTTCCCTCAGGGGCTTTAGCAGGTGGGGGGGCAGGGCCACCTCCTAGGCTCAGTTCCCTCAGGGGCTTTATGCAGAGACCTTCAGTAATGGGGTGGGTGGGGGCAGGGCCGTCTCCCAGGCTCAGTTCCCTCAGGGGGTTTATGTAGAGACCTTCGGTAATGGCCCTGAAATTCTGCCTGCTGGTCCAGGAGTCCTGGGGGCCGCCACCACTGTCTCTGCCGCTGCCTCTGCCACTGCCTCCTGAAGGGGCCCGAGTCACAGAGACACCCTGCTCCCCTCTCGGCTAGCCCAGACGTCTCTCACTGACCTGTAGCGCCTGTGGGTGGAGGCACCTTCCCGGTCGCCAGAGATTCCGTCCCTGAAGCCTGCTCAAATCTGCTCCTCTGGGGCCGTGGCCAGGGCAGCTCAAGGGTGGGCTCCACTTTTCGGGGCGTGACGGACCCTGGGGACCGCTCTCCAGGGCTCTCTGGAACAGAGATCTTTTCCACTGTGTTTCTGCGTGCCTTGCCATGATCCAGAATTTGTGGGGAGTTTTTCTTGCAGGAAATATATGGGCTGTGGGTTCGGAGCTAGCATACGTGAGTCTTTCTACTCTGCCATCTTGGCTCCACCCCCCAGGGTGGTCATTTTTATTATATATAATATATACTAATATATATTATATCACAGTCCAATGATAATAATCTCTCCAGTTATTTAGAGCTATGTCTAATTTCCATGAAGAGAGTTTTGTTGCTATATTCATATAATTTCTGTATGCGTCTCAGTAAGGATCCTCTTGGAGATTTGAAGCATTTTCTAGTTATTTTGAGTAGTATTTCTTTTTCTATCTTCTCCTAAAGGGCATTGTTGGTAACATAAACAAACGCTAATCATTTGGACCCTTGCTATGTGCTAGCTGCTGTCTAGCTACCTTCAGGTCATTCAGCCACCAAGCTGACTTTCCCTACCCTATGCTCCGGAACACAATGCAAACTACTGTTTGGCATTTCAAGATCTTCACAGTTTGTAGCCAATACATCCATTAGATTTCTCCTTCTTTCTCTCTGTCTTCTAAGCAAACCAGCAAACTAAGCAAATTATTTCCTGTACATGACACATCATCTCCCCCAAGCAGGGGATGTGATCCCTCCTTGATACCACCTCCTAGAACCTTATGAATCCTAGAAGCTTGACCCAATGACAGCTCCCTACATAAAGTCTATCCCAATTAAGTCAGTTGCTGAGGCCAAACCAGAAAATATTGTGTAGATATACTGGTTGGAATTTTCAGAATAAAGGTAGCTGTGTACACATGCAAACACGTAAGTGTATAACACTGAACACTGAAACAGGATCACATGTACACACATGCACATAGACAAGTGCACACAATGCAATCTTGAGGGGAAGATTTTTTTTTTTATTTTTCCATTCATATTAGCATCACTCAGAACAGTAGCATTATGGTAGTCCAGGGTGAGGCTACTTCTGGAGAGCTCTCACCAATCAGGAGTCAGAGCATCAGGCAGGAAGCTGAAGATGGCCAGGTCAGAGGCTGGAGGCAAAGAGGAAGAGATAGTGAGTTCAGTTTTCCTGTGTAGAGTTTGAAATGTCTGTAGGACATCCAGTTGGAGATGTTCATTAGACAGGTACTGATGCAGGACTGAAGCTGAGGAGAGAGACTACAGCTGACTACGTAGATTGGGGATTCATCTATATAGTATCCTTAGTTGATGAGATCATCAAGAGAAAGAGTATAGAAGAAAAGGAGAGGGCCCAGGGCAAAGCCCTACTACATATCCACAAATAGGTAGTGGGACAAGGTGACGACCTTGTAAAGAGCATGAAAACGAGCACAGAGAACCAGGAAGGCTATGCTCTGAAAGCCCAGAGGGGAGGAGTTGTCCACAAGGGAGGGTCAAGAGCAGTTTCAGATGTGATACAGAGTTCAAGTATGATGAGAACTGAGCAACAAGCTCAGAGAGAATGGTTTGAAAATCAGGTTGAAAGCTAGATCACAAAGATTCATCAGAAGCTCCTTAGAGTTTTAGAGTTGGAGCTACACTAGGAGAACTAAAGAGAAAGGAGCTATACTAGGAGAACTAAAGAGAAAGGAGCTATACTAGGAGAACTAAAGAGAAAGGAGCTATACTAGGAGAACTAAAGAGAAAGGTTTGTCTCTCTCCTTCCCAACCCTCTCTCCTCCCTTGCCCAAGTCATATTTGTCTGTGTGCTGGGAATTTTGATAACCCAAGGTCCTTTCTTGTTATGGCCTGCCTTCATCATTTGGAGGTAGCAAAAGCTAAAGGTGTAGATCTGGCAAACAAGTGACTAATTCCACTTCTGGATCTAATTACTGCATACCCTAGCCATACAACGGACTTATCACCAATGATGATGTTTAAAAAAAATGTTAATTCCTTAGCATTAATTGAAAAAAACAAAACAAAACAAACTCATGTCTCTATGGAACTTTAAGATTTACAAAGCATTTTGTTCACAAATGCCACACACATTAGGAAGCATAAATATACTTTAGTGGATTTATGATCTCTTCCATTTGGATATTCCCCTCAGCAATGCAGTTGTCTTCCCATTTTGGGATGCCTCCCTGGACACCTGTTGTCCATCACCTCCCACGTATTTGATACAGTGGAAGTCCTTCCTCCCTTTCTCCTGACATCTTCAAGATACTAGTGGAATGAAGCACTCAGGGAGCCCCTTTGCCCTGCCTTACCCTTGCCTTGTCACCAGCCAGTCCTTTTCCTTTCTCATTTTAATATGTATGGTAAATACTACTCTCCCTGGTGTAAAGATGAAGAAACTGGGCCTCCAGAGTAAATCATATCAGTCAATAAACATGAACGGCCTGGCACATAGTCACAGTTAATAAATGCTTATTCTCACCCCTTCCCCTCCCTCTTCCACCTCTTGGAGTCTCTATGTCTCTTCAAGGCTCAGCCCAAGTGCCCCCGCCTAGAAGTATCCTTTTCCAGTTTTCCTTAATTAAGTGTTCCCTTGCCCACCCAGTTACTTTACATTAATTGTGTATAGTTTTGTATCTGTTTATGTTGTTTCTTCAAGGAGAAGGTAAGCTCTTTGAGTGAAGTGGTTAGCACCATTTGTCTTTATTTCTCTAGCACCTAGGATAGTGTCATGCTAGACTCTTATGTAGTAGATGCTTAACAAATGCTTGAATGGAACTGATTGTGGCAAAGGCAGAATTTGAACACAGAATTTCCTACCTCCAAGGTTTGTCTTTTATATACTACCTTCCATATTTTATATTGCTTCTTGGTAGATGAGTGTGTTCCAAACAAAGAACTGCCCCCTGAGCTCCTTTCCAGCTTGGGGATTCTCTGATCCTGGGCATTGACTGAGCTTAACAGGAAAACTCTGCCCCTAGTATTCTACTTCAGGGAAACTATTCTGTGACAGTTTTTTTTCCAGCTAAGAACAAAATAAACTCTGATGATAACTAGCATTCTGTCTCCCATTTTCAAGTCTGATTTAAGTTTTATTTACTGATGAGTCCTTTGAATCCTTCAAGAATTCTGGAATGGTGATGGAAAACAAAGATGCTGGTTCTTCTTTCCCAGAGCCATCTTGGGGAAGCTGCTTCTCAGTTTGGTTTTGGATGAATACTAGATGAAACAAACGTCAAATTTTAAAAAAAGCCCGTTTCACATAGATGGGCTGCAGTCTTGTTGGGAAGGTTGGAATAAATTCAAACTTTTCTTTCCTTTCTTGAGCTCATGACTAGTTCAGAGTAGGGGAACCAGTATAGGAAAACTAACACTTTTAGTGAGCAGGGCTCATATGAACTTTGCAAAATGGCCATACTGATTTACCATTGGAGAGCTGGGGAATAAATTAATATACTCTTTTCATACTTTGCTACCCCATCCAAATGTGAATGTGATGGTAGGATGTATAGAGGGAATAACTGACTTGCTAGGCCCTCAGATTGATGATGTGAAATGATTTAGAAAGATGTTTATAGGAAAAGGAAATGTTACTGAGACTCTGCTCTTTATGTAATTTTGGATGAATGGAAATATTTCATGATTCAATATTTGCAGCATAAAATTGACTCCCTTATTTCCAGTTCAGAGAGTTGTAAAGCAGGAAGGAACTTGTCTGTATTTTTGAGTAAAGAGGTGCCCCAAATTATGAGTCACCAATGGGATGTGGCAGCCAAAGAAGCCAATTGGAACTTACCATGAGTCTACTGTCTAGAATAAGTTGGTGGGAGGTGGAGTGGGAGTGATAGACCCATGATATTTTGCTTCAGTTAAGCCACACCTGGTATGTTGTGTCCAAAGAGAGACTGAAATGGGGAGGAGACTTGAAATGATGCCACATGAGGATTGTGTGAAGGAATGGGGAGAGGGGTATTAATTTTGGTGAAGAGAAGATGTGGTGGAGATAGGGGGAAGGGGACATGATCACTGTCTGAAGAGATTTGAAAATGTCCCATAGTTCAGAGAGATTAGAATCATTCTGCTTTTTTTATTGTTTGAGCTCATATTTGAACTCAGGTCTTCCTGACTCCACGACAGGTGCTCTATCCACTGCACCACCTAGCTGCCCCTAAAGGTACAATTCTTAAAAATATAAGCTCTCTAAAAACAGAATCTTTTGTCTTGGGAGGAAGTGAGTTAATAGGATCATAAAATAATAGAATTGAAGCTATAGGTGAATTTATAGGTCAGTCTTTTTCCCTTCACACTCACCCCCATATTATAGAAGTGGAAGCTGAGGCCAAGAAGGGGACAAGTGTATTGTTGAAGGTGACACAATGTTAAGTGTCCCTGATTTTGGAAATACTTGAGAAAAAGATAGATAGTTCCTTGTTGGGTTATTTTAAATGGGTTCCTATTTCACTTGAATAAGATGACTTCTGAATTCCCTTCAGATTCTAGGGAATTAAGTTATCCTATGATTTTTGGATTACTGTGAGTCAACAAATTTAACACCTACCAACATAGTAAACACCCTTTAAGATCTGATGATAAAAGACTTGGATTAACAAAAAAAAATCTTATATGCCTGGGAAATTCAGCATTTTTTAGTTTATTTTCCTCAGCATCAAACTGAAAGATTCTGTTCCTGAAGGCCTGTAAGCATTTGTGTACTCAGAATAAGCAGCACCTTCCCTGTTTCTGAGAAGGAATGGTAATAATAACAACAGTAATGACGATAGTGGAGGTGGTAATAGTAGTAACAAAACATTCAGTAGTTTGCATAGTGCTTCATAATATTGTTTCATTTGTTCTTTATGAGAACCTCAACTGTGGGTGTTCTCCATGATGTTCCCCTAGGCTCTCTTCTCCCTCTTTACCAAAGAAGAGCATGCCATCAGAGAAATTGTGGGGGAAGAGGATGAGTTCAGTTTTGGACATATTAACTTTAAGGTGTTTCTGGGAGACCCAGTTTGATATGTCCAGTCAAGTGATATAGAACTCAGGGGAGAAAGACAGGGACAGAGACGGAGAGTTGTGGGGTGGGGAGAGACAGAGTCCAACTCTGCCACCTAGTAATCTTCCTTATTAGATTGCCTTCCTACTACAGTAGAAATTGCTTAACACCCAAGCTCCAGAAGAGTTTATCCTAAGTGCTAGAACTAATGTAAACAGAGAATTACACTATTACCACCGCATGTGGTGTTATAATTACATCAGAATGCTGCTTGGCTACGGGTGCAATGAATGCGCCACACTGTCGCCAAGTTTGCAGATGTTGAACCTTATTTTTATGAAGCATGACAATGCCCAGCAGGATCCATTTTGGCTGATTATCCTCAAATGAAAGCAAATATTAAAAGGCAAGATAATTAAAAGTATATGCCCCAGCAAAGGATGTGTCTCCCATTTCTCTTGCTGGCGCTTTGAAATAGTTCAAATTTCTAAACCAGCTCTCGTGCTTATAGCAATGAAAGGATGTCTTAAATTTAGACATATGTCTTCATGCTGCTTAACGTGGCAGAACAAAAACAGAACTGGAGACCACCATGAATTGATTTCTAAGTGATGGCCCACTAGAGAACACTTCGGATTCTACGGGGTAGAATGTGATCGCTGGTTTGGGGAGATGCACTTCCCCCAGTAATTGGTTTTCAAGTTTTGTCTTTTACAATCTAGGAAGATAACCCTGCCAGCCCCCCAACACAGTAGGCACCTATTTATTTGTTTGTTTAGGTTGTTCATTTGCGATAGTGCCAAAGAAGCTGAGAGTAAACTGGACTCATTGAAAAATGGAGCATTTGTTTGCAAGAAGAGAAAGTCATCTCTGCTGGCAAGAGTACCATTCCCTTGAGAGCTGCCCAGATTGGAAAAGCAATTTAACCTTATCAGGATGCTACAACTTACAAGTGACCACTTAGGCATGACTCCCAAAGGTTAGCACACTTAGATTAAATATGGAGATTGGTAGCCTGTGACATCACGCCCAGAGAATCAATTAATATTTTTAAGAGCCTACTGTGTGCTAGGTTCTGTGTTAAGTCCTGGGGATATAACAAGAGGGGAAAAAAGTCATTGCCCTCAAGAAACTTAGTTTAGTGGAGAAAATGACATGCAAAAAATATATACAAAGGAAACTATATGTAGGATAAAGAGGAAATAATTAACAGAAGGAAGGCACTAGAATTAAGAGGGGTTAGAGAAAGCATCCTGTAGAAGGTGAGATTTTAGTTGGTACTTTAAGCCAGAGAGGTCAGTAGTCCTAAGGACACCTGGGAAAGGAAGAACATTCTGGGCATGTTGCGTAGCCAGAGAGAATGCCCAGAGTTGAGAGATGGAGGGTTTTGTTTGTGGAACAACCAGGAGCCCAGTATCACTGGGTTGAAGAGTACATGGAGGAGAGTAAGAAGACTGCTTATTATGAGAGGCTTTGAATGCCAAACAGAACATTTTGTATGTGCCCCTGGAGGCAACGGGAAATCATTTGAATTGATCAAGGTGGGGGAGGTGTATGACATGATCAGACTTGTCCTTGAGGCAAATCACTTTAGTGGGTGGATGGAGGATAGATTGGAGTGATGGACTGAAAGAGGCAGCAGCTGTTTTGATAATCTAGATGTGAGGGGATGAGGGCCTGAAACAGTGGTGGCATCATCAGAGAAGAGAAAGGAGCATATCTGAGGAATACTACAAAGGTGAAATTTGTAGGCTGTGGCAACAACTGGAATATGAGGACGAGATAGTGAGGAATCTAGGATTAAATTACTCCTAGATTGTGAGCCTGAGGGATTGGGAGGATGGTATTCCCCTCTAGAGTAGTAAAGAAAGTAGTGAGAATGATTTAGAAGGAAAGATCATGAGTTCTGTATTAGATAGTTATTTTAAGATATCTCCTCAGGTTTGAGGTGTTTGAAAGACAGTTGGAAATGTGAGATTGGAGGTCAACAGGGATTTCGGCAGGAAAGGTAGATTTGAAAATCATAAATATAAATCTGATTTTACTTGTATAGAAAGATTTTTATAATTGGTATAATCATATTTTTAAACTTTTATTATTGATATAATCAACTATATTAATATTTTTCCTTATATTAAATATCCTTGCATTCCTGGTATAAATCCCATTTGATCATAATGTATAATCTTTGTAATATATTGTTGTAATCTTTTAGCTAGTATTTTATTTAGAATTTTTACATCCATATTCATTAAGAAAATTGGTCTGTAATTTTCTTTCTATGTTTTAAAAATTCCTGGGTTAGGTATCAGTATCATATTTGTTTCATAAAGGAGTTTGGTAGGATCCTTTCTTTGCTTATTTCTCCAAATAATTTATTTAATATTGAAATTAGTTGATCTTTACATATTTGATAAAATTCACTTGTAAATCTTTTGACCCAGTAAACCACTACTAGGTCTCATTTTAAAGATGCCTATAGAAAAAGGAAAAGGACCTATATGTACTAAATTGTATCTAGCAGCTAGCTCTCTTTGTGGTGGCAAATATCTAGAAATAGCAGGGATGTCTGTCAATTG
Organism: Bettongia penicillata ogilbyi; assembly: GCA_023548195.1. Taxonomy (NCBI): domain Eukaryota; kingdom Metazoa; phylum Chordata; class Mammalia; order Diprotodontia; family Potoroidae; genus Bettongia; species Bettongia penicillata. Next base: position 472,623 of record JAJHZJ010000344.1, read on the forward strand.
GGGAATGACTGAACAAGTTGTGGTACATGATTGTGATGAAATACTATTGTTCTTTAAGAAATGACAAGCTCAATGATATTGGAAAAAACATGGAAAGATTTGCATGAAATAATGGAGAATGAAAAGAAAAGAACCAAGAGAACACTGTACACAGAAACAGCAAGAATGACTTTCAGCAAATAAGTTATTTAGACTATTATAAATACCGAAATTAACTATACAGGACATATGAAGAAAAATGTTACCTTCATCCAGAGAAGGAAATGAGAAATAGAAGTAGGTATAGAATAATTTTACACATATATGTGTACACAAATAGGTATATGTATATAATATATGCACACAAATAGGTCTATCCGCCTCTCCATCATTTGTGCCTAATGGTGGCCGTCTCTAGGTCAATGGGGAGAGAAGGGGGAAAAAAGAAAAAAAAAAAAGAAATGTACATGATAATTTTGTTGTATATTTAAAAGGGATAGCAAGTTGTACAGATTAGATTAGCAATTTCATGTGCAGTCATCTTTTTTCTTATACTATGTTATGAAAATTCTTGTTTTGTTACATAAATTAAAAATAAAATGAATTTTAAAAAGTAAGTATACATAGGAGAATATATGTACCAGATAACACTGAGAGAAGGAGCTTGCCCACAGAAAGCAAGATAACTCAGCTTAAGTAAGAGAGGCTTAAGTAAGAGAGTCTCAGAGCTTTCCTAAGGGAAGAGTCTCTCAAGTCCATAGTATAGCTAGTTAAAGACTTAGTTCTACATGTCAGCTTCTCCAATTTTCCTCTCCCTTTAGTAACCTAAAGAAAGGTTGGAATGGTACATTCTCTTTCTTTCAAAGCCAGAAGACAAATGAGTCTAGATCTCTCTTATATCCCACCTTCACCAACCCCACCTACACCCAATGAGAAGAGAGTCCCTTGCAACTGGCCCTTTGAGGCAAGGGTTATTATACTTACTTATATTTGCATTTTGGCACATAGTGAATAATAAATGGTTTATCTATATCTATATATACCTATCTAAAAAACAAAAACCAAAACTATAGAGATGGTAATTAAATCTATGGAAGCTATTGAGATAAAAGTAATAGAGAGTAAGAAGAGAAGTCTGGGGATAGAACTGTGAGAAACATCTACACTTACAAAGTGTGATCTGGAGAAGAATCCAACAAAAGATGCAGAGAAGGTATGGTCAGATAGGCAGGGGGAGAACCAGGTGAAAGTGGTATCCTGAAAACCTAGAGAGAAGAGAGTATCAAGGAGAGAGTCATCAACAGTGTCAAAGACTGCAGAAAGGTCAAAGAGAATGAAGACTGAGGAAAAGCCATTGAAACAACTAAGAGATCATTTGTAACTTTGGAGAGAGCAGTTTTGGTGGAATGATAAAGTCAGAAGGCAGATTTTGAGAAGAGAGTGGAAGTGGAGGACAGGAAGTAGAAGCACCTATAGCAGATAATCTTTACAAGGATTTTAGTTATAAAGGGCAGAAGAGAAATAGGATGATAGATGACAAGGATGAAAGGATCAAGTGAAGATTTTTTCTGGATAGGGAAGACATTAGCATATTTGTAGACAGAAAAAAAGTAAGTAGAGAGGGAAAGATTGGAAATAAGTAAGAGTGAGAATGTCAGAAAGGGCAGTCTGTTGGAGGAGATGGGATACAATGGGATTACCTGAGCAGGTAGAGGAGTTTAAGAAGTAAGGCCACCTCTTCATGGGAGATAGGAGTGAAGGAAGAGAGAGCTGCAGAAGGTACCTGAGTTTTAGGAGTTGAGGAAGAGGAGAAAAAAGGGGGCTCACAATGAATGGCCTCAGTTTTTTTTTGAAAGATATAAAGTAAGGTTCTCAGCTAAGAGTGAGAGGAAGGGGAGCCATGGAAAGTTGAGGAGGAATGAAAAGGTTTGGAAGAGCCTCCGTGGAGAGTGGGAAAATGAGTTGATAAAGAAGATATACTAAAATTGCCTAGTGTCAGTGAGGGCTCAGTTGAGGTGTCACATAACATAAATTTGTAGAGGACCTAATCAGAACAGTTGTATGATTTTCTCCACCTTTGTTTAGTAGCACATGTGTAGATGTGAAGGTGATGAATGGTGGGAGTTATCCAAGACTGAGGCTTGACTAGGCATAATTGGCAATATGAGAAGGGAGCTAGGGATTCAAGAGAGGGAAACAATGTTGAGTCCAATTGGTTCACCAAAGAATTAAGATGGGGAGAAGAGGAGAGAATGGCTAGTGTAGGGAAGATGACCTGGGGAAAAAATTGAAAGGTCAGTGAATTGGAGGTCACAGTTAGATGAAGAGTAGGGTATTATGTAAAGGAAGTCAGTGGGAGAAGTGAAAAGCCAATAGATTATGGTCCAAAGAGGGAATTTTAGAATTCTTGTACATGGAAGTGGCACATATGTGGATGATGGCAGATCAAGAGTATGGCCACCTTTGCATGTGGCTAAGGTAGGGTGGAGGAGTAGAAGATGGGAGGGGAATAGGTTGAGGTACTGATATGTAAGACTATTTGAGGGAGAAGCATTATATATATTCAAGCTCCCTATGATGAGGCTAGGAATTGGGAAGAGGAGAATAATTATAAGCCAGATATCAAACTCATTAAGAAAAGAAGGGAAGTGACTTGGGAGTCTGTAGACAAGAGCGACCAACATTTTGATTGGCTGGTAGATATGAATAGCATGAACATCAAAGGAAGAGATGTTACTGAGTGAAGGAGCAACAGAGAAAACCTGGAAGTGACAGTGAGAAGCAAGAAACATTTCAGTTCTCCTGCTTCAGCTGGTGAGCTGAGGAGAATGAGTGAAGGTGCAGACACTTCTGGAAAGGGTGGCCAGGGAGGCTGTCATCAGGGGAAGATCACATTTCAGTAAGAAATAGTCGGTGGAATAGAATAGAAAGAAAAGGAGAGAAACAGATTTTAAGGTGCAGAGAAGGTTGTTTCCTATGGAACAAGCATTCCAGAGAGTAAGGGGGTGGGTGGAGTTAGGATGAAACTTTTGGGTGGGAAGGTTGAGCAGGGTGGTAATGAAGGATTGGGTGGGAGGTTGGATGAAGATCTATAGGAGTTCAGAGTCACAAGCAGATGAACTTGTGTGAGAATGCTCATCGCTGAGGGGGCCACTCCTCGGCCCTCAAAAGATACTATGGGAAAGACAGTAGTGACATGGGCATAGGGGGAGGAAGAGCTTAGAGATAATGAACATGCTAGCCAATTGTTAGGGTCCAGAACAGTCTTGGCAATGTAGAGTGTTGGGCTGAATTAAAAAAGATGAATTTAGTAAAGATGAACACAAAGTCTTACACTTGGGTTCCCAAAATGTGCTTCACAAGAACAAGATGGGGAGACATGTTGGGATAGCAGTGTGTCTGCCTGAAAAAGGTATGGGAATTGTAGAGTGTGCCAAACTCCGTAGGAGTTCACAGAGTGAAAGTTAATGGGGAAGGGAATGAGCATTTGTAACATGCCTATGATATGTCAGGTACCGTTCTAAGCACTTTGCAAATATCTTATTAACATATAATTAATTATACGCATAATTATATATTATATCTAATTATGTTAGCCTATGATCATATGTGTATTTAATTATGTAATATTACTATATAAAATAATGCTGCATCGTGCATGGTAAGAGAGACAGATATTCCAGGAATACAGAGGGCATTGTTTTCTTGACGTCTGCCCTATTGAGACCTTGTCTGGAGACTTGTGTTCAGTTTGAGGCACCATATTATGGGGACATTAACAGACTGCAAAAGGACCAGAGCAGGACACCCATGTTAGTGAAGGCCTCTGAGTCCATGCCATATGCAGATTAGCTGAAGGATCTGGGCATATATATAACCTGGAGAAGAGAAGAGAAGGCACAAGGAAGACATGATAAGTGTCTTTGAGTACTTGAAAGCATGTGGACTTGAAAGTACTTGAAAGTCACACGGCCATAGACTAGCCTCATTTTGTTTGGCTCCAGAGTTCACAACAATGAGCAGGGGGTTGAAAGTTGCAAAGAGGCAAATGTAAACATGGAATAAGGAAATACTTCTTCTCATGAGAACTCTCCTAATAGTGGAATGGATTGACTCAAACACTAACACTAATTTCACAGTTCACCCCCCACCAGACATTTTCAAACTAAAATTGAATAACCACTTGTAAATGTTTTGGTGGGGATTCTCTTTTGGGCCAGGATTGTTCTGGAGGGCCACAGAGGTCCCTTCCAACTCTGGGCCTTGTGAGTTCTATGAATTTTACTTGCTTCTCTTTCCTGTCAACCATCCATTCTCATCTTCAGTCTCCTGAAAGGCAGAATGATATGAAAAACTATTGTTCCTGGGTGAATTTCTGCTTAGCAGACTCTTTGAAGTGGTTAGGTGAGCTCTGGCCAGGAAGCTGTAGCATTTCAAAACTGGAAGGGGTCCCATGGGGCACCTAATCTAAGCCACAGTTAAAAAATGTCCTCTCTGGCATTCTTGTAAGGCAGTCATTCAGCCTCTGGAAAGCCATCAGAGGCCATTGAATCCAGCCTCCCTCCTTTTGTAGAGGAAGAAGCTGAAACCCAGAGAAATATAGTGACTAGTCCAGTGTCATATAAGTAATGAGCAGTAGAGGAAACCAATGACATACCTATGGTATTTGCCACCCAGACCACATCCTTTTCTAAGATTCTCCTTTAATAACCAGTAGCACACATAGCAAAATTATTTTCGATAATAATCATAGAATGGAATGAATAAAAATTACCAGAAAAGAAATGCAGTGAAAATATTATTCTTTTATTGAAGTGTATATATATATATATATATATATATATAACATACATATATATGTATACAATCATACCAGTAAAAATAATTTTGAAGAAAATAAATATTGTGATACACAAAAAGTAATAGATTAGTACTTTAAGGTTACATTAATATGGATATTTTTGAGAAAATAAAACTATATACCTACATATTTATCTGTTGCAATAATGAATAATAACATAGTTTCTATTTTTCAGCCTGAACTTCTGCAGTTTTGTCAATGATTTTATCAAAATTGATATTCACATATTCATGTTCAGGAGATAGTAAGGGCAGATTTGTCTGTCATTCATGGTTGATCAGTAAACACTTTTTACTAATTTTAATTTTGAAAAGTTTCTTTCACATGAAACAACAGATATACAAATACCTAGGAAAAGATTTAAACATAAATATGCTTGGCAGCGATTCAGAAAAATCATGTTTCATAAGTGAATTAAAAAAATAAAAATTTGCAAAAGGTATGATTTGGAAAACTAAAATCATACTACTGATATAATTCTTTATTTTCCTGATGTGTTCTTTAGTTTTAAATGCTTTTCAATGAAAAAAATTAAATTTTAAAGATATTATTCAAATATAGTAAAGTATTTTACATATGGGCCAGAATATGTATTTAGCAAGCAAAAATAGTAGACCTCACAGTTGTCTCTCTGTTGCCCTGTTTAAAATTTTATACATAAATAAAGACTCCAAGTGGTCATGTAGAATGACAGGATTATAGTTACTCACATTTTATTTATTCTTTTTTACAGTCATAGTGCTGTCTTTGTTTATTTGGAATCTACTCTTGAAACATGAGATGTTCCATGGGGACTGGAAATGCGAACTGTGTACTCCTTCAGAGCCATTTTGAATTTACTTGGAGTCCACATTGGGAGCAGGCATATATCTGGGAGTTCTTCTACTAACTTCCACTTAGAATTGTATAAACTAATCCAAAGATGCTGGATCCCCTCATTACCTGCTTCCAGGTCAGACTGGTACACTAGAGGTGGTGATAGTGGACTCCAAGTCCTCTGCTGCAGTATACACCTTATTCCACCATTGTATTGTACCTCTTCCTCTACCTTCTAAGGCAGTGGACACATTCCAGAGCCCAGGGACCTATTTGGAAGCTCAGTACTTCTACATCTTAGTTGATTGACCTTTTGTAGGTTGTTTCACCTCTGTAGACCTCAGTTCCTTGTATGTAAGATTGAGAAGGTTGGACTAGACCAGTAATTATTGAAATGAGGGGGACCCTGAAACTCTTTGAGGGCATCTGTGAGGTTAAAACCATTTTCATAATAATATTAAGACCATTTAATTTTAAATATGATAAATATCTATAGATACAACTCCCATAGATTAAAGCTCTTAAAGATCCTCAGCACTATTTAATAAATTAAAGGGGTCCTGAGACCATTATGTATGAGAACCACCAGATGAGATGATACATCTTTAAGATCTCATCCACCTCTAAATCCTGAGTATTGCTCCATTTGTTTTCTTAATGAGAGGCTGCCAGCCTTTTTCCATCTCCACTCTCCCTCCCTCCAAAGTCTTCCACATCCTTCACCCCAGTCAGGGAGGAAGACTTGAGATACCCTTTCATAAAAACTGCTAGTAATGAGATGAGAAGCCAACAGTGCTATCTAATGGCAACAGAGGACTGAGGGCCAACTGGGAAACTCCTGTAATATTACACTGCCCAAATCATGTGGTTATACTGACAGTGAGCATCATCAAAGAGGCCACCTTTCATTCACATCATTGTAGTTCATGAATCCTTTCTTCCAGAAGAAAAATGGAATGTGGTGAATGTGCAAAGCACCAAAAAGCAACATCAAACATGAAATTGACTTGCTGTAAAGTGAATAGAACCAAGAGACCAATTTATACAATAAGACCAATAAAGTAAGGTCCAACAACTTTGGAATCATTGAAAGCTCTGGTTAGTATCCATCCATGATTGTAAAGGACTAATGATGAAACTTACCACCCACATTCTGATAGAGAACTGAAGGACTCAGTGCAGAGTGTGATATACATACGCACACATATATACTATATTATTATTTTATGATTATGTATCATATGTAATTATATAATGACATTATACACACACATATATACATATGTATGACATGGCCAATGAAGGATTCATTTTGCTTGACTATACATGTTTGTAACAAGGGTTTTGTTTTCCTTTGTTTCCAGTCAGTGTTGGAGGGAGAAAAGAAGGATTTTTATTGATTGGAAAAAAAAAATAAAAAAAGACTTGATAGTCTAGAAAGCCCTATAAAACTTTCTACCTTTAGTAGTAATTGGCCAACTGGATATGCTGCCTGGTATTTTTGTCACCATTTTAGGCACATGATCATCTCTCCAGACTATAACTCCTAAGAGGGCAGAAGTAATGTCTGCCTCTGTATCCATGGCACCTGGTTCAAGGCATTAAGAAAAAGTAGGGTCTCAACAATTCCCCTGTAAAGTGTTAGTTGATGGTTATCCAAATCAAATAATTTCATTTATTGAGCATTTATTAAGTGCCTACTGTATACTCGGCATTGTTCAAGGAGTTGGTGCTACAAAAATAATAGTGAAATAGTCCCTGAACACAAGGAACTTACCTTCTATCAGATGAGAAAATGTACATGTTAAGTAGATACAAAATGCATAGAAAATAAATGGGAAGCAGTTTGGTTGGAAGAGATGCTAACTGCAGAAGAAGCAAGCCAAACCTCATTTATGAAATGGCTCTTTAGTTCTGAAGGAAGTCAGGGATTCCAGTAGGCAGGCAAGGAGCATGAGCCACAGTCTGGGGAAAATGCGTGGAGTTAAAAATGTTGTGTGAAGGGGCTAGACCATGAAGTACAAGACCAGACCACAGAGTCCAAGAAGGTATTGGGTAATAAACCTGAAAAAATAATCTGGAGCCAGACTGCAAAGGATTTTAAATGCCAAACATAGGGATTTGCATTTGAATTCAGGGCAACAGGGAACCTTTAAAACTTCTTGATCGGATGAGTAATAGTCAGATCTGAGATCCAGAAGTGCCACACTAGTAAGTTGATGGAGGATGGATCTGAGAAGGCAGGGAATGGAGGGACCAAATCAAAGTGGTGACTATATGATCAGAGAAAAGGAGATAGATGTGAAAAGTGAGGTGGAGATAAAATGGAGCTCGCAATTCACTTGGTATGGAAGGTGAGAGAGGGAGGATTCAAGGATGATTTGGAGAATGAAAGCTTGGGTGAATGAAAGATGGTTAGTACTCTTGACAGAAACAGGGAATGTAGGAGGGAAGGGAGCTTGTAGGGAAAAGGAGTTTTGTTTTGGATATTTGAGATACTCACAGGATGTGAAGCTATAAATGTTCTGCAGATAACTGGTTAAGCAGGACTAGCACTCAAGAAAGAGAATGTGTGTGTGTGTGTGTGTGTGTGTGTGTGTGTGTGTTATTTCTTTTTATTCCTTTGAAATTCAACACATTCTAGTATTCATGAACTACAACACTGTGAAGGAAAGGTAGCTTGTTTGATGATGCTCACTATGAACCTAAAAAAAAAAGGATTTGGGTATTGGGCTGTAGAGTGATAGTTCTTTTCTTTGAGTGGACATTGAAAGCAATTTGTCAACTCCTTTATGCCTTTCCTCTTGGAACACCTGTGGATTATCCTTCCATTGAACTGCCCTGTTTTCTGATTTTATTTGTAACTAGAATGTCAACATTGGTGTGGTGCCTCAAGTAGGGATTATATTATCACCTATATTCGAGGATTATAATGCCGATCAAATGAGGTAATATTGTAAAGTGCTTTGCAAATCTTAAAATTTGATATAAATGCTATCTAATGATCATTATTATGTATTCTTCTTAGTAGTGTGTCAATGGTCACTGGACAAAGATCTCATCTTAAAATTCTCGGCAATTATATTAATATAAATTATCTAAATACTATTCTGTAACCCTCTTTCCTGTGACTCAGCTACCATGACTGCAGTAGAAGGGAACCCACAGAAAAGAAGACCATTTGGATGTATTTCATGCATGAGTCCCTAGAGATGAGAGGTTCATCTCCTCTTTTGTGTTCTGGACCCAGCAATATGCTGAAGCATGCTCTGGTTGTTACATTTTCATTGTAATCATTTTCACCATAGAAATAAGCAAGTGCTACAAATCAGAACTTAAGCAATTATTTTATAGGTTGTCCAGATTTGGGAAAGTGTTAATAATGCAGATTTAACTATACATATATATATGTATCCTGTTTACATTTATTTTGGTCATCTGGTTGTTAAACCTTTACCAGCACGTTCCTGCATAGGTGCCTTTGGCAGTCTGGTGAAGTCAAATGGACTCCTCAGAAAGAATGTTTTAAATGTATACAATTTTTAATATTCATAGAATTATTTTAAGAAATTATATTGAAATATAGCTATGAAAATATTTTTAAAATGAAATCTAAAGAGTTGTGGTTGGGAACTCTATACAATAGAGACTCATAGTATAGTGGCTAGAGAATGTGCAGCTGTGCTAGGAAGAACTAGATTCACATCCCATCTCTGGTCTATATTGACCATGTGAACCACTGGAACCAGGGGAACCTGGGCAAGTCAATTTCCTGATCTGCCTAGATGAGATTTCTTCCTCTGGGAGTTCTCTGTACTATTGAGTTACAGGCTCAGTCTCATTTAGTGGTCAGTTATCTGGTCCTGAATCTCTTCCTCTCAAGCCTGGTTCTCACAGAGCTGACTGAGAGTTTAGGTAGGACTAAATCAGTTTGAAGCATTTAAAATTTGGCATAATCTTACTTAATCCCAATTGCCTTGCCTTCCCCTGTCCAAAAAAAAAAAATTGGCATAATTTCCCAGAGTGTTTGCTTCAGCTCTTCAGTTGTTCCCCTAGTTCAGACACATTTCATGTCTTACTTGGACTATTTTTTAAAATATATTTTTATTTCAATAAATATTTCCTAATTATATGTACTATTTTATTTTCCCCAATTACGTTTAAACAATTTTAAAACATTTTGTAAAATTTTGAGTTCCAAATTCTACCATTCCCACAAGACAGTAAGCTATCCAATATAGATTATACATGTATAATTATGTAAAACATTTCCAATTAGTCATCTCAATTACATGTGAAAATTTCAACATTTTCTTAAGAAATTGAGCTCCAAATTCTCTTCTTTCATTCCCTCCTCATTGAGAAGGCAAGTGATAGAATATCAGTTTTACATGGAAGTCATATAAAACATATTTCTGTTTTTGTCATGTTATAAAAGAAAACTGGAGGTGGATAGCATGTTTTTCTTATGAGTCCTTTGGAAAGGGTTGAATCTTTAGCTTGTTCTGAGTTGGTCATCCTTACAATGTTGATGTTACTAATACAGTGCTCTCCTGGTTCTGCTCATTTTAATTTGCATCAATCCATATAATTCTTCCCAGGTTTTTCTGAAACCTTCCTGCTCCTCATTTCTTATGGCACAATAGTATTCCATCATGATCACATACCACAACTTGTTCAGACATTCCCCAGTTTGTAGGCATCCCCTCAGTTTCCAAACCACTGCCACTATAAAAAGAGCTATGCATATTTTTTTGTGTGTATATAGGCCCTTTTACCTTTTTTTTGATCTTGTTGGAATTCAGACCTAGTAGGGGTCTTGCTGATATGGACAGGATATGGACAGTTTTATGTCCCTTTGTGCATAGTTCCAAATTGTTCTCCACAATAGTTGGAGAAGTTCACAACTCTACCCATTTTTCATATCTCCTCCAGCATTTATCATTTTACTTTTTCTGTCATGTTAGCCAGTTTGAAAGGTGTAAGGTGGTATCTCATTGCATTTATTTAATAAAGAGTAATTTATAGTATTTTTTCATATGACCATAGACAGCTTTGATTTCGTCTTCTGAAAACAACCTGTTCATATCCTTTGATCATTTGTCAATTGGGAAATGACTCATGCTTTTGTAAATTTGTCTCAGTTCTCTATAATGTTTGGGAAATGAGGCTTTTATCTAAAAATTTGCTTGATTTTTTTTTCCTTCTAGTTTTGGCCACATTAGTTTTCTTTTTTCCTTTTTTCTTTTTAAAGTTTATTTAAGTTTTCAACATTCATTTCCACAAAATTTTGAGTTCCAAATTTTCTCCCCATCTCTCCCCCCCACCAAAACACCCAGCATTCTAATTACCCCTATCACTAATCTGCCCTCCCTTCTAACATCCCTCCCTTCTCTTATCCCCATCTTCTCTTTTATCCTGTAGGGCAAGATAAATTTCTATACCCCATTATCTGTATTTCTTATTTCCCAGTTGTATGCAAGAACACTACTCAACAGTTGTTCCTAAAACTTTGAGTTCCAACTTTTCTTCCTTCCATGCTCCCCACCCATCCCCATTGAGAAGGCAAGCAATTCAATATAGGCCATATATGTGTAGATTTGCAAATGACTTCCATAATAGTCTTCTTGTGTAAGACTAACTATATTTCCCTCCATCCTATCCTGCCCCCTGTTTTTCCTATTCTCTCTTTTGACCTTGTCCCTGCCCAAGACTTCTAATTGCTCCCTTCTCCCATTTGCCATCCCTCCCATCATCCCCCACACTCTGCTTATCCCGTCTCCCCCACTTTCCTGTATTGTAAGATAGGTTTTCATGCCAAAATGTGTGTGCATTTTATTCCTTCCTTGAGTCAAATGTGATGAGAGTAAGCTTCACATTTTCTCACTCACTTCCCCCTTTTTCCCTCCATTGAAAAGTCTTTTTCTTGCCTCTTTTATGAGAGATAATTTGCCCCATTCCATTTCTCCCTTTCTCCTCCCAATATATTCCTCTCTTACCACTTAATTTCATTTTTTTATATATGATCCCATCCTATTCCACTCACCCTGTGCTCTCTGTCTCTGTGTGTGTGCCTGTGTGTGTGTGTGTGTGTGTGTGTGTGTGTAATCCCACCAACTACCCAGATACTGAAAAAAGTTTCAAGAGTTACAAATGTGGTCTTTCCATGTAGGAATGTAAACAGTTCAACTTTAGTAACTCCCTTATGATTTCTCTTTCCTGTTTACCTTTTCATGCTTCTCTTGATTCTTGTGTTTGGAAGTCAAAATTTCAAGCATTCTTGATACAAGGACCAGAGCTGAAAAGTCCTCTGTTTCATTGAAAGACCATTATTTGCCCTGAAGTATTATACTCAGGTTTACTGGGTAGGTGATTCTTGGTTTTAGTCCTAGTTCCTTTGCCTTCTGGAGTATCATATTCCACATCCTTCAACCCCTAAATGTGGAAGCTGCTAGATCTTGTGTTATCCTGATTGTATTTACACAATACTCAAATTGTTTCTTTGTAGCTTCTTGCAATATTTTCTCCTTGATCTAGTAACTCTGGAATTTGTCTACAATGTTCCTAGGAATTTCTCTTTTTGGATCTCTTTCAGAAGGTGATTGGTGGATTCTTTCAATATTTATTTTGCCCCCTGGTTCTAGAATATCAGGGCAGTTTTCCTTGATAATTTCGTGAAAGATGATGTCTAGGCTCTTTTTTTGGTCATGGCTTTCAGGTAGTCCCATAATTTTTAAACTGTCTCTCCTGGATCTATTTTCCAGGTCAGTTGGTTTTCCAATGAGATATTTCCCATTATCTTCCATTTTTTTTCATTCTTTTGGTTTTGTTTGGTAATTTCTTGATTTCTTATAAAGTCATTAGCCTCTATCTGTTCCATTCTAATTTTGAGAGAACTATTATCTTCAGTGAGCTTTTGAACCTCCTTTTCCATTTGGCTAATTCTGCTTTTGAAAGCATTCTTCTCCTTTTTGGCTTTTTGCACCTCTTTTTCCAATTAAATTAGCCTATTTTTCAAGGTGTTATTTTCTTCAGTATTTTTTGGGTCTCCTTTAGCAAGGTGTTGACCAGCTTTTCATGCTTTTCTTGCATCTCTCTCATTTCTCTTCCCAGTTTTTCCTCCACCTGTCTTACTTAATTTTCAAAATCCTTTTTGAGGTCTTCCATGGCCTGAGACCATACAATGTTTATTTTGGATGTTTGGGATACAGAAGCCTTGATTATTATGTCTTTCCCTGATGGTAAGCATTGTTCTTCCTCATCTGAAAGGATGGGAGAAGATATTTGTTCACCAAGAAAGTAACCTTCTATAGTCTTATTTTTTTTCTCCTTTTTTGGGGATTTTTCCAACCAGTTACTTGACTTTTAGGTCCTTGTCAAGAGTAGGGTATACTCTGGGAATCTGTAAGATCTCAGTTCCTCCAAGGTGGTACAGTCAAGCATGTACACTGGTCTGGGAGCAACCAGAAACCTTTATGCCCAGAATCTATGAGTAATAGAATTCCTTTTCCACAGCCACCTGGCCTCCAGTTCTACCAAGCCAGCACTGGGGCCTGAGATTCAGATAAACTGCTCAATTCCTCCTGGGGCTTTCTGTGGGGTCAGGGCTTCCACCCAGGGCAGAGGTATGAATCAGCTGCTCAGATCCCCCAGGGGCTTTACGATTCAACACTGGATGTAGGCTACTGTGGGAGCTGCTGCTGCCCAATGAGGCCTCTACTGCTGCCTCCTGAGGCCCAAGTTATGGGAAGACCCTGTTCCCTTGGGTCAGCTGAAAAAAACCCTCTCATTGACCTTTGGCACCTGTGAGTTGAGGGATCTGCAAACTGCCCCTACTGCCACTGGGGATTCCACCCCCCTGCCCTCCCACCCCTGAGGCCTTCTCAAGTCCTCCTCCTGTGGTGTGCCCTACCAGGGCCAAGGCTGGGCTAGGCTCTGCTCTGAGTCTAGTGTGACAGACCTTTCCTGTTGGCCTTTCAGGTCTCCCTGGGCTGGAAATCTCCTCCACTCTGTTGTTTGGTGGCTTCTGCTGCTCTAGAATTTGTTGAGGGTTTTTCTTCACACTTATTTTAAGACCTGTGGGGGAAGAGCTAGTGTATGTGCATCTTTCTACTCCACTATCTTGGCTCTGCACCTGCCACATTAGTTTTCTTTGTGCTAAACCTTTTTAATTTCATATAATCAAAATTATTTATTTTATTTCCCATGATCCTTTCTATCTCATTTGACCACCATTTCTTCCCTCGTCCATAGATCTGACAGGTACATTCTTCCATTTTTCCCTAATTTATTGATGATATTACCCTGTATGTCTAAGTTACTTACACATTGTAACCTTATTTTGGTACATGGCATTTGCCTGTGCTATTTCAATAGCTTCCTGATTGGTCTCCCTGCCTCAGGTATCTCTCAATTCAAATTCATTTTCTACACATCAGGCATAATTTTTTTTTTTAAAAACCCAGGTCTGACCATGTCATTGTCTTCAGAAATCTTCCTGTCATGCCTATAATCAACTATAAATTCCTCTGTTAGACCCTAAATATTCTTAAGAGTCTGACTTCTTTCTTCTTCCCTTTCCAGTTTTATTATATCTTATTCCCCTCCGCATACTCTGTGTTTCAGCTGGACTGGTTTTCTTGTTGATGCTCATATCAGACATTCTCATCTCCTCCCTTTGTACTGGCTGTCCCCCATGGATAAAGTACCTACCTTTTCTCTGTACCTTCACTCCTTGGTCTCCTTCAAGAATTTACTCAGACATAATCTATTGTGTGAAACCTTTCCCCACTGTGCCAGCTTCTAGAGCCTTTCAGTCCTTCTTATCCACCATTGAAGATTATGTATTTTGTTTTTGTTACTATATACACATATATATGTATTTATATTTATATACATGTATTTATACACATGTATTCATATGCATTTATAGATTTAAATAAATGTTTAACATATATTTAAACATTTAATATTTTTGAATTTATTCAAAATATATTTACTTCAATATAAATCTTTAAAAGTATGTATTTAAAATGTTTATATATGTATATGTACATATATATGCATGTTTTATATACGTATATATATATATATATGCGTGTTACATATACATGTAAAAAGTGTAAACTCCTTGAGAGCTGGGGCTAGTCTTGCTTTCATCTTTTTATCCCTGACATCTAACACCTGCCTGCCCAGAGTAGATGTTTAATAAATACTTATTGCTTAATTCACTAACCCCAGGATCATCTCCATGGTATGACAAAGCTTTGGGGTAGAACTTTGTGACAGAAGAATTGAAATGTATCAGGAAAATATGTTGAAATGAAGAAGGGTGAAAATGTAACGATGGATGCGCACAACAGGGCGATAACTGCATTTAGGAAATTCAGCTATACTTTTTGGGAAACTAATTGGCTTCCTGAAGCAAACAAGCAAAAACCCATCTTATGAATGTGAAAATTCTTCCTGTGATGCACTATGACTATAAATCGTGGGATATAGGAGTCTATAGAGACCATCATTATGGACCACCCAAAGAGTCATGGATAGATGATCGGTGGACACTAATGGTGTGGGAAGTAGTGTATTTCCAGCAATGATTTGCTAATAATAAATGGCATTGAAGCTGTAGCCTAAGAGCTGTATGACTGATAAAGGGGGTGGTTTTGTCATCCAATGGTAGGACCAATAGATAGACAACCAGGGTGTGTGATTGCTAGAAGCCTAGAAGAATGCCTCCTGTACTTTGGGTTGACTGACCCCCTCATATATTATTTTCGAGAATATATGGAAAAGTATGGACAAGAGTTATCCAGGATGAAAAAATAGTTATGAGTTGATCCTATAGAGGGGGGTCACCACATCAGTGAGACTACAGATCCATGGGTGTTTTCAAAAAGAATTAGGAAATAGAACTGCATCTGGTGTCAAAGGACTTAGAGTCAAATTATAGCTCTGTCACTACCACTGTGACCTCAGATATATCACATTACCTTCCTCAGCCTTGGTCAGCCTGCTTAGATATAAGAAGATGAAGTGTCATAGGGACAAAACTGAAAGGATTATAGAATCTTTTTAGCTCTTACTTACAGAGGAAACTGAGTCCCATAGAGGTTAAATGCTTTGTCCAAAGTCATCCAGGCAGTAGGCATGTGAGGTAAGATTTGTTCCCAGGTCTTGTGCCTTGAGGGGCTGTTCTTTGTAGTGGGCTACACCAAAATATCAATAAAGTACTTTTTTCTGGCTCAAAATCCTACATTCTTGTGGTTGCAATACTTATTTTGCCTGGAAACTTTGTTGATGTTCATATGGCAAACACCAGATGAATATAGATCAAACTATGATCTGGTCCTTTGACACATGAGGGACTACTTCAAGAATGTGACCTCTATGTCTAGGTGCATGCACAACTCAAGCAAAACATGCACACAATTCACTGTTTACTAAGGCCAATTACAGAGTCTAGACCAGATGAATAATTCTGGGCTCTCATGTGATACTTGGGTCACTTATTTTGAGCCTGCATCCCCTGGAATAGAACAACATTTTGTAAGATTCCTCACAAGTTGTTGAACACTTGAAGATTGTCATCAAAGGACCAATAAATAAAAAGGAATTTTTTTTTCACTTAATGGAGTCTTTCACTTTTGATCCAAATATCACCCATGGTTTCCATAACAAACAAGCTGGAGAATTGCTGGAGAATTTTTGCTGGAGAATTGTTATGGATCAGTCCTGCAGTTTTACACATTTAGGACATTGAAGATTCAAATGCTATTTCTAGATTTTCATTTTGTTGACTCTCATTGCTCCACTAAAATAAATGCTACTCTCTTTTTCATCCAGGATATGGTTGCAATGCAAATGATGATACTGTTTCACTCTAGGTAGTCTGGGTATCCCACCCCGTCTGTACCCCAAGATTCTAGTTCAGATGTTGGGGATTGATTTTCAAAAATAGCTTATCTTCGTGGCTTGCCTTTTGCTAGCACCCAGTTAAAACAGAATAAAACAAAAACAAACAGTTGGTGAAGTTAACTCAGGTCAGCGTAGTTAGTTGCTCAGTATGGTGACAGACCCAAGTGAAAAGCACCGCCGAAAAAGTAATACATTGAATTGGAATAGAATTAGCAAAGCAATTGCAGCCACATTCTTGGATGAGTGCAGTTTGATTCTTCTCATCCCCAGAGTAGTCTGGAGGATGGGCTTGGCCAGGGTCCATTGAGGCCCCTGATACTCCCAAGTCTTCCTCAGAAATTGTAATGTCCATGGTTGGGGTAGGTTGGAGTTTTAGTATGGGCAGCCTTGACCACTGCTTGACAAATGCTCTTCCTGGTATTTTCCATTATGCCTCAGTCATGGTCTATTTGGCCTCTTGAGTAAGGAGAGAAACTCCATGAAGTTCAGAGCTTTTCTTGCCTTCAACAACACTCTTGCTTTTGGTCACAGAAGTTTCTCTGCTTTCCTGACTTATTTTTCTCTCCCTGTGGTTGCAAACCCTGAGGGAAACCTCCTTTATACCTTCATCCCATACCTCCTTTCCTCATTCTTTCCAATGCAGTTAGTTTGCTTTATGTTCATACCTGGCCTCATGGGAGTTGGAATTCTTATTTTATCAAGGATTTTTGTTTTGGGAAGCCAGGGTCTTACCCTGTATTAGTTATACGTATGGCAAATACATACATACATACATACACAGATGTATCAAATAAACATGAATATATGACATGTCATATATCACAGGCAATAATTTAGTACTTTGTTTATCATGCAGGAAAATAGGAATATAGCATTAATACTCCTTGTACAAATTGACTCATGGCATACATTTAGAATGCAAAAGATCTATATGATGTCTCATCAATATGGTATTTTTTGCACTAATGGGATTGAAACCTGGAAGTGTCTTTACAAGTGATTGTAGCTGCTATGGACCCCAAATTAATTGCCCTGCAGTCATCTAATTGATTAATATATAAAAAATCCAGTTGTCATACATGATCTGCTCCTGTGTACCTGCCCTCTTCCATGCTGCCTCTCCCTCAACCTCTATTGAATAGGAAGGAGAAACGTTTTCTCATATTTTCTTTGGGGACAAACTTGTTGCATAATTTCATTATATTTCATTAACTGATGTTCTAATGTTTTGGGGACAATTCTTTACATTTATATTGTTGTGGTCATTGTGTATGTCATGACTATTTGATGCATTCCATGTGAAGTCCACCTTACCTGGTGTCACCCATGTGGAAGATTATGGGGGACCTGCTTCTGGGAGACAAGAAAGCTGACACGTATGTGGATCTGCATGGGCCAGCCACGTGGTTGTGAGTAGCTTTTTTCCAGAGGCAGGGTTTTTTCCAACATTTTTGTTGGGGATGGGGAGGGGATGGAAAGAATCATTTCTATAGCATCTATTATGTGCCAGGCACTGGGTTAAACACTAGAAATGCTGTCCTGTTTGATCCTCACAAGTGCTATTGTTAAGTGAGTGAGTGCTATTGTTAACCCCATTTTACAGATGAGGAAACTGAGGCAAACAGAGGTTAAGTGACCTACCTGCCCAGCATCACACACCTAGTAAGTTTTGAGGCAGGATTTGAACACAGGCTTTCTGGACTCTAGACCCAGAACTCTGTCCACTGAACTTAACCAGGAGTTAAGAATTCCTTTACTCACTGCTGGTGATAACCATAGGTGTTCACTCCACTTATGCCATATGGCCCCAAGAATCTGCCCTAGGATTTTGCCCATTTCTTTCATCTTTTTCAGCTTTAAGTGCAGGGAGTGGAGTCTCTGACCTCAGAGCTCAAACCCTGAGGATCCTGAATTCTAGTAATTCAGTCTGGGTATTGCATCTATCCCAGAAGAGAAGTTCCAGGGCTCAGCAGGGCCAGTCCAGTGAAGATTCGGACATGAACTTCATGGGAATATTCTGGAGGAACTGAGCTAAGCCTGAATTTGCTTCTCCCTCCCATCCCTCAGAGGCTATGGTGGTGCATGTGTTGGGAAATTTTGCACCCAGGGGAGTTGGAGAAAACACTTGTACTTTGGCCTTGCTATATCTGAAGTAAATACTTTTTTGGTAAAGTGTAATCTGATATTAAATAGAACTGGAGTACTAGTTACTAGGCTTCTGAAAATGATGAGAGCTTAGGAACAATCTAAGCCCGCCTCTGATTATGAGGCTCTTAAGACTGGTATATTGTTTGTACTAACTGTACATTCTACTTGGTGTGGGAGTGGAGTTACTAGGTGTACCCAGTGAAGTCCAGTGAGTCATGGGTAATGTTTCAGCTAATTGTCACAAGTTCCTGTGTACAGAAAAACTCACAGAATAAAAAGTGCTAAGGAAAACTGGTAAAAGTCATGTTGTGTTGACAAAGTCCCCACCCCTAAGGGCCCCATCAGATTCAGGTTTTAAAACAAGAGTCTCAGACATAAATGGTAGTGGGAGAGGGGGAAGAGCAAAATGATTAGCCTTTATCTTTAATAATATTGAGTCCTAAAACTAAGGATTTTCTTGACCCTAGAATCAGAGAATGCTAGAATTGGAAGGGACTTTTGAGATCATTTGAAATGCCAAATTCTGGCATTTTAGAGCTGAACAACCAGATCTCCCCCCAAGTATTCCACATCCATGTTGATGAGCACTGAATTCTGATGCTAATCTATTGTCTTTCTACCCTTCCCTCTGCCTTCCGATTCCAGATCCTGATTTTCCCCCTCACACGCCTAGATACTCCTCAGGTATTTTCT
Organism: Bettongia penicillata ogilbyi; assembly: GCA_023548195.1. Classification (NCBI taxonomy): domain Eukaryota; kingdom Metazoa; phylum Chordata; class Mammalia; order Diprotodontia; family Potoroidae; genus Bettongia; species Bettongia penicillata. The sequence continues at coordinate 492,037 of JAJHZJ010000344.1, forward strand.
AGAACATTACCCCTACACTGCTGAAACTCTCTTCCATTCTCCAACTTGACCCTTTGGTGAACAAGACCAGCTCTACACTGTCTTTTACTTTACTCTTGAGTTCATTGCCTCTATATTCTAAGAATCATGTCCTTCAGAACCTCAACCTCACCTTATTCCTTCGACTTCTGCTGCTGAATGAAGCTGAGAAAGTTATGAGACTGCTGCTCAGATCCACTATATAAGTTTTTGTTTCATACTCTCAACTGCAAAGGTGATCCTTTTATACTTCCTAATTCATTCACCATCTCACTCACCCCAGCAGATTTTCTAGACCTTCCCATTCCTCCTAAGACCTCCCATGGCTCCCCCTCCACCCACCCTCTCAGCTCAGAACCTTGCTACATGTTCCACTGGAAAAAAATTGAGGCCATTCTCAGATGACTCTTTTCCAGATTCCTCATCACACATTACGCAAATGCTTTCTGCCACTATTGCTCTCACATCCATTTCACGCCAAGGGGTTACCTCTCTTGGCAAGGCAAAATCTTTGACATAAACAAGTAATTCCATTCCATCCTGTTGTCTTCAGCAGATTTCTTCCTCTATCACCTCCAATATCTTGCTAAATCTTCACTCTCTCCTCTACTGGCTGCTTCCCTACTGCCTACAGATGTGCCTGTGTCTCCTCCATCCTCAAAAACCTCTCACTTGATCCATCTGTCTCTGTTCTTATTCCATCTCTCTTCTCTTCTGTAGCTAAACCCTTTTCTTTCATTCTCTTTTAACTCTGCAGTGTAGTTTCAGACCTCACAGTTCAACTCAGACTGTTCTCTCCAAAGTTACAAATGATCTCTGAATTGTGAAATTGAATGACCTTTTCTCACTGACCTGTTTCCTCATCTGTGATCATCTCTCTCTGCAGCTTTTGACTCTGTTGGTCACCGTGTTGCTCTCCTCTAGGTTTTTGTGACACTGCTCTCTCCTGGTTTTCTACCTACCTGTCTAACTGTTCATTCTCTCTTTTCTTTCGTGTATCTTCATTCATGGCATGCTTTCTAACCATAGGGCTCCTATGGTTTTAATTATCATTTTATTCAAGTTTCTTGCCATGCCCCCCCCCCCCAGGATGCTAGTCTTTTGATTACACTATACTGAGTATTTTTTCTTAATTAGCATCAATATCATTTTTTTACCAAACTAGCGATTTAGAGGAATGGGAATCAAATGAATTCTACATTGTTCAGGACCATAATATATTCTGGGTAGAAATGACAATGTCATTAATTCTAGGATGAGATCAGAGATAGGAACTCCAGGTATATTTCAGGTGATGCAGAAGGAAAGCTATGTCTCTCAAGATTTTGATTTACCTTTACATTTTGTTGGTTTATACTTCATGATGGCAGAATCTTATATACAAAGATATAATCAATTTGTTATTTTTGTTAAGCTCCTTTTCTTTATCACAAGAGAGGGTTCAATTTAGGAGTAGGGGTATTGTGTCAGATACACAATATGACATAAAAACAAAAACCATCAATAAAGTTAAAGAAATGAACTTTTCTGGCCTTTAGTTTTCTCAGCTGTTAAATAAGGGAGTGAGTCTATAAGCCAGGACCTTCTGGAGTATAGACTTGGAGCTCAAAGAGAACTTAGAGGTCATTGAATTCAGCCCTCTCATTTTACAGATGAGGAAACAGAGGCCCAATGAAGGGAGAAAGATGGACACAATTTTGGAGACCACAGACCAAGGGCTCTTTCTACTACATTCCACTGCTCGTTGGTGTGACCCATTGCTTATCCCTGATGTGGAGTTATATGTTCATGGGCAAGTCACAAAGTCACTGGGCTTGGAGCTGGAAGGGACCTGTCCCTGACTAGGATCTGCAGAGTCTTAGAACTTTGTTAAGCCTCAGTTCCCCTAGCTTTTCTATGAGGGCAATCATTCTGTCACTACCCACTTCACAGGGCTCTTGTGTCCAAATCACTTTGTCTACCTTGAAATGTAATGGAAGTGTGAGTCATTATGACTCATTGTCATGTGGTAACATGACACCACTCTTCATCCTATCATTGTTCATCTTCTTTTTCTAAACATGGCTGTTTGTTTTTGTTAGCATTTCTCAGGTTTTAGTTCCATCTGGGCTTAAATGCCCTGACACTGTTTGGAAAGGCTCAGACCTTTTCTATTAGCCCTTGGTGATTTGATTTTCCTTCCATTGTGTTTCATTTTAAAATAAAAAAAATACCGTTGTGAACTTCATTCAACCCAGTAACAAAACCAAAACAACTATACTTATGTTGACAACTTTTAAACTTTAAGAACTACTTTCCACATAAAAGTATCAGTATCAGCTGGTCTGTTATCTTTCCTTGAATGTCCCCTTCCATTATGTTTGACTAGTTGTTCCTTAATTTGTGCCTAGATTTTCCTCTTGCAAAGTCAAAATCACTGCCTATTCTGTTCTTCTGATTCTTCTTTCCTACGTATTTGTAAATTCCTTTAAATTCTCTTGTTGCCATTTGTAGCTTTTCTTCACCAAACTGATGCCTCACAGTTTGTTCAGCCATCTACAAACTTGGCCATTTAAGTTGCTCCTACTTTTACTTTAGTTGCAAATAATGCTGCTACAAATATTATTGAATAGATAGTTCTTTTTCTCTCTTCTTTCTTTCCTTGTTTCTATCTTTCTTTTTATTTTGGCCTTCTTTGTTTCTATATTTCTCTTTCTTCTTCCTTCATTCCTTCTTTACTTCCTTCTTTTCTCTTTTGGACTTCTTTCTATATTTCTTTTCCTCCCTCCCTCTCTCCCTCCCTCCCTCCCTCCCTCCCTTCCTTCCTTCCTTCCTTCCTTCCTTCCTTCCTTCCTTCCTTCCTTCCTTCCTTCTTTCCTTCCTCCCTCCCTCCCTTCTTTCTTTCTCTCTCTTTCTTTCTTTTTCTCTTTCTTTCTTCCTTTCTCTTTCTTCCTTCCTTCCTTCCTTCCTTCCTTCCTTTCTTTTTCCTTCCTCCCTCCCTTTCTTCTTTCTTTTGTCTTTCTTCCTTCCTTCCTTCCTTCCTTCCTTCCTTCCTTCCTTCCTTCCTTCCTTCCTTTCTTTCTTTCTTTCTTTCTTTCTTTCTTTCTTTCTTTCTCTCTTTCTTCCTGCCTTCCTTCGTTTCTTCCTTCCTTTCTTTCTTCTCCTCTCTTTTCCTGTATATAGTATATTTCCAGTAATGGAATTATTTGGTCACTGTCACAGATTTAGATCTGGAAGGAGCCTTAGAGACCATGTAGTTCCACCTGTTCATTATATGAATAAGGAAACAGAGCCATGAGGTCCAAGGGTACAGTTATTTTGGAGTACCCAGAGTATTCTGTTAGATTGCTCTCCAAAGTGATTCCCCCAATTTGAAACTCCTAACTATGGATGATGGTCTATTGATGAGTACATATTTCCCATTATCTTTTATTATAGTTTGGGAAGTATCCTTATTATTCTATTGGCCTCACAGAAGTAGCCAAATATCATTTTATGAATGAATGGATGAGTGAAGATTTCAGAAAATTCAAACTAATTTTGGTGAAGTGCTTTGGGAAGGAACATTGAACCCAGAAAGGGATGTGCAATTTTAGCTGTAGATTGACACTAACTCTGTTACATTAGACAAATAGCCTAACCTCTCTAGGCATTGCTTTCTTGGGGAAAGGAGAGTTGATTAATTGATTGTCCCAAGCTTACTTTATATAATCACAGAAAGCAACCAGCAGATAACAGACACAAGAAATGTTAAGGTTTTAAACAGTATAAATAAGGATTTATTTCTTGTTTTTTGTTACTTCTTTACGATGAGTGAAGAATTTTTTAGAGTAAATGTGATGGCATTGTTCATCAGTTGGCTTAAGATCAGACATGTTCAGGGGAAGAGTCAAGATGGCAGAGTAGATGGCGTAGTAGTTTACGAGCTCCGAACCCACAGCCCATAGAATTAATGTAAAAAGAGATCCCCATAAGTTCTGGATCACTGTAAGGTGTGCAGAAACAGGGTGGAAGAGATTTCCATTCCAGAGAGCCCTGGAGAGCCGTCCACAGGGTCCATCGCGCCCGGAAAGCGGACCCCACCCCAGCGCTGCCCTGGCCGTGGCCCCAGAGAAGCTGATCCGAGCAGGCTTCAGGGACGGAAGCTCCGGCGGCTTGGAAAGTCCCTCCGCCCACAGAAGCTACAGGTCAGTGAGAGAGATGGCTGACTGGCCAAGGGGAGCGGGGTGTCTCCGTGACTCGGGCCCCCTTGGGAGGAAGCGGTGGAGGCAGAGGCGGGTGTGGCAGCGGAGGCAGCAGCTGGGCGGCGGCCCGGGACTCCCCCAGCTTCAGGCAGGATCTTCATTACTGAAAGTCTCTGCATGAACCCCCTGAGGGAGCTGAGCCTGGGAGACGGCCCCGCCCCCACCCGCTCCATTACTGAAGGTCTCTGCATAAAGCCCCTGAGGGAGCTGAGCCTGGGAGGTGACCCTGCCCCCGCCCCAGCACCAGAACTAAAGCTCACAAAGCTAATCAAAGCAGCCACTTGCCTGGGAAAGCCCATTTGAATCTCAGACCCCAAGCACTAGCTGGGCGGATCTAGGCGGGGGTGGACAGGAATCTCAGAAGTCAAGTAACTGGCTGAGAAAATGCCTTGGAAAAGGGAAGAAAAATAAGACTATAGAGAGTTTTTTCAAAAGATGCAAATGATCCCGACTTTCGGATTGGACGACGAGGACATATTCTTGCCATCAGGGAAAGACGTGGAGGACAGGGCCTCAGTACCCCAGACATCCCAGGGGGATGTTGGGTGGGCTCAGGACTTGGAAGAACGCAAAAAGGATTTTGAAAAGCAAGTTAGACAGGTGGAGGAAAAACTGGGAAGAGAAATGAGAGAGATGGAAGAAAAGTATGAAAAACGGGTCAATACCTTGGTAAAGGAGACCCAAAAAAATGCTGAAGAAAATAACACCTTGAAAAATAGGCTCACTCAATTGGCAAAAGAGGTTCAAAAAGCCATTGAGGAGAAGAGTGCTTTCAAAAGCAGAATTAGCCAAATGGAAAAAGAGGTTCAAAAGCTCACTGAAGAGAATAGTTCTCTCAAAAATAGAATGGAACAGATGGAGTCTAATGACTTTATGAGAAACCAAGAAATCACAAAACAAAACCAAAAGAATGAAAAAATGGAAGAGAATGTGAAACATCTCATGGGAAAAACAACTGACCTGGAAAATAGATCCAGGAGAGAAAACTTAAAAATTTGGGGACTACCTGAAAGTCATGATCAAAAAAAGAGCCTAGACATCAACTTTCATGAAATTATCAAGGAAAACTGCCCTGACATTCTACAACCAGAGGGCAAAATAAGCATTGAAAGAATCCATCGATCATCACCTGAAAGAGATCCAAAAAGAGAAACTCCTAGGAACATTGTGGCCAAATTCCAGAACTTCCAGCTCAAGGAGAAAATCTTACAGGCAGCTAGAAAGAAAAAATTCCAGTATTGTGGAAATAAAATCAGGATAACACAAGATCTAGCAACTTCTACATGAAGAGATCGAAGGGTGTGGAATAGGATATACCAGAAGTCAAAGGAACTAGGACTTAAACCAAGAATCACCTACCCAGCTAAACTGAGTATAATACTTCAGGGGAAAATATGGTCTTTCAATGAAACAGAGGACTTTCAAGCATTCTTGATGAAGAGACCAGAGCTGAAAAGAAAATTTGACTTTCAAACACAAGAATGAGAAGAAGCATGAAAAAGTAAACAGCAAAGAGAAGTCTTAAGCGACTTACCAGAAGTGAACTCCTTACACTCATACAGGGAAAGACAATATTTGTAACTCTTAAAACTTTTCAGTACCTGGGTAGTTGGTGGGTCCATACACACACATGTACACTCATGCATGCACACACATACACACATGCACACACATACAGAGACAGAGAGCACAGAGTGAATTGAATAGGATGGGACCATATCTTAAAAGAAATTAAGATAAATGGTGAGAGGGAAATGTAGTGGGAGGAAATAGGGTGAAATGGAATGGGGTAATTATCTGTCATTTAAGAGGCAAGTAGGAGACATTTTAGTGGAGGGAAAAAGAGAAGAGCTGAGAAAAAAAAACAAAAAACAAAAAACAAGAAGTTTACCCTCATCACATTTGACTAAAGGAAGGAATAACATGCACACTCATTTTGGTATGAAAACCTATCTTACAGTATAGGAAAGTGGGGGAGAAGGAGATAAGCAAGGGGGGGGATGATGGAAGGGAGGGCAATGGGAGGAGGGAGCAATTTGAAATCAACACTTGGGGAGGGACAGGATCAAAAGACAGAAGAGAAACAATGAGGGGCAGGTTAGGATGGAGGGTAATTCAGTTAGTCTTACACAACACGACTATCAGGGAAGTCATTTGCAAAACTACACAGATAGGGCCTATATTGAATTGCCTGCCTTCCCAAAGGGAATGGGTGGGGAGGGAGGGATGGGGAGAATTTGGAACTCAAAATTTTGGGAACAACTGTTTAGTATTGTTGTTGCTACTAGGAAAGAAGACATACAGTTAATGAGGAAAAGAAAGTCATCTGCCCCTACAGGAGAAAAGAGAAAATGGAGACAAGAGAAGGGAGGGATGACAGAAGAGAGGGCAGATTGGAGATAGGAAAAATTAGATTGCTTGGGGTATTGGGGTGGGGGGAGAGGATAAAAGGGGAGAAAATTTGGAACCCAAAATTTTGTGAAAATGAATGTAAAAAGTTAAATAAATAAAAGAAAAGATCAGACATGTTCTTCGTGGTATTTAACAAGCAAGCTTGCTTAACCCTTGAGTTTAGTTGAGGCAAAAGGGCTGGGGAATATAGCCTTTTGTAGCAGAGATGAGAATCAGTTATGGAAGAAAATCCCAGCTATTGAGAGGAAATCTCCTTTTGCTTCCTGGAAGGGGAGAAGAAGAAATGGGAAAAGAGGGGATTCTTCTTCCAAAATATCCGTGTTCACGTGCACATGCATGCGTGTGCGTGTGTGCGCACGCACATACACACACACACACACACACACACTGGCAAAGTGTCTCACAGCCAAGCTATTGTCCCAGTAGGAAACACTACATCTGGCAGCAAGCAGACCAAAAGAGAGGCAAGGCAAGGCTTTCAAGCACATAACCTTGAGGATTTTGACTACTGGCAGTAGAGAAGAGAGCCAGTAATGAGTTTTAGAGAGAATTAACTTGGGCAGTTGGGATTTCAGCTGTGGAAATGTACTGGCCCATGAAGCTTGATTGAATCATTGCATCTGGGAGAGGAAAGAGCAGCATCAAGACACTATGAGATGAAAGAGGACATTGGAGCCCTGCAGTGCTGGAGGTATGAGCAGCCTTTGCCACTCATGCCAACCAACTGTGAACCTCTTTACTGGTCAGCTCTAAGTATGTGTTTTTTTCCCTCTGATGCTGTGTTCATTTATGGGAAAATGCATCCCAGGTTTATGGGGGTAATGGTGGGCAAATTAATTATAATTACTGTTCTTAAAATGCTGTCTCAGTGAATGTCTTTGCTTTGAGCAATTTATGGCAACTGGTGGATTGTCAAGGAGAAGCACATTGGTGGGGACCCATGAAGCACAGCTTAAGGAATGCCACAAATACTTTGAGCCTGGAGGCAGTAACCCACCCAATGACCTAACCTGTGAATGCAAGTGGAGGATAGCCCCAGTGATGTTTCATCTATATAATGAAGTTAATAGTGCCCTTAAGTCTATCACTCTGTTGGCATGAGGATGGAATACAATAAATAGATGTGAAAGCACTTTGGTAATGTTAAAAGCAGTGTTGGGTAGCCTACTATAAAAATACAAGGTATTAAAATAAATTGAAAGCAGCTTAAAGCTGCCCTTTTTTCTGAACTGCAAGGCGCTCCGATGAAGGTACTGTTCTTAAAGAACATTCTTGCCCTTTTGAAACCCTCCCTCCCAAGGTTGGCCAGTTGGCAATTATGATTCCATTGTAAATAGTTGGCACTTAAGTTACTCATAATCATCAAAGAATGTGGTATGGTGGATCCTTCAGGAGGGTTTTTTTGTGGGGAGGTCTAGCAGGAGGCCTAATTTTTTATCAGGTACTTAAATGGTTGGCATGTTTCCATAAAGCCACAGCACAAAGTTAAAACAGACTTGGCCCAAATGCAGTTCTGAATCCATCATTAATTTTTTTTTCTGGCCTTTTCCTTGTATTCATAAAACTGCTAAAGTGGCCCTTATTGCCAGCACATTGATAAAGTAAAGCCCATATAGGAGCTGAAGATCAAAGGAGAATTTCCTCTGACTATTGTTAACTTTTGGGTAGATGAATCTTTAAAATGTGTTACCAATGTTTGCTTCCCTCTGCTCCTTCCCCTTCAACCCTGTAACCTAAAGGAATTGTGGTAATCTGTCCTGGATAAGGAAAAGGACAAAGACAATGAGAAGCAACAGCAGGAAGAAAATAAAATGAAAAGACAAAAAACAGGAGGAAGAGAAGAAAAGGAGACAAAACACCAGAGGAAAAAGAGGAAGGAAAGGGAATTATTAGGTGGACTGACATTTCTCTATTATGTTGATATGGGGTAAATTTCTTAGGGCAATGGTTACTTCTTCTTGGATATAAGGACTTCTTTGTTGCTAAGCAGGCCAAATTATCCTTCTCTCCTCCCCAGCAGAGATGGGGCCACATGCACAGGCATAGTATTTAGAACCGGAAGAATCCTTAACATTAGTTCAAACTCTCATTTTATAAATGAGAAAACTAAGACCCCAAAAGAAGTGACTTATCAAAACAAGTAGGATTTTAGGGTTGTAGATTTATGCTGCAAAGAGCCCTCAGAGATCACTGAGCCAATCCCTTCATTTTACGGATGAGGAAAATGAGACTTGGAAAGGTGCAGTGACTGTGCCCGGGTCACACAGGCAGTAAGCAGCAGAATCAAGATTTCAACTGAGGCGATGTTTGACATAAGAAAACACTTGCCACATTTAGAGAGATCCAGAAATGGAAATGGACTTGGGGCCTCCTTCCCAGAGAGCTTTCAGCAAGGCAGCAGCATCTTGTCAAGTGTTGTAGAGAGGATTGTTTGGTGGTCCAGTGTTGTACTATATAGCTGCTGAGACCTCATCTAACTTTGAGCCTCTATGCTTCCATTTTTTGGTGACTCCAAATCCTTTGTTCTTCCCACTGAGTCATACTGCCTTCCAAACCTGTGTGTTTTACCTGAAAGCCAGATGAGAGTCAGTGGCATTTCTTGGCAGTGATCTGCCTTTGCCTCAAATGCTACCTGTGTTCTTTTCTTGGAGGAGTAGACTCTTCCTGTGTCTGAAATGTACCTGGAACAGGCAGCTCTTGGTCCAGCCTTGGTACTTTCTCCAGTGAAAGGTGGGGTTCCAACTCTCTGTTACAGCCAGTCATCCATCTCTGGGGTCATCCTTTGTCTAAGAGAACTCTCTGGGACCTGAAGACTGGGGTTTGCCCCCTTGATTCCATGGGGGCATCTGGGTGAGAAGGATTGCCAACACTGCTTTTCCACCTCCCTCCTTTCTGCCCTGGGCCACCCAGGCCCATTCCAGGTTCCTTTGCCAAACCCAAACTCTCAGATGCAATGGGACAACTGAGTGGGAATGGGGAGTTTGTGGGGATGAGGGCAGATTTCTTCCCTGCTTTTCTACCAATACTCTTTCCCGATTCCTGATTGAAACCAGAACCTCTACACCTACCAAAGGGACCAGTTCTACTCAGTCCCTTGGGTCTGTTCCCCAATTCCCAGTAGCAGTAAGCAGATCCCTTCAACCACAATCCCCTCACCTATCCCTGAAGAGGAGATGAACTGTTCATGTAGTAGGTAAGTAAGAGGCCCCTTAGACCTTTCCATGTGGTTTCTAGTTCCTTGGGCATTTCTGTCCTGATGATGCCGTTTACCCCACTGCTGTATCCATGGTACTTTTGGACCTTTCCATCTGCCCTGCGATTGAACTCATATTTGGTTAGAATTTGTGCTCCTTGAGAGAAGGGATTGTTTCATTCTTAAATTTTATATCCTTGGTATTTGGAACAGAGTAAGTACTCAATAAATGTCCTTTTTTCTTTTCCTTTTTCTTTTTTTCCTTCTTTCCTTCCTCTCTTTCTCTTATTTCCTAGAAAAAAATAACAATAATCTTTTAAGCAAGGTTAAAGAGGAAATCTGAATCCTGTTTTATAATAACACATTTACATGTTTATTTTGGTTTAAAAAATTAGGAAATAAATACACCAAGGATTGATTTAACACTGTAAACAAACCTGTCCTCCAATGCTTACTCTCTGATTGACCTTGGACAAGTCACTTAACCTCCCTGGGTCTCAGTTTCCTCCTGTGTAAATGGAGGAGGTTGGACAAAGTGATCTACCAGCTCCTTTTTCACTTGAGATCTAGGATCCTCTGAATAGCAGCCATAGCTCCAATTCATTTAGAATAGTTCAAGTTTGGGCCAAAGGCTACCGATGATGGCACTTCTGATGGTGTCTGACCCGTTCCCCCTCTGCCCTCTCTTTTTGCCCTTGTCTGTTTGATGCCTGATCTGTCAATAAGCTACAACTTTTCATTCCTAATGGATTTTTGAGATTTTTTATCTTGGGATCGTCATTATCTCTGTTGCCTTTCTGGTTTGTTTTTGATTTTTTTGAAGAAAAAAGTATTTTTTTTTGTATTTTTATTATTTCTTTCATTTTTTTGCACTATTAAAGAAGGAGAATTAAACATTTCTTTTTATTCTTTTTTTTCCATCATATACTTAAATGTTCTGAAGTTTTCAAGCAGGCCTGTTCCTTAAGAGCCCTGTACAGCTGGTTTTCATTCCTGCTACTAGGTGGCCTGCAGAAATACATTTTTTACAAAACATGTATGGATTTTTGGGGGAGGGATGGAATTAGTGTATAAAGGTAGATTTCCATTTTCCTGCACCATTTCTTAATGCAAAACATTAGAAACAAATAATTTTTACAACATGAAAACAGATATGATGATTTCTTTTAAATTATTTTAATTTATAACTTTGAAAAATAATTACCTTAATTTATGAATATATCCCTGTTCCTCCCCTAATTAGTGAGCTGTCCCTTACAATATAGTCTCAAAAATAAATAGAGAAAAGAAAGTACAGCAACACCAATCATTATATAGACTGAGTCTAAAGGTATATGTAGTATTGCATACCCAGAGTTCCCCACATCTTCAAAGAAGAGGTGTTACCTTTAAAAAAAAAATCATTTCCCCCAGTTACATGTAAAAACAATTTTTAACAGGTTTTAAAGTCTTATGATCCTAATCTCTCTTCTTCCCTCCCCACCCCACCCCCAAGATGGTAAACAATCTGTATAGGTTGTACATGTGCAATCATATAAAACATTTCCATATTAATTTTTGTGCAAGAAGATTTGAACAAACAAAGAGAGAAAGAAAAAGAAAAATAGTTTTGTTCAGTATGTATTCAGATAATATCAGTTCTTTCTCTGGAAGTGGATAGTATTTTTCATCACGAGTCCTTTGGAATTGTCTTAGATCATTGTGTTGCTGAGAATAGCTCAGTCATTCACAGTTCTTCAAACAGTACTGCTGTTACAGTGTACAATGTTCTGATTCTTCTCACTTTACTTTCCATCAGTTCTTGTACGTCTTCCCATATTTTTCCTAAAATCATCCTGCTTGGTATTTCTGACAGCACAATAATATTCCATCACATTCATGTACTGCAGTGTGTTCAACCATCCCTCAATTGATGGGCATCCCCTTAATTTCTAGTTCTTAGCTTCCACCCCAAACATCCCATGGACTATGCGTGCCCAGTCTGTGGTGGAGCATTGCAAGCTCGTATTGGTCTGATCAGCCACAGTCGGACGTGCTGAAATTTCACTTTATCACGAAGATGTCATTTTGGTCCTCTTCGAGGATGAAGGGCAACAACCAACCAACTAGTTCTTAGTACCAGAAAAAGGATGTTATAAATAAATATTTTTGTACAAATAGGTCCTTTCCTCTTTTAAAAAAAAATCTCTTTGGGATACAGACTTAGTAGTGATATTGCTGGATCAAAGGGTATGAACAGTTTTATAGGCGTTTGGCATAGTTCCAAATTGCTTTCTAGAATGATTGGATCTATTCACAACTCCAACAACAGTGCATTAATGTCCCAATTTTCCTACATGCCCTCCAACATCCAGTACTTTCCTTTTTTTGTCATATTTAGTCATTCGATAAGAGTGAGGTGGTACCTCAGAGGTTTTTAATTTGCATTTCTCTAATAGTGCTTTAGAGCATTTTTATATGATTATAGATTGCTTTGATTTCTTTGGCTGAAAATTGCCTGTTCATATCCTTTGAGAAGGTGGTATCTTTTGGCAGCCCCTCTCCATAGTCAAGCTCCTAGACATTTGTTGTTATACAGATGAGCATTTTTCTTTTATCTACAATAAAATAGTCTACAACTCTAATTTTCTAGCTTTTCTAGTATATTAAAGGTGGCCTCATCTTTTTGTGTATGTGTGTGTGTGTGTGTGTGATGTATGCGTTTGGTGGTGTAGTAAAGCCTATGGAGTCCTCAGGGTAGTGTTTTAAAATGCATAAAATAAAATCCATCTGGATTACAAAGGAAATTATATACAAAGGTGTGGTTTTTTTTTTGTTATAAAATTCATATCCCTCAGGTTAAGATGGCCTGATTTAATCCAGCCCCCTTATTTTAGAAATGAAGAAGACTGAGGTCCAGTGAGGTCAAGAGTCTTGCATTAGGTCACTTAGACAGTTAAATAAATTAAACAATTCCAATCTATTTCCCTTTGTTGTTCAGTGGTTTTTCGGTTGTGTCCACCTTCATGATCCTCCCCGCTTTTTTGAAAAAAGATATTGGAGTGGTTTGCCATTTTCTTCTCTAACTCATTTTACAAGCAAGGAAACTGAGGCAAACAGGTGAAGTGACATATCCAGGGTCACTTCTGAGGCTGGATTTGAGCTCAAGTCCTCCTGACTACAGGTCCAACACTCTATCCACTGTTCCAGATAGCTGCCAAATTTCCCTATAATATCAATCTTCCTCTTCCCATCCTGAGTGAATGGCAATTTATTTTAGAAGATAATTCACTGATATAAATAGAGAAGTCTAATAGATTCGATGTTATCTCAGTGGGGCTCATTGTCACTTTTTGTGGGATCTAGGGAGCTTTCTTCCTCATGCCTTTTGTTTGATGATCAATAGTCCTCCATCTCCATGGGCTCCTAACTACTCTAGCCTGAGCCTCCTTTTCTTGGCAGAAGATATGCTTCAAATGATGGATACAAAAAGAAATTTGTTTGAAGGATCAGAAAGTTTGAGAAGCTTACTTTGTGGTGAGGGGCAAGGGGAAGGGACTGCCTTGTAGAAAGGTCCCAAGAACCTTGTCTGCTCTGATCTTGAGCCTGATACAAGCTCAAGTTGCTTGGGGAAACCTGTGTCCTTTCTTTCAAAGATAATAAGTAACAGACCTTCAAGTGTCTGCTGAAAAGGAGGGGCTGCTGACTGCCTGGGCCCTCTCCAGGGAGTGGGGAGCTTTTGTGAGGAGACAGACAGGCCATGCGTGGCAGTGGCAGCTCCCAATGACGCACACCATGACAGGAGACATCACATCATAGCTGGGGCTCCGGAGTGGCTGCAGCCATTGATACAAAGCCGTGTATCCCAGAGCTTGCTGCTCCTTCAGCCAGGACGGCGTCCCACTCTGTAATGAGGACCATGCTGGCATTTCCAGCATGCACTCCTCACCCTCATTAAAATGAAATGGAAAGGCAATTAAAATCCCCATCAGAAAGCAAATGGGGCGGCTCCCTGCCTCCCTTGAATTCTACACAGAATCCATTCTTGACTTTCTGGGAGCTACTTTACCATTCAGTCAGAAAGTTCTTTTTTTTTTTCAGTTTTGTTTTTGTTTTTGTTTTTATGGAGATCAGGTGTGAAGAATTTCAATTTTGAAAGTTTCTTTTGAAAATTGCCATCTTGCTGATTTATGGCAGGGACATTGCAGCCTCTCATTCCAGCCTGTTAGATACATTAAAAAAAGTTTTCGTGAAATCATCGAAACCTCAAGCTGGGTATTCCTTTGAGGTTGTTTATTTCAGTCATCTCATTTTACAGATGAGGTAACTGAGGCCTGATGTATAGAGATGGAAGATTCGGTGGATGGCACACCAGCCCTGTCATTAGGGGAGAACTAGGTGCAAATTTTGCCTCTAACACTAACTTGCTAACACCAGGCAAGACCCAACACATCTCTGGGCCTTGAGTGAGATAGCAGACAGAGGCAATGCACTCGAGATGCAGAATAAGACTGAACATACGTGTTCAAAGAAGGCTGATGGGTTGGATGTTTTGAGTTGGGAATAATACTCATAGGACCTACCTCCTGGGAGTCATTGTGAAAATCAAAATCAGACACTTAAGACTCTGTGTAAGCCATGTAAAGGTCTATGTAAGTCAATATCAATGTCAGTTATTGTTATGGGAGGTCTTTGACTCTGGTACATTCCCTTTTCAGAGGAGGAGACAAAAGTCCATGGAACTTACATGAGACTGTTCTAAATAGTGGAGAAGATTCCCTTGTACACTCCAAGAAGGGAACCTGAGAAGTAGTGTTTAGACAACACATTGTGTCATCTCACTTCAGTCTCAGTATTCCCATAAGGTATGTACTCCAAATATTGTTAATTGCTATTTTGCAGAGGAGGAAATTGAGGTTTCAGTAGCTTCAATGTCCTGTATGCAGTCATACAATTAGGCAGGATTTGGACCCAGGTTTGCCTGACAAGAAGGTCCACTACTACTCTTTCTCTCACCCCAACCCCCCTTTAAAAGACAATTTGTAGAAGTGTCTGTTGACTTTGCAAAATGCCAGGAGGACATTAGCATGAAAGAACTTGCCACTTCTCCCCACTTGTTTTACTCTACAGCTGTGAGCATAGACTAAGAGACCCTCCTGCAATGTGTTAGGCCTGCACGAGATAAAATACCTCCAAGATTAGGTTTCAAAATAAAATAGTGATCCAGCAACAATATCTAAGGGTGATTTTAGCACTGGAAGGGCCATCCATAGTGTTTCTATATTTTAAATAATCATTCCTTGAAATACTTTATAGGCATTTGTATTTTTTTGGCTTTTTGTTCCTCACAACTTTATTTTCTCCATGGTGTTTAACGTGAGAAACTGTCCCTGACTGTCTTTGGCCTTTGGATATCTTGAGGAGTCTCAGGATCCTGTAGTAGTATTTCATTGAGATGTGAACAATATCTTAGTCTGCATAATTCTCCCAGCCTTTATCAGGCCAGGCTCTTTCTGATACTCCTGTGACCCAAGCTCCCCACTGTCTCAGAACACATTACCAGGCTCTATGCTGCCAGCAGTATTCTATGGAAATGCAGCCTGGGGGGCCACTGATAACACTGTAACTCTCTTTCTCCCCACCCCCACATATACACCTTTGCATTTTTGAATTAGTGGCTAGATGGATCTACTCTTGAAACTTTATCCTTTGTCTTGGGGCAGTTCACTGGGTCAAGTAGGGGATTGTTCTGGTAGGTTGGCCATTGGATGGAACTCAGTAATATAAAGGAAAACAACTTTGCTTTCAGAATTTTGATCAACTCAGTGACCAGTCATGACTTCAGAAGACTAGTGATGAAAAAGACAGAGAGGTGATAGACTCAGGGTATAGAATAAGACTGAACATACATGGCCAGTACCTTGTTTTGTTTTTCTTTTTGCTTGATTCATTTATTTGTTTAAAGGGAGTCTTGTATTTGGGTGAGGATGAGCTGGTAGATAGCAATAGAAATGTATTTCCCCCCAAAGAAAAAAGGAGAGGGGGAAGAACATCAGTAAAACATTTAAAAATATATGAAAGAAAATAAAAAGTAAGTTCAGAAGGAGACACAAGTGGGGTAATTTGTTCTTGCCTTATTAAGTTTATGGTTCATTTAAAAAACATACAAGTGGTACACAACAATAATTCATCATTTCTTATCCAAGTCTTTTTTTCTTTCTGTATTGAAATGTTTGTCTTCATAATTGTTGAGCTCATAATAAAACTTAAAAAAATTGCATGAGATTGACAAAGGAATATTTTCTTGGAGTTTTGTCTTACACCGAAAGGAAGAGGGATGGCTTGTAACTTGTAGCTTAGTGCTCATGGATGAGGCCAGATTGGACAGAGGTTTTGAAGTTTGGGTAAGCTTTCAGTAGGCAGAGACAGGAGGGCAGGATGTTTCAGGTGGAAGGAGGGGCTTGAGAGGGAAAGATCAAGGAACAGAAAAGTTAAAAGGAGAATCAATTTGCACAAGATTCATAAAACAAGAGTGAGATACAATTAATGGTCTTTCAATTAGGCAACCAGTTAGCATTTACTAAGTGCCAACTATGTGCCAGGCACCGGTCACCCCCTCTCTTCCCTTTTCTCCTCAGAATGGCTAGGTTAGTGTTAAGGGACACTTAGAATGGAGATAGTTGTGGGATGGTGATAAAATGTCCATCAAAGTCTGGATGATTTCATTGATCTAGTCAGCCTGTCATTCAATAAGCCTTTGTGAAGGCCTTATTATGTGCCTTACAAATACTATGCTAAATATTAGGGATATTTAAAACAGGCAAAAGCGTGATTCCTGTATTCAAGGAACTAATATGCAAATAGGGGAGACAATGTGCATAGTCATACAAGATGTATACAGTGTAAAAGAAAATTGGTTTTAGAAGGAACAGAGCACAGGGAGACTAGAAAGGGCCTTCTCCAGAAAAGATTTGAATTCCATCTTGAAAGAAGCCAGAGAAGGCAGCAGCCAAATGAAAGGGAAGACGGAGAGAATTCCAGGCATTGAGATTAACTAGGGCAAATGCCTGAAGTCAGGAGGTTCATTGTTATGTGTGACCAATAGCAAAGGGCTAAACTGTAAGGTGATTGGAGGTATAGGATGGGGAGGGGTCATTCAGGGATTTAGAAGTCCAACATGATTTTATGGTTGATCCTGGAATAAATAGGCATCTTTCCTGAGTAGCAGGTTGACATGGTCTGATCTGTCCTTTAGGAAAATCATTTTGGTAGCTGACTATGGAGTGGACTAGAGTGGGGAGAGACTTGAGGCAGAGACCAATCAGAAGACTCTTGAGATAGTCAAGGCAAGAGGTAATGGCAGTCTGTACTGGGCTGTGGCCATGTGAGGGGAGAAAACAATAGTATATGAGATGTTAGGAAGGCAGAAATGACAAGATTGGACAAGAGATAAGGTCAGGACCATTGCTATCTCCATTTTAATCTGGTCAAACTCAATCCAATCCAATTCAGTAAGTATTTATTAGTCACCTATTTATACAAGGCCTGGTGCTAGGGATGCAAAGAGAGAAGGTCCAACTGTTTCCAGCCCTCGAGGAGTTGATAATTCTTCAGGCTCTCAGGTCAAGGACTGCCTCCTGCAGAACTCATCCTCATCATTTCATTTGTTGGTGCCCTTCCTCTGCCTTCCTATATGTGTGTGTGTGTGTGTGTATAATATACATATTATATACACATAATATACATATGTGTATATGTATATATACATGTATATATGTGTACATATATGTGTGCACATATAGGTGTATGTATACATATATGTGTATATGTATATATATACACATATATACACACGTGTGTTTATATGCACACCTTGTTTTATTTATTATTTTATTATTCACAGATATTATCTTAAAAAAAAATTGAAGGTTTATGGCAACCCTGTGTTAAATAAGTCTATGAGCACCATTTTTCAACAGCGTGTGCTGACATTGCATCTCTGTGTCCATTTGGGTAATTCTCACAGTATTTCAAACCTTTTCATTATGAGTATATCTGTTATGGTGATCTGTGATCAGTAGGCTAGTATTGTAATTGTTTTGGGGCATCACAATCCACCCCCATGTAAGAGGGTGGACTTAATGGATGAATGTTGTGTGTGTTCTGACTGCTTCATTCCCCTATCTTTCTCCCTCTCATCAGACTTCCCTATTCCCTGAGACACAATAATATTGAAGAATGTCCCATAAACTTAGTGATGAA
The DNA here is from genome assembly GCA_023548195.1 of Bettongia penicillata ogilbyi. Taxonomy (NCBI): domain Eukaryota; kingdom Metazoa; phylum Chordata; class Mammalia; order Diprotodontia; family Potoroidae; genus Bettongia; species Bettongia penicillata. The sequence continues at coordinate 510,124 of JAJHZJ010000344.1, forward strand.
GTAGAGGCAGGGTTTGAAAGAATTGACTCCAATTTTGAAAGAAGTGGGTAAAATGGATGAATATCTGGTCACTGGATTCAGATGGTTCTGGAGGAGAAGTGAGGCTGGTGACCTGCACAGCCCTCCCTCACTCAAAATAAAGTCAAGTCATGTCATTACTTCTCTGATGGCATGGTCTTCTTTGGCAACGAAGGATGAACACACACACACACACAATCCAAGAGCATTTCATTCTGCAGGGAAATCTTTCATGAAAGCAAGAGTCAATCAACCTTGCAAACTGCATTGTTGTCTTATTTTAAGAAATTAGACAGGTGTCCAACTTCAGCAACCACCACCCTGATCAGTCAGTAGCCATCACCAATGAGACAAGATTAAGATTACAACTCTCTGAAGGCACAGATGATAGCATTTTTTTAGCAATAAAATATTTTTAAATTAAAGTGTATGCATTGTTTTTCTAGATGTGATACTATTGCACACTTAAGCTATATTACAATGTAACCATAACTTTTATAAGTACTGGAAAACCAAAGAAATCCTGTGATTCCCTTTATTGCAATATTTGCTTTGTTGTGGTGGTCTGGAACTGACCTCACAGTATCACAGAGCTATATCTGTATTAAATTGAGAATTAACATGGAGTAATTGATTGAAAGTCAATATGGAAAGCATGAGTTAAAATCCTGCCTCTGATTGTCTGTGTGGCCCTAGGCAAGTGACTGAATATCTCAGAGCCCTAGGCCCCTCACCATGGATGCTGATGTGCTTTGAGCATGGACATTTCCTCCTGGGAGAACCAAACCAAAAAACAAAGAAACCAAAAACAACTTCAGATATTTTATGTTGACTACTTGAAACTATTATTGACCCCTCCTTGATCATTGTATCTCCAGCATTCCAATAGAGTAAGTACTTAATAAATATTTATTGAGTGAATGAACATTCCATCTACATATTATTAAGCCATGGAGCATATTGTTTTAGGGTTTCCTGAGGCAAAGAGAGGTTAAGCTTCTTGCCTGGTGTCATATAGCTAATAAGCATCTGAGAGAGGAGTTAAACCCAGATCTGCCTGACCCCAACTCCAACCCTGCGCCCCATTGCCTTTCATATGACATGAAAAACAAATCTAAAAATGCATACAGAAGAAGGAAGTACATGGTACCTTCTCAGGCTGCAGTCCTGGGCTGTGTTTACAAGATGCATTTTTTTTATTATGATGGGTTGGTCATTTCCCATCCACAATGGCTCAGCTCCTCCTTGGGCAGTCCAAGGCATGCCTGTTTTCATTCCTTGTCTGCACACTCAGAGGCTGTGAATCTTCAGGCAGCGCCCACTCCACCCTCCACAAACATTTCATGGAAATGAAAAACATCTGGCACTCAGCCAGGCAGTCAGCCGGCAGCTGCCCCCACTGGCTTTGATGGTCATCCAGGGAGATGGCCAGGCAGCTGCATGAAAGGAGCCGTGGCTCCAGACCCAAACCGGTGACCAGAGCAGAGCTCCACCTTTAAGAAGCCCATTGCTTTGAAGAGGGGCTTTGTTTTTATTCTTTTCCAGAATGAGTTCCATAAAGGCAAGAACTCCCTGACACTCATCAACATGGTGGAATCCATTAATTCAGTGGAATGACCTGTCGGCTTAGTGGGGACAAGACTCATCAGACCCTAGGCTGAGCTCTGGCTAAGTAGCTTTGGAGTTCCCAGGCTGAAAGGACCTCAGGAGACCAACCTGAGAGTCACAGGATGGGGTCTCCAGGGAGTCTCCTCTGACCTGCATTTTCAAAGTTCTGCTATTTCAACAGGGGATTTCTGTGTTATCAGGGCTCTCTGAGATTCCCCAAACAACACATTTCCATAGAATACTCTGCTTCAGGGAGGTCTGTGATGTGTTCTGTGTAAAGTTCAGGTCACACACAGCAGGAAATTAAAAAAAAAAAAAAGAATCCTTGTTCTGGTCAAGGTTTGGAGGTTTATTCAAACCAAGAGTGTTAACACCTTTTCCTCAAGTTCTGCAATCTCCATTTACAAAGCAGCAGAGACCTAGGCTAGGAGGGATATAGGGCATTAAGTGCCCCAAATTCCAGGATCCTAGTGTTCTAAAAGATCTCAGGACCCACCCAATCCAAGGGATCTCAGTGGCTTCCTAATGGAACTCATCTTTAAATGAGAATTGTTGCTCCAGCCCTGCAAGGTTCCAGTGCAGGAGAACTCATTCTCTCTGAAGGCATCCCATTTTACTTTGGGACTGGCCTCACTGACAGGGATTTCTTCCTGTTGTCAAGCCAAAGTCTGACTCTTTTCAAGGTCCTCTCACTGATCCTAATCAGACTGTCCAAAGACCCTTCCCCGTGTTAGTCTTTATTCTTGAAGTCAGAATCTTGAAGAAGGTTGTCATACCTCCCATTCATCTCTTCTCCATGCTCCACACCTCTGTTTCTTCTAACTTCTCCCCACTTGGCATGAACACAAGGCCCTTCACCATCCCACTAGCTCTTCTTTGAGCATGTCAGCTCACCAATGTCCTTATCAAACCGAGGGGTCCAGAATGAAACACAGTGCTTCAGTTGTGGTCTGATCAGTCAGGAGAACTAGATTTGAATCTTGGCTCTACCACTCTCTGCGTATAAGACCTTGGATACATCATTTTCCCTTTTTGAGTCTCAGTTTCATCACTTATAAAATAAGAAGGTTATGCTTTTTCTTTTTGTTATCATGGACCTCTTTATCAATCTGGCAAAGACTGTGAATCTTTTCTCAGAATAATGTTTTTAAATGCATACAGTACATATGATTACAAAGGAAACCAATTATATGGAGGTATCAAAATATTTTTAAAAATATTTTCACAAATCTCAGGTTAAGAACCTCTGGACTAAATGATCTTTGTAGTACTTTACAAGGGGTGGGGGTGTCAGCCAAAAACGTTGGCATCAAACCAAACTATAAATGTGATACAGTTCAAGTTCAGTGTCCATTCTTCAGATGTCTATTGTGTGCCTAATCAGCTGAAGTCACTGTCCCTGGATCTCATGATCTCATTGGGCACCCCTTAAAGAGTACTCCAAACTGGTATTGACTTCCTTAGCTAACTGAAAGTTTCTCAGTACCCTACTTTGACTAGTCTCTCATCAGGAGTAGGCCCCCAAAATGTGCCAGTCTGAGGTATTAACCCTTGCTCCACTCTCCAGGAACCTCTTTTCCCTCCCTAGTAAATCTTCATTGTGCACTAAGCTCAGGTGTATGAAGACCTGGTGTAGGTTCCTTGTTCTGGTCCTGTCCATGCTGCTATCTCTTTGACCTTGGGTGATGCATCTCCTTCCCCTAGGTTACACTTTTCCTTATCTGTCCCATGAGATAGCTTTACTGGACAATCTGATGGACCTTCTCCACTGGAACCTTCTATGAATCTGTGCATTCTAACAGTGGTCTTCTGGAGATATGCCTTTTGCGTTTGCTGTGTAGTTCAGAGGAGTGACTTCAGTGGTGGCAATATCAGATCAGGTTAGCAGGAAGGGGAGTGTCATGTGGAGTCACTGAGAGTGATATTCTGGGGCAGGAGCCCTTGTGGTAGTAATCTCTTGAATCACCCTGAGTACCTCCCTTCTCATAAGAGTGTTTTGACCTTGAAACTCCCAATAGATATCACTAAGTGAAGCTTATTTTCTTAGGAGGTCTGACATTCTATCTTCTTTGCCACCTAGCTGACCATGCTAAGTTTAGAATTATCTTAGAGCTTTGAACTTGTCTAGCCATTGTGGTGGGGGAGAGGGATTATAACAATACCCCCAAAACTATTAAATTGTGCACACCCTTTCTTTAGCATAAGGCTTTGTTCCTTGTGTAGCCACCCGATGGCATTACTAGCCCCAACCCGATCTTCCTTGCAAAAGCCAAATTCTGAGAAATCCTACTCTATCTCTGGTGGCTCTGCACTCCCTCTTAGTCTAAAGAGAATGTTATAGAAATACAGCCTCTTTCTATGATTCTCAATAAGAAATCAACTTCCTATACCCAACTCAGTTTACAGACAGATGATTGTATTAATCACATGAATATCTAGGGATTAGTTTGAATTTCTCTGTTCGGAATCAGTTGATGAGCTCCCACCAACAGGAAATATACTTCCTACCTAATCTGCTTTATCTAACTGGACCATATTCATTTGACCTTGGTATGATGGAGTTAACCAGGCCAGAAATAAACAGATGCAGACACTATACAATGGTATTCTTTAGTGTTTAATCAATTAAAGGGATTAAAATAATACATAATAAGAATAGGAGCTTTGCAGCTGAAATTTGACTCCCTTTTTGCCACTTGAAGACATGGATTCACAATAGCTCCTAGCACAGACAGAGGCTCCTATGACTGTTTTGTTTGTTTGGGTTTTCCGTCTGTTGCTCTGCTCAGGCCAGGCCTCCAGCTTTTCCTGCCCCACTTCTCATCCAAAGGCATCATAGTCTCCTACAGATTGTTGTGTTTGTCCTTCTTTCTTGAAGAGGACCATGGCATCAAGATGATGACATGACTTGCAGTTGACTTTGATTTGAGTGAGGAAGGGCTGTGCAAGGTCACCAGTCTCACCTTCTCCTCCTGAGCCATCTGGGTCCAGTGGCCTGATATTCATCAAGATGACTAGAGATGGCCCAGGATGCAATATGAGACCCTGGTCCTTTCAGGATAAGGTCTTATCACATTCTCACTTGGAGTGAGATACCAGTCTCCTACAAAGGAGATGTGGTCAGGGACAAAACAGGCCTTCTCTACCCCAATCAACATCTTGCTTTTTCTTTCCCTTAAACCTTGCTGCTCCATTCCCTCTCTCCTTGAGTTCACAAACCTTAGCAGTCATGAACTCTATCATTTTACCCTCCAACTCTGTTGATCTCCACCTGAGTCTGATCACTATTTTTGTAATCCTTGCATCTCTTTGCTTCAGAGAACATATCTGTGATGGGCTCGCCTTCCCAATGACAAAATATGTAGAGTTAGAGCCTGAATCCATCAATGAAGTATTCTTCGTTAGGCTGTTGGTCAGAAGTTGAACAACTACAGTAACAACAATGATGACAACTACAAAAAGATGAGATAGAGGAATGGTGCAGAGTGTCGCACTTCACTCAGTGCCATTTGCTGAGTTTATGTCCCAGACATCAGGCCAGACCAGCTGATTATTGGCAATATTTCATAAGGTACATGATGTGGAGCAATTCTGTTATTGATTCAGCAAATGGGACATGATAAGGTTCTCATTTAAAACAGCAAATACATCATGTTCTCCATTTATGTAGGACTAATTTTGTCTTTGTCAGTAGGCATGCAATGGAATGGATAAAGGGCTGGAACTAGCATCAGGAGAGATATAGTTTCAGATTTGCAAATCAACTAGGAAAGAGCCTGGAACAAGGAAACTTGGGATACATGATAATTGTTGCCTAGTATTTGAAGTGCCTTCTTGTGGAGGAGGAGCAGGTAACCTTACTGGCCCCACAGCCCAAGACCAGGAAATCTGGTAGGAAGGTGTAGAGAGGCAGAACCAGGCTTAAGGTCAGGACCAAAACACCTGCCTTCTAGTTCAAGCTCTCCCCAAGTGGTATGGGATGGGGTACTTTCAGTAAAGAATGAGACATCTATCCAGAAGCTCAGCCTGGGTGACCTTTGCCCAATGGATGGTAGAATTCTTTTTTGACAATACGCTGGACTCGGTAAATATAGAGGACCTTGACTGATCTGTCATGAAACCCAGACCCTGTACTTGCTAATTGCGTGACACTGGGCAGATGATTAGCCTTGCCTGAATGAATCTCAGTTACTTCATCAGTAAAATGGGGATGGAAATGCTTATACTCCCTGATTTACAAGTTTACTGGGGAGAAAAAAAAAGCTTTAATAACCATAGAAAGAGCCCAGGGTCTGGAGTTAGAAGCCCAAGTTTTGAATCCTGGTTCTGCCATTTATTTCATGTGGAACCTTGGACAAGTTCCTACCTGTTTTTGCCCCACCCCAGTTTCATCATCTGTAAGAGAGGATTATGTTTCTAAATCCACAAATCATATGCAAGTGCAGGTTGTCATTACCATCATTTGGCACTATGTAGCTAAGAGACCAAGTCCTACAGTAACTTCCAGGGCCTCGTTCTTAGCCTGATCCTTTCAGTGACTGAAATGAGATTTCAGGGCTGTCAATAGTATCTAGTTTTGTTCTTCAAATTTGAAAGGTTATTTTTGTATGAAAATAAAAATATTATTATCCCTAAAGGTAAACTCTGGAAAATGAAATACCTATTTTAACTTTTACCCCAGAAGAAGGGAAAGTTTGCTTTTCCCCCCATGGGAAGCTTGAAGTTTCAGAATGTTTTCATAATAATAGCAGTATTCACTACTGTTCCACAGATATTGAAATCACTGTACTTTATGTTTACAGTTATCAGAATTCCAGCCAAGCCATCAAGCCTTCTACGTATGTGAATGCCATCCACCTTCTGATGCCAAGAGAAGCACAGAAGATCTGAGTTGTGAATGGGAACAAGTTTAGAATGACTGAGATTTGGAAATATGTTGTGAATGGAAGTCAGCCATTGACAGTTGAGGATTAAGTGGTGTTGAGGAAGTGGATGTAACAAGTGGAGATGATTCTTTTTAGGAGCTCACCATTAAAGGAGAGAAAAGAGGGCAAAAGACTGAGAGAATGATGAATTCAAGAGTTATCCTTTTTGGTTTTCCCAAAACTTGGGACTACCTGAGCATATTTATAGCTAGGGGAAAGAAGGCAAATAGAGAGGGAAACACTGGAATTGTAAGCACTAGAGGGAAAGACCAATGGGGCACATTGCTAAAGGAGAACAGAGAGGAAGAGTCAGTAGCACAAGGGCAAGAGCAAGTTTTGTCCAAGAAAGATCCCTGAAGACAGAAATGATAATGAGCACCCACGTTTCCACAGCTTAGAAGGCACTTTCCACTCTTTATTTCATCTGCTCCTAGCTCTGATCCTAAGAGACAGCAGCTCTTATTATCTCTGTTTGACCCAGGAGGAAATGAGGAGAGAGAGAGGATGTGCCATGCCTGGGTATGTGAGGGTGGGGGAAGAGCAGAAGCCCTGGGCTGCCTGCCCTTCTGGTCAGCATTCTAGCCATTGCTAGACAACAGCTGTTGTTTTTTGTTGTTGCTGTAATTATCACTACTGTTTTACTATGAGCATTGCTTTAACTATGATTATTATTATTTTCTCATTGCTGTTATTATTGTCATTAGAACTATTACTATTATTTCCACTATTATCATCGTTACTACTTCACTGTTATTACTGTTAGTATTACCACTGTTATCATCATTATCATCATCTCTTTCTTTTCATCTTTTGGATGGAAACCAGGATGGACAAATCTTCTTAGCTTCTTAGTTACTCCACTGCCATTCATTTTTATACATTTCTTCTTTGTAGATCATTGCACAGTTAGATAAACTGCCCTTTTGTTTTTTAACTGAATAAAAGAATTAGGATCCAAGTTCATCTTCTCTAGACTCCTCCAAGCCATCCTCAGGATCACTCTGGTGGCTAACAGAATGATGGGGACAGAGATGGGGGTGATGAGTTTATCATTAGTTCCTGAGGAATCTTGCTTCACTGGGATCAGTCCCTTCCTTAGTGCTTCCTGAAAGCAAAGAATGCTGTATTTGACATCTGGGTTCAAATCTCAGCTCTGACCAGGCTTTGTGTCCTTAGGTAAATCACTTTCATTTCTCGACCTCAGTTTCATTCTCTGCAAAATGAGGTGGTTGGATAAGATGAGCTCAAAGGTTCCTTCTAGGACCACATCCTAAAATCCTTTGAGAGTTTGATATGATGAACTTGCTTCATTTCTCTAATTCTGTACCTTATCTTGCTCAATAATATACATGGTGCCATGAATCCTACTTTTTTCATGATATCATGAGACAAAGAAGATATTTAATGAATGTCTGTTAGAGAAGGAAGTTTATTTTTGCCCAAGGCTGGTGGCCTCCAAGAAGAGTCTGATTTAATTTCCTCAAGATTTGGCATTGTATGATACACTGATTTAAATAGGATGTGTAGGGTTGTTTTTATTCTAGAGTTTGGCACAAGTTGGAGGAAGTGAATAAGGAAATGTTAGAAATTGACCTAAGGACTTAGTAAAACTTTAATGTTTCCTTTGACCTCAGCAACTTTACTGAAGTCTCATTTTAATGCCTAGAAACTGGCCTCACACCCAGTATTGGCATCCTGATGGCAGTTCAAGATGTGTTAAATCTTGGATTTCATATGGGTTTATCCCTAGTTCCTTCTTCAAACTTCAAAGAAAAAATGTGAATAGAAAAAAGTACTTTTCTGTTACTTTCTATTTCCTTCTACTGATTTTCCAAGTTGGAAAAACACTGGGGTTGCATTACTTTTCATCTGTGTTACCTTTCTTCTTTTCTTTTTCTTTCTCTCTCTCTCTCTGTCTTTCTCTCTTACACTCTCTCTTCCTTCCTTCCTTCCTTCCTTCCTTCCTTCCTTCCTTCCTTCCTTCCTTCCTTCCTTCCTTCCTTCCTTCCTTCCTTCCTTCCTCTTTTATCTTTTTTCCCTTCCTATCTTTTTTTCATCACACGACTGAGTCAGACATGAAAATTAATTCCTACTCTCATTCATTGATGTCTGTTGTTGCATATGAATTCTCAAAAGATGTTTTTGGGAGGTAGTCCTAGTCTCAGAACTGGTGCTGTATTAGAGAGGCGTTCTCATGACTCACTTCTCCAGCCCTACCCAGTAAGTCAGGAAACAAGCATTAAAGGTTACTGTGTTGTAGACACTGTACTAAACTCTAGGAATATAAATGTAATTGAGAAAGGGACTATCCCTACCCTTTAGAAGCTTGCATGTTAATAGAGGAACCAAGATCCTAGTGATGCAGGACAATAGTAGAGAAAGTCTGGAAAGGAAGCAGATCTGGCTAGCCTGGGAACCCTCCTTAAATGTAGGCTCTGGGAAGGGCTATCCAATCAGAGAGAGCATCTGCAGGGTGGAAGGCAGTCCTATGGTATGAATTCTAGGGCTGGAATGAGCTTCTAGCATGAAGGACTTGGAGGGAGGGAATCTGGAGAGTGTTTTGGAGAGGAATAAGTATAGTTAGAACCAAGCATTGTCAAAACATTACAACAATCCAGGGCAGGGACTCATGCACACCTATACTTAGCCCTGGCTACTTCCCTTGTAGGTAGCAAGAAGGAGTACAGGACAGGGACACATCTGAGTCAGGGACATGTATCCTCCAGAATCTCAAGAGGATTCTACAGCATTCCTTTATCCCACTTCCCTGGGTTTCACTTTCATTCTCTGAACAATACAAGCCTTCTTTTGACACAACCAGTGGCCAGTCCAAAGGAAATCAACCTTTTCAGTTAGTAGTCCTCCTTCGGTTTTAAGTATTCTGGCCTAATGGTGCCCTCATAAGCTGTGGTATGCCATGTTAAACTTGGTAACATTCTTGCTGAAATTGACCTAAGAACTTAGTAAGACTTTAATGTTTCCTTTGACCTCAGCAACTTTACTGAAGTCTCATTTTAATGCCTAGAAACTGGCCTCACACCCAGTATTGGCATCCTGATGGCAGTTCAAGATGTGTTAAATCTTGGATTTCATATGGGTTTATCCCTAGTTCCTTCTTCAAACTTCAAAGAAAAAATGTGAATAGAAAAAAGTACTTTTCTGTTACTTTCTATTTCCTTCTACTGATTTTCCAAGTTGGAAAAACGCTGGGGTTGCATTCTTGCTGAGTTGGATGTTGCCTCTTAGTTTAGCCCTTATCGCGGGTTGTCAGGCTGGAGCAGATTAAAAGCAGGTGATAATGAATCTTCTCTAATGTGATTTCCACTGATAAAATCTTATCTGTCTCTAATTTTGAACCACCTGACTTGGCCAACATCTTTGGCATCAAAAATTTGTCTTTCCAGGTCTTCAGTGGCAATGGTTGCTGAAGAGACATAGGCATTAGCACCTGCAGAAGCTGACCAGGATGGAAGCCGGTTCTTGGAATAATGGCTTTGGGGGTTGGGCTGGAAGCAGGGCTTCTGGTCTGCATGGTGTTGCCATTCCTACAGCTCTTGCTCCATCAACACTTGCAATCTTAGAACGGGATTCCTTCCCTGAATAATATTCATAATAGTCTAATCCTATACGTCATTTCTGATGAACTTCATTAAGAATATTGTAAGGTGGTAGGACATCTCATTGTCTACAGCATTTCAGTGTAAATTTTAAGATTATTTCCTATTAATATCTAAAAATAGCTTAGACATTCACCCCTCCTTCATTTCTTAGAGACATTTAATGTGAAAGATAGCATGATTTTCATCCAACAAACATTGATTAAAACTTCTATTACTATCCTTGGACAACAAATCCCTGACCCATCACCTCCTATCCCATGTGCAAAATCTTTTCAGTTTAATAGAATCTACTCAAGTGTCCACCCTCAAGAATCTGGGGTCACAATTGTACCATATGGAGGCCTTGAGAAAGAGTGTCCATGGATATCTGTCCTATAGTAGCTTTTTTTATTAATTGTGTTACAAAAATTTCTGACTGCATTATGTATATGATGGATTATGTTGAACTTCAGTCACATTTTAAATATTTGAATTTCACTTAAAATCATAATTTTTCCTTACAATGCCCATGATCATCTCTTTGTATATTTTTCTTCATTCATTGGTCTTTAGTAGCCCACTTTAAGCAGCTGAAATAGTAACTAAGAGAAAGGAAGTATGCTATTGTAGATAAAGGGCTGACTTTATAGACAGGAAGACCTGGATTCAAACCTTGCCTCTCAAATTCACTTCTTGATGCCCATGGAAAAAACAACTAAGTTGTTAGTGCCCGAGGAATCTTTAGGACCCTAAGTTAGAGATGAGTCATGGATGAGTAGCCAGTCTGTGTTGGTAGAAGAAATTAACACACGTGGAGTTCTTATACCTGATGAAATTATAGATCCAGGTCAAAACAAAACAAAGATGATCTTTCTTTCTTATTTTTCTTGCCTTGTAATTTTCAGTCTATTTTCTTTATGTCTGATGAATTCCAGTCCCATCAGTTATCAAAACCCATATTAATAATTAACAATATTTACCAGTACACCCTCTCCAGATTCCCATCCTTTGACACCTCAAAAAAAAAAAGCTGTAAATATTTTTGTACATTGTTAGAGTTGATTTTGCTTAGGACACATCTTCCCCTTAATCTCTGCCCTCCCCATTTACTCTTCCCCACTCTCCCCTTGTCCTATTATTTTCTTATTGAGTAAAATAAATTTTGTATTTCACTCTGTGTGTCTTCTTCCTTCTTTTCACCAGCATAGGTAAGAATGAAATTTGAATGTTATCCACCTCTCCCTCTCTAATTTATATAGATGTCTATTTGATACCCTGATTATGTAAAACTTCCCTTAAGCTTCTTTTCCTTTCTCTTCCAATGTATTCCTCCCCTTTCTATTCTTTCCTTAAGATCATCAAGATATAATAAAATCACTTCCAGACCTTGTCTAATTGAACTCCCTCCATGAACTCTGATGATGTTATGATCAACTCTCTTGTATTTGAATTTAGCAGTTTATCTTTGTTTATCATTATTTGTTAATTATATTTCTTTTAACTCCTGTGTTTGAACTTCAAAGATTTTCTCTAGCTCTGGTCTTTTCATCAGGAAGATTTGGAAGTCTTCTATTTCATTAAAGTTTCATTTTTTCCCATGTAGGATTGTATTCAGTTTTGCTGTGTAAGTTATTCTTGGCTATAAATCCATATTCTTTACCTTCTGGAATCTTGTATCCCAATGTATGCTGATATTTTTATAATGGGAGCTGATAAGTTGTGGTTTCTTGGTACTTGAATTCTTTCTTTCGGCTGATTGAAGTATTTTTTTCTTTGACTTGGAAGCTCTGGATTTTGGTTATGATATTCCTAGGAATTTCATTTTGGGATTTCTTTCAGGAGGTGACTGGTGAATTTTTTTCTTATTTCCCCTTTTCCCTCTGCTTCTAAGAGATCCAAGGCGGTTTTGTTTTATGATTTTTTTTAGATGAGATATCTAGTCTCTTCTTTTGGTTATGTTCAGGTAGTGCACTAATTTTCATTTTTTTCTCCTTGATAAGTTTTCTCAGTTAATTATATTTTCTTGGAGATGCTTTATGTTTTCCCCACTTTTTTTTAACCTGTGGACATTGTCTGAATTTGAATTTTCAGGGAGTTTCTTGCTTTGGTAAGTCTTGTGACAAGCTGTTGTTTCCCTTTCCAATTCTTTCTTCCATAATTCTCATTTCTTTTTAATTTTTTTCTTCAACCATCATTCCATTTATAAAACAAGTAAATATTTTAAAACTCTTGTTTCATCCCTTCCATGAATTCTAGTTGAGTTTATGCTCAAACTGTGTTATTCTCAGAGGCTTTGTTGGAGACATTTAATAATCATTCTCTTCTTTTGGATTTGCGTCTGAGTGTCCCTGCCATCATCATAGCTCATTCTTGTGACTTTGCTTTTTCGTTTGCCCAGTCTTTCAGCTTATTTTTTAACTTTGGACTTGATGTTAGGACTGGCTTCCCTGGCACTTCTGTAGGGGAGATGTAGGCTGGTCTTATTGCTACTTTCTAAGGGGCATTGAATGTTGCATTATTCCAAGATCTCAGAGACATGGGGACATGCAGTCTTCCAGTGCCCTCAAAGGGGTCTGATCCAGAGGAGAATCTGATTACTATCACTGTCCTGCCCTGGTCTGAACTCTACACATTCCTCACCTGGGTTTGAATCTGAATAGAAGCAGTTGCTCCAAGACGCCACTTCTGTCAGCAAGCTGGAAAGCTCTATTAGTTCTAAGTATCAGAATTGTAATTGCCTTGGTCTAGGTTTTCTGTCTTGGCTATTCTTTGTAGCTTCGGCTAGATGCTAGAACTGAGAATCTGCTCTGAGTTTAGGGTTTGAACCACACAATTGTTGCTTCTGCTAGCTTCCTAACTTCATCTATTTGCAGTATACTGCCCAGAATAAAAGGCACTGTGTCCATCTCCTTATTCAATATTGGATACCAGTTGGCACCTGTCCATGAGGTGGTGCCCCAGTATGAGCCTTGGAGTATCCTGGTATGGGCCTGGGATTTCCTTCTGTGCTGATGCACAGCCTTTCCCTGGGTAAATACTGGAGTGATCATATTTATTAATTTACATGGCTTATGGTCTGCTTTGAGTTTTTCTAATCACATGCTCTTTCCTGTTTCAGTTTACTTTTAAAAACCATGTCTCTGTTTCCTACCATCAATCATTAATTTAGCCTTGATTTGTTAATACCTCTGTCTGGGGCCTGATGTTAGTGACATGATTGTACCATGGGTCAATGTCTCATGTCGTTAGCTGGAGTTTCTGCACTGGAGGCCCACAGTGATCCAGATGAGGAATTGTTTTCTATGAGCTGTCATGTTGAGAAAGGTCATTATCGTAAGAAACAACAACAACAAAAAGCCCTAACCCCTCCACCTAATTTATAGAGTCAGGCATGTTCCCTAATTCTGGCGTCAGGGCTCTGAGCAGTTACCAATTGATTTCTATCAGTGTTGTATGAGATGATAAATTTTAATCAAAGCATTTTGGTCTCTGTTGGCCTGCCTTCCCTTTTCATAATGGATCTCTCCCATTCATGCTTTCCCTTGTCTGCTTTTTTATGACTGTGATGGGCTTTGATTTACTTCATACAGTCTATGATTCTCTGGCTTCAATTATTCCATTTAACTTGAAATAGACATTGCTACAAGTCTTACTGATACAGAGAACATCTGGTGTAAATTAATTACATTGGGAGGTGGCATGTGTGCGGGAATGGAGAAACTAAGCAATCTGGGGCTCCATTGACTGTTGATAGATGTACTTTCTCTGTCTCCCTCTCTGTCTGTCATTCTATCTCTGTCTCTGTTTCTGTCTGTCTCTCCTCTCTGATTCTGTCTGTCTCTTCTCTCCGACTCTTTCTGTCTATCTCTCTGCTGTCCTCTCTCTTTAATTAATATCAAAGCAGAGCCAAAGATTTTAAATAGCCCTGACATCTTTTTGGATTTTGTTCACTGACTGTTGCTGTTTTGGAAGCCCTGAACAAAACCTCTAGACAGGTTGATAACGTCTTTGGTGACGACTCTGGCTTAACAGGAAGTGCATGTAGTGGAAGGAAACACATTCTCCTCTAAGGCGTGTGCAGAGAGTTTAATAAAGGATGTCATAAGGAAGTCTGGATAAAGAACTCATTAGCTCTCCTGGAAAAGTATGACTCTCCCCTCTTCTAAAGGAAGTATATGTACTCCTTGTTAGTCTTTGTAAATCCCAGCCACCAATTTTGATTTATTTTCAAGATGCACACATGTAGTTTATGGTGATGACTCACATTTATATACTTTAAGGATTGAAAAGTACTTTACATACTTTACCTCATTAGAGCCTCACAACCATCCAAGAGATTGGTGCTATTACAATCTCCTTTATGAGGAAATTGAGGATCAGTGATGCTGCTCTGTGGCACAATGAATAGAGTACCGAAGCTGGTGTCAGGAAGACCTGAGTTCAAATCCCTGTTCAGATATTTACCAGCCGTGTGACCCTGGTTGAGTTATTTAACCTCTCTTTGCTTCAGTTTTCTTCTCTGTGAAGTGAGAATAAGAACAGCATCTCCTTCCCAGGACTGTGGTGAGAAGCAAGTGAGATAACGAGTAAAGAAGCTTCATGCTAAAAGGACCACATCAGTACAGCAGTCACTGTTATTGCTGTGTGATTGGTCAGCCTGAAGTAGAAGTAGAAGCCAGGTTTCTTCTGACTGTGACTCTAGCATTCAATCTTCTACAACCCACTGTAGAGTGACAATGGAAGATTGTAGTACCAAGACATGAATGAGAGATTGATTTACTTTAAGCAGAAATTTGACCTCTGCTGGCTTTTTAATTTAAAAATTCAGTTTATTTCAACAAATATTTGTGAAGTTCTATTCTTGGCCCTGTGCCAGGTGCTGGGACCTTCATACTGAAGGAAGACCCAAATGACATCCTTCTGTTGGGGTTAAGGTATATTCTGTCCGACTATGGAAGATCAGACCCGAATGATCTCAGAATGCTCTAGCACAGGCCGGGCACGAATAGCCCAGAGGGGCAAAGTCACGGAAGTGGGATATGGAATGTTTTCTTTGGGGAGAAGTTTGACAGAAGTGGAGAGGTCCTGAAAAAGAGCTTGTCATGAGATGTTAGGTCGATTATGTAGGACTTTAAATGCCAGAGTGAAAAGTACCTGTTGTGTTCTAGAAGTGTGGCAAATTATAGAAGATCTGTGTGTCACTTAATTTTCATAATGTTGCACCTTGGAGTCCGTAACTCTCCCAATAATACATTGGTGTCTCTTGCTATAACCTCATCAATAATGATTATTCTTAGTTATCTTTGCCAAGTTACCTTTGGAGAAACTTCAGGGTTACCTTAATTTGCATTTCTTTTATTATATTGAAGTAATAGTTTGCAGGTCTTTTTTTTTTGAGAAGTGTTTATTCACCTCCATATGACAACCGTTGTGGGGAAATGCCTTTTGGGTTTTATATTTCTGTTAGTTTTCTTTTCTTTTCTGATTTTTATATCTTGGATATCAAACCCTTAAAAATATTTGAAATATTTTCCCCCAATAAAATTATCCCCTTATCATAATTGCATTCATTTTGAGCATTCAAAAGCAATTCAACTGCTAATTGGATTTTCTCATATATTTTGTAATTACCTCTTTTCCTTGATTGATTAAGAATTTACCCCTGTGACATAGCTGTGGGTATTATCTGATTTATGTCTTTTCAAGTATTTTAATATTATTGTCTTTCATATTAAAGTTACAAGTATATGTATATATATACATACATATATATAATATACATATATATATATACACACACATACACACATACAGGTGTGTGTATGTGTGTGTGTGTGTGTGTGTGTGTGTGTGTGTAGATAGATAGAATTTGTGTGTGGTATACTGTGGTATATTGATAGAATATGTGGTATATTGTATAAGGTGATTGTTTAGATCAAATTTCTGCCAGATTGATTTCCTGATTTCTCAACAATTCTTGTCAACGATAGAGTTCTTTCATAAGTAATTTATATTTTCAGGTTTATTGAACACTGGATTATTATTTCTTATTCTTCATTCTCTAGGATGTACCATTGAAAGACTTTTCTATTTTTTATCAGTACCACATAATGTTAATGATTATTGCTTCATAATAAAGTTTGAAGTGCTAAGCCCTAGTCATTTCTCCTTTCCCCCTGTTATTTCTCTTTTTATTCTACATCTTTTGTCCCTCCAAATGAGTTTTCCAAGTTTATTTAGGAATGTAAGTGTGGCAGTTGTGTGGAGGTTGAATTGGAGAGAGGAGAAACTAGAAGTCAGGAAGCTAAGTTGAGATTACTGCAGTAAGAGAGCATTGAACTATCTTTAAAATTATTTTATTTTATTTTTCTTTTCAGTTCCAAATTCCCTCCATCTTCTCCCCCACCCAGTGAGAAGGTATAAAAAAGTATGCATAATATGGTATGTGCATCACATAGACATATACTCATAAACATGCTCATATGCACACATGTATTCTCTGTATATATGTATATACATAATGCATTGTTTCTAGACATGCATACATGAATATATGTATGCAATAGAACAATACAAATATTTGCATACATATATGCATAAATACATGCATATATACATATATACACATACATAAAGTCACATAGAGAAGGGACATGAAGCTGTGAGAGGTTAATGGACTCCTGGAATGTTCCCCAGCTCAGAAGTAACAAGTCAGGGCTTCTGACTCTATGTTCTTTCCATTCCTCTGTAGCGACCTTGGACTCAGTCCTTTTTTCACAGGCTCTTGTAAGGATCAGATGAGATGTTGTGTTGAGTGCTTGGCACAACTTGAAAGGCTATGGAAATATCACTTGTTATTGTTAGGATCATAGAATCATGGAGTGAGAGTTATCAGAGACCTGACAGGCCAACCCTAACTCCCCTAAAAAATAAAATAAAACAGATGTGAGAACGGAGGCACAGAGTTATTTGCCTAGCATCAAACTTCTGCTAAGTGGCAGAGCTGGGATTTGAACTCAGGTCCTCCTGAGTTGCTGTTGCCTTCCTGGTTCGTCTTAAGTATGAACAGTGTTCACGATATAGTAATATTTAAAATATATTCAACAATAATAAACAGTTGAGCAGTAATAATTAAAACAGTAATAATGAAAGTTTCACTTCCATCAGATATTGATTCAATTTATATCAGTTCTAAGCACTATGAAATTATTTTTAATAGAATCAAAACAATGATATCAAACGTTGGATTTAGAAATTGCATTTATGAAATCTTAGGCTCAAAAGTAAATGATACAAAGATAGTGGAATGTGGGAGCCAGAGCACTGGGCTTAGTGTCAGAAGAATGGATTTGAGACTCTTCTACTACTGTATACTCCTTGAGTAACTTTTAGACATTTATTTCCCTCTTTTGGGTGGCAGTTTCTTTATTTATAAAAATTAAGGGGTAAGGCAAAATGATGTCCAAGGGCCCTTTCAGCTCGAAATCGATGATTCTGGGATGATGGCTAAGGTTTATATCAACCCAGCAATATAACTATTGAGAGAGAGAGAGAGAGAGAGAGAGAGAGAGAGAGAGAGAGAGAGAGAGAGAGAGAGAAAAAGGAAGGAAGGAAGGAAGGAAGGAAGGAAGGAAGGAAGGAAGGAAGGAAGGAAGGAAGGAAGGAAGGAAGGAAAGAAGGAAGGAAGGAAAGAAGGAAGGAAGGAAGGAAGAAAGGAAGGAAAGAAGGAAGGAAGGAAGGAAGGAAGGAAGGAAGGAAGGAAGGAAGGAAGGAAGGAAGGAAGGAAGAAAAGAAGGAAGGAATAAAGAAAGGGAGGAAGGAAGAGTCTGCTGGCACAGAGTAAGTAGTTAATAAATGTTTGCTAATAACAGCTAGCATTTATATAGAGCTTTAAGGTTTGCAGTGATTTACAAGTATTTCATTTGATCCTCAAAATCACCCTGGTGGGTAGATGCTATTATTATCTCTATTTTACAAATGAGGAAATTGAGGCTAGAAGAGGTTAAATGTCTTGTCCGAAGTCACACAACCATAAATATCTGAGGCTAGATTTTAACTCACCTTCCCCTGACTGAATCCAGTGCTTGCTGATTGAAAGTCCCTCTTTCTCCCTCAGGAAACTTAGATTCTCCTGGGAATGATTTGCATCGAAAAATTCTTAAAAGAAGAAATAATACAGAGTAAACAGGTTAGGGTACAAGGCTGGAAATTTTGGAACCTCACTATAGGTTTAAAAGTCTTCTGAACTAGAGATGTGAGAAAACTAGGAGATAGAGAAGGGTAGGGACTTTTAAAAAGGTATATAGAATAAGATTAGGAGGGTGGGGGGAGAAGACAAGGGAGGGAATTTTAGAGGGGTGGGTAAAATAAGAATAAGAAGGTATAGATAAGAAGAATACAAGTCATTCCCCAACTGATAAATGGTCAAAGGATATAATCAGGCAGTTATCCAATGAAGAAATGAAAACAATTTATAGTCATATAAAAAATGCTTGAAATCCTTACTGATTAGAGAAATGCAGATTAAAACAACCTGGAAATGTAATTTTACACCTACTAGATTCACTAAAATGATAGAAATTGACTAATGTTGGAGAGGATGTGGAAAGAACTGGGACCTTAACTTGTTGGTGGTGGAATTGTGAACTGATCCAACCATGAAGAGCAATCTGGAAGTATACCCTTTAATTCAACACTGCAATTACTTGGTCTATTTCCAAGGATGATTAAGGAAAAAAAGGAAAAGAATCTATATGTTTTAAAATGCTTACAGTGGCTTTATTTGTGGTATTGAAGAAATGGAAGTTACAGGGATGCCCATTAATTGGAAAATGGCTGAACAAGCTGTGGTCTACGATTGTGATGGAATACTACTGTTAGAAGAAATGATGAGCTTGATGATCTTAGAAGAACATGGATAGACTTGCACTAAATAATGAAGTGCAAAATGAGCAGAACCAAGAGAACATATTGTACAGTAACAGCAGTATTGTTTTAAAAACAACTTTGAGTGAATAAGTTATTTGTCTATTATAAATACCCAAATTAACTGTAAAGAACCTATGAAGAAAGATGTCACCTGCATCAACAGAAACAATTGATAAGTAGAAATATATGGAATTATATATATGTATATACATAAACTTTTTTCTGTCCCCCACCCTAGAGATGACTACCATTAGATACAAAAATTTACATAATTTTCTTGTATATTTGAAAGACTAGAAAATTGTGCATAATAGTGCATAATAGTTTTTCAGTTTCATGCTGTCATCTATTTTTATTGCACTATTTTATAGAAATGTTTGTTTTATTCCAAAAATCAAAAATAAAATAAAAAAGAATTTGAAAATGCATACTTTAAAAATATTTGAAAGATTATTAGCATAATCACTTTCCACATAGAGATGATAAAGATGCTAAATTTCAACCTTGGATGTAATATCAGTACTTTATATGATTGTGCCTGAATATGTCACTGAGGCCCAGAATTCAAAATTACAGCTGAAATACTTCATTCCTTTGACTTTTCCTTGAAGTTAAAAAGGGAAAGTTGACAGTCTGAGATGGAAGGGTTTTAGTTCAGAACTTCTGGACTGCTCTTCACTCTCAGTTCCCCATAATGAGATACAAATTACAATGGTTAAACAAAACCATGCTGAATCAGTGCCTTCCATCTGCTTTAGAGTGCTAGGGTGGAGGTAGGGTGGATGGGCTTGTGGAGGTGACGTCAACAAAAGCATGTCTATGTATACCATGTTGGTTCCATGGGCCTTGTTCTTCTAGGCTGGGCAGAAGGCAGCACAGAGGTCCAAATGGGAAAGCAACAAGGGCTACCAAAGCCTCCTTCTGAGGGAATGTGGACAGGTTGATGCTTCCTTCTTCCTCCCATTCTTAAAAAAAAGAAGATTCATTGGAAGTGAACAACCACTAACCTTATCTTTCTCAAGCATTGGTTCTTATTTTTTAAAAAAATCTTTCATGACATTGTAAAAAAAAAAAATCCTCACCATTTCTTTATTTACTGGTTTATTCAACAAACAGCAGTGGAACAAATAAGGTTTTAAGTGTCTTCAGATATGCAGATTATTGAGCTAGGAATGGAAGACATAAAGACAATAAGGAGGACCAGTCTTTGTCCTCAAGGAGCTTATATTCTATTTGGGAGGAACAGGATGCACCAAGAGAAAGAAATATAAAATTGTCTCGTAGAGGAAAGTAACAGGGGTGGAAGTAAGGAGCAGTAATAGCTTCTCATTGAAGGGGACTCTGGAGTCTAGACTGTGGATTTTTCTCCCTGTTGATTGCTTTGTCTTCTTTTCTCTGTAAGAAAAATAGGGCATGGGTGGGGGGGATGGAGCCAAGATGGCAGAGTAGAAAGACACACATATCCTAGATGCCCCCCACAGCCCATAAAATACCTGTAAAGAAAGATTCTCAAGAAATTCTAGAGCAGCAGAAGACACAGAATAACAGAGTGGAAGAGAATTCCAGCCCAGGGTGACCTGAGAAGCCAACAGGAAATGCCTGTCACTGTGGACACGAAGCTGAGCATGGCTTTCGGAAGAGGACAACACCAGGCCTTGGGGGTAGTATCCCCCAGTTGCAGTAGCAGCGATTCACAGATCCCTCAACCCACAGGCACCAAAGGTCAGTGACAGGGTTTTTTCAGCTGGCCTAGAAGGGAAAGCCTTCCCATAGCTCTGGCCTCAGGCTGTGGCCACAAAGGCCATATCTGGCAGGCAGCAGCAGTTCCCACAGCAGCCCCTACAGCAACCCACATCCATTGTTGGATCGTAAAACCCCTGGGGACACTGAGCAGCTGATTCTTACCTCAGCCCTGTGTAGAGGCTGTGCAGCAGCTGATCTTTATCTCACACTGAATGGGGACCCTGCTCCCGCAGCTTATCTGAATTTTCAGTCCTCAGTGCTGGCTTAGCAGAACTGGAGGCCAGGTAGCTCTGGAGAGGAAACTCTGACAAGATTCTGGGCACAAAAATCTCTCCCAGCTCCCAGAACAGTGTACATACTTGATTGTGCCACCGTGAAGGAATTAAGATCTTACAGATTCCCAGAGTATACCCTACTCTTGACAAAGGACCCAAAAGTCAAGTAACTGGTTGGGAAAATGCCCCAAAAAGGGAAAAGAATAAGACTATAGAAGGTTACTTTCTTGGTGAACAGGTATGTTCTCCCATCCTTTCAGATGAGGAAGAACAATGCTTACCATCAGGGAAAGACATAAAAGTCAAGGCTTCTGTATCCTAAACATCCAAAATAAACATTCAATGGTCTCAGGCCATGGAAGAGCTCAAAAAGGATTTTGAAAATCAAGTAAGAGAGGTGGAGGAAAAATTGATTAGAGAAATGAGAGAGATGCAAAAAAAAAATCATGAAAAGTGGGTCAACAACTTGCTAAAAGAGACCCAAAAAAACGCTGAAGAAAATAACACCTTGAAAAATAGGCTAGGGGGCGGAGCCAAGATGGCGGAGTAGAAGGACGCACATTTACGAGCTCCGAGCCCACAACCCATGGAATTGAGGTAAAAGGAGATCCCCATAAATTCTGAATCTCTGCAGGGGGTGCATAAACATAGGGGAAGAGATTTCCGTTCCACTGAACCCTGGAGAGCCGTCCCCGGGGTCCATCGCACTCCGGAAAGCGGACCCCACCCCCACCCCTGGCCGCGGCCCCAGAGAAGCTGACCTGAGCAGGCTTCAGAGAGGAAAGCTCCGGGGGAAGCTCTGGCAGCCGGGAAAGTCCCTCCGCCCACAGAAGCTACAGGTCAGTGAAAAAGAAGGCTGCGCTAGGGGAGGGGAGCGGAGCGCCTCCGTGACTCGGGCCCCCTCGGGAGGAAGCGGCGGTGGCAGAGACGGGGGCAGGAAGCGGCGGAGGCAGAGGCGTGGGCGGTGGCTGAGGTGGCAGCAGCCCGGGACTCAGGAATCCCCCAGCAGCAGGTAGGATCTTCAATACTGAAGGTCTTTCCAACCTGAGGGAGCTGAGCCGGGGAGACGGCCCTGCCCCCACCCTGCTCTACTGCTGAACGCCTCTGAATAAAACCCCCAAGGGAGCTGAACATAGGAGGCGGGGCCCCCCACCCCGCCCCCACCCGCTCCGTTCCTGAAAGTCTCTGCAGAAAGCCCCTGACGGACCGAACTTAGGAGGCGGCCCAGCCCCCACCCCTGCGCCAGAACTAAAGCTTGCCGCGGGAAAGCGCATTTGAATCTCAGAGGCCAAGCACTAGCTGGGCGGATCCAGGCGGGGGTGGAAAGGAATCTCAAGTCAAGTAACTGGCTGGGAAAATGCCTAGAAAGGGGAAGAAAAATAAGACTTTAGAGAGTTTTTTCCAACAAATGCAAGTGATCCCGACCTTCGGATCTGATGGCGAGGACGAGAACGTATTTTTCCCATCAGGGAAAGATGTGGAGGGCGGGGCCTCAGTACCCCAGACACCCCAGGGGGGTGTTGGGTGGGCTCAGGCCTTGGAAGAACTTAAAAAGGATTTTGAAAAGCAAGTTAGACAGGTGGAGGAAAGACTGGGAAGAGAAATGACAAAGATGCAAGAAGAGTATGAAAAAAAGGTCAATATCTTGGTAAAGGAGACCCAAAAAAATGCTGAGGAAATTAACACCTTGAAAAATAGGCTCACTCAATTGGCAAAAGAGGTTCAAAAAGCCAATGAACAGAAGAATGCATTCAAAAGCAGAATGAGCCAAATGGAAAAAGAGGCTCAAAAGCTCACTGAATTTAATAGTTCTCTCAAAATTAGAATGGAACAGATGGAGTCTAATGACTTTATGAAAAACCAAGAAATCACCAAACAAAACCAAAAGAATGAAAAAATGGAAGAGAATGTGAAATATCTCATGGGAAAAACAACTGACCTGGAAAATAGATCAAGGAGAGACAATTTAAAAATTATGGGACTACCTGAAAGCCATGATCAAAAAAAGAGCCTAGACATCGTCTTGCATGAAATTATCAAGGAAAACTGCCCTGACATTCTAGGACCAGAGGGCAAAATAAGTATTGAAAGAATCCATCGATCACCACCTGAAAGAGATCCAAAAAGAGAAACTCCTAGGAACATTGTGGCCAAATTCCAGAACTCCCAGCTCAAGGAAAAAATCTTGCAAGCAGCTAGAAAGAAACAATTCCAGTACTGTGGAAATACAATCAGGATAACTCAAGATCTAGCAGCTTCTACATTAAGGGATCGAAGGGCGTGGAATAGGATATTCCAGAAGGCAAAGGAACTAGGACTGAAACCAAGAATCACCTACCCAGCTAAACTGAGTATAATACTTCAAGGGAAAATATGGTCTTTCAATGAAACAGAGGACTTTCAATCATTCTTAATGAAAAGACCAGAGCTGAAAAGAAAATTTGACTTTCAAACATAAGAATGAGAAGAAGCATGAAAAAGTAAACAGCAAAGAGAAGTATTAAGGGACTTACCAGAAATGAACTGTTTACATTCATACAGGGAAAGACAATATTTCTAACTCTTAAAACTTTTCAGTATCTGGGTAGTTGGTGGGACCACACATACACATGTACACGCATGCACACACATACACACATGCATTCACATACAGAGACAGAGAGCACAGAATGAACTGAATAGGATGGGACCATACCTTAAAAGAAATTAAGGTAAATGGTGAGAGAGAAATGTAGTGAGAGGAAAGAGGGGGAAATGGAAGGGGGTAACTATATGTCATTTAAGAGGCAAGTAGGAGATTTTTTTAGTGGAGGGAAAAAGAGGAGAGCTGAGGAAAAAAAAAAAAAACAAACAAGAAGTTTACCCTCATCACATTTGACTAAACGAAGGAGTGAAATGCACACTCATTTTGGTATGAAAACCTATCTTACAGTATAAGAAAGCGGGGGAGAAGGAGATATTGGGGGGGGGGATGATGGAAGGGAGGGCAAAGGGAGGAGGGAGTAATTGAAAGTCAACACTTGGGGGAGGGACAGGATCAAAAGACAGAAGAGAAACAATGAGGGGCAGGTTAGGAGGGATGGCAATTCAGTTAGTCTTACACAACACGACTATCAGGAAGGTCATTTGCAAAGCTACACAGATATGGCCTATAATGAATTGCCTGCCGTACCAAAGGGAATGGGTGGGGAGGGAGGGATGGGGAGAATTTGGAACTCAAAGCTTTAGGAACAATTGTTTAGTATTGTTGTTGCAACTAGGAAAGAAGACATACAGTTAATGAGGAATAGAAAGTCATCTGGACCTACAGGAGAAAAGAGAAGATGGAGACAAGGGAAGGGAGGGATGACAGAAGAGAGGACAGATTGGAGATAGGGAAAATTAGATTGCTTGGGGTATTGGGGTGAGGGGAGGGGAGAAAAGGGGAGAAAATTTGGAACCCAAAAATTTGTGAAAATGAATGTAAAAAGCTAAATAAATAAATTAATTAATTAATTTTAAAAAAAAAGAAAGAAAAATAGGCTAACTTGGGGGGTGGAGTCAAGATGGTGGAGTAGAAAGACTCATGTATGCTAGCTCCAAACCCACAGCCCATGGATTTAATGTAAGAAGAGCTCCCCACAAGTTCTGGATCACTGCAGGGTGTGCAGAAACACAGTGGAAGAGATTTCCGTCCCAGAGAGCCCTGGAGAGCAGTCTATAGGGTCCGTTGCACCCCAGAAAGCGGGTCCCACCCCTGTGCTGCCCTGGCCACGTGGCCGAGAGGAGCAGATCCGAGCAGGCTTCAGGGATGGAACCTCCAGCGGCCGCGAAGGTCCCTCCACCCATAGACGCTACAGGTCAGTGAGAGAGGCTTCTGGGCTGGCTGAGAGGGGAGCGGGGTGTCTCCATGACTTGGGCCCACTCGGGAGGAAGCAGCGGAGGCAGAGGCAGGGGCAGGAAGTGGTGGAGGCAGAAGCAGGGGCAGCAGCAGAGGCAGCGGTGGCAGCCCGGGACTCCTGGAGCAGCAGGCAGAACTTCAGGTCTCTGCATAAAGCCCCTGAGGGAACTGAGCCTGGGAGGTGGCCCTGCCCCCACCTGCTCCATTACTGAAGGTCTCCGCATAAACCCCCTGAGGGAGCTGAGC
This sequence comes from Bettongia penicillata ogilbyi, assembly GCA_023548195.1. Classification (NCBI taxonomy): domain Eukaryota; kingdom Metazoa; phylum Chordata; class Mammalia; order Diprotodontia; family Potoroidae; genus Bettongia; species Bettongia penicillata. Next base: position 535,346 of record JAJHZJ010000344.1, read on the forward strand.
CTGGGAGGCAGCCCTGCCCCAACCCAAGCACCAGAACTTAAGCTCACATTGAATAGCAGCTGTGCCTGCCGCGGAAAGCCCATTTGAATCTCAGACCCCAAGCACTAGGTGGGCGGATCTAGGTGGTGGTGGAGAGGAATCTCAGAAGTCAAGTAACTGGCTGGGAAAATGCCCAGAAAAGGGAAGAAAAATAAGACTATAGAGAGCTTCTTTGAGCAGGTGCAAATGTTCCCACCTTTCAATTCTGATGACGGAGAACTATTCTTACCATCAGGGAAAGATGTGGAGGGCAGGGCCTCTGTATCCCAGACATCCCAGGGGGATGTTGGGTGGGCTCAGGCCTTGGAAGAGCTCAAAAAGATTTTGAAAAGCAAGTTAGACAGGTAGACGAAAAACTGGGAAGAGAAATGAGAGAGATGCAAGAAAACCATGAAAAACGGGTCAATACCTTGGTAAAGGAGACCCAAAAAAATGCTGAAGAAAATAACACCTTGAAAAATAGGCTAACTAAATTGGCTAAAGAGGTTCAAAAAGCCAATGAGGAGAAGAATGCTTTCCAAAGCAGAATTAGCCAAATGGAAAAAGAGGTTCAAAAGCTCACTGAAGATAATAGTTCTCTCAAAATTAGAATGGAACAGATGGAGTCTAATGACTTTATGAGAAACCAAGAAATCACAAAACAAAACCAAAAGAATGAAAAAATGGAAGAGAATGTGAAATATCTCATGGGAGAAACAACTGACCTGGAAAATAGATCCAGGAGAGACAATTTAAAAATTATGGGACTACCTGAAAGTCATGATCAAAAAAAGAGACTAGACATCATCTTCCATGAAATTATCGAGGAAAACTGCCCTGAGATTCTAGAACCAGAGGGCAAAATAAGTATTGAAAGAATGCATCGATCACCATCTGAAAGAGATCCAAAAAGAGAAACTCCTAGGAACATTGTGGCCAAATTTCAGAACTCCCAGGTCAAGGAGAAAATCTTGCAAGCAGCTAGAAAGAAACAATTCCAGTATTGTGGAAATAAAATCAGGATAACTCAAGATCTAGTAGCTTCTACATTAAAGGATGGAAGGGTGTGGAATAGGATATTCCAGAAGTCAAAGGAACTAGGACTCAAACCAAGAATCACCTACCCAGCAAAACTGAGTATACTACTTCAGGGGAAAATATGGTCTTTCAATGAAACAGAGGACTTTCAAGCATTCTTGATGAAAAGACCAGAGCTGAAAAGAAAATTTGACTTTCAAACACAAGAATGAGAAGAAGCATGAAAAAGTAAACAGCAAAGAGAAGTCATAAGGGACTTACCAAAAGTGAACTGTTTACATTCCTACATGGAAAGACAATATTTGTAACTCTTAAAACTTTTCAGTATCTGGGTAGTTGGTGGAATCACACACACACACATGTACACGCATGCACGCACACACACATACACACATGCATGCACATACAGAGACAGAGAGCACAGAGTGAATTGAATAGGATTGAATAGGATGGGACCATATCATAAAAGAAATTAAGGTAAATGGTGAGAGAGAAATGTAGTGGGAGGAAAGATGGTGAAATGGAATGGGGTAAATTATATGTCATTTAAGAGGCAAGCAGGAGACTTTTTAGTGGAGGGAAAAAGAGGAGAGCTGAGAAAAAAAACAAGAAGTTTACCCTCATGACATTTGACTAAAGGAAGGAATAAAATGCACACTCATTTTGGTATGAAAACCTATCTTAGAGTACAGGAAATTGGGGAGAAGGAGATAAGCAAGGGGGGGGGAATGATGGAAGGGAGGGCAATGGGAGGAGGGAGCAATTTGAAGTCAACACTCTTGGGGAGGGACAGGATCAAAAGACAGAAGAGAAACAATGGGGGGCAGGATAGGATGGAGGGAAATACAGTTAGTCTTACACAACACGACTATTATCAAAGTCATTTGCAAAACTACACAGTTGTGGCCTATATTGAATTGCCTGCCTTCCCAAAGGGAATGGGTGGGGAGGGAGGGATGGGGAGAATTTGGAACTCAAAGTTTTAGGAACACCTGTTTAGTATTGTTGTTGCTACTAGGAAATAAGAAATACAGTTAATGGGGAATAGAAAGTCATCTGTCCCTACAGGACAAAAGAGAAGATGGGGACAAGAGAAGAGAGGGATGATAGAAGAGAGGGCAGATTGGAGATAGGGAAAATTAGAATGCTCGTTGTATTGGGGTGAGGGGAGGGGATAAAAGGGGAGAAAATTTGGAACCCAAAAATTTGTGAAAATGAATGTAAAAAGTTAAATAAATAAATTTTTATTAAAAAAAAAGAGAAAAGAAAAAAAAGAAAAATAGGCTAACTCAATTGGCAAAAGAGGTTAAAAAGGACAATGAGGAGAAGAATGCTTTAAAAAGCAGAATTAGCCAAATGGAAAAGGAAGTTCAAAAGCTCGCTGAAAAAAATAGTCCTTTAAAAATTAGAATGGAACAGATGGAGAAACCAAGAAATCACAAAAGAAAACTAAAAGAATGAAGAAATGGAAGGTAATGTGAAATATTTCATTGGAAAAACAGCTGACCTGGAAAACAGGTCCAGTAGAGACAATCTAAAAATTATGGGGCTACCTGAAAGCCATGATCAAAAAAAAGAGCCTAGACATCATCTTTCATGAAATTATCAAAGAAAACTGCCCTGATATTCTAGAACCAGGGGGCAAAATATATATTGAAAGAATCCACTGACCACCTCCTGAAAGATATCCAAAAAGAGAAACTCCTAGGAACATTGTAGCCAAATTCCAGAGTTCCCAGGTGAAGGAGAAAATATTGCAAGCAGCTAGAAAGAAACAATTTAAGTATTGTGGAAATAAAATCAGGATGACATAGCATCTAGTAGCTTCTACATTAAGGGATCAAAGGGCATGTAATAGGATATTCCAGAAGTCAAAGTAACTAGGACTAAAACCAAGAATCACCTACCCAGCAAAAACTGAGTATAGTACTTCAGGGGAAAAAATGGTCTTTCAATGAAATAGAGGACTTTCAAGCATTCTTGATGAAAAGACCAGAGCTGAAAAGAAAATTTGACTTTCAAACACAAGAATCAAGAGAAGCATGAAAAGAAATAGCTAAGAGAAATCATAAGGGACCTACTAAAATTGAACTTCTTACATTCCTACATGGGAAGACAATATTTGTAACTCTTGAAACTTTTTTCAGTATCTGAGTAGTTGGTGGGATTACACACACACACACACACAGACACACACACAGAACATGGGGTGAGTAGAATAGGAAGGGATCATATCTTAAAAAAATGAAATTAAGGGGTGAGAGAGAAATATATTGGGAGGAGAAAGAGAGAAATGGAATGGGGCAAATTATCTCTCATAAAAGAGGAAAGTACAAGACTTTTCAGTGGAGGGAAAAAGGGGGGATGTGAGAGAAAAAATATGAAGCTTACTCTCATCACATTTGACTAAAGGAAGGAATAAAATGCACGCTCATTTTGGTAGGAAAACCCATCTTATAATACAGGAAAGTGGAGGAGAAGGGGATAAGCAGGGTGAGAGGGATGATGGAAGAGAGGGCAATGGGAGGAGGGATCAATTAGAAGTCTGCACTCTTGGGGAGGAACAGGGTAAAAGAGAGAGTAGAAGAAATGGGGGGTAGAATAAATAGGATGGAGGGAAATATAGTTAGTCTTACACAACATGAATATTATGGAAGTCATTTGCAAAACTACACAGATGTGGCCTATATTGAATTGCTTGCCTTCTCAAAGGGAATGGGTGGGGAGGGAGGGAGGAAAAGAAGTTGGAACTCAAAGTTTTAGGAACAACTGTTGAGTATTGTTGTTGCATACAACTAGGAAATGAGAAATACAAGTAATAGGGTATGGAAATTTATCTTGCCCTACAGGACAAAAGAGAAGATGGGGATAGGGAAAGAAGGGATGTTAGAAGGGAGGGCAGATTGGTGATAGGGGTAATTAGAATGCTGGGTGTTTTGGAGGGGGGGAGGGGAGAGATGGGGAGAAAATTTGGAACTCAAAATATGGAAATGAATTTTGAAAACTTAAAAAAAAGAAAAAAATAGGGCATGAGGATCCTCTTAAGAAAGGATGCTCATCTATTCTTTCTCATTAACGAATAATTTTTAAAAACTATTTTAAACTCAGTTTTTAAAATCTGGACTCAATTTTATTTCTGAAAAGACATGGGAAATTGTTGTTGTTTTTACTACCATCATCACAATCATCTTTGGCATGGGTATTCATCCCAGTAACGCAAACTACAACCTCTTTACGATTTAGTGTCTTTAGATAAATTTTGTAGAAGTCAGTTTATCTTCAGCAGCATTAGACTACCTGCTCTTGAATGAAATATAGATGACTTAGCAGCTGAACAAACTTCAGTGTGTCTATTATTTCATAACCATCTTATGCTATTTCCTCCCTGAAACTGCATCTACTGTATTTTTGTCTGCCTAAATTAGGAAACATTTACTTAGATATCCCAGAGAAATCTCAAAGTAGTTTATAGCTGTTTTTTTCTCAAATGCAAAATGAGAAATTAGAAAGTTTCTCTGGTAATTTGATTTTATTTCTTAAATAATTATAATTCCAAAGGATATATTCACATAAAATTCTAGAGAAATGGAATTCCTACATCTCACTTCAGCACATTACTGTTCAGGAGAACTAAATTTATTGTGGCCTTTTTCCTTCCATTGACCAAATTTGATTTTACAGCTCCATATCTGGCAACTAGGTGGTGCAGTATGGACAGAGTACTGGGCCTGGAGTGAAGACCTGAGTTCAAATTTGACCTCAGACACTCACTAACTTTATGACCCTGGGCAAGTTATTTAACTTCTCTTTGTCTAATCCACGGGAGAAAGAAATGGCAAGCCATTACAGTATTTTTGCCAAGAAAATCCCCCACTGAGCAACTTCATGACTATCTGTCTCTCTGTCTATCTATCTATCTATCTATCTATCTATCTATCTATCTATCTATCTATCATCTTTGTATCTGTCTGCCTGTGTGTCTGTCTATATCTATTTTAATTATAATCTATAATTTAATAAATATAATTTAATTTATAAATCAATTTATAAATATGTAATAAATTATATATAAATAAAAATATACAAATAAATAAAATGCAAATAAATCATAAATATATAATAAACAGATAAATATATAATAAATTAATGAATTAATTTATAGATATAATTTAATATACATATAATTTATAATTTTATAAATATAAAATAATATAATTTAATATAAATTATAATAAAATTTATTTAATTATAATTATTTAATTATTAAAAATTTCATTGTATTTAAATATCTAAGTAACTAGTAGATCAAAGGATGCTTTAAGTGTAGTTTACCTAGATTTTAGCAAAGCATTTTATAGAATATGATGTTATTTTTGTGGAAAATATGGAAAAATGTGGGCTCAACAGTAGTAATTAGAAGGATTTGAAATTGAGTCGCTAATAAGACTCATAGAGTGGTGGTTATTAATGGCTTAATATTTACTTGGAAGGAGGTCACCAGAGGAGCACCTCATGAATCTGTGCTTGGCCTTGTGCTGTTTAATGTTTATATTAAAGACTTATGTAACATCATTCACAATCTACTTATACAATTCGCAGATGACCCAAAGCTGAGAAGCACCATAATTCAGAAGGATTTTGACAATTGAGAGCACTGGGCTCAGACTAATGAGATGAAATTGAACAGGGATAAATGGAAAGTCTATGTTCCCAAAACTAGGAGAAGAGCAATATTGGGATGGCATTGTGAGGCCTCGGGTAGACCTAAAGAAAATGTATGTTACTTTTGCCTTTGCTGGACCAAAGGCTTACCAGGAACTGAATGGGTCAGATTAAGAGAAGCAGGGAGTTCATGAATCAAGGAATAGTCATCCCACCATATGCGGCCCGGGTAAAGCAGGGAGCATTGCTTTAATTTCTGAGTGCTACATTTTAGGAAGGCTGTTGAGAAACACAAGATCATGCTAGTGAGGACAACTAAAATAAGGGGAGTGGTGAGAGCATGTGGGGAAGGAACAAGGGATTTTGAGCTTGGAGATGGTAAGCTTCATCAACAACTTGAAAAGTGTCCTAGAGTATTTGAAAGACTGTCACACAAAGAAGGGGTTAGATTTTTTTCTGTGCAACCCTAGAGGATGGTGCTGGGACCAATGGAGAAAAGTTGTCAAGAAGCTGGTGTAGCCTTGGGTTAATGAGGGGGAACTTCAAACCAAAAGAATTGTCCTAAAATGGAATGAGTGCCTCCCCCTTTCTAGAGAGCATTCCAGCATTCCAGGTTCAGTTGTATTATATCTTTTCAGTTTGGGTTAATGTTTCTTCCAAGAATGAATTCTGAGATTCAGTGAATCCTCTTTGTGGGTTATTTTTTTCCCCTGAAGTGAAAGAAAATAACTCTAAATTCCAATAGGAATTTATATACAGATATATATGTATGTGTATGTGTATATTTGTGTGTGAAATTTTACACACACACACACACACACACACACACCACATGATGGCTCTTGAAGTACTTGACGGGAACTTTACTTTCCATTCTAAGTGTTCTTTTCAGGCTAAGCACTCCCAGTTATTTCAATTAATCCTCACCACATACAATTGTATATAGGTTCTACCCATACATTCCTATTAAATACATTTTCACCTTAGTCATGTTGCATAGAAGAACTAAAATGAATGGGAGAAATCATATAACAAACCAAAAGGTAATACAAAATAAAATGGTCTGCTTCATTCTACGATCAAATTCCATAGTGCTTTCTCTGGATGTGGAAGGCATTTTGCCTTAAGAGACCAATGGAAATTTTTTAAGTCCTTGCACTGCAATGAAGTACTAAGGCTACAAGAAAAATTCTTCACACACTGTGGTTGTTGCTATATACAAAGTTCTCCTGGTTCTGCTCCTTTCACTCAGCATCAGTCCATATAAGTGTTTCTAGGCCTCTCTGAAGTCTTCCTGTTCATCATTTCTTATAGCACAATAGTATTTCATTACATTCATATACCACAATTTATTCAGCCATTCCCCAAATGATGGGCATCCCTTTGATTTCTAGTTTTTGGCCACTACAAAGAGAGCTACTATAAATACTTTTATACTTGTGAGACCCTTTCCCATTTTTACGATCTCTTGGGGATACAGTTCTAGAAGTGATATTGCTGGGTCAAAGGGTATGCACATTTTTGTAGCCCCTTGAGTGTAGTTCCAAATTGCTCTCCAGAATGATTAGATCAGCGCACAGCTCCACCAATAATGAATTAGTGTTCCAACACTCCCACATCTTCTCCAACATTTATGATCTTCCTGTTTTGTCATGTTAACCAATCTGATAGGTGTAATATGGTATCTCAGAGTTGTTTTGGTTTGTATCTCTCTAATCAATAGTGATTTAGAGCATTTTTTCATATGACTATAGATAGCTTTAATTTCTTCCTCTGAAAACTGTCTGTTCATATCTTTTAACCATTTATCAGTTGGTGAATGACACTCTTCTTCTCTTAATATACCTGAAATTGCAGCAGTTGCCATTGACTGCTGAGTCATTTACCATTTCATTCGGTGGATCTGTAGTGAAAAGTGGCTTCTCCCTTAGATATGAGATCTCAGAAAGAAAAATGTAATTCAACCTGCAAAAGAAAAACATGTTTTTCTTACAGAAATGCAATCCTAACTTATTGTGGAGAGAATACTTTCAGTTAGCAAAGCATATCAATATGGTGTTTAAAGTTTTGAGAAACAAAGCAGGCCTATAGGGTTAACCCTATCACTTGACTGGTTTGGGACAGCTTATACAACATCAGCACATATATGTGAATATGGTAAGAGAAAATACAGTTACTAGTATAGTTTGTAAATATCCCATTTTCTTTTTTTAGAAGTAGTTTTATTTTATTTTTTCTTTAGTAGTCTACAGGCATTTTTGAATAAACTTACCCTCCAAAATTAAACTTTCTCTTATGTAAAAGAAAGAAAAAAAAAGATTAGCAAAAACAGTAGTTACTCCATCTGTGTCTGCCTGCCTATGTGACATTCTGCTCCTCTAATCCCTCACCCTGCTACTATCAGGAGGTCTGATCCATTATCTGCTCACCAGGACCAAGGTTGATTTTGATAATTACTCAGAAATGTTCCCTTCTCATTGGATAATTGTAGTCATTGTGCAGATTACTCTTCTGGTCCTGCTTATTTCACTGACCATTAGTTTATAAAAATCTCCCCAAGTGTTCTGAGTCCTCATAGTTGCCATTTGTATAACATGGTAACCTTCCAGAACTTCACATTTCTCTGTTTGTACATATATTCTCCAACTTCCAAATATAGTCACTAAACATTTATTAAGGGCCTGGTACATACAAGCCCCAATGCCCCTCACCCTCCCTTTAAATATCAGCAGGTTGAATTACATTTTTCTTTCTGAGATCTCATATCTAGGGGAGAAGCCACTTTTCACTACAGATCCACCGAATGAAATGGTAAATGACACAGCAGTCAATGGCAACTGCTGCAATTTCAGGTATATTAAGAGAAGAGTGTCATTCACCAACTGATAAATGGTCAAAGGATATGAACAGACAGTTTTCAGAGGAAGAAATTAAAGCTACCTATAGCTTCTGATGGTTTCCAGTGGTATTACGTGGTTGGTATGCATCACAAATCCCCATGCTCTCTGCCGATCTGAAACTGAGAATCACCAATGGGCCATGTAGATGCATGTGGCAAGAGAGAGGAGGCTGACACACCATCTAAACCAGGAATTCACTGCACAAGCACATTAAGGAATGCCATCCAAGAAGTGCAAAGCCAGAAAGCAATGGTGTCCCAGACACATAGAAGGCAAGGACAGCTCACATGCTACCAAGCTCCATCCCTAAACTGCCTATAAACTATGCCAAAGGCGTCTGGCCTGTTGGGTGCACTCACTCCTTTGGCAAGCTTCTAGGAGGGCGTTAGTAAGACTGGCACAGAATGGGGAGGGGAAGATGAGCTGTGATCTGAAGAAGGGGTAACCACATCCCTGAGGTCACGGGAGGATTGGCCCAAACCGTTGTGTGTGACAAAAAGATGAAAACAATGGTTCTGATTCTCCAAGAGCTTATGGTCTACTATGTTGGTACAGCCTGCACCCCAAGAAGACAGAGGGGAATGGGGGCTCAGGAGGGGCTGAGGCCAAATGCTCCTGGGAAGTTTGAGAAGGCACTGCATTTAAGATTTTCATTAGGGACAGGGATCAGAGAAGACTTCGTAGGTTTGTTTTTTTGTTTCGTTTTGTTTTGTTTTTCATTAACCCTTGAATTGAATACATCCGATGATTCTGCTTGGGGCATTGTTCCTCAGCACGTAAACTCCTAGAGTCAAGAGTCTGACTGCCGATGAGTGTGTACATGTGTGTGTTTGTGTGCTCCCACTATTTGTCTTCCTAAGACAGTTTGAGGCAAATATTAGCTATGCTTGGTCCGCTATCAGTTCGCCTCATTTCCCCCCACTTTTTAGTTTGTCTCTGTTTTATGAGACGGTTTGAAAAAAATGTTGTGGTGGATTTGAAGGAAGCTCTGATGTCTCTTGGTTTATGAGTGAGTATTCTTCAACAGTGATTCAGTGTTTAATGAGATTGTTTTATCTTGTTCCAGGGTCTTCCCAGAATTTAACTGTGGCAGATTTTCTGTCACTTAAGAAAAAATAAATGAAAAGGAAATTCAGAGCCATTCTTCCTATTAAGAAATTTCCTGGATTAATGCTTTTTAGATCAATCTGGTGCACATCAGTAGAAAGAAGCCCAGGTCTGCTCAGGTTTCTGTCACTGTTTTCCCCCAGAGAAAGGGATCTTTTATATAAGAATTTCAATTGAGATTTGTTTCCTAAATTTCATGACAGTCCATCACTTACTCTTCTTTCTGGGAAAAGTGTCCTGACCATTTGTTGCCCCCAGACTCAATGGTCTAACTTTGTCCCACCTTCCAGGGGTGCTTTTCCTCCTCAACCATGTCTCTTAGAGGCTCTTGTTTGTTTTAAAAGTCAAATTAAAAGCCCCTTCCCCACCCAAAAGTCTTTTCTGTACTGACACCAGCCATCATACTCTCTTTCCAGCATTACATGTTTATCAAATGGAAGTGATTCAGTTTTTTGGCATGGCGCTGGTAAACTGTCCATGTTTCACAGGCATACAACAATAACCTGTAGACCTTCAGTTTGGTAGTCAGTCTGATACCTCTTCTCTCTAAAACTTTTCCTTGGAGCCGCCCAAACACTGAGCTAAGTCTGGAAATGTGTGCATCAACCACATTGCCAATGTGTACGTTCCTGAAGAGTGCATTACCAACCTAAGTGAACTTATCCACAGCACTCAAAACTTCTCCATTTGTTGCAATCAATGGTTCCTCATTTGGATGGTGTGATGGTGACTGATGGAGCACTTATGTTTTCTTGGTGTTGATTATTAGGCCAAAATTAGCTCAGGCAGCAGAGAATTGATCCATACTTTGTTGCATCTTAGCTTCAGAAACTGCACAATTATCTGCAAACAGAAAATCGTGCACCAACATTCCCTCCACTTTGATCTTGGCTTGTAGCCTTTTCAAATAAACTTACCACCAGTACAGTAGTTGACCTTGATGCCATGTTCATCCGCATTGAGATCATTTGTCAGCAGGGCTGAAAACATCATGCTAAGAAGCATAGGAGCAAGCACACAGCCCTGTTTCACTCCATTGTGAGTGGAAAGGCACGAGAGCATTGTGCACTATCCAGAACCTGAGCAAACATACCATCATGGAACTGACATACAAAGCTGATGAACTTTTCTGGGCAACCAGATTTTGACATAATTTTCCATAAGCCCTCATGACTAACAATGTCAAAGCCTTGAGATCTACAAACGTTGTGTACAAACCTTTGTTCTGCTCCTGGCATTTCTTCTGGAGTTGGGCAGCAAACACCATATAAACTGTTCCTTAGCCTTTTCGGAAGCCAAACTGGCTCTCAGGTAGATGACCATCTTCCAATGAAGGATCAGTCTATTAAGGAGGACTCTAGCAAGAATCTTGCCAGAAATGACAGAGAGACCCCCCCCGTGATTGTCACAGGACAATAAATCCTTATCCCTTTACCTTTATAGAAATGAACAAGGGAAGCATCCTTGAACTCCTGGGGGATAACTTCCTCTTGCCATATAACCTGGAATATTTCAGTCAACTTTTATATGAGCAATGGTCCCTGGCAGGATAAGGTCTCACCAGACACTGAGGTTCTTGCTAGAACTAAACTGCCAAGCATTCAAACTATGCTTCACAGAGCGCAACTCTGATGAGTTGGCCACATTGTTTGAATGCAAAATGTACACTTGCCAAAAAGACTATTTTATGGAGAACTCACATGGGGCAGGTGATCACGTGGTGATCAGAAGAAGTGACACAAGGACACTCTCAATATCTCTCTCAAGAACTCTGGATTTGATTGCAGGACAGGGGAGACACTGACCCAGGACCGCTCAGCATGGTATGCCCACATCAGAAAGGGTGCTGTGCTCTATGAATAAAGCAGGATTGAAACAGCACAAAGGAAATGTAGGATGCGCAAATTTAGGGTAATTACCCCAAATGTTCACATAGACTATCTGTGCCCAATCTGTGGTAGAGCAGTCTGAGCTCGTATTGATCTGATCAGCCACAGTTGTACACAATGAAACTTCACTTTATCATGGTGATGTTATTTTGTTCCTCTTCGAGAATGGACAATAACCAACCAACATGTTTATCTCATGTATTTATTTACATGCACTTCATCTTTTTTTAGAGACCATAAACTCTTCAAGAACAATGACTCCCTCATTTCTCTTTTTGTCTCCCAGTACCCAGTACAATGCCCTGAACAAATGAGGAGCATTGATTGGTTGGCACCTTGTCTTTGTTTAGAGACCTTCAGGAAGGGTTAGCCACTGCCACTTTGGGTGACCTTTTCCACTTCATGATGATCCCTTGAAGACTTCCCTTCAAACAGGATTATGTTCCTTTGAATTTTCTATTCATGGTGTCAGTTTTTGTCTTCTAGGGCTAAGCAGAGTAAGACTAAGTCATCTTTCCCACAATCTCCCTTCAAATCCCAGAGGACAGTGACCAGATCCACCATAACTTGTCTATTCCAGGCTAACCATTCTTAGTTTCTTTGGGTGATCTTCACTCAGCATGTAATTGGGTTGCACTGCCACGCCCAGGTTGGGTCCCCTGGAGAGATGGATGGTAACTTCTTTTCTCAGGGTTCTAGGGTTAACCCAGAAGGGCTGGGGTTTCTAGTAACCAATGTCTTCCTTAACTTTTTTTCCCCAAAATTTATGAATTTATTTTTTTTTCAGTTTTCAACAATCACTTCCATAAATCCCAAATTTTCTTCTTGTCCCTCCCCTCCCCAAGAAGACATGCAATCTTATATGGGTTCTATACATACATTCCTATCAAATACATTTTCACATTAGTCAGGTTGCATAGAAAAATTAAAAGAAATTGGAGAAACCATGAGAAAAACAAAACAAAACAAAGAAGAAAGTAGTTGCTTTATTCAGCATTCCGACTCCATGGTTCTTCATCTGGATGTAGGTGACATTTTGTATCATGAGTCCTTTGAAATGTTTTAGGTCCTTACATTGCTGTGAAGGATTAAATCTATCAAAAACAATTGGACATATTTCCAAATTGCTCTCCAGAATGGTTGGATCAGCTCACAGCTCCACCAGTAAGGAATTAGTTTTCCAACTCTTCCACATTTTCTCCAGCATTGATCATCTTCCTATTCTGTCATGTTAACCAATCTGATAGGTGTGATGTGGTACCTCAAAGTTGTTTTGATTTGCATCTCTCTAATCAATAGTGATTTAGAGAATTTTTTTATGACTGAAGATAGCTTTAATTTCTTCCTCTGAAAACTGCCTGTTCATATCCTTTTTCCCATTTATCAATTGGGAATGGCTTGTATCCTTGTACATTTGACTCAGTTATCTATAATTTAGAAATGAGACCTTTATCACAGATACTAGTTGTAAAAATTCTTTTCCAGTGTTCTGCTTCCTTTCCAATCTTGGTTGCATTGGTTTTGTTTGTGCAAAAACTTTTCAATTTAATGTAATAAAAGTTGTCCATTTTTCATTCATAATGTTGTCTATCTCTTGTTTGGTTATAAATTCCTCCATTCTCCATAAATCTGACAAATAAACTATTCCTTGCCCACCTAATTTGTTTATAGTATCAGTCTTTATACCTAGATCTTGTACTCATTTGGACTTTATTCTGGTATGTGGTGCCAGGAATTGTCCTATGCCCAGTTTCTGCCACACTATTTTCCAGTTTTCCCAGAAGGCTTTGTCAAACAGTAAGTTCTTATCCTGGAAGTTGGGGTCCTTGAGTTTATAAAGCAGTAGACTGTTCACATTGACTACTGTGTCTCTTGTGTACCTAACCTATTCTACTGATCTATTCCTTTATTTCTTGGACAGTACCAAGTGGTTTTGATGATTGCTGCTTTATAATAAAATTTAAGATCTGGTATGGCTAAGTCACCTTCCCTAGTGTTTCTTTTCATTAATTCCCTTGATATTTTGGACCTTTTGTCTTTCCAGATGAATTTTGATATTTTTTTCTAGCTCTATAAAATAGCTTTTTGGTAGTTTAGCGTGGCATGGCACAAGTAAATTAATTTAAGTACAATTGTCATTTTTATTATATTAGCTGAGTTTACCCATGAGAACTGATGTTCTCAATTATTTAGATCTGACTTTATTTATGTAAAAAGTGTTTTGTAATTGTGTTCATATAGTCCCTTGGCTTGTTTCGACAATATACTCCTAAATATTTTATAGTGTCTACAGTAATTTTAAATGGAATTTCTCTACCTCTTGCTGTTGGGCTTTGTTAGTAATATATAGAAATGCAGATGATTTATGTAGGTTTATTTTGTATTGTGCAACTTTGCTAAAGTTGTTTATTATTTCAAGTAGTTTTTTTCTTGATTCTCTAAGTATTTCATCACACTGTCTTCAAAGAGTGATAACTTAGTTTCTTCTCTGCCTATTCCAATTCTTCCTATTTCGTTTTCTTTTCTTATTGCTAAAGCTAACATTTCTAGTACCATATCGAATAGCAACGGTGATAGTGGGCATTTTGTTCCACCCCTAATCTTATTGGAAATGCATTTAACTTATCCCCATTATATATAATGTTTGATGATGATTTTATGTAGATACTACTTATTATTTTAAGGAAGGCTCCATTTATTCATATGCTCTTCACTGTTTTTAATAGGAATGGGTGTTGTATTTTTTCAAAAGCTTTTTCTGCATCTACTGAAGTAATTATATGGTTTTTGTTAGTTTTGTTGTATTATTCTCATGATAGGTTGCTGTTATCTTTTTGCTAATATCTTTTTCAAAATCTTTGCATCTAATCTTCTGCATTTCTATATATTACTAACAAAGTCCAACTGCAAGAGATAGAAAGAGAAATCCCATTTAAAGCTAGGCTAGATACTATGAAATATTTGGGAATCCACCTGCCAAAACAAATCCAGGGAGTATATCAACACAATTACGAGACACTTTTTGCACAAATGAAGTCAGATCTAAGTAAGTGGAAAAACATCAGTTGCTCATGGGTAGGCTGAGCCAATATAATAAAATGACAGTTCTACCTAAATTAATTTGCTTATGTAGTTCCATATCAATCAAGCTATCAGATGATTTTCTAGAATTGGAAAAAATAATATCAAAATTCATCTAGATGAACAAAAGTTCCAGAATAGCAAGAGAATTAATGAAAAGAAATGGTAGGGAAGGTGGCCCAGCTCTATCAGATGTCAAATTATATGATAGTGCAGCAGTTATCAAAACCACTTGGTACTGGCTAAGAAACAGAAGGGTAGACAAATGGAATAGGCTAGGTACTCAAGATACAGTGGGCAATGAATATAGGAATCTACTGTTTGATAAACCCCAGGACTCCTGCTTCTGGGATAAGAACTCACTGTCGACAAAAATTGCTGGAAAAACTGGATAAAAGTGTGGCAGAAACTAAGCATAGACCAAGGCCTGTCACCATACACAAGAATAAAGTCCAAATGGGCATATGATCTAGGTATAAAGAGTGATACTATAAACATATTAGTGGAGCAAGGAATTGTGTATTTATCAGACTTATGGAGTAGGGAAGACTTTTTGACTAAAGAAGAGACAGAAAGCATTATGAAATGCAAAGTGGATAATCTTGATTACATTAAATTGAAAAGTTTTGCACAACCAAACCCAATGCAACCAAGATTAGGAGGGAAGCAGAAAACTGGAAAAGAATTTTTGCAACTAGTGTGTGTGATAAAGGCCTCATTTCTAAAATATATAGAGAACTGAGTCAAATGTATAGGCGTACAAGTCATTCCCCAATTGATAAATGGTCAAAGAATATGAACAGGTAGTTTTCAGAGGAAGATATTAAAGCTATCTATAGTCATATGAAAAAATGCTCTAAATCACTATTGATTAGAAAGATGCAAATCAAAACAACTCTAAGATACCACATCACACCTATCAGATTGGCTAACATTACAGAACAGAAGATGATAAATGTTAGAGAAGATGTGGTAGAGTTGGAACACTAATTCATTGTTGGTGGAACTGCGAACTGATCCAACCATTCTGGAGAGTAATTTGGAACTATGTCCAAAGGGCTACAAAAATATCCATACCCTTTAACCCAGCAATACTGCTTCTAGGACTGTATCCCCAAGAGATCATAAAAATGGAAAAGTGTCCCACATGTACAAAATTATTTATAGCAGCACTCTTTGTGGTGGCCAAAAACTAGAAATCAAGGGGATGCCCATCAATTGGGGAATGGTTGAATAAATTATGTTATATAAAGTAATGGAATACTATTCCTCTTTAAGAAATGATGAACAGGAAGACTTCAGAGAGGCCTGGAAAGACTTATATGATCTAATGCTGAGTGAAAGGAGCAGAACCAGCAGAACTTTGTATACAGCAACAACCACAGTGTGCGAGGACTTTTCCTGGTAGATTTAGAACTTCATTGCAATGCAAGGACTTAAAAAAAATTCCCAATAGTCTTCTAAGGCAAAATGCCTTCCACATCTAGTGAAAGAACTGTGGAATTCAGTTGCAGATTGTAGTGTATCATTTTCTTTTGTATTACGTTTTGGTTTGTTATATAATTTCTCCCATTCATTTTTAACTCTTCTATTCAACATGACTCTGGTGAAAATATATTTACTAGGAATGTATGTGTATAACCTATATAAAATTGTATGCTGTCTTGTGGAGGGAGGGAGGAGGTGTGGTGGAGAGAGGGGGAGGGAGGGAAAGAAAAAATCTAGGTTGTATGGTAGTGATTGTGTAACACTGAAAACAAAATATTTTTTTTAAAAATCTTTGCATCTATATTCATTAGGGAAATTGTTTCACAATTTTCTTTCTCTCTTTTGGCTCTTCCTGGTTTAGGCACCATATTTGTATCAGAAAAATCATTTGTTATGATTCCTTCTTTGGCAGTTTCTACAAACAATCTATATACTATTGGAATTAACTCTTCTTTAAATGTTTGATAGAATTAGCTTGTAAATTCATCTGATTCTGCAGATTTTTTCCTACAGAATTCATTGATGGATTGTTCAATTTCTTTTTCTGATCCATTAACTTTTAGTGATAGGATTTACACATTGGCACAGAAAGAACATTAGTAGGAAGCAAACTTCCCAAGCCAGGGATGCTTTATGGGGACCCTAGGTAGCATGGGCCCAAACATCAAGCACACAGGAGGTGAGATTTGTCTGTTGGAGTACGTGTGACCGAGGATTCTTCTGACCTGCTCTCAGAAGTCCTGGCTCCCTTTACAGAATTCTCATGTAGTTCTCTTAGAGTGTAGCTCTCTGCTGGGGTGGTAGCTCAGGGGCACTCTGAGCAAGAGTTTTGTAGTAAATGTTTATCAGTTGGCTCTTTTTTTGGAGAGGGGAGTGAAAAAACATAAACAAAATGTAGACATGACACACACATTTACATGAATTTGCTATTGACTTGTTGACATTTTTGCTGTCACTTCTTTAACTCTAGCCTGTGAGCCAAATCTGGACAACCAGAAATGTTTTCCCATGCTGAAATCAATAGATTTGTATTTTAAAGATGTAAAAGCTATTCTTAGCTTGTGCACCATACAAAACAAAAGGTGGACCAGATTTTGCCTGAGGGCCATAGTTGGCAGACTCCTGATCTAGACACCCTATTTGGGAGCATTTGCTCCTTTCTCAGTGTTCATATGGAAAATGGAACACTCTGATCTCATGATCCAGTATGAACCAGTCTAAGTCACCATGTAGAGCTTGTGCCTTGGTTGAGTCATTAACCTCCACTTCCAGGCTTCACCAGTGCTGTGTCATCTTCCTTCTCACCCTGGAAGATCCCTCCTCTGCTGTTGGTCTTCCCTGGAGGATGACCTGGGCATCTCCCGCCTTCTCTGAGGCCCCCCCCCTCCACTCTGGGACATTTCTTCAGCCCTCTCCTCTCATTGGCAAGGCCACTTAAGGCATCCATTTTGATGAAGTGCCCAGGCTAACCCTGCTTTGCCCCTCTCCTCATCCAAAAATGAATTTCCAGACTTTGTCACCAGGGCGCAACCATAGGAATCCCTACCTCTTCATCTCTCTCTCCTTCTGCCTCTCCTCCTTGGTCCCTTTCCTTTCTTTCCCCCTCTTTCCTCTCTCTCTCTCTCTCTCTCTCTCTCTCTCTCTCTCTCTCTCTCTCTCTCTCTCTCTCTCTCTCTCTCTCTCTCTTCCTTCCCTCTCTTTCTCCCTTCCTCTCTCCTATGTTCTGGATCTTTTTTAATGTGTTTAATTTTTTAATGTGTGTTTAATTTCTCCATTAGAATGTAAGCTCCTTGAAGACAGGGATGGGCTTTTTGCTTATGTTTGTATTCCCATTCTTTTACAGAGTGCTTCATACATAGAGAGTGCTTAATAAATGTTTGTTGACTTGACATTCAGCTCATCCTATACAATGCTGCCAAAGTAATTTTCCTTATTCCTGGACCTAACAGTGTGACTCCTCTACTCAAGCAACACTGGTGTCTTATAATACAATCTGGCTCCAATCTATGTTTCCCACCTCACTCCCTTATAAACTCTGCAATTCAGTCAAACCAGCCTTACTTCTCTTTTTCTCACATAGTGCACCATGTCCCATTCTACTGCCTTAGCACTGACTGTGTCCAATGACTGAAAGACACTTTCTCCTTCCTTCTACTTCTTGGAATCCCTCTTCCTTTAATAAGGAGCCCATTTTCTCCATGAAGCCTGTCCTGATCTCCCAACAGCTGGTTCCCTCCTTCCCAAATTTCCTGGTATTTAACTACTTTGTGTGTATGTGTGTGTATATCTATGTATATGTATGTATGTATATGTGTGCCTGCATAGGTATGTATATATCAACTTCATATTTATTCTGTACACACAAACATGCATTCATGCATGTAACATACCACACAATGTAGTGTTGCATGGGACATATATATGTACAAAGCATGTTTGCTGCAACACATTGTGTGTCTGTATCCACACATATGTGTGTGCACATATACATGGGTATGTATATTCATATATATAGACACAGGCAGTACATATGTGTATAATAAATTGCATGTGATATATTCTAAACATTATGCACACACACATATATACATACACATTTTTGTCTAATTTCTCTAGATGAGAGCCCTAGGGATTTCTACTTAGCACAGATAGCATACTTCTCAAATGTTCAGGTACACTGGATGGCAGAGTCAGGACTCCCCCAAATTTTAGGCTTATAAAGTTAAAGAATGAGAAATTTAGTCAAAATGAATACAAAATTTTGTACTTGGGTTCAAATTATCAACTTCGGAAGTCAAAGGTAAGAGGATTCCCAGTTTTGATGAATTATAAGTTGGATATAAGTCAACAATGCCATATAGCAACTCAGCAAGATGACAGCACTGCAGGCTTTGGTTTGTCGCCCAATAAATATTGGTTGAATAAAGAATGAAAAGTAGAAATAAGAAAGGAACAAAGAGGATGCAGGGAAACCACAAAATCACCATGATTCACACATCATTTCTGATTTTTTAAAGGTGTTCACATGGAATGATTACTTTGAAAGTCAAACTTTAGGTCTGACTTTCCCTTCTTTATTAGATTAGCAATGGTTCATTTGTATACTGTTAAATCTACATAACAGCACTAAGGGTTATCACATATTTTGTGATATAAGTCAAGATGGGAATAACATCACTAAAAAAAGAAGAAATAGAGCAAAAAAAGAGAATACATAAAAAGTCAAGTAACTAAAATAGCCTGAAAGGTGTTTCTTTTCGAGCAATATACCTTTGATCATTAGACAAAAGAAAAATCAAGAAAGATGCAATCAGAGCTGATTTCATACTATTACATCATTATCAATTACAGAAAGAAAAATCCCAAATTGATTCAAGGATTGATCTAGCTTCTTTTGACATTTGTTTTTGTTCTAGTTACATTTTTACCACTCTAGAGATGGTTATAAAAGCAAGAGGTGGTTAATGAAATCTGATTTTGTTATTTAAAGCCCTTTGAATCGCAGGATCCAATGAGCTAAGCTTTTTGAGTCATGAAGAATGGATTTCATGGCACTTCTCAGAATTGTTAAACTCATAGATTACTCTTCCACTGATGAATCCATCTGACAGATCTTCCATAATCAAATTTCCTGAGCCATCAGGCAGTGACTGAGACTGTGTGTATGTCTGATGCCAAAGGAAATAGTTAATTCAGTCAAATAACCAGGAAATTCCAAACCAACATACCAGTCAAACATAATTTGGTATTATTAAGTTAACAAGAACAATAATAATAACTATCGTTTACATGGTACTTTAAAGTTTGCAAAGTGTTTTCCTGTGGCATCTTACTTAAATTCAGTCAAAGTCTCTTATGTATAAACACAATACTAGAAGCTTGATACAAGGACAAAAATGGAGCCATCCCTCCCCTCGAGAGGATGTACCAATAAGACACAACATATCTGAAGTGGAGAAAAATAAAATATTTACAAAGTAATGCAAAAGAATTTCTGGAAGTAGAGATAAGTAAAAAATAAAGGTGATCAGAAGGTATTTTGTGCTGAACATTTTGTATTTCAAAAGTAGCTGGGAATTCTAAGAGGTGGAGCTTAGGGAGGAGTTCCGAGTCCCTTCCAAGCATGGGAAGTTTTGTTTACTTCTTCAAAAGCCATGAGGTATGGCTAGATTTTTTTTTTCGAAGTTCAGAGTTATTTG
The DNA here is from genome assembly GCA_023548195.1 of Bettongia penicillata ogilbyi. Taxonomy (NCBI): domain Eukaryota; kingdom Metazoa; phylum Chordata; class Mammalia; order Diprotodontia; family Potoroidae; genus Bettongia; species Bettongia penicillata. The sequence goes on from JAJHZJ010000344.1 coordinate 555,728, forward strand.
AAGTTATTCACTGACCATGTTGGTGTCAAATGCCTGAAGCACATTGCATAGTAGAAATTTCACAGCAAGAGCATAATAAAGAATATGTAGCACAAACATGATATTCGTAGTGCCTATTGTGGCCATGAATACCCTGGTGCAATTCTGAATTGTGAAATGCAACAGATTCCGCATGAAAGGCAGAGCCAAAACATTTACTCAGGCACCTGAAAGCCAAATTCATCATAGTAACAAAGAAATCTATACCCAATAACAATGCAGAGGGCAACACCAACCCCAAGCTCTCCCCTTTAGACTTCCTATAAACCAGCTCCCTTAAACAAAATGCCTTTCTCTCATAACTAGCTATGGGCTTGTTTGTGTCCTTCAGTTCCAACTGCTATCTGAATAACTTCCTCTGAGCTCTGGTATAGCTCTGCCTCTTTCTGTTCACCCTTCTTGCTCCACCTATTCAGCAAATTCCTTCCACGATAGACTCCATGTAACTTAGACTTCCATATGACGCAGGCAGGTCACATGGGCTTATTAATGAATGGGAAAAACATCTTCCTATTTAAATTACTATTGCAGAATGTCATGCAAAAAATTGTACGTTTAGAAAAAATGGGAGGCTGGTCATAGACTATTGTTATATTCTATCCTGGCCTTGTATTCAGATATATTCTGAACAGATATTCTCTGTTTCAGCCAAAATAGATGACTTTCTCCCCGAAATAAGTCCTTCACTTTTCTAGCTTTGGGTTTTCCTTGGGACTCAATGCCTACATAATTAAAGCTGAGAAAGTTAAACTTAACACCATCTCCTCCATGAATTCTTCCTTGCTCTCCCTGTATGGAATGGCCTCATTCCACAGACCCCATGTGATATCCTGGTAGTTGTTTTCTGATATACTCACAGTGCGTGGCATATAGTAGGGTAACTTAGGCAATTTTGTTTATTACTGCTTCTCATTTCTGGGCTTTATTCTCCTGCTAGTATAAGCCTTGTGAGGTCCAGCACTGGTTTATCTAAACTTTGAATGTCACCCAAAGCTTAATCCAGACCTCTTTACAAGTGAGCTCTTTAAGGATATTTGATGAGAGGATGAACCAGTATTAATTAAATGTCTTAATAAGATTGCTTAGCCAATAAACGTTTCTAGTTGATCCTAGTTAGCCAAATTTTAACCACATTTAAGTTGCCCATTACTTTAAGAATGGCAATTCCTCAAAAATGAAAGTTTATTTAATTAACCATTAGTTTTTAGGAAAACAAATAATTTATGAGACTATAATTTCATAATTTTATTAACAGAAAGAAATTTTTTTGTCCTTTTTTGGAGAAAGGGACTTTTACCATTCAAAGACCTTAGAAGTCTTCTAGTCCAACCCCCTTCATATGTCAGATGAGGAAACTGAGGCCTAACATCACAGATTTAGTAAATGTCAAAGGCAGGATTAGAACTCAGATCTTTTGACTCTGGAACTAGTACCTCTTCTAGTGTTCCAAGATGCCTCAAATTATGTGTGAAAGCACCATGAACACCATTACATCTTTATTTTTTTGGGGGGGTTGGTTTTATGTAGCGAGTTATTTTTATGCCCCAGAGTAGGCCCCGTGCTGATTTGTACCACTCACAGAACTTCCTAAGTTGAGTATATTTGTAAAGGAAAAGTTCTGAAAGATGGGGTTTTCAAGTGACTGAGGATGCTGCCAACACACCCAGTCTGGAGGGGGCAAAGGAAAGGGACTGAAGAAGACTCGGGGAGAACTGCTTCTCACTCCACAGCTATTGTTCATGGCCAGACCATCTGAGGATTTCTGGTGAGGTAGTGACAGGGGGAACAGAGCAGCTAGCTGACAGGAGTGAGCAGAGAAGGTCTGAGAGCCCAGTGACCACTGTGGATGAGATGGAGATCAGCTGAGGGCCCAGGGCCCAGGTGCCCCAACTAACCAGATGTTGGCCCTTTGGCATGGGTGTGGATGGAAGAGCAGGTGGGTGGGGAGGGGATGGGGAGAAGGCCCATTCCCGACATCCAGTCAGAGTAGCGGAAGTGAACACAGAAACTCTGGCTCTAGGACATGCCTGCTGAATGAATATTTGGGGTCACCTTAGTCTGGTAGAAACCCAGATACATGGTCTATACAATAGCTGTTTAGAATCACTGAATTGACTTTCTTTTGAGTCTCTGGTAACAAGTACAATACTGTACACATGAACCTCCCGTGATGGTCTTCAGGCCCATTTACACTCTGCACAGAGTGAAGATGACGGCTGGGAACCCAGCCAAGGCTTCTGTGAGACAGATTTGGGCACACCATCCTTCCACATCCATCAGGAAATCAGTCAACTGCATTTACACTAGCTAGAGAAGAAGCATAACTCTTGGGGATGACTGCGGGAGAGCTCGAGGGCACCAGTCATCTGAGAACCTCAGAGAGCCTTCATCCACCTCATTGCTCGCTGGCTTCAGTTGATTGCAAAGGTGAATGTGGGACAAGCAAGGACTTAGGTCTTTGTCATGGAAGTTGGTTAACTGGCCAGCAGTGCCCCCCGGTGGTTAAACCTCTTAGAAGCAAAGTGCGCTGTTCAATCCCATGAATCACTTCTGAAATAATTGTTACACGTCTAAAAACAGCATGTGTGTGACCTTTGGAAACAGTCCAACCATAAATTCACAGAACTGGAAGCAACCGTAGAGACAATCTAATTCATCTTGTAACTGATTGAGAATCCCCTCCACTGCATGCCTGACAAGTGGTCATCCAAGCCTTTCATTTATTGCTTTGTCAATACTATCCATAAATAAGTGTTGGGATGGATAACTTCCTGTGTTTATTGAAAATCCAGCTAGAGTTCACATATGACTTTCCACTATAGAGACTAAAACTTTGACAGCAAATGCTGCTATGCTCCCACGGGATATAAACTTACAAAGCTGTAATACCTGTAATTGCCATCAGTGCCTAGGAATTAAAGGCCTGCACTATAATTATCAATTCTGGGGAAGAAGCAGATTTGAAGGAAAGGGAAGAAACATGATGTACAAAACATTTAAATAACCATTCTCTTTGGAAATCAAAGAATCTATGGATTTCTCCAGATGTGATATTCAAGTGATGTAAAATGTATGATCAAAACAGAGAATGGGATGGTTCCACTGTGACAGCCAGATGCAACTGAAGGATGTTAATTGTACTGACATCCTTGGATTGTGGGGGAATCATGGGTGGACACGGACTGGATTCACACAGGATACCAGGGCATGGACAAGTGGTGATCTAAATCACTAAAGGGAATGCTAGTGTTAACCAGATAAGAGAACCATCAGAATATAGAAATCCCAACATATTTAATATTTGTTTAACCTCAGTATGGCTTGTGAACATACCAGGAGTATGACATTATTCCTCACAAACTTAAGCTAGAGTGATTTTATCCTTTTGAAAAAAGAGTTCATAGTAGAGAGAGTGGAGACAGAAAGTCCCACTGCTGACCCATCCTGACTTTGTGGGTGACCCTGGTTAATTCATTTACCTTCCCAGTGCTCCACTTCACTCTCTAGAATTACAAGTTGCAGAGCAGATACCAGTCTTCACTGGTAGAGTTCCCTATACCAATGGAATCATAGATTCATTCCAGAAAAAAATGGGGGAATATGGTCTTGATGACCCTGTGATTCCTATCCTGACTTCTCTATTATAGAGTTTGAATAAATGATTTGAATTATATGGAAAGACTGAATGAAAAACACCAACTGAATCCACAAGAAAAATATTATTTTTCCCCTTGGCTATCTCTAGAGACTTGCTTACAACAATTTTCAAGCAGTATCTCCTTGTTTAGCATTCCATAAAAGGAGGTATGGATTGAGGCACTTTTCAACCAGACTAGCATCAGGCCAGTCAGGAGCCCTTTGGAGAAAAGAGATTCCAGGTGAAATTTTCCACTTCCCACTTTTTTTTTTAACTCACCTAAGAGGTTGAGGAATAAAGCCAATTTAATGAAATCTGAATCTCTAAGGTGCCAATACCAGTTGTGCTCATTTCCCATTTGGGAAAATAGCTTCATCTCTAAGAGGAAATTATTCTTGATATTTCCCCAAATTCCATTTTTTTGCATCATTGAATCAACATTATTTTATAGATGAAACATATCTTTTCCAAAGGTAGACTATTTGAAAAGGTACTTTGTGGAAGGGAATTTCCCCAATTACAGTTTTCTGACTACCTAAGGTAAAATTTAACCTGGAAAGAGAATAATTCATAACTTTATGGGATCACATAATGATAGATTTAGAGCTGGGAGACACCTTCAAGATGATCTATTTTACCCCACTCCATTCTCCATCATCAGTTTATATGCAAGGAAACCGAATCCCAGAGAGGCTATGGTTATGCAGATTTTAAGTGGCTGAACCAAGATTTTAACTCAGGCCCTCTGACTCCAAATCCATTGTCCTTTCCACAGTCACATGCATCAATGCACAGAATCGGGAGTGGGGAAAGGCTTGTTCTTGAATATTCACTTTTATTATAAATCCATGTTAGGATGGGGTGGTGTTTATAGTCAAGAAGTTGTGATTTGGGTCAAAATGAAGATTTTTAAGCAGGTGAATTAACTGTCATTGAAGCAGTCTTCAAATGTCTGTGGAGCTCAGATTAGATAGATGTTCCCAAAGGCAGAACCAGAAGAAATGAGAGGAAGTTGTAAATAGGAAAATTTAGGCTTAATGTCAAGAAGAACTCTTTAAATACTAGCACGATCTCAAAAAGCAAATGAGCTGCCCTAGGAGTTAGTGTGTTCTCCCTCACTAGAAAATTTTACTAGCCATGCCTCCATGTTTTAGGAAAAAAAGAAGTAAGAATGTATCAAGCACTAAGAGTTTCACAAATATTGTCCCATTTAATCCTCACAAGAAACCCAAAGAAAGTACCATAATTATGTCAATTTTTTTTACAGGTGAGGAAACTGAGGCAGATAGAAGTTAAGTGACTTGTCCAGGATCACATATCCAAGACTTGACTTGAACTTAGGTCTACCAGACTGTAGGCCAAGTGCTCTATCCACAACATCACTAGCTGCCTTATTGATGAAATAATTTTTTTTGGACCTATAGGTTGGACCTTAAATTTATCTCTATTAAATTTAATTTCATTAGATAGTGTGTCCTGGGGCTCTGAGAACTTTTGGGGGGTTCCTGATTGCTATTCATTACACCAGTTATCCCTTCTAGCTTTGTGTCATATGCAAATTTGATAAGCCAGTGATCTATGGCTTCCCCTGTGTCACAGATCAAAATGTTGAGCACACAGGGACAAAGACACATGTTTGTGGCATCAGGTGCCGCCCACAGACCAAGCTGAGATTAGCCTTTGAGTCACTTGTAAGTCTTCCTGACTGCATGCTCCTCTGGCTCCTAGGGGTAGGATGGGGGCTCTTGTCCCAGTATTTTACTGAGTTTACTTTGTCTACAACATTCCCCTGATCTACCAGTCTCCTTATTCTGTCAAAAAAAGGAAATGAGGTGGGTCAATCTGGCACATGACCTGAGCCTTGAAGGCAAATAAATATTATGAGGAGGGAGTGCTTTCCAGGCATAGGAAAATGCAAATGCCCAGAGGCCGGAGATAGAATGTCAGTTTCAGGAAACAGCTATTAGTCCAATTTGGTTGGAATGTAGAGTGCATGGAGGGGAGCAGTGTGAAATTTTGCTGGAAAGATTGACTGGAGCCAGATTGTGGAGGTTTAGAAATGCCCAGCCTGGGAAGTTAGGTGCTATTATAAAAACAGTAAAGATCCATCATTGGAAATTTTTGAGAAGGGCAGTGCCATGGTTAGGCCTGTACCACAGGAAGGTTATTTTGGCATCTGAGGGAGGGATGAATTAGATTTGGGAGAGTGTGGAGATTGAAGGTCACTCATGGGGGTATTATAATAGTTCAGGCCAAACATGATAAAGGCCTGAGTTGAAGTTGTGTTTATGTGAGTGGAAAAAAGGGAATCAAGATGGTGTGGAGGTAGAATGGACAAGAATTAGTAACTGATTAGATACTGGGGCAAAGGAGAGGGACCTGCCATGGATGAAGCTGAGCGCTGAGCCCTGCCTGGAAAGGTTGTCATGTCCTTAATAACAAGAAAGGGAAATTTTTTTTGAGAAATTTCATGAGTTTTGATTCAGGTAGATAGCACAAGGAATAGAGCCTTGAACTTGGAATCAGGAAGGCCTGACTTCAAATCTAACCTCAGACACTTCCTAACAGTGACCCTAGGCAAGTTGTTTAACCTCTGCCTCAGTTTTCTCATCTGTAAAATTGAGAAATAACATTTACTTACCAAGGTTGTTTTGAGGATAAAGTGGGATATTTGTGAAATGCTTTGCAAAATTTAAAGTGCTTTATAAATGCTGCTACTACTATTATGAATGTAGGCGGTAGAAGGACATAGTTGATATCACCAAAAGTCTCTATGCATTTAGGGTTAGGGTTAGAATTGGAGTGCATTTAGGGTTAAAGTTCAACACCAAGAAAACACAGGTGCTCCATCAATCACCAACACACCACTCATACATGGAACCATCAGTTACAACAAATGGAGAAGTTTTGAATGCTGTGGATAAGTTCACTTACCTTGGTAGTGTATTTCCAGGGGTGTACACATTGACAATGAAGCTGACACACACACTGCCAGAGTTAGCTCAGTGTTTAGGAGGCTCTGAAGAAAAGTGTGAGAGAGAAGTATTAGACTGCCTACTAATCTGAAGGTCTACAGAGTCATTGTGCTGACATCATTGTTGTATGCCTGTGAAACATGGACAGTCTACCAGCACCATGCCAGGAAACTGAATCGCTTCCATTTGAACGATCTTAGGAAGATTCTGAAGATCACTTGGCAGTATAAGTTACCAGATATTGAAGTCCTTGCTTGAGCTCAACTGCCAAGTATTCAAACTGTTTCAGAGAGCACAACTCTGATGGTCTGGTCACATTGTTTGAATGCAAAATGTATGCTTGCCAAAAAGACTCTTTTATGGAGAACTCATATGGGGCAGGCAATCACATAGTTACCAGAAGAAATGATACAAGGACACTCTCAAGGTCTCTCTCAAGGACTTTGGATTTGATTGTAGGACATGGGAGACACTGGCACAGGAATTCTCAGCATGGTGTGCCCACACCAGAAAGGGTGCTATGCTTTATGAGCAAAGCAGAAATGAAACAGCATCAAGTAAACATAGGATGAGCAAATTTGGAGTATTCATCCCAAAAATTCATATATACTATCTGTGCCTGACCTGTGGTAGAGCGTTCTGAGCACATATTGGTCTAATCAGCCCCAGTCGGACACAGTGAAACTTCACTTTATCATGGTGATGTCATTGTAGTCCTCTTCAAGAAAGAAGACCAACCAGCCAACCAACCAGCCAGATCTGCCTCAATCCTGGGCTCCCCTTGCCTTCAAATATACTGTTCTTTCCTTGCCTTGATGGGGGAGAAAGTCTCCTTGTGCCAGCTGTGCCCACTGCTAGGGTATGTGCTGTCATCTCCACCAGGCCCTCAGGGCTGCACAACAGCCTTTTTATTCATTCCTGGTGGGCTATGTGACTTCCTGCAGGGCTGACGCCTTATCTCTCAAGCCACCTCTATGATTTGTCTCCACTTCCTTTTAGCAGAAGATCTCACAGCCTACTTTACTGGAAAAAAAAAAGGAAGTCCATGTGTGGTGAGCTTTCTCTTCTTCCCTACTTCAGAGCTTCAAATGCCTTTGCACACCCCCCACCCCCAATTCTCTTCTCCTTGGCTTCGGTCTCTGCGATATGCTTTTGTGCTTTGTCAAAGCCAAGCCCTGGTTGTATCCTTGATGTTGTCTGTGCCACTCCTATCATAGCCTGTATAACTGTGGGGATGTTATTGAGCCTCACTGGCTCTCAGTTTCCTCACTCATAAAATGAAAAAGTTGGACTAGATGCCCTCCATGGTCCTAAGTCTAGATCTATTGTATTCTGACTCCCTCCAGTCAAGTCAATAAGCATTTGTCAAGAAGTCAATATTTATTAAGCTCCTGTTATGTGCTAGGCTCTGTATTCCCATTTCTAGGAGGTTGTGCACTTAATCATCTTCTCTCTCTCTCTCTCTCTCTCTCTGTCTCTCTGTCTCTCTGTCTGTCTCTCTCTGTCACACACACATGCACACACACACACACACAAATACACATACATCTTTGATCTCTCCATATCCAGTGACTCCTTCCATTACATACAGACATTCTCAGGGCTTTCTAATCCTTTAAAAACCAATAACAATAACAACAGAGCTGCCATTCCTTCAAGCTATTATCCTGTATCTCAATAAATCAGTCAATGAACACGTATTCATTAAGTGCCACTCTACTGGAGAGACTGCTCTAGTTTCTGTGGCTACAAAGACAAATGTGAAATATCTCTTCTTTTTTTATTAATTATTTTGTTTGTTTTCAGCTTTCTACAATCACTTCCATATATCTTAGATTTTTACCCCTCCCTTCCCCTCCTTCCCCTTTTCCTCTCCACTCCTTCCCCGAGATGGTGTGCAATCTTATATAGGTTCTATACATACTTTCTTATTAAATACATTTTCACGTTAGTCATGTTGCATAGAAGAATTAAAATGAATGGGAGTAACCATAAAACAAAACGTAACGTAAGAGAAAATGGTCTGTATCATTCTGTGATCTAATTGTATAGTTCTTTCTCTGGATGTGGAAAGCATGTTGCCTTAAGAAATCCATTGGGAATTTTTTAATTCTTAATTTTTAATTTAATTCTTTAATTCTTGCATTGCTGCAAAGAACTAAGTCTGCCAGAAAAATTCCTCACACACTGTGGTTGTTGCTGTGTACAAAGTTCTCCAGGTTCTGCTCCTTTCACTCAGCATCAGTTCATATAAGTCCTTCCAGACCTCTCTGAAGTTTTCCTATTCATCATTTCTTATAGCAAAATAGTATTCCATTGCATTCATATACCACATGTTCAGGCATTCCTCAACCGATGGGTACCCCCTTAATTTCCGGTTTTTGGCCACCACAAAGAGAGCTACTATAAATAATTTTGTACATGTGAGACTCTTTCTCATTTTTATGATCCCTTGGGGATACAGTTCTAGAAGCAATATTGCTGGGTCAAAGGGTATGCACATTTTTGTAATCCTTTGGGTAGAGTTCCAAATTACTCTCCAGAATGATTGGATTAGCTCACAGCTCCACCAATAATGAATTAGTGTTCCAACACTCCCACATCTTCTCCGACATTTATCATCTTCTTGTTCTGTCATGTTAACCAACCTGATAGGTGTGATGTGGTACCTCAGAATTGTTTTGATTTGTATCTCTCTAGAGGATTTTGTCATATGACCATAGATGACTTTAATTTATTCCTCTGAAAACTGCCTGTTTATATCCTTTGACCATTTGTCAGTTGGGGAATGACTTGTATTCTTGTACACTTGACTCGGTCCTCTATGTATTTTAGAAATGAGGCCTTTATCACAGACGGTAGTTGCAAAAATTCTTTCCCAGTTTTCTGCTTCCCTCCTAATCTTGGTTGCATTGGGTTTGTGCAAAAACTTTTCAATTTAATGTAATCAAAATTATCAGTTTTACACTGCATGATGTTCTCTATCTCTTGTTTGGTCAAAAATTTCTCAATTCTTCATAAATCTGACAAATACACTATTCCTGGCTCTCCTAAGTAGTTCATATTATCAGTCTTTATACCTCAATCATATATCCATTTGGACTTTCTTCTTGTGTATGATTTCAGGCATAGCCTATGCCCAGTTTCTGCCACACTGTTATCCAGTCTTACCAACAATTTTTGTCAAATAGCAAGTTCTTTTTTTTTCTTTAATATAAATTTAGTTATTTAACTTTATACATTCATCTTCACAAAATGTTGGGTTCCAAATTTTCTCCCCATTTGTCCCCTCCCCCCACCCTAATACACCGAGCATTCTAATTTCCCCTATCACCAATCTGCCCTCTCTTCTATCATCCCTCCCTTCTCTTGTCCCCATCTTCTCTTTTGTCCTGTAGGGCCAGATGACTTTCTATTTCCCATTAATTGTATTTCTTATTTCCTAGTAGCAAGAACAATATTCAACAGTTGTTCCTAAAACTTTGAGTTCCAAATTCTCCCCATGCCTCCCTCCCCACCCATTCCCTTTGGGAAAGCAGGCAATTCAATATAGGCCATATCTGTGTAGTTTTGCAAATGACTTTGATAATAGGCTTGTTGTGTAAGACTAATTGCATTTCCCTCCATCCTATCCTGCCCCATATTGTTTCTACTCTCTCTTTTGATCCTGTCCCTCCCCAAGAGTGTTGACATCAAATGGCTCCCTCCTCTCATTGCCCTCCCTTCCATCATCCCCCCCCACCCTGCTTATCTCCTTCTCCCCTACCTTCCTGTATTGTAAGATAGGTTTTCATAACAAAATGAGTGTGCATTTTACTCCTTCCTTTAGTTGAATGTGATGAGGGTAAACTTCATGTTTTTTTCTCAGCTCTCCTCTTTTTCCCTCCACTAAAAAGTCTCCTGCTTGCCTCTTGAATGAGAGATAATTTACCCCATTCCATTTCACCCTCTCCCTCCCACTACATTTCTCTTTCACCATTTGCCTTAATCTCTTTTCAGATATGGTCCCATCCTATTCAATTCACTCTGTGCTTTCTATCTCTGTATGTACTTGCATGTGTGTGTGCACGCATGCATGTACATGTGTGTGCATGTGTGCGTGTGTTTGTGTGTATGTGTGTGTGTGTGTGGTCCCACCAACTACTGAGATACTGAAACGTTTTAAGAGTTACAAATATTGTCTTTCCATGTAGGAATGTAAACAGTTCACTTTTGGTAAGTCCCTTATGACTTCTCTTTGCTGTTTACTTTTTCATGCTTCTTCTCATTCTTGTATTTGAAAGTCAAATTTTCTTTTCAGCTCTGGTCTGTTCATCAAGAATGCTTGAAAGTCCTCTGTTTCATTGAAAGACCATATTTTCTCCTGACGTATTATACTCAGTTTTGCTGGGTAGGTGATTCTTGGTTTGAGTCCTAGTTCCTTTGACTTTTGGAATATCCTATTCCACGCCCTTCGATCCCTTATTGTAGAAGCTGCTAGATCTTGAGTTATCCTGATTTTATTTCCACAATACTGGAATTGTTTCTTTCTAGCTACTTGCAATATTTTCTCCTTGACCTGGGAGTTCTGGAATTTGGCCACAATGTTCCTAGGAGTTTCTCTTTTTGGATCTCCTTCAGGTGGTGATCGATGGATTCCTTCAATACTTATTTTGCCCTCTGGTTCTAGAATCTCAGGGCAGTTTTCCTTGGTAATTTCATGAAAGATGATGTCTAGGCTCTTTTTTTGATCATGGCTTTCAGGTAGTCCCATAACTTTTAAATTGTCTCTCCTGGATCTATTTTCCATGTCAGTTGTTTTTTCAATGAGATATTTCACATTATCTTCCATTTTTTCATTCTTTTGGTTTTGTTTTGTGATTTCTTGATTTCTCTTAAAGTCATTAGCCTCCATCTGTTGCATTCTAATTTTGAGAGAACTATTTTCTTCAGTGAGCTTTTGAACCTCTTTTTCCATTTGACTCATTCTGCTTTTGAAAGCATTCTTCTCCTCATTGGCTTTTTGAACCTCTTTTGCCAATTGAGTTAGCCTATTTTTCAAGGTGTTATTTTCTTCAGCATTTTTTTGGGTCTCCTTTAGCAAGGCATTGATCTGTTTTTCATGCTTTTCTTGAATCTCTCTCATTTCTCTTCCTAGTTTTTCCTCCACCTGTCTAACTTTTCAAAATCCTTTCTGAGCTCTTCCATGGCCTAAGCCCATTGGATATCTATTTCGGGGTTTGGAGTCTTTCCCTGATGGTAAGCATTGTTCTTCCTCATCAGAAATGAAAGGAGGAAATATCTGTTCACCAAGAAAGTAACCTTCTATGGTCTTTTTTCCCCCCTTTTCTGGGCATTTTCCCAGCCAGTTACTTGACTTCTGAGATTCCCCTCCACCCCCACCTAGATCCACCCAGCTAGTGCTTGGGGTCTGAGATTCAAATGCTGCTCCCCAGTCTCAGGCTTTCAGCAGCAGGCATGGCTGCTATTCAATGTGAGCTTAAGTTCTGGTGCTCAGGTGGGGGCAGGGCCGCCTCCCAGGCTCAGTCCCCTCAGGGGGTTTATGTGGATAACTTCAGTAATGGATCTGAGGTCCTGTCTGCTCCAAAAGCCCCTGGCTGCCGCTGCCTCTGCCTCCCGAGGTGGCCTGAGTTATGGAGACACCCCGCTCCCCTCTAAGCCAGCCCAGAATTCTCTCTCACTGACCTGTAGCACCTGTGGGTGGAGGGACCTTTGCGACTGCCAGAGATTCCATCCCTGAAGCCTCTCCTAGGGAGTTCATTGATGCCTTTTTCTATTTCTTTTTCTGAGATGGGATTATTTAAGTATTCCACTTACTCTTCTGTTCATCTGGGCAATTTATATATTTTAAAATATTCATCCATCTCACTTAGATTGTCATATTTATGGGCATATAGCTGGGGAAAGTAATTTCTAATTATTGTTTTAATTTCCTCCTTGTTGGAGGTAAGTTCATCTTTTTCTTTTTTGATATTGGTAATTTGATTTTCTTCATGCTTTTTTAAATCAAATTTGCCAAAGTTTTATCAATTTTATTGGTTTTTTCATAAAACCAACTCTTAGTTTTATTTATTAGTTCAATTGTTTTCTTAATTTGAATTTTTATTAATTTCTCCTTTGTTTTTCAGTATTTCTAATTTGGTATTCATTTGGGGATTTTCAATTTGTTCTTTTTCTAGATTTTTCAGCTGAATTTCCAATTCGTTGATTTCTTTCTCTATTTTATTCATGTAAGCATTCAAAGATATAAAACTTCCCCTAAGAATTGCTTTTGCAGTATTCCATAAGATCTGGTAGGTTGTCTCATTATTGTAATTCTCTTGAATGAAGTTGTTGATTGTTTCTATGATTTGTTCTTTAACTGACTCATTCTTTAGATTTAGGTTATTTAGTTTCCAATTAATTTTTGGTTTATTTTTCCATGGCCTTTTATTATATATAATTTTTTATTGCATTATGATCTGAGAAGGATGCATTGGCTATCTCTGTCTTTCTGCACTGGATTGTGAGATTTTTATGCCCTAGTCCACGGTCAATTTTTGTGTATGTGCCATGTACCACTGAGCAAAAGGTATATTCCTTTCTATCCACATTTAATATTCTCCAGAGATCTACCCTATCTACCTTATCCAGAGTTTTATTCACCTCCTTAACTTCTCATTTATTTTGAGGTTAGATTTATCAAGTTCAGAGAGGGAGAGATTGAGGTCCTCCATTAGTATAGTTTTGCTGTCTATTTCTTCCTATAACTCCCTTAACTTCTCCTCCAAAAATTTGGATGCTATACCACTTGGAGCATATAGTAATGGTATTGCTTCATTGCCAATGATGCCTTTTAGAAGAATATAGTCTCCTTCTTTATCTCTTTTGATTAGATCTATTTCTGCTTTTGCTTTGTCTGAGATTAGAATTTCTACCCCTACTTTTCTTACATCAGATGAAGCACAATATATTCTGCTCCAACCTCTTACCTTTACCCTGTGTGTATCCCCCCCATTTCAAATGTGTTTCTTGTAAACAACATATTGTTGAATTATGGTTTTATTCCATTCTGCTGTCTCCATTTTATGGGAGAGTTCATCCCATGCACATTCACAGTTATGATTACTATCTTTCTGCCTATCCTCTTTCCTTGTTTATGCTTTTAGTTCTCCTTTCTCCCTTTCCCTCCACAATACAGTTTTAATTTTTGACCACTGACTCCCTCAGACTTCCCTCCCTTCTTTCAGCCCCGCCTTTACTATCCTTTTCCCTTACTACTTCTTCCATCCTTTTTATCCTCCTCTCCCTTTTCTTTCCCCTTTCCCTTCCTATTGCCTATACAGCTACTTAGATTTCTATACTTAACTGAATTTTTTGTTCCCTCCTTGAACTCAATCAGATGAGAGTCATTCTCAAACAATGCTTATCTCCCTTCCCTCTTTCCCTCTACTGTAATATATTTTTGTGCCTCTTTCTGTGATATAATTACCGTTTTCTGCCTCCTTTTCACATTTTCCAATACCATCTCTTTGCACCGTTAAATAACATTTTTATCACATCATTTCCTTTACATCTAATCCCTCTATGTATATCCCTTTTATGTATCATAATAAATATACATTTCTCAAGATTAACAAGTATCATTCTCCCTTATAGACATGTAAACATTTTGCCCATATTGAATAACCAGTTTTTTCCTCCTGTTTACCTTTTACTGCCTCTCTTTAGACTTGTGTTTGAAGACTGAATTTTCTATTGAGCTCTGGCCGTTTCTTTAGGATGGTCTGGAAGTCCCTTATTTCACTGAATGTCCATTTCTTTGGCTGAAATATTATGCTCAATTTTGCTGGGTAACTGATCCTTGGTCTTAATCCCACCCCCTTTGTCTTACAGAATATCATATTCCAATCCCTCTAATCTTTTAAAATAGAAACTGCAAGATCCTATGTGATCCTGACTGTAGCCCCTTGATATCTGAATTGTTTCTTTCTGACTGCCTGCAGTATTTTCTCCTTTACTTGATAGTTCTGGCATTTGGCAACAATATTCCTTGGCATTTTTAGTTTGGGAATCCCTTTCGAGAGGTGAATGGTGGATTCTTTTGATGACTATTTTGTCCTCTGGATCTAAGACTTCTGGGTAGTTTTCCTTGATGATTTCTTGGAAGATATTTTCCAGGCTCTTATTTTTTCATCATGGCTTTCTAGTAGACCAATAATTCTTTAATTTTCTCTCCTGGATCTATTTTCAGATCAGTTGTTTTAGATATTTTACACTTTCTTCTATCTCCTTTTTCTTTAGATTTTGTTTGACTGATTCTTGATGTCTCATAGAGTTATTAGCGGCTACTTACCCAATACTAATTTTGATCAAATTGTTTTCTTCAGTTAACTTTTACATCCCCTTTTCCATCTAATTGTTGCTTTAAAGGAGTTATTTTCTCCAGTTAGTTTTTCTACTTCATTTTTCATTTGTCTAATTTACCTTTTAAATTCTTCTGTGAGTTCTTTTTTTCATATTTTTAAAATCATTGGCCAGTTTTTCTTCTACTTCCCTAATTTGGCTTTTAAAATCCTTCTTGAGCTCTTCCAAGAATTCTCTTTGGGCTTGAGACCAGTTCATATTCCCTTCTGAAATTTCAGATGAGAGCACAGTCTCAATGTTGCTATCTTTGGTATTCATGTTTTGGTCCTTATCCCCATAAAAAGATTCTATGATCTTATCTTTTCTGGCTTGCTTCTTGCTCATGATGATTGCCCTTTTCCAGGCTTTTAAAGTGGATCTCTGCTTCTGGGGTACAGGGACTCTGTTCCATTGTGTTTATGCTTAGTACCTGAGGTTTTGTGTATTGTGGCCTCTTGTTCTTTCAGTTGGAAGCTAGAATGCTGTAGTTTACCTGGTGCTGAGCTGGATGATATGCCAAAGCAGAGATCAGGTGAAACTTTTCTGATTTTCTCCAGAGTTACCCTGGAGCTAGCTGTTTTAAGTGTGAGGGAGAGGTGGTCTGGCCACAGGAGGTCTCCTTTCCTGAGCACAAGCAGGCTCAGTGTTTCATGAACCCAGTGTGCAATAATGTCATCCTTATTCCCCTGGCTATGTTGAGGCACACGGCATCCTGGTATTTTCAATTGCTGGCTCCACTCCCCTGGGGCTCAGGATCTCCTCCTGGTTCACTGAGGTGGGGCTGTCTGGGACAGCTCCATGCATTCACTAGTCCCCTTCAGCCATAGCAAGAGGGACCCCCTTTTGCGATTTTCCTTGTCTCATGGACTAAGAGACTATTTGCCCCTTTTGTTTATCTCATTGTTGCAGGATTTTTCCTGGGGAAATATTCTATGGATTTTTCAAGGTCACCAAGGGGAGTAGTAGAGCATTTACAGATCACTCCACCATCTTGGCTCCCATAAGTTCAAGTAGATGACTTACAGACATTTAATCTGAGGGCTGATAGTCTCAGGAGCGACCACTGCAGTTAACTAGGGTTCTGTGGTTCTCTCTTGCTCACTTCCACTGGACTCCCATCCTAGGCTGATACTTTTGAGATTTTTATAGTGCAACTGCTGCTTCAAGTCACCTGGGGCTTCTTGTTTGGCTTTGTTTTGGCAAGGGTCTGCACTGGTACAGCCCATGCACTGTGCTCTCCTCCAGCCCCATGCAACAGATTCTTCCTGTTGAGCTTCCAATCTGTCCTGGAAATCTGCCACACTCTGTTTCCTATTGGATTCTACCACTCTAAAATTTGTTCAGATTCTCTTTTTAGAGGTATCTGAAGAAGTCTGTCTCAGAGTTTAGGTGAGTAGTTGCTCTCACTCTGCCATCTTGGCTCCACCCCTGAAACATCTCTTCTTAAGGAACTTCCCTTCTCCCAGGACACCCTGTATACAGATTTAATGAATACTCCAGCTTGACTGTCTTCAGGTCAGGCTGGCTGCATCTCCCCCTTAGCAGTCTAGAGATGAGAAATGATGTGTTTCTTTTCTAATGCCATTGGGTGGAGGCCTGCCTGGTCCCTCCAGCATAGGCGGCTATTGATTAATACTACTATTAGCACCTATTAGTTTTCAAAAGGGTATATTGACTTCAAAGATGCCACAAGACCAGAAATACAGACATCTGCCCAATACCTTGGGGCATGCTATCCCCAATACCACCTGCCCAAATCTCTGGGGAGATTGGGCTCAGACTTCATTCAGTTTCTATGTAGCATTCCCCCCCCAGATTTGCATCTAAATATGGTATTGGTGCCAGAGGAATCCTCCTCTTATCTATCAATGGACTGGGTTCTCAAAGTTGCTCCTCTCTTCTTGGGGGACTGAAGTTGGACTGGCTGCAAAAACCAACATTTTTTGGGCTCAACTCTGCAACCCAGATAACCTGTTTTCATGACCATTCTACAACTCACAAAGTCACAGCTCCAACTTTCTTCTTCTAAACTGATAGAACAGGTACCAAGGCCAAAAACAGAATTCTTCTTCACAGTACCCTTGGTGGCTCAGAGAGAAAAGGCAGAAAATCTTTCTGAAAGCATTGTCTCTTTTTTCTCACCAGAATGCTGATCCTGGGATGAGGAAATTTGAACCAAGAGAAGACTGAAGTTGAGGCTCTGCTCAGATTCCCCCCTCTTGGGCTCCATGACTCCAATCACACTCCCATCCAAAAGGTAGCAAGAAGAAGCAAATAGGGAACGCTCATGCATTCTCCGAAATCTCTCCACGGCACACATCTCCTGGGGAATTGTATTAGTAGTACTTTGCATGTGTCCATAAAGACTAGATTCAGTGGCCAGTCCCCTGTTATACAGATGCAGAAAACAAAGATGTAAATGGTAGTTGTTAGGGAGCAAACCACAGGGGAATCAAGAAATGCCTTGCATAGTTAACAGCACTTGAAACAAGCCTTGAAGCTAAAGTGGCAATTAGGAGAGGGAATATTTTAGGAATGGGGGAGAGTTTGCAAATGTACAGAGGTGGAAGATTGAATACTGTATACGAGGAACAGCAGCATGGAGGCCAGAGATGTTAAATCAGCTTGAAAAGACCTTGAGTGCTAGACCTTTCAATATAAAATGGAAGAGTTTGTATCTTACCATGGAGGTAGTAGAGATGCTGAAGCTTCTCAGGCAATCATCACATAGGGAATGAACCTCTGCTTTAGGAATAGCATCCTGGCTGCTGTGTGGAGGATGGATTTGATCTGGGAGAAGATGGGGGCAGGGAAACGAATTAGGAGCCTGTTGGAGCAGTCCTGGTCAGAGGGAATGAGGGTTTGTACTGGGGCAGTGATCTCAGGAGTGGAGAGAAGGGAGAGTCACTGGAGATTTGTGGAGATAGACTGGACAAAGTCTAGTGACTAGTTGTCTCTGGGGGAGTGGGAATGAAGGGGACCTAAAGCTGTGGTCTGGGGTGACTGATAATGATGGTACCTTTGACAGAAAAAGAGAAGTCAGGAGAAGGCATAGGCAAAGGATTTGTTTTTATTGGAGCTTCTGACTCTTCACCTTCTACTCACTTCTCAACCCTCGCAACCTGGCCTCAATCATACCATTCTGCCTATTATTTTTAGAAATCTTTCTTATGCAAAATTAGAATGTTACTTAAGGGCAAAAACCCTAAATGCTAAATAGTGATTTATTTACATTATTATTTTTAGAAAATCCTGTTTGGTACATTGCATTTGATTGAGTTTTGAATAGGTCAAAATATATTTCTGAGGTTTCTTCATCATATACTCTTTTCAATCCACTAGGTAAATTGAGTTGATGGTGTCCCATTCAAGGCAGAGAGAAGCTGTCAGTCTTAACACATTCTTTTCCTTCTCTTTCTCATCTTGAGCATTCTTATTCTCTTTCTCAGTTTCCTCTTCATCATCCTCATTTTTCATTCTCATTTTCCTAATCTTTATGCACATCTTCATTTGCATCCTCGTCATCACCGGATTTTAACTCCGTAAGGACATACTTTCTCACAATTAGGACTGTCTGAAAACTGAGGATTTAATCAAACTGAATTGTCACTTGTTCAGAACGATGTCAAGGGGGTTCTGTTTCAAGTTTAGGCCAAACTAGACTACCCCTGAGGTGTCTTCCAGTTATGATTCAATGCTTGTCTTTTTCTTCTTCAGACAGAAATCATGTACAAATAACACTGTGCTACGTTCTGAGTCTATAAGGAGATACCATGCTTTACCTTGAGGGACGTATATTCTATGTGACAACAGCCAGGATATGAGATTGGGCTAGCACATTGCAGAGTTCTCTTCCCTTCCTGAACAAGGGCTAACCATGGTTACTGGAGGGTCTTTTGAGAAGATTCCTGACCACTCTGTAGACTTCAAAGTCATCCACTGGCATTTCTGGAAATTGGAGTTTCCTTACAAAAACTTTCTGCAAGTATTCAGAAATGCCACAGCCTCTGTCTCTCCTTGCATTTCCATGGCAAGCTGGCATTCCTTAGCTGCTGTTGTTACTGCTCTGGATGCCATTTATGGTCTCCTGACTCTGGCTGCAGCTCAGAAAGAGGCAGCTGCTTGTGCCCATGCCACTTGTAAACCTTTGAAAGCAAAACGCTCAATGGTTTGGCAACTGCAGTTGATGCCACTACTTTGATCCCCATGCATAGTTACCATTAAGTTGGCCTGGGGGAGTGGGGTTTCCTTTGCCTTATCCTAGTCATTCTAATCTGTGTGATCCATTTTTTTTTTGGTGAGATTTTCTTAAATTGCGGAAATTCCAAGTTCCATGTAGCTTCCCAAATCGGTTCTCTGTTGCAACAGTGAGGTAAAGCCGGTAAATTTAATAGTCACCATTTGAAGTGGTGAGTAAGACGTCCAAATGGTGAGATTTGGAAGGAATGTTCCAGGGGACTCATGTTTTCCAGTGTTGCTTCACCAGAGTTTGGGTTTTAAATGCGACCCATGTCACCCTCAAGCAAGAAAGACCCACATAAATTTCCACATTAGTCAATGTCATAATGATGTCCAGGAAGCCTCCCCAGATGAGGAGAACTGAGGTCATATTCCTGTCCTCCCTCCCAAAAAAACTCTGTCAAGCAAACTCTCTCTACAGATTTGCTGGGCATAAAAAAGGAAGATGAACAAACCTACCACATAGTGATAGCATGATGTTTCCATGTATCAACTTGGATACTGACTTGATGATCTGCACTACTGGAAGGCTTGGCAGGCATGAATAAATCCTCAAATTGAATTGTCATTCCCATTAAAGATGGAGATTGAAACTCTTTCATGCTTGTTTGCTCAATGTGACTCTTGTCCAAGCTTGTGACAGGGTATCTAGCCAGTATGTCAGTGGCCATCCTCTCCCTTAATATTGCCTATCTTCCATCAATCTTGCCATGTGATCAGCCTAACTTCTCCTCTGGTCCTTATCTCCTTGCTGATGCCTGCTCTTCTTCAAAGTTCCTTACCAATAATCTATTGCATCCTGTCATTCTTACCCTACACTCTTCCATTGCCTTCTGTGTGACTCCCACTTTTAATTCTTTGGAGAGAGTGGTATTCTATGTCTTGCTACCATAGAACAGCAGAGGTAGAATGGTAACACTGAAAACATGAGCTTTTGATTTCAGGGGAAGCTTTATTTCCCCAAAGCAATCCTGCCTGTTTTCCTTTTGTTCAACTGTGGATCTAACTCATTGTCTTATATGCTCTGTCCCACGTACACATATGGTTGGACATGCTCTATAGGGTATCCATAGAAATGCATATTGAAAATCTAAGCAATAGACCTTCTTTATCCATTTGGTCTTTCCCATGTGGATGGACAGGGCAAATTCTTTTGAGTGATTACATATCTCTTCTAGGATGCTCTGCAGTATTTTGGGACTTGATGCCATTAGCACAGTATCATCCAAAAAGAGAAGCATCTGGAGGACTTTGTCACCCACAGGACCTCTTCTGATCTACTCCATCACATGTTGTTACCTTTTTAAGTGCCTCAGATAATACTTAAATTTAATTCGTGAATTTATAATTTAATTTATTATTTATATATGTTAATTTATAATATATAATATAATTTAATTTATAATGTAATTATAATTAATTTAAGTTTAATTCATCAATTCATTAAACGAGGTTATTTCTATTGTCATATCTTCTAAGGATTCTCAAATGATTTTGACCTATGGTTGGGAGACAACTTGTTACCTGAAATAATCAGTAGTTTAATAAATGGACCAAGGTTCAATCAACCTTTCAGTTAGCCCGTAAATATTAGTTAGGCATGTACAATGCCCCTAGTTTTGTGCTAGGCATCAAGACAAATTAGTGGTATTTTCATGAACACACATGAATGAGTGCTCAGAGTCTTAGGCCTCCTGGGATCAAATCTGCTATACTTTGTGTATGTCTCTACTTTTGACAGCCTGGAAGCAGAAACACAAGATCATAATTAATTTGCTAATAAATACAGATGTTTGAATGAGACATTTTATCCAGTCTTCACCTCTCTCCTGACTTCTATTCTTGTCTCCAACTGCCTATGGGACATCTCAAACTAAATGTGCTGAGATTATCCTCTATTGAACATGTGCTAAACTGAATCCATGGTCTTTCCCCCATACCTACTCTTCTTCCTGCCTTTCCTATTATTGTCAAAGGCACCACCTTCCAGTCATCCAGTCTCATGGGCTAAGTGTCATTACCAATTGTTTGCTCTCTCTTCCCCTTCTGCCTCCACAGAAAACATGTTGCCTAGCTTAGTCTGCCAATTCTATCTTTTTCATATCTCTCTATGCCCCTTTTTCCTTCTCTGACACTACTACCATCCTGGAGCATCTTCTTATTGCTTCGTGACTTAATTATCCCAATAGTTTGCTATTTAGTTGCTTAAGTCTCTTCTCACTCCAGGTGGTCCTCTACTCAGCTGCCAAAGTGATATTCCTAAATGCAAGTTGAACTGTGGCATCTCTCTCTTTGGTTAGCCTCCGTGGCTCCCTCCTTTAGGATCAATTATCAAATCTTCAGTTTAGCTTGACCATGACCTCCATTCCCAGTATTCTCACATCATTGCCTCTCACCCTGACCCGATACTCTGTGATGCAGTAACACTGGTCTCCTTGCTGTTCTTTGCACAGGACCCTCCATCTCCCAACTCTGTGTGGATTTTTACTAACTGTCCCCCATGCCTAGGATGCTCTCATCTCTACCTCCTGGTTTCCTTCAAGTCTCAGCTAAAACTCCTTTCTGCAAGGAACTTTTTCTCAGTCCTCTTTACTCTGAGTGCTTTCTTGTAAGACCACCTCCTCTTTATCTGATACATGTCTTGTTGCACATAGCTTTTGCATGTTATTTCCCCCATTAAAATGAGAGATCTTTGGGAGCAAGGACTATTTTTGTCTATCTTTGTTCCCCAGCAACTATTTTTGTCTGTCTTTAGCTCGGTGCCCCACACTTAGTAAGTTCATCTGGATCTGACCTGACATCTTAGAGTGGGAACTGAGATTGTGATAGAGGTGCCTTCCATGTGATTCTTCCTGAGGGCATGGCCTGTTTCATTTTTGTCTTTGTACATAAACACCTGGTGAATTATGTGGCAAACACATAGTATGCATTTAATAAATATTTATTAAATAACTGACTGAACACTTTCAGACATCTATGATCTCACTGTCAGCAATCATACCTCCATTAGTTAGGATCATAATCCATCTATGCTTTCCCATGGAGAGCAACTTTCAGTCATATTTTTTTCCTTATAAATACTCCACAGAACACTTTCTTCTGGTTTCATTGTATTTAATGAGACACCTTGGTAGCCATCATACTGTCTTTTTCTTATCTTTCATTCTTGCTATATGACATAACTCCTTTTCTAGTCACACATGACTGGACTTGTATTGACTTTGGCAGTATCTCTTATTCTCAAAGTCATTATTAAAATTTGTCATAGTCTTCATCTACTCATTCTACTTTATATGCCTCTTTAATCACCCAATATGATGAGGTTCCTGGCTCCCCTTTCCTTGTCAATGTCATCAATGTTACCTGACACTTCTGATTCTTTGGATGGGGAGGGGCCAGCAGAGTAACTATCCCTTCTTCCGCCAGTATAGCAATGTTACCCAAGTAGGTAAAAGAATGGAAGGGATGACTTTCCATTACAAGTTAGTGTGAATTACTCTTATTTCTCTGTTTTTTCAGTGAGTCATGTGGATTGAACTGAGGGAGGTTGCTTTCTACTCTTTTGATGGGGTCAGGCTGCCTTCATGACTAACTAGCCTCTTCATGGTAGAATTTCCAACATTCAAGGCATAGCCTTTCCTACGTCAGGGGTAGGGGAAGGGAGGAACTGAGACATAACTTTGGGTACTGTTGGAGTGCACATAACTAGGAAGATATGCCCTGTTGAAACCAGAAGTCATAGACATAGCTCTCACTTTCCTGTCCTTTGCTTCTGGCTAACAGAGAAGAGGCACCTCCTGCTGCTGCTGTGAACTTCTCACTGTCCCATCCCTTTAGTGATGGAGTAACAGCAACCTCTTGGGACCCTGCTCCAAAATGGGGCTTTAGCCCCATTCTCCCTCGATTCCTTTTTTTCCCCTATGAAGATAACATTGGAGATGGCACTGCCCCTCTCAGGCTTGGCTTCTGTTTCCTCTGCTCTTTTGTTCTTTGCTGGGACTTGGGTTATCCATGGAATTTCATGCCCAGGTTTGCCCACCTGGTATAATTCAATGCCATTTTCTTTCCAGATATACTTGTGTGTCTTTTCTACTTACATCCTTTTGTTTGTGCATAACATTAATTTCCAAAAAATCTTTGCACCACAACTTTGTCTAGCAAGCCTTTCCTTAGAACAAAAACAATACAAAACCCAGGCAGTTCAACAAAACCGTTCTGCAGGTTGACAGTGACCAATAGCATGCATATTTCCACATCTTTTCTCCCAGGCCAAGCATGATAATCGTAATCACTAAATCTCCATTTCATGTTTTTGTTCTTTCCATATCTTGTATTCGTTGTAGTGACTGCCTTCTTCATTGTATATCATTGCAGAGAACTGCCAACTTTCAGTATTGGAAAGTGCTAAAATTGTTGCATGGACTTTATGGTCCCCATTAACTATCCCCTTCTTTCTCTACAGATGTGGAGCTCAATTTCTAGGTACCATGTGACCAAGGCCTAAAGCTTCCAGGGGTCCTGTCTCCCAACAGATCTGTGGATGCTGCAGATTCGTTAACAGCTGGCAGAAATGAGGGCTTCCCCTTGTTCTTTTTTGGGGGGTGGGGTGGAGAGGGAGGAACACCTTTATTGCCAGCAGGCGGTTGGGGGAAACGGGAGGGGAGGAGGCAGAGAGGAGGGAGAGTAGGGGGCTTCTCCACATCCAAGCTGCCGCCAGGCCACCCCACCCAACCCCCCTCCCCGGGTCTCCCCGGTCCATGCTGTCGTCCGTGGGGAAGGAGAAGCTCACCTGCAGCAGCTTTTCCAGGATTCCAGCTCCTCCGGGACCTCCCGAAACTGCTGCCCAAGGAGCTCCTGCAGCACCAGTTCAGGCTCCCGCCACTCCCCAGTGCCCCCGGCACAAGGGCCGTGCTCTGTTCGGGGCGGAGCCACCGGCTGCTGGTCCATGCCCGCGGAGCTCGGGGCGCCCCGTGCCCAGGCCGGCAGGAAGGCTGCCGGCGTCACCTTCAGCGCGTCGCTGGGCACGGCCTCCCAAAGCTGGCCAGCCTCCTGTTCCCAGACCGGGCAAGAAGTGGCACAGAGGGTGCGCTGGGCCCAGTGCAGGGCGCCCACTAGGAGGGGCATCCGCCGGCCTTCTCACGTGCGCGGGGCTGCCAGGAGCTCCGAGCCCCTCCCCCGCCCCCAGCGGCCAGAGTGGAGGAGGGCTGGGGCAGAGCGTGAGGCGGGTATGGGGGGGGGGGGGGGGCAGAGCGTCAGCTCTGTCGTGGGTCACCGGGCGCACGGCACTGCCACGTGCAGCAGGCCTTGAAGGCTGGGGGTGGCGGGGTGCGAGGGGCTCGGAAGGCCGGGAAAGCAGAGCTGCTGAGTGGCCCAGGCCTGCGCTGGGCAGCTGAGCACCTGGCAGATGCTATCACTGATCGGCACCGTAAGCCCCAGAGGCACCGGCCGGCGTCTCATTTTACTTCATTCGCTACGCCACTTAGTTTTTGGAGTAGGGGAGAAGAGGGCGTGTGGAAATAAATGTGACATAAAAAACATAAAGGTATCAGTAAAAAATCATGATCAAGCAACAAAATTTATCCACAAAAACTGACACATCCAAGGGATTCATGGGAAGGCGAAAACACTGCAGACCTAAAGCACAGAAGCTAAAATTACATTATAAAACCCAATTTGTAAAAAAATAAAAGAAAAACAGGAAAGAAAAAAGAAAGGATGAAAGAATAGGAGTAGAAATTAAAAAAAACAACAAAACAAAACTAGTTACCAGCTCAATGGAAGAGAACAGAGTGCTGAATAGAATAGAATCTTGCACATACAAAAGTCAGGCGTGTGATAACTCTATGACCACAGAACACTGAGGATGAGATTCAGTAGAAACCTCTGAGAAAAATTACAGAGACTTATGAAGAAACGCAGGATTCAACTCACATTTCATAATGTATATCAGAATCAACTCCCAACTAGAACAATATTCTAGAAAGATGCTTCTTGGGCCTCCTACCTTTAGCATGGAAAGTGACCCCCGCTTTCTTTTCCAGTTGGAACATCCAATTTGGTTTGAAAATGACGAAGTTCAAGGTTGACTGGATTCCTATAGTTGCCAAGCATCACATCCTTGTATAGTTCCTTCTGAAAAGATGTCCCCCTCCTCTTGGGTCAGAGTCCACATCATTGAATGGGAATAGGTCTCTCCAGGCTGTCAGAATCACAGGCACCATTCTTCATTTTTGGAGGACAGTGTCGTCATAAAACAAACCTGGCCTAACTAGGAGTGAGATCATGCTGCCTGAGGAGGCAGGGATCCACCCACACAGCCAAAGGGGTGAGGGGAAGAACAGAAAGATTAGATCACCCTGCACTTAGTGAACAACTGTATCCTAAGGAGAATCCAATTTTGTACCCAGAACTGGTTTGGACGTTAAAAAGGACCAGAATCCTCTGCTACTTGAGTGGGCATCGTGTCTCCTTCCTGCTTGGGCATAGGGACAGTCTGTTGCTATGAAGCATCCTTGTCAGCAGGCAGCAGACATACTGAGCATGAGAGAGGAGATAGCTTTCTGGGCCTGAGCTCCCATAAGAGCATGAGAAGCAGACCCTGCCGACAAAGCCGTGGCTCTCTGGGCATTCCAAGCTCACGGGGCTAGGTCCACCATGCAGAGGATGTCGACCAGACAACACTCCAACTTTAGAACTAGACACAAAAGGAGGATGTTCCAGGTGGAGCCTCCCTTGAGATGTCATTCAGTTACTCATGATGGTTGAAAGATGAGAAAGGGGAGCAGACAAAGCTCGAAGCATGCCCCGACAATTCCCTGCCCAGGAAAGTTCAGTCGCCCCCTCCTGCCTCTGGAATAAAATACCCAGTTTGCAGCTGGACAAACCTTCCAAGTGGATGGTGCACTGCCCTGTTTCATACACTCTGCGCTCCATCCAAACTGGCCTCCCTGCTGTTTCCTGTATACGAACTTTGGTCTCCCCTTTCCATACCCTTGGCAAGGCTGACCCTCATCCCTGGAGTGCTATTCCTCCTCTCTTCTCCCTCTTGGAACCACTTGGTCCTTCTAAGGCTTAGCTAAGTGCCTCCAAATCCCAGTTCCCTCACTTAGGGACATTTCCCTTTGCCTCCAAGATGAGTTTGCATATATTTTCTATTTATTTATCTTCAATCCATGTTGTTTACCCCAGTAGTTCGAGAGATCATTAAGGACAGAAATGTTTTCATTTTTGCCTTTGCAGGTCCTCTACCTGCAGTTGGCACTTAATAAATGCTTATTGAATTTTAATGAACAGACCAAAAAGAGTGCTACTACCATGTGCCAGGGCTCCATACTAATATTATCTCATTTGATCCCTGTGAGGTAGGTGCTGTTATGAACCTCATCCTACAGTTGAGGAAACTGAGTCAGACCAGTTGACATAACTTTCTCAGGCCACACAGTCAGTGTCTGGGCTGGATCCGATCATAAGTTTTTCTGACTCTAGCCCCAGCTCTCTGTCCATTGTTCTACATGGCTACCTAAGAGTATTATTGCAAGACAAGGAAAAATCACATTTAGGAGAAGCAAACAAATTGTAGATGAATTTGACATTGTTTCATTTCAACATAACTTAAAGGGTAGGCAAAAGGTCAGGATACTGGAACAAGAAGTTGGACTTGGAGTCAGGGAAATTGGGCTTTCTAGCTAGCAACTTACGCCTGTGGGATGCTGGGTGAGTAACACCTAAGCTCAGAGCCTCAGCTACCTTATCTGTAAGTGGGGGATAGTCATGAGTCTTGTAGAATGTACCCCATGTGGTTGTTATAAGATTAAAATGAAATGCTTATCTCAAATGGAGAACTTGAAAATACTCTGTAAATATTAACCATTATTATTGCTCTCTCATAATAGAATTTGAAAGGTGGAGGGAATCCACCCTTCTTGTTTTATAGCCAAGGAACTGAGGACCAGAGAGTCTACCCAAGATCAGAGTGATGGAGCCATGTCTAATGACTCCAAATCCACTGTCCTTTCCACCATACCCCACTGCCTCCAAGCTCTGCAAAGGATAATCAGGATCAAGGGACAGGGAAAAAGTTAGAACATCCAGAAAGATGAGTAAAACATATTTTGTTGTCAAGCTCCGCTGTCAGCCCAGAACATCCAAGACCTTCTTTGTTCCTCTGTTCTCTCTGTCTTTTATCTCCATCTCTCTCTCTCCCTCCCTCCCTCCCTTCTCTCAGTCTCTCTGTTTCTCCCTTTGTGCTTCTCAGTCTGTCTGTCTTTCTCTACCTCTCTCTCTGTCTCTATTCTCTCTTTTGGTTGTTTCAATGTACTTTGTCACTTCGATCTGAGGATAACAGTGATAAAAGAAAGGAAGTATAAATCACATGACTCAGTTTTCTACAAATCTTACCAACAACTCCAGGATAATTATGCATGGGGAAGGATTATTGTTATTATCTCTAGGTTTCATTTATGAACACTTTTCTCTTCCCTATAGCTACTTTGGGAACTTCCAATAGACAACAGCTCAAAAATTAGATTCAAATAACAGGGTCTAAAATAAAGGCCACATCATTGCACACAAACTTGCAATTTTACCATGAAATATACCCATGATTGAAAACCATCAGTATGCAGGGTCTCTCTTCAGGAGCTGGGAAGTAGAAAAACTCTCTGTAATGCCAAGGTCTCTGATATCCAAAGTACCATCAGATTACAGCGTGGAAAGCTTGAAATCATTTTCCTCATGATAGGGATCTGGGCATTCCATCTGATTCAACAAATATTCATTAGGTACCCACTGTGTGACAGAAACTGTGCTAGATTTGGCAGATACAGAGACCACCACGAATTTAGTCCCTGCCCTCGAGGATCTTACGTTCTATTACATGTTCACAAATACATCAGTAAAGAGCAGCAACAAGCATACAGACTAATTAGGTGGTGAGAACTGCCAACAACCAATGTGGGAGGGAACACCTGAGCTGAGCCTGGGGTGGAGATGGAGGTGAGGACTGAGACCCTTCAGGTATGGGGTCTGGTGCAAGAGGCATGAAAGTAGAAGGTGGATGGCAAATGTGAGAATAAGCAAGCAAGTGTCCTTGGGTGAAATAGAGTGAGGGAGGCAAAGAGGGAGGGGGAGAGAGAGAGAGAGAGAGAGAGAGAGAGAGAGAGAGAGAGAGAGAGAGAGAGAGAGAGAGAGAGAGAGAGAGAGAGAGAGAGAGAGAGAGAGAGAGACAAGAGGAGACAGAGAGCAGAGGTGTATATGAAATCAGATTCCAAAGATGTATGAAAGCCAAGTAATAGTGCTTACATTTTACAGATGAGGAGACCAAACTTTCAGTAAATGTCAGGGCTGGAGCACCATTTCAGATCTTTAAGTTAATGCAGATAGTTTTCAGTTCCTACAATTTATCATAAGAAAATTGCTTTCCTTAGTACTTCTTGCTATAACCATGTGGTTTTCATTTCGGGATTGAGCCACAAGAAAAAAACCACGTGTTTATAGCTTTGAATAGCAAAAGGAAAATTCAGTATCTTTGTGCTTTAAAGAATAAGAAGACCATTAGCAATGAATCAAGACTTTTCTTAGATATTGACTTGAATTTCATTTTAATACTAATGATTTTTCGCCAGCAATTCAAGATGCCAACATCATGGTGAAAAATCATATTGTGAATTTTCACTTTGGGAAAGATAAATTTTCAGAAACTTGATATCATTTTCAACCTCAACCCCCAATAGAATAGAACAGCTCAATATCTCCATGGAATGATGATTCTAATCGAATGTAAAGTCCTTGAGGTCAGAGAACCGTTTCATTTTTATCTTAATATCACCAGCACCCATACAGTGCCAAGCATGTAGTAGGTGCTTGGAAAATACTTTATTGAATTTATTGAATGGATGACTGAATGATTCTTTTCTTCATGGGTTGAAATGGTGCAAGGGTACATTCTAGATAGAAGTAAGATACATTGTGTTTACTAAAATGAAGACTTGCTCCAGAGAAGATGCATGAAGTTCATTCAGGAGATGTTGTATCAGAGCAGGATGTGGCTTGGTTCACATTGTGATATGGAAGGGACCTCACAGTATATCTAGTTCAGTCCTCTTATTTACAGATAAGGAAGATGATGACCAGAGAAATAAAGTGATTTATCCAAAGTCACACTTGGGAGTAAATGACAGAGGTCAAATTTGATGGGCAACAGTCGAGTGTTGAAAGAGTACCAGTATGGATGGTTTTCACTGCAGTATATTCCCTCTGATTTGTCAGAATGTCCACCATATCAAAAACATATTTTCTCTATAACTTTCCTCCTTTACTGTCTATCTCCAAATTTAGTTCTCCAACTTCTGAATTACAGAATCAGGTAATTTATATTAATCCAGAAGTACAGTAAAAGACACATTTCTCACAAATATTTGTGGGTGTATTTGAAAACCATTGTTTTTAAAAATAAACCTAATGAGGGACCGACATTAATTTTGCCTCGGCCCTTCTCCACACCATCCTCCAAACTTAGCTAAGGTGCTGGGTGTCTTCAAGGGCAAAGGTGAGTAGTCGTTATGACCTAGCTTTGGTCATATGTCTCCCAGAACAGAATATATCAAGAACTTTGGGGGTTGGGAACCGTAGTTCTGGTCTTAACTAAGTGATTAGTTGAGATTAGTACTTGGCAACTTGCTCTGAGCTGCTTTAGAGGCTGACGTAAATCCAAGCAGGAGACTGAACCCTGAATGATTGGGATCTAAGTCTCATCTGAGAATACATAGAACCTCTGAAGCCATGTGGATAAATTGGGGTGGGTGTCTACTCTCCAATGACTCAGCCAGGCCTTGTGGGCATCACTCAGGAGGCTGGGCTGAGAATAGGATCAGGGAGGCAGGCGCCATCTGGTGCCTTCTGCCCTCTCATTGCTCACATGAATTTGCTGCTCAATGACTTCCCTTCCTTACTTCAGCCCCATTTTTCTTTCTCACTTTCATTCTTGTGATTTCAGAGAATTAAAGTGAAAGTGCAGATTTTATTTTTCTAGGGGAAGACAAATTATTTAAAATAGGAAAGTCAGAAAATCTCCATGTCTTTGGTATTAAAGCTAATGATTTCTTCTACATTCATGTAGCAAGGAATCATAGGATTGAGACCTAAAAGGGACTTGTGAAGTCATCTAGCCCAAACCCTTTCGTTTACTTTAGAGAACATGAGGTCAAAAGAGGACAAATGATCTGTGCATTGTCACTCAGTAAGAAAGATGAGCAAAACTAGTTCTGGCCTGGTTTGCCAGAAGATATAGAGTGTGAGAGAGTGTCTGAAGAATATAGAGAGGAGATAAGAATGAAATATCTATTCAAAAGCCACACTGTTTTATGTTTTAAGTATGAACCTCTTGGGAGAGTATTGTAATAGTTACTTCATATTTAAGTCTTTGTTAATGCTAACTTGTGTTTAACTATTTCTTTTCTGTGGAGAAAAAAAATAGCTGTCCTATAACTGATATATATTCTACCTTGAAGACTTTTCTGCTCCCTTTTTGGGACAGTCCCTAGACATGAGCCAACCATAAGCTTTAAGTAGTTCCTCCCTGAGGCTCCAGAGTGATGAAAAGAGCCAGAGAACATCAGAAAGAGCCTGACCCCTCTATTTTATTTTTTAAATTATTTTGTGTTCAGTTTTCTACAATCACTTCCATATATCTTAGATTTTTTTTCTCTTTCCTCCCCCTCCTTCCTCCCTCCCTCCCCAAGACAGCATGCAATCTTATATAGGTTCTACAATACATTCTTATTAAATACATTTTTACTTTAATCATGTTGCATAGAATAATTAAAATAAATGGGAGAAGCCATAAAACAAAACAAAACAAAACATAACACAAAAGAAAATGATCTGCTTCATTCTGCAATCCAATTCCATAGTTCTTCTTCTGGATGTGGAAGGCATTTTGCCTCAAGGGTACACTGGAAATTTTTTAGATCCTTGCGTTGCTGTGAAGAACTAAGTCTACCAGAAAAATTCCTTGCACACTGTGATTGTTGATGTGTACAAAGTTCTCCTGGTTCTGCTCCTTCCACTCAGCATCAGTTCATATAAGTCCTTCCAGGCCTTTCTGAAGTCTTCCTGTTCATCATTTCTAATGATACAATAGTATCATTAAAATGCAATACAATACAATAGTATTCTATTACATTCATGTACCACTACTTGTTCAGCCATTCCCCAGTTGATGGGCGTCCCCTTGATTTCCAATTTTTGGCCACCACAAAGAGAGCTGCTATAAATATTTTTGTACAAGTGGGACCCTTTCCCATTTTTATGATTTCTTTGGGTACAGTCCTAGAAGCAATTATTCCTGTAACCCCTCTATTTTAGAGGAGAAGCTCCCCTGGTATTGAACCCAGTCCCCTTCAGTCCAGAGCCATGTTCCTCTTGAGAAGGAAAGGAGGGAGAGGTTGAGTGATTCCCTGAGCTCAGCAATGGTTATGGGTTGTTATAACTATATATGTATATGTCTTCTCCTCCCCTATGGTGTAAACTCTGTCATTCTCCAATAAATAAGTTGCCAAAGGATATAATAAGTTTTCAAAGAAATCCAAGGTATCAAAACATATGAAAAAATGTCCCAAATCATTAATTATTAGACATGCAATTAAAGAAACTTCAAAGTCCTCCATGTACCCATTAGATGGGCAAAGATGATAAAATCAGAAATGACTCACTGAAGGGACTATGGGAAAGCAATTCCCCTAATGTACTCTTGGTAGAGCTATGAATTGGTTCAGCCATTGAGGAAAACCCTTTGGAATTATTGCCTCAAAGTAATGGCATCATGAATACCCTTCGACCAAGGAACTCCACAATTAGATCTATACCTCAAGAGGTAAACAAAGAAGAAAAAAGGCCCCTATATACAAAAATGTTTATAGTAGCTCTTTCAGCTGTAGGAAAGAAATGGAAATGAAGGAAGTATCCATCTATTGGGAAATGACTAAACAGATTATGACATTGGAATGTAACAGAATATTATTGCACCATATGATAACAATCAGTGGACATAGAAATGATGAAATGGACAGTTACATACAACACTGGGAAGCTCTGTATGAACTGATGCAGAATGAAATGATAAGAACCAAAAGAACAATTTATAAATGACAACATTATAAAGACAAATGCCTTTGAAAGATTTTAGAACTCTTGTCAGAGTAATGATAGGCCACAAGTCCAGAGTACAGAAGATAAAACATGGCAGCCACCTCCTGCTGGAGAGATGGCAGACTCAGTATGCACAATGCACACACATGCAGACCTGGCCAATGTGGGAATTCATTTTGCTTGTTTATACATATTCGTTACAAGGTCATTTGTGTTTCTTTCCGGGAGATGGAGGATAATGGGGGGAGGATAAGGATGGGGTAATAAAAAAGAAAGAGAGGGTCTATCTGTTCTTTTTTTTTTTAATTTCAGAGAGGAAAAAAAGGCCAGAAAGAAGCACATGATAGCTTTGAAAGCTAAAATATGGACTTAGTCTATATACTTCAATAGAAACTCAAACTCTACATAATAATTACAGTTTCATGTCAAATCCTCTTATTCTGTTCTACAATGAAAGTATATGGAAGTGTCTGTTTTACTTAATGTTTCTTAATTTCAGCATAAACATAATTTTAAAAAGAATCTAATCTCCTTGAGGGCAGAGGCTGTGTCCTTTTTGCCTTTGTATCTCCAAGACCTAGTTACATCCTGGCACATAATAAGGAACGCGCTTATTGATCGATGAATTGATAACACCTCACTGTAAACTACTTCAAAATTCACCAAGTGCTTCTGGCACATTATCTACTTTAAATCTCATCTCACAATAACCATATAGAGCAGACATTACAGGTAATATTCACCTTGAAACTGAGACTCAGGTATGTGGAGTGACATCCCCCAAGTCACACAGTGAGAGTCTGAATTTTACAGGTCCCAGAGGGGAGTTAAGTGTTGACTCATGCCCTTTTTGGAGCTAAAGTCCTAGAATTAGAAGGGCCTTGATCATTCATTGCCTCAGGCTCAGATTTCATGGCTCAGCCTCCTATCTTCTATTGTGTTCAATTCTAAGACACAGTTGATTTGGTTTGCAAACAGCCCGGAAGGAGAATCCCAGTAGCATTTGTTAGCATTGTCTTGGCATTTCCAAGGCTGCTGGGTGGAAAAGGGATTAGCTTTCTTCCCCTTGGCCCCAGAGGGCAGAATGAAGAGGATTGGGTAGGCATTGGAAAGAAATAAATTTAGGCTTGAAATAAAAATATGAGCCTTTGCAAAGGAGAGCAGGCTGCCTCTGGATGTGGAGCAAGGGTTGCCTCACTGGAAGTCTTGAAACCAAGCTTGGTGGTGATTACATGCTGCAATGGGGGTTCTATCTCAGTGATGAGTTGGACCAGGCTAAAGTCCTCCCTTCTGACAGAGATTCTGGGATTCTGGGACATTTACACAGTCCACATATGCATTATCTCACCTGAGCTTCACAGCAACTTAAGGGAAAACAATAAGAATACAGCTAATATTTATAAAATATGTATGTTAGTCACTGTGCTAAGC
This sequence comes from Bettongia penicillata ogilbyi, assembly GCA_023548195.1. Taxonomy (NCBI): domain Eukaryota; kingdom Metazoa; phylum Chordata; class Mammalia; order Diprotodontia; family Potoroidae; genus Bettongia; species Bettongia penicillata. Next base: position 589,580 of record JAJHZJ010000344.1, read on the forward strand.
ACTTTACAATCATGATCTCATTTGAGCCTTACAGAAACCCTGTGAGGTATGTGCTATTACTATCCCCACGTACAGATAGGGAGCCAAACAGTTCAAGTGACTTGCCTAGGGTCACACAGCCTAGGAAGTCTCTGGGGTGGAATGTGAACTTCCTTACTCCCTTACTCTAATCTTAGCACTCTATCCACTGCACCACCTAGGAGTCCCAAGTGTACTTTAAGCATTACTTCTACTTGACAAATGAGGAAGAAAAGGGTTGTGTGACTTTCCAGAGTTAACATGGCTACTTGGTAAGTGTGAGAGGTAGGATTCAGACCTAGGTCTGCCTGACTTTAAGGCCAGCACTGTCCTCTACAGGCTCTTCACTCAAGGTTGTAGCAAGATTGCCAAACTTCAGTTCTGCCTGACCAGCAAACCAATACCACAACCATCTGTTTGACGATTGTGGATCAGCTCTAGCTCCCTTTGCCAAGTAGGAACAGTCTAGTAAAAGAAAGAAAATCAGTGTTTAGAAACCAGTCTTCTGGTTTCTCACTTCCAATGAGGGGTCATTTGCAAAATGGCTTATTCAACCACCTGGATAGAATTTATTTATTTTATTTATTTACAGGGTGGAGGGTTGGGCTGGGAGGAGTTTTGAACAAGTAGTAGAGGGAGGAAGGACAGTTTAAGTGACATTAGCCAGTCCTCTGAGACCTCGGCTGCAGGAAGGAAAGAAAGATAGAGGCCAAAGGAAAAACAAATGAACATCTGATAGGTAAGTGTGCTTACATGAGTATCTACTGTGGCCCCCTGTAGTTAATACATATGTGTGTGTGTATGCACATGCATGTGCATACACACACACAGTGACACACAGGAGACAGGCTCAGGAATGTGGTTCTTTTTATAGCTGGTTCCTCTGTGTGCACTGGGATCCTGGCAACATCTGAACTACAAGGCTTGCCAAGAGCAGAACACAGTAGGGATGGCGCATCCCTGTCTGAGAACTGGGTGGGCAGGAATTTTTCATTTCATAAATTATTACCAGCAGCTGGTCTGACTCCACAGCCCTGAGAAGCTATTACCCAGAAAGGAAAAAAAATGCCTCCCTCCCTTTGTCAGTTTTGAAAGACTTGTGAAGTGTTTAGGATTAGGTTTTGAAGAGGCCACAAAATCTCTTTTTCTGCTCTTGCAGCCAAAGCCATTACATTTGAGTATTTCATTTTCCTTCTTGATAAAGAAGCCAAGAAAATGTGTGAAATATGTCTTTTCTTCACTTTTCGTTATCATTAGCCCTGGTTGTAACAGGGACCTAGTGCAGAATCCTTTGTGTTTCAAGTCTTTGTGCCATCTCCCCTTTAAGTCTTCCTGCCTAGCATCTTCCATCACTATAATGAAAAGACATATAGAGTCTTTGACCCTCCTGCACCCTCTCTCAGGCAAATGAATGGGCAAGACGTTATCTGCAAGGCTTTTTCTCCCCTTTCCTAAGTGGCACAGTACACAAAATGTGGGGTCTTGAACCAGGACTACCTCACTATATATTTTTTTAATTTTTTAAAATTTTATTTACAATCACTACCATTCAACCTAGATTTTTTTTCTTTTCCTCTCTCCCCTTCCCTCCCCTTGACTCCTTCCCCCGTCCCTGAGATGCCATACAATTTTATATAGGTTCTACACATACATTACTATTAAATACATTTTCACCGTAGTTATGTTGTACAGAAGAATTAAAATGAATGGGAGCAATCATATAACAAACCAAAACATCATACAAAAGAAAATGATTTGCTACATTCTGTGATTGAATTCCATAGGTCTTTCACTGGATGTGGAAGGCATTTTGCCTTAAAAAAGCCATTGGGAATTTCTGAAGTCCTTGCACTGCAATGAAGTTCTAAGTCTACCAGAAAAAATCCTCACACACTGTGGCTGTTGCCATGTACAAAGTTCTCCTGGTTCTGCTCTTTTCGTTCAGCATCAGATCATACAAGTACTTCCAGGCCTCTCTGAAATCTTTCTGTTCATTATTTCTTATAGCACAATAGTATTCCATTACATTCCTATACCATAATTTATTCAGCCATTCTCCAATTGATGGACATCCCCTTGATTTCCAGTTTTTGGCCACCACAAAGAGTGTCGCTATAAATATTTTTGTGTATGTAGGACCCTTTTCTATTTTTATGATCTCTTGGGGATACAGTCCTAGAAGCAGTATTACTGGGTCAAAGAGTATGCACATTTTTGTAGCCCTTTAGATATAGTTCCAAATTGCTCTCCAGAATGGTTGGATCAGCTCACAGCTCCATCTACAATGAATTAGTGTTCCAATTCTCCACACATCCTCTCCAACATTTATCATCTTCCTGTTCAGTAATGTTAGCCAATCTAATAGTTGTGATGTGGTATCTCAGAATTGTTTTGATTTGCATCTCTCTAATCAATAGTGATTTAGAGTATTTTTTCATATGACTATAGATAGCTTTAATTTTTTCCTCTGAAAACTGCCTGTTCATATCTTTTGACCATTTATCAATTGGGGAATCTTTTTTTTTTAAATTAAAGTTTTTTTTTTTTCAGTCATATCTGACTCTTCATGACTCCATTAGGGATTTTCTTGTCAAAGATACTAGAGTGGTTTGCCATTTCTTTTACCAGCTCATTTTACAGATGAAGCAACTGAGGCAAACAGGATTAAATGACTTGCCCAAGGTCCTATAGTTAAAAAGTATCTGAGGCCAGATTTGAACTCAGGAAGATAAGTCTTCCTGACTCTATGCCTGGCACTCTATCCATTATGCCCCAAGAGTCTGCATTAGGCAGATCTACACTCTGCTATTTCTTTGTACACTATAATATTTAAGTTTTGATGAGGATGGCAATGAGGGTGATAATTTTTACAAAACAGTAGAATTTTAAAGTTGGGAGGGACTTCTTGTAGTTGAACCCTACTCCCTACTACACCATCCTTGTCAACCAGCCTTTTTGGAAACTCTCTTCAAGCAGTCTGTTCTCCTCAGGTAAATTTTGACTGTGACAAGATTATTCTTTCCCTTGAGCCTAAAGTTCTCTCTTTGCAGCTTCTATTATATTTTAAAAATTTCTATATTCTACCAATTTTTCTAGTTCTGCCCTTTTCATTGCTATTATGCCTGAGTTTTCTGTTTGTTTTTAGATTAACTCTGGTAGAGGCTGGTGGAATAGTCTAAAATTAATATTGCGATTCAAACATAAGTAGTCTTTAGTCTTTGTATCCCAAGTAAGTAACATACACTATGCTATGAGCACAGTGTATAGAATGTTGGCATTGGAGTGAGGAGGACTGGAGTTCAAATCTGACCTCAGACATTTGTTAGCTGATGACCCCGGGTAAATAACTGCATCCTCTTTGCCTCAGTTTCTTTATCTGTAAAATGAGCTGGAGAAGGAAACGGTGAACAACTGAGCATCTTTGCTAAGACAACCCCAAATGGGGCAAAGAAGAGTCAGACACAACTGAAATGACTGAACAATGACCATAAAAATATATAGACATGTTCTTGTAGTTGTAACCATTAGCTGATATCTTTTTCTGAGCCAACATCAAATGAAGAACAGAGTACACACCACATATTTAAACCAAATCCTTTATTTTTTTCACAGCAATTATAAAGAATAAATGATTAAGCTAAGAATACCAGTTGGGTTTTGTTACCAGCAAGCAGCCTTCTGTGCTGAATATCCCTTTGCTGGTGTTAGTTCAATAGGTTTCTGATTGGATTTTCATGAATTTGCTGAGTGTTGATGTTTGCTCTTCAGTTCTCCTACCACCATGTAAACCACACTGTATGGCTAACCATTGTAATTAGGTTTGGGGGAAAATGAAAACTAACTCAGTGGAGAGTGGTTTATTAGAGATATTGCCTGAGCTCTGTGTGGTTCTTTGTGTCTTTCTTTGATCAAGAGAAAAAGAAAATCTGTGAAAATTGAAGCCATAAGAGAGCTCACTCTTAAGGAGGGTGGTGTAATTGAGAAACATTAATTCAAGCTGAGAGTTGTCGTGAGTTCACTTCACCGTCTGCAAGTGTGAACAATTTGTGTAAGGCTGTTGTTACACAGTCAGAGATGGGGTTTGTTTATCTTTAATTATAGCTCAAGAAGAAACTACTTGTCAACTGAATGTATTATTGGACTTGTTCTGTCCCATCCTGGACCCTGAGGAAAAAGGGTTTGATCAGTCACAATACAAATGAGTGACTTGAGAGTGAAGTCATGGACCTTATTGTCGCTTGACTCTTGCAGAAGCCTTTTTAGTTGGTCTTGATGTCAGCTGTTACTTCTCTCTCACATTTATCTTTGGTTCTGTGTCCAGATTTGTATCCCCTGTGCACAGGTCTGCCCTCCCCTTCTCAAGAGCCTTTAGCAACTTATATATAGACTGCCCCTCTGCAAATTACTTTATATTTTCTTTTTATAATGTAAAGTGGAAGACAATATGGCATAATGAATATAATGACCTAGTCTCAGGGTGCGGAAGACATAGGTTGCAGTCCGTATTCTGACACTTAGTAGCAATGTAACCCTGAGGCAATTCCCATAATTTAGTTCCTCCAGGAACCCTCTAAGACTGAAATTTTGGCATAATGATTAGTTCAATTTGCTTTAGTAGAGGGAATTTTCTCCCTGTTAATTCTTTAAACTAATGAAATCATAGGTTCATTTCCTTCCCTTCATACCTCAGCCAAATTTTAAAAAAAAGGCTATATATAAGTTGTTTCTAAGTGGAGAGGTAAGCTTCTTGAATGAAGGAACTTTTTTCCCTTTCTATCTCCAGGTCTTAAATCAATCAACTTTTTTTTTCCTAAGGTTCAAAACAGATGCTTTTATTTATTTTTTGCCTATTTTAAATGGTCTATTACTTGGCTGTTTTAAATATTTATTTATTTAGCCAGGAATCCTTGCTGTTAAAATTCTTCAGTGGTTCCATTTTACCTACAGAATAAAGTAGCAGAATCACCGTAGAGTCAATACGTTGCTGTTTTTCAGTCATTTCAGTCCGACTCTTTGTGCCCCCATTTTGGGGTTTTCTTGGCAAAGATGCTGGAATGGTTTGCCATTTCCTTCTCCAGCTCAATTTCCAGATGAGGAAACTGAGGCAAACAGGGTTAAGTAATTTGCCTAGGGTTAACCCAGCTATTAAATGTTTGAGGCTCGGATTTGAACTCATGAAGATGAATCTTTCTGATTCTAAGTCCAGAGCTCTATCCATTGTGTCACCTAGCGGCCCAATGGAGAAACACAACATATAAAAAGGAGATTAGAGTGGATGAAGGGGTAGGGAGGAAAAACATCAAGAATAGAGCCAGGAGAGTAAAGAAAGAATAAGTTTGGTTGGCTTGGGTTCCAGAAATAACTGACGGATTAGAGGGAGGGGACTGCCAAGGCAGTGGTATCTTCCAGGGTAAGAAGGCTGTTGAGATGCCCAACTTTTCTTAGTGTGGCACCTGTATGTTAAGGACTGCTTGTTGAGTCCAGTTATTCAACCAGTTCTGAGTTTACCTAATTGTTCTCCGATCTTAGTCCAATTCTTTTCTTTAATTAATTTATTTAACTTTTTACATTCATTTTCACAAAATGTTGGGTTCCAAACTTTTTCCCCACTTGTCCCCTCTCCCCACCCCAATACACCGAGCATTCTAATTTTCCCTATCACCAATCTGTCCTCTCTTCTGTCATCCCTCCCTTCTCTTGTCTCCATCTTCTCTTTTGTCCTGTAGGGCCAGATAACTTTCTATTCCTCATTAACTGTATGTCTTATTTCCTAGTAGCAACAACAATACTAAACAGTTGTTCCTAAAACTTTGAGTTCCAAATTCTCCTCATCCCTCCCTCCCCACCCATTCCCTTTGGGACAGCAGAAAATTCAATATAGGCCATATCTGTGTAGTTTTGCAAAAGACTTCACTAACAGTCATGTTGTATAAGACTAACTGTATTTCCTTCCATCCTATCCTGTCCCCCATTGTTTCTATTCTCTCTTTTGATCCTGTCCCTCCCCAAGAGTGTTGACTTCAAATTGCTCCCTCCTCCCATTGCCCTCCCTTCCATCATCCCCCCCACCCTGCTTATCTCCTTCTCCCCTACTTTCATGTATTGTAAGATAGGTTTTCATACCAAAATAAGTGTGCATTTTATTCCTTCCTTTAGTTGAATGTGACGTGAGAGTAAACTTCATGTTTTTTTTTCTCAGCTCTCCTCTTTTTCCCTCCACTAAAAAGTCTCCTGGTTGCCTCTTGAATGAGAGGTAATTTACCCAATTCCATTTCACCCTCTCTCCTCCCACTACATTTCTCTCTCACCATTTACCTTAATTTCTTTTAAGATATGATCCCATCCTATTCAATTCACTCTGTGCTCTCTGTCTCTGTGTGTGCATGCTTGTGTCTATGTGTGTGTGCGTGCACGCATGTACATGTGTGTGCATGTGTGTATGTGTGTGTGTAGTCCCACCAACTACCCAGATACTGAAAAGTTTTAAGAGTTACAAATATTGTCTTTCCATGTAGGAGCGTGAACAGTTCACCTTTGGTAAGTCCCTTATGACTTCTCTTTGCTGTTTGCTTTTTCATGCTTCTTCTCATTCTTGTGTTTGAAGGTCAAATTTTCTTTTCAGCTCTGGTCTTTTCATCAAGAATGCTCAAAAATCCTCTATTTCATTGAAAGACTATATTTTCCCCTGAAGTATTATACTCAGTTTTGCTGGGTAGGTGATTCTTGGTTTAAGTCCTAGTTCCTTTGACTTCTGGAATATCCTATTCCATGCCCTTCAATCCCTTAATGTAGAAGCTGCTAGATCTTGTGTTATCCTGATTGTATTTCCACAATACTTGAATTGTTTCTTTCTAGCTGCTTGCAATATTTTGTCCTTGACCTGGGAACTCTGGAATTTGGCCACAATGTTCCTAGGAGTTTCTCTTTTTGGATTTCTTTCAGGAGGTGATCGATGGTTTCCTTCAATGCTTATTTTTCCCTCTGGTTCTAGAATATCAGGGCAGTTTTCCTTGATAACTTCATGAAAGATGATGTCTAGGCTCTTTTCTTGATCATGGCTTTCAGGTAGTCCCATAATTTTTAAGTTGTCTCTCCTGGATCTATTTTCCAGGTCAGTTGTTTTTCCCATGAGATATTTCACATTCTCTTCCATTTTTTCATTCTTTTGGTTTTGTTTGGTGATTTCTTGGTTTCTCAGAAAGTCATTAGCCTCCATCTGTTGCATTCTAATTTTGAGAGAACTATTTTCTTCAGTGAGCTTTTGAACCTCTTTTTCCATTTGGCTCATTCTGCTTTTGAAAGCGTTCTTCTCCTCATTGGCTTTTTGAACCTCTTTTGCCAATTGAGTGAGCCTATTTTTCAAGGTGTTATTTTCTTCAGCATTTTTTTTTTTTGGTCCCCTTTAGCAAGGTATTGACCCGTTTTTCATGCTTTTCTTGCATCTCTCTCATTTCTCTTCCCAGTTTTTCCTCCACCTGTCTAACTTGATTTTCAAAATCCTTTTTGAGCTCTTCCGTGGCCTGAGCCCATTGGATATCTATTTCAGATGTTTGAGATACAGAGGCCTTACTTCTATGTCTTTCCCTAATGGTAAGCATTGTTCTTCCTCATCAGAAAGGGAAGGAGGAAATATCTGTTCACCAATAAAGTAACCTTCTATGGTCTTATTTTTTTTCCCTTTTCTGGGCATTTTCCCAGCCAGTTACTTGACTTCTGAGATTCCTCTCCACCCCCACCTAGATCCACCCAGCTAGTGCTTGGGATCTGAGATTCAAATGCTGCTCCCCAGCCTCAGGGTTTTCAGTGGCAGGCAGGGCTGCTATTCAGGGTAAGATTAAATTCCGGTTCTCAGGTGGGGGCAGGACCGCCTCCCAGGCTCAGTTCCCTCAGGGGGTTTATGTGGATAACTTCAGTAATGGATCTGAGGTCCTGTCTGCTCCAGGAGCCCCTGGCTGCTGCTGCTTCTGCTGCTGCCTCCTGAGTGGGCCTGAGTTATGGAGACATCCTGTTCCCCTCTCAACCAGCCCAGAAGTCTCTCTCACTGACCTGTAGTGCCTGTGGGTGGAGGGACCTTCGTGGCTGCGGGAGGTTCCGTCCCTGAAGCCTGCCCAGATCTACTCCTCTCAGGGCTGCGTTGGCAGGGCTGGGCTCTGCTGTCTGGTGCGTGATGGACCTTTGGTTGCAGTTTTTCAGGGCTCTCTGGAACGGAAATCTCCTCCACTGCATTGCTGCACAGCTTCCACTGCTCCAGAATTTGTGGGGAATTCTTTTTACAGGAAATTTATGGGCTGTGGATTCGGAGCTAGCATATGTGAGTCTTTCTACTCTGCCATCTTGGCTCCTCCCCCAAATCAATCAACTTTTATTTATTAAGCCCCTCCTATATACTAGATACTGTTCTATATGTTGGAAATACAAAGATATTTGAACAAGTAAATATGTCCATTCTCTCTCTACAAAATTAAGAATGAACTTCCAATGGTCAAATCTAATGCTTTTTCTTTCTCGTAGGTTCTGTTTTTATGTATTTTTCATCTCTATGCAGCCTTTAATTCTGTAAATCACCTTTTTCTCCTTGATACTCTCTAGGTTTTTATGACACTCTTCTCTCCTAGTTATCTGGCTACTTCTCAGGGCATAGACAAGAGCCTTGGGAGACATCTTTGATTAGTAGGTGTATTGGGGTGAAGATCTAGCAAACGAAACTGAGGAGTGATTCAACATGCCAGAGAAAAGGAGAACTACTGGAGAGCAGTGTCAGTGGGAAAAACAAATGAGAGAAGAAATATCAAGGAAAAGAAAGTGCTTGACACTGTCAAAGGCTACAGAGAGGTCTAGAAGGATAAAGATTGAGAGAAGACCATTAGATTTGGAAATTCAGGGACCATTAATAACTTTGAAGAATATAGACTCAGTTAAATGATGGAATTGAAAGCTAAACTACAGGAAATTGAAAAGACAAAGGAAGAAAAGGAAAGGAAAGGAAGTATAGACAGACTTCTTAAGAAGTTTGACCACAAATGGGAGGAGAGATATAGGATGACAATTAGTGGGGATAGATAGATTGAGTGAGGGCTTTTTTGAGGATGGAGAGACACAGGAAAGTTTATAGTCAGTAGGAAAACACCTAGTAGACACAAGGAGACTGATGATAAATGAGAGAGAAATTGTAGAGGGAGCAATTTTCTGGAGATGATAGCATGCAATGGGTTCATATATCCATGTAGAAAGGTTTGCCTTGGCAAGGAGAAGGACTTCCTTATTATGACTGACAGGAATGAAGAAGAAGACAGTGGTTATTGGCATCTAAGAGTGGTGAGTTGAGGTGGAAGGGAGAAGATAGAGCTTTCCTAGAATGGCCTCAATATTTTCAATTGAAAGTGTTCTCAGCTAAGAGAGTGGGGAAAGGTGGAACCATGGGAGGTTTGGAAGAGGTACTATGGTGAGTGGGTTAGTGAAATGATTAGGGAGGTATCAAAGGATTGCCTTGCTCCAGTGAGAATCCACTTGTAATTATGTAACAAATTTATAGTCAACCCAGTCTGTATGGTTTCATGACTTTTTTCTGGCTTCATTAAGTAGCATGTGAGTAGGAGAACAGGCTATAGATGAAAGTTGTAATCCAAGACTGAGGCTTAGCAAGTCCAGACCTTCATTAGAATAAGGACTCAAGGGATTTGAGAGAAGAGGATAGCATCAAGTTGAACTGGTTCTCCAAAAGGTCTCCCTTCCTGAGAAGTGGAAGAGAGTAATGCCACCGCAGGGGAACTTTTGGGAAAGAACTCAATGATGCAGGGATTAGACATCACTGTGAAGATGAAGAACAGGGTTTGGTATTACAAGACAGGCAGAGAAATGGAGTGACAACAGAATATGATTACATAAAGGAATTCCCTAGTTCATGAACATAGAAAGGGAAACTTTGTGGGACATGGCAAGATCAAGGGTCGGACCATCTGTGGTACATAATTTAATTTGGATGGGGAGCAGGAGTAGGTCATGGAAAATGAGTGAATTGAGGAATTGGGAATTGTTGGAGGGAACGTAGTATCAATATGTATATGAAATTCCCTTATTTAAAAGCAGGAATTGAGGAGAGAAAGACTAGGATACCGGCATTGACCTATCTGAGGGAAGAAGAGTGTCCTGGATGTCAATAGATAATAGCCATCAGAATTTTTATTGGGTAAAAAATATGAATTGAATAAAACTCAGTGGAGTAGAGGTTACTAAGTAACTGTTGTTGAGAAAGAGCCTGGAAATAGCAATAGCAAGTAAAGAGAATTTCAGCTCTCCTGCCATGACTAGTAAATTATGGTATGAGCAGCCAGTGCTAAAAAGATTGGTCAGAGAGTTTGTGCCATTGGTGGGAGCCAGGTCTCAGTGAGTGAGAGATGGAAGGAGTGGGAATGGAAAAGATTTTAAGATGAAAGCAAATTTGTCATTTATGGAACCCAGTGGAAGAGGAGGTAGCTTTAGAGTGCTATGTTGTGGGTGTGGGAGTGAGCTAAGGATGATGAGAGAAAGGGAATGGGATCTGAAGAATCACAAGCAGAATCACCAGGATGAAGAGCATCTGATGCGGTGAGAATATGTCTATTACTGAGGATTCATAGAGTCTCTAGGGGCTCAGCCTGAGGGTGGAGTTATTCCAGGGCATCAGATATCACTGAGTATCTGGAAAGGGATGGAGGGGCACAGATCCCAGGAGGGCACATGACAAATAGTGTGGAGTTGTAGGAGGCAGAGAGTGCAATGGAATGAATGACTGGCTTAGGGAGGTAGGGACCAGTTACCATTTATTGAATGAATGGACATTAAATCTAGAAAATTCTTAAGTCTAGATTATCTTTCTTGTTAAATTTTGAACACACCATTTCATTGACAATAGCTATTTGGACACTATCCCATTTGGACACTACCCCATTTGGATACTATCCCATATTTTACACTATTCCATCGGGAGCTGATATACAAGATAAGTTGGGAGATTCTATGAAACCATTTACTTCTCTTTAATAGCTTTGTCACCTGACTCAAATTACTTATATCCTAGAGTACTCAAAGATACAGATGTGCTTAATCAGTGGGTTCTTTCTGGCATGAGCCATACAAATTTAATCAAAATTTTCATTTACCTGAAGAAGCATAGTTAAGATTTTTTGGACTTGGGTCACAGAAGGAGATGGAGGAATCTTAATGGGGTGCAGCTATCAAAGGGAAAATGTACCCATAATGGGACTGGTCTTACAAGAGATGAAAGGAAGAAGGTGGAGGTAAATTCACCTGCTGTGTGACCACTGGGGGTAACCAATGTGTATTGGAATAGTGCTTCCCAAATTCTGGGACTTTAATTGTCATATCTAGTTTTGGCCCCATTTACCTGATACAAAATTTGATCTTTGCAAGGTATTACTAATCCTTATGAAATTTTTCACTTTTCATTCATATGTTCAATGTCTGACTTTCCCAGGGGGGGATTTTATTCATTACCTTGAGATTTATGCCTGTTCCTCCACCTCTACTGACAGCCCTCCCCTTTCCTCTGGGACCAGTCAATGTGGAGAATTCAAATTCAGGGTCTCTCTATGCCTTTGTAGCTACAGCAGGATTTGTTTGTTTTATCTGAATCAGCTGGATTCTTACTTCAATTCTGCACTTTCTTTCATTTTTATGTAGTTCATTTATAGCTTATTGTGTCAGCTATGTGCTTGGGTGTATATGTGGCAGGAGGGATAGTATTTCTTTAAAAAAATTCATATTTCTAAGCAAACTATTCCTTTACAAATATTCATTGAGTTATGAACAAAGAAAAGTTGAGGAGTAAAAGACTATCATATGAGCATGATTTTAGTCATGTCTTAGTTGCTTGTCCTGGGACTCGACTCTGCCAGACATTTTCTCTGGCAGTTACTATGATTCCTCTGCATTTCCTGAGGTTTCCACAACTAGCCATTTTTTGGGGGGAGGGGAATGGTAGTTAAAATAATAGTGCTTTTAAGGAATCTGGAGATTAGTGATTAGGATTGTGGCCAAGGGGTGTAGTTCCTGCTATCTGTGAGAACATAGGATGTTGAATTCCCTCATAATTATTGCAAAAACAAACCCCTGTATGATTTTTTTCTCTAGAAGATTGATAAGAAAAATTCTCACTAGACCATAGAGCCGCAGGAGCAAATGGGCTGTTATTATGTCTTAACAGAAACAAAACAGGAAATAAACCAAGAGTCTCCAACCTTCATCTCCCCTCAAAAGTCAATTTGCAGAGCAGAGGGAAACATCCTGATTTGAGGACTGGGACCAAGGTTTAAAATATGGCAGAAAAGAAGGTTGTACACAGGTCAAATGTTGGAACTTTTCTTCTTTCCTAGATAATATCTGGAAAATACTCTTTACTTTCCAATAGATGATTGATCAAAAGGTGTAGTTCTCTTAAATTGGATTAGGGCATAATGAGGATGCATTTACAACTGGTTAAATGGAAGGACCCAAAAAGTAATCATTAATGGTTTCATGTCTACTTGGAAGGAGGTGTCTAGTGGACTATCCAAGAGACCTAGACTTGACCCTGGATCGTTTGACATTTTTACTAATGACTTGGATTTAAGTATAAATGGTAGGCTTATCAGATTTATAGATCATACAAAACCTGAAGAGAGAGCTAACATACAGAGAAATAGTCAGAATTCAAAAATATTTGGAGCATCTAGTTCACTGTGCCAAATTAAATAAGGCAAAATTTTCTAAGAATAAGTGGAAAGCCTTATGCTTAGGTTTAAAACAATCTAATTCACATATGCAAGATATAGAAGATGTGAGTAATCCAGTTTATTTGAACAAAATAAAGATGTGAGGGTTTTGGTGAGCCCACTGTAAGGCAATAATTTGATATGGAAGAAAAGAAAATTGATTATTTTTTCATAAGGAGAGGCATAGTTTCCAGGCATGAGGAGATAACTCATGATTGCAGGGTTGTGTTTGTCCTTCATTGCCGAAGAAGGCCCTTCCTGGAGAACTATGTCAGGTTTGTGACTCAGAGTTAGGAAGGACATTGATAAACTGGGGAGAGTCCAGCAGAGGCCTATCAAGAGAATGAACAGCTTCAAGTTTGTAGCATATGAGTATTCGTTGAAAGAACTGGGGATGTTACGCCTGGAAAAGAATTGACTCAGGCAGAAATGATCACTGACTTCAAGTACAGGGAAATTTGCAAAGACAAAAATTTGGGCTTGATTCAATCAATCAACATTTATTAAATGCCTTCTATGTGTCTGTCACTGACCTAAGAGTTGAGGATATGAAAAGAGGCAAAAGACAGTCCCTGCCCTCAAGGGACTCATAATCTAATTGGGAAAATCTTGTCAGGAAAGGAAAAGTAAAGAACTGGAAATTGCAGGGATGCCCATCTATTGGGGAATTGCTGAACAAGTTGTATCATATGATGATGATGGTGATGATGATGATGATGATGATGAAGAAGATGATGGAATACTATTGGGCTGTAAGAAATGATGAGCTTGATGATTTTAGGAAAACATAGAGACTTGCATGAAATAATGAAGAGTGAAATGAGCAGAACCAAGAGAAAATTATGCATGGTAACAGCTATATTGTTTTTAAGAAGAACTTCAGCAAATAAGTGATTTTTTTTTTTACCATTTATTCCAATATAAATTTATTTATTTAACTTTTTACATTCATTTTCACAAAATTTTGGGTTCCAAGTTTTCTCCCCATTTATCCGCTCCCCCCACCCCAATACACCGAGCATTCTAATTTTCCCTATCACCAATCTGCCCTCTCTTCTATCATCCCTCCCTTCTCTTGTTCCTATCTTCTCTTTTGTCCTGTAGGGCCAGATGACTTTCTATTCCCCATTAACTGTATTTCTTATTTCCCAGTAGCAAGAACAATATTCAACAGTTGTTCCTAAAACTTTGAGTTCCAAATTCTCCCCATCCCTCCCTCCCCACCCATTCTCTTTGGGAAGGCAGGCAATTCAATATAGGCCATATCTGTGTAGTTTTGCAAATGACTTCGATAACAGTCATGTTGTGTAAGACTAACTGTATTTCCCTCCATCCTATTCTGCCCCCCATTGTTTCTGTTCTGTCTTTTGATCCTGTCCCTCCCCAAGAGTGTTGACTTCAAATTGCTCCCTCCTCCCATTGCCCTCCTTTCCATCATCCCTCCCTCCCTGCTTATCTCCTTCTCCCCCACTTTCCTGTACTGTAAGATAGGTTTTCATACCAAAATGAGTGTGCATTTTACTCCTTCCTTTAGTTGAATGTGATGAGGGTAAACTTCATGTTTTTTTTCTCAGCTCTCCTCTTTTTCCCTCCACTAAAAAGTCTCCTGCTTGCCTCTTGAATGAGATATAATTTACCCAATTCCATTTCACCCTCTCTCCTCCCACTACATTTCTCTCTCACCATTTACCTTAATTTCTTTTAAGATATGGTCCCATCCTATTCAATTCACTCTGTGCTCTCTGTCTCTGTGTATGCATGTATGTGTGTATGTGTGTGTGCATGCATCCACCTCGGATGTTTGGGATAGAGAGGCCCTGACCTCCACGTCTTTCCCCAATGGCAAGCATTGTGTTTCCTCATCAGAAATGAAAGGAGGAAGGAACATCTCTTCCCCAAGAGAGTAGCTCTCTATGGTCTTATATTGTTTCCTTTTTCAGGGCATTTTCCCAGCCAGTTACTTGACTTCTGAGATTCTTCTCCACCCCTGCCTAGATCCACCCAGCTAGTGCTTGGGGTTTGAGATTCAAATGCTACTTCCCAGCCTCAGGACTTTCTGTGGCGGGAGCCACTGCTATTCAATGTGAGCTTAAGTTCTGGTGCTGGGGTGGGGGCAGGGCCACCTCCCAGGCTCAGTTCCCTCAGGGGGTTTATGCAGAGACCTTTGGTAATGGCCCTGAGCTCCTGCCTCCTGCTCCAGGAGTGCTGGGCCACCACTGCCTCTGCTGCTCCCTCCACCACTGCCTCCCGAGGGGGCCCGAGTCACGGAGACGCCCTGCTCCCCTCTCAGCCAGCCCAGAAGTCTCTGTCACTGACCTGGAGCACTTGTGGGTGGAGGGACCTTCGCGGCTGCCGAAGGTTCCGTCCCTGAAGCCTGCTCAGATCTGCTCCTGTGGGGCCGTGCGGCAGGGGCAGCACAGGGGTGAGCTCCGCTGTCCAGAGCGTGACGGACCCCTGGGGGTGGCTTTCCAGGGCTCTCTGGAACGGAAATCTCTTCCACTATGTTTCTGCGTGCCTTTCAGTGCTCCAGAATTTGTGGGGAGTTCTTTTTACAGGAAATTTATGGGCTGTGGATTCAGAGCTAGCATACGTGAGTCTTTGTACTCTGCCATCTTGGCTTCTCCCCCCTTACTGGAATATTTTTAATGGATCTGTGATTTCACCTCTGTAGGGAGTTCCTGATGAGGAAGTGTCCAATATCAATGCAAGACAGAACCTTCTGCAACTTAAGACTCTTAGTGACTTCCCCAGGATGAACAAAGTCACTAATTTTCAGAGGTGAGACCCAAGTTTTCCTGATCCTGATCTGGATCTTTACTCACTGTGCCGTGCTGGCTCTCCAGCTGAACAACAGCAACAAAATGAAAATGAAAAAACTGTGCCATTCATTCTTTCTTGAGCCTTCAGAACAGTTCCCTCTATACATCATGTGCCAAAGAGGAAAACGGGACAAATCTTGAGGGAGAAACTTACAATATCAAGATAACAGAAGGAAGGCTGCCTTCAGCTGAAGCTGAAATAGCTCTCCAGTGATCTGTTTGCCTCCTCCTCCACACACACACACACACACACACACACACACACACACACACACACATACATACATACACATGTTTGTGTCTAATGGTATCCATGGGGGGAAAGGAAAAAAAAAAGAAAATTTACATGACAATTTTATTATGTATTTGAGAGGCATGATAAGTTTTACAAAATAGATTTGCTGCTTCATGTGCAATCATCTTGTTCTTTATTATACTATGTCATGTAAATGCTTGTTTCATTCCATAAATTAAACTAAAAAATAAGAATAAAGCCCTGCCTCAAATGACAGTGGCTTCCCCCTGCTAAAAGGTCTTCAGGCTGAGGCCTGGATGGTTATTTCTTCACAAAGCAGATTCTTTTTTAGGTGTGGGTTGGACTAAAGATCCTCTTGGACTTGAAAATTCTGTGATGAGAAGAGATACATTTGGGGAAACAAAAGATAAAGCCTGATATGGAGCATGATTTCTCCTAGATCAACACCCTCCTCCCCTCTTCTCAGTGATCTTGATTATGTCATTAATTTGGATGTAAGCTCTGCAAGGTAGCCAGAACAAGGTAGCCAGCAAGGCAAGTGGCTTTGGAGGGAGGAGTCAGGACTGGAATCCTGACTGCTTCTTACCAGTTTTGTGGACTTGTACAAATTGCTTCCTGTTTCTATGCCTGGATTTCCTCCTCTCTAAAAGGAGAGGGTTAGAGTGGGTGATCTCTAAGTTCCCTTCTCTAAAATGTTGCCTTCTAAGGGCATCAGAGAAGGGGAGATAACTGGTCAAGAAGTAGAATTCTCAGGGGTGGAGCCAAGATGGCAGAGTAGAAAGATGCATATACTCTAGCTCTTCCCCCACAGCCTATAAAATACCTGTAAAGAATGACTCTCAAAAAATTTTACAGCAGCAGAAACCACAGAGCAATGGAGTGGAGGAGACTTCCAGCACAGGGGGACCTGGAAGGCTGATGGGAAAGGTCTGTCTCACTGGACGCAGAGCGGAGCAGAGCCTAGCCCAGCCTTGACCACATGGTGCAAGGAGGAGGACTGGAGCAGGCCTCAGGGGAAGAATCCCCAGCAACAGCAGCAGTTCAGTGATCCCTCAAGTCACAGGCACCAAAGGTCAGTGAGAGGAATTTTTCAGCTGGCCGAGAAGGGAGCAGGGTCTCCACCCCATAGCTCCAGCCCCAAGCAGCAGCAGCAGCAGAGGCTTCAGCTGGTGTCTGTGGCTCTCACATCAAGCAACAGCTGACATCCATTGTTGGAGGCCTCATAGCAAAGCCCCTGGGGGAACTGAACAGCTGATCTGAACCTCAACCCTGAGTGCTGGCATGGCAGACCTGGAGGTGAGGCTGCTGTGGAGAGGAAATTCTACTACTCACAGATTCTGGGCACAAATGTTTCTTGTTGCTCCAAGATCAGTGTTCAGGTTTGATTGTGCTACTTGGAAGGAACTGAGATGTTACAGGTCCCCAGAGTATACCCTAATCTTGACAAAGAACCCAAAAGTCAAGTAATTGGTTGGGAAAATGCCCCCAAAAGGGAAAAAAAAATAGGACTATAGAAGGTTACTTTCTTGGTGAACAGGTATCTTCTCCTATCCTTTCAGATGAGGAAGAACAATGCTTACCACCAGGGAAAGACATAAAAGTCAAGGCTTCTGTATTCCAAACATCCAAAATAAATACTCAGTGGTTTCAGGACATGAAAGAACTGAAAAAAGATTTTGAAAATTAAGTAAGAGAGGTGGAGGAAAAATTGGGAAGAGAAATGAGAGAGATGCAAGAAAATCATGAAAAGTGAATCAACGTCTTGCTAAAAAGGAGACCCAAAGAAATGCTGAAGAAAATAACACCTTTAAAAATACACTAACTCAATTGGCAAAAGAGGTTCAAAAAGCCAATGAGGAGAAGAATGCTTTCAAAAGCAGAATTAGCCAAATGGAAAAGGAGGGTCAAAAGCTCACTGAAGAAAATAGCTCTTTAAAAATTAAAATGGAACAAATGGAAGCTCATGACTTTATGAGAAACCAAGAAATCACAAAACAAAAACAAAAGAAAGAAAAACTGGAAGATAATGTGAAACACCTCATTGGAAAAAACAACTGACCAGGAAAATAGATCCAGGAGAGACAATTTAAAAATTATGGGACTACCTGAAAGCCATGATCAAAAAAAGAACCTAGACATCATCTTTCATGAAATTACCAAGGAAAACTGCCTTGATATTCTGGAACCAGAGGGCAAAATAAATATTGAAAGAATCTACCAATCACCTTCTGAAAGCAATCCAAAAAGAGAAACTCCTAGGACCATTGTAGTCAAATTCCAGAGTTCAAGGAGAAAAGGTCAAGGAGAAAATAATGCAAGCAGCTAGAAAGAAACAATTTGAGTATTGTGGAAGTACAATCAGGATAACACAAGATCAAGCATCTTCTGCATTAAGGGGCTTAGAAGGACTTGGAATATGATATTACAGAAGTCAAAGGAACTAGGATTAAAACCTATCCAGCAAAACTGAGTGTAATACTTCAGGGGAAAAAATTATGGTCTTTTAATGAAATAGAGGACTTTCAACCATTCTTGATGAGAAGACCAGAGCTGAAAAGAAAATTTGACTTTCAAACACAAGAATCAAGGGAAGCAGGTAAACAAAGGTAAACAGGAAAGAGAAATCATAAGGGACTTACTAAGTTGAACTGTTTACATTCCTACATGGAAAGACAATATTTGTAACTCTTAAAACTTTTTTCAGTATCTGGGTAGTTGGTGGGATTACAGGCATGCATACACACACACAAACACACACACACACAGAGACAGAGAGCACAAGGTGAGTGGAATAGGATGGGATCATGTCTAAAAAAATGAAATTAAGGGGTGAGAGGGAAATATATTGGGAGGAGAAAGGGAGAAATGGAATGGGGCAAATTATCTCTCATAAAAGAGGCAAGTACAAGACTTTTCAATGGAGGGAAAAAGGGGGGAGGTGAGAGGGAAAAAAATGAAGCTTACTCTAATCACATTTAGCTCAAGGAAGGAATAACATGCACACTCAGTTTGGTATGAATACTTATCTTACTAATGCAGGAAAGTAGGGGAAAAGGGGATAAGCAGGGTAGGAGGAGGATGATGGAAGGAAGGGCAAATGGGAGGAAGGAGCAATTAGAAGTAAACAGTCTTGGGGAAGGACAAGGTCAAAAGAGAAAATAGAAGAAATGGAGAGCAGGATAGGATGGAGGGAAATATAGTTTGGCTTACACAACATGACTATTATGGAAATCATTTGCAAAACAATACATATGGAGCCTATGTTGAATTGCTTGCCTTCTCAGTGGGAATGTGTGGGGAGGGAGGAAGAGAAGTTGCAACTCAAAGTTCTAGGAACAACTGTTAAGTATTGTTCCTGCATATAACTGAGAATTAAGAAATACAGGTAATGGGGTATAGAAAGTTATCTTGCCCTACAGGACAAAAGAGAAGATGGGGATAAGGGAAGGGAGGGATGTTAGAAGGGAGGGCAGATTGGTGAAAGAGGTAATCAGAATGCTTGGCGTTTTGGGGTGGGGGGAGGGGAGAGATAGGGAGAAAATTTGGAAATGAAAATTTTGTGGAAATGAAAATTTTGTGGAAATGAATGTTAAAAACTTAAATAAATTAATAATTAAAAAACAAAACAAATGTTAAAGCTGGATGTTCAATTATTGGAGATTAGCTGGACATGTTATGGTGTATTCATACAATGAAATATTACTGCAGCATAAGAAATGACAAGTATGAAAAACTCAAAGAAATATAGGAAGACATATATAGTGATGCAGAGGGAAGAAAGAATCAAAAAAAGATACGAAGAAGCACAACTAAGTAATTAAAGGCAGAGGGAAATAAATCTAGATTAAAAATACCACAAAGGAGTTCTAAAACATGGTCAGAGAAAAGGTGAAAGTTAATATGCATAATTTTTTAATAAAAAATTAAGTTTGTGGACATGTAAAAAAAAATGTAGAATTCTTTCCTCTTCCTTCATTTGTGATTACTCTCCTAGATATCCCGGCCTCAAATTCTTCTAGGCTGTTGCAAAATTGTCAGGGAAGGGGAGTGGATAGAGGTTCACCTACCTGAATCTCTCTTTTCACTATAGTTAGGAGATAGCTAATATGAGCAGAAATAGGTCATAGAATTGAATTCAAAATCAAAAGAGTATGAGGTCAGAGAATGGTTGGAAATACATGAAAATCATTTATTACCTGCATGACCCTGAATAAGTCACTTCCTGTAAACTCTTATGACATCAATTTCTTTGTGGAATTATGGAGTTGGATAAAATCATCTCTAGGGCCCATGTTTCTTCTAATACTCTGACCCTAATATGGCTTTCTGGTGTAATAAAACTTGTGGGAAGCTGTGATTTGCTTTAATAGAAATCTCCTGGTTGAAATGCTATGACTTTGAGAGAAGTAGCAAAGTACAGAGAATATAGGATTGGACCCGCACTCAGAAAAACTGGTGTTCAAATCTTGCTTAACTATGACCGTAGGCAAAGTTGTTAACTTCCTTACTTGTAAAATGAATAGAAGGGGGTTGGTCTTGATGATTTCTAAGTTCCTTCTAGCTTTAAATATATGATCTCCTGAAATTCTAAAGCATTAAAATCATGCATCTTTGGTAGGACTGGAACGAGAAAAATAGACTTTACAGTGAATTATTCTGTTTTCTTGAAGTAAACAGCACACGTCACTCCCCCGGAGAGACAAGCAAGGGAGATGTTTTCACATCTTGATTCCCTTCATCAAAGATGTAATTCTTTCTCTGGTCATCTCCACACAGCCACAATACGTAGGTCAATCAGTCAAGGAATACTTGGAGTACTTAGGTTAATAGTGGAAGTTTGAAGGTAATTTATATAGATGAGTTGTCTTCATTGTTCAAGTTCCTCAAGAACTTGCCAACATTCCTGTTGACTTTATGTTATTTGGTGTTATGTAGAACTGAAGTCAACTTTGATTAATCAATTAACATTTATTAAATCCTATTATGTGTTTTGCACTGTACTAAGAACTGGGGATGCAGCTACATGCAGGACAAATATTGAAGTAAATAAGAGAAGGAAGGCACTAGAGTTAAGAGGAATGGAGAAAGGCTGCCTATAGAAGCTGAGATTGAAATTGGGACTCAGAGAAAGCCAGGGAAACCAGTAGGTAGAGATGAGGAGAGAATTCTAGGCGTGGGGCACCACTACAGAATTTCCAGAGCTGAGAGATGGAGCATCTTGTTTGTGGAGCAGCCAGGAGACCAATGTCAATGAAATGAAGAGAACTTGGTGTGGTGTAAGAAAGTTTAAGAAAGGTAGGAGAGGTTAGGTTGTGAAGGGCTTTGAATTTCAAGCAGAGGACTTTGTATTTGATCCTGGAAATAATAGGAAACCATTATGGAATAGGGGAGTGACACCATCAGACCTGTGCTTAGGAAAATCGCTTTGGTGGCTGAATGGAGGATGAATTGGAGATGGGAGAGATGAGCCAGGTAGACTCACCAGCAGGATGCAACTTCACATGTAGACACAGTTTCCAATTTTTGAGACTAAAGACACATTGATGGTACTTCATCCAGGAGGGAGCTGACCTTTCCACAACCCTCAGACTTTACCAAGGCGTATTCAACTGCAGTCAAGCTACAGTCGGGACTCACAGCATTAATTGATTTTGAGGGAAGCAGCATTCTCCATTGACTACTGCATATGTGAACAACCTGGTTATTCCCCTTTCTTTGGCTCCTTTAACTTGTATGTGCTCTCTCCCCTGAGAGAACGTAAGTTTGTTTAAGGCAAAAAAATGTCACTTTGGTCTTTGTATGCCTAACCCCCGTCTCAGTGACTGGCATTTAGTTGAATGTCAGTTGCCTTTTGGCTGAATTGTTGATTGATACCTTGTCACGAGTATCCCTATACCCCTTTCTACTCCAAAGTTGAGCTTCTCCCCCAATTATCAAGGGCCAGTGGGTGACTGTGAGACTCAAAAAATGGAGATGCTGGTTTCTGGAATATAGCACAGAGGAAGCTGACCCTTCTTCAGTGGCCTGGGTCAAAGCCCCAGTCACTCTGTCTTAGTTATACTTCTGCCCTATAGTATTCTATGCTAGTAATATGTCTTATTTCTTCTTCTTTCACATTCAGTAAAAAAACATGTTGCTTAATCATTCCATAAGTAATAAGTTCCGTGGAACACATGATTGCAATTTAGTTGTTCTATTTATAGAATTTTATTTCCAAACAGATGTGTGTGAAGCATCTGACTACATATGCATAATATATGAAGGGCCTAGCTTTTCCCTAGTTAGACATGGCAGGTAACAGATAAATTTTATATATATATGTAAAAGATACCTCAATTTTCATTTGATTTTTAGTCTGTTTACTCCCTCTACTGGTTGTTCTTTGGCACGGTGTCCTTGTAATTATGCAATATTTAAGATAGAACTATTTCCTTCCCCAAAAAGATTTCAAATTCTATTCAGCATTAATATTTCTAATTTACACCATATTTGAGCCCACTTTGCAAGTTGAAGGATTCACTGTCAAGAACCTCATTGACTGTGCTACTGAGGAAACTCTCTTTAGTTTCTTTTTGGAAATAATTTTATTGGAGAACCACAATTTTTCATTCATAAAATGAATGCATTCAATACTAGTAGGCCCTTGTAGGGAAGCAAATCTTAGCTCCTTAGTAGACAGATTTTAAAGCTACCATGGGCAAAAAAAAAAAAAAAACCTCTTTCCCTTGAGCCATATTCCAAGGCATGAACCTTGCCGTGCTTAGTCCCACATTATTATAGGATCATGGATAAGGGGTGTTAGAATCAATTGCATTTTCTTCATTGTGTATGGGACAATAGAATATCTTGACTCTCCCATATGTGGAGGGCTCAGGAAGGATATCCTCATAAGCTTTTTCTAAGGGCAGCAATGTGTTTTCTTCCTAATGGCTGCAGAATGATGCCCAAGCATGTTGGCGATAAAGCTCTCTGTAAAGACCTCTGCCTCCATCTGCATGTTACAAATAAGTGACTCTATCAGATATGGGTAAGTGGGAATCAGATTCTTCTTCAGGTCTGGCTTCCTTCTTGGTCCTGGGGAACAGGGGATGAGATGGGGTGGGTTGCCATCTTGTATTTGATTCATATACTTAGGTAGTTCTTAACATCCCAGCTCTAGGGCTGGAAGAAACCTCAGAGGCTGGCTGGTGCCAAACCCTCGTTCTCAGATGAGGAAGACAAGTTCCAGGGAGGTAAATGGATGACATGCAGGTTATCGCCAATAGTAAATAAACATTTATTAGGCCTGCCTGCTATGTTCTAGGCACTATACTAAGCTCAGGAGATAGATATAAAAGAAAGATAATTCCTGTCCTTAAGGAGCTGACAATTTAATTGGGGAAGACAGTACACAAAAGGATGCTGGATGGGGGGTGGCGAAGGAAGGAAGGAGGAACCAGCAGGTCCCATTCATTGCCACAGAATTTGAACCATGGCAAGTAAAGTTAGCTGAAAAGGCTGAGCCCTCTCGAAATGGAGGCCTCAGGAAGAGTTCATTGCTCCTCAGTGTTGAAGAGCTGTTGAGTATCAAAGCTGAAACAGCCTCCATGAAAATGAGATTTCAAGTGATCAGCTTTATCCTGGGGCAGAAATGATGTTCAATTGAGTGATGATTAATGTGTAAGAAGAGTCAGGGGCATTTGGGTTAGAAAAGTAACAATGGACCTTGAAGGGCTTTCAGGGTTGAAAAGTGCTTTAGATGCATTATCTGTTCACTGGATCCTAGATATTAAGGTGGAAGAGACGTCAAAGTCCAGAGTGTTCAAGTTCTTTGTTTTACAGATGGGGAAACTGAGACTTGGAATGGTGATGTGATATATGCCAGCTTACACATGTGACAATTTGAGGCAGCATTTGAATCCAGGTCCTTTGATCCTGCATCCAAGACTTTTTACACAAGATTACAAGCCCCCTATCACTGAGACTTAAAACAACCTTGTTAGTTTAAGTGGCAGATTTTATCCCTATTTTAAGAAAGAGACTGTTTAATTTGTGTATTGTCACAGAGCTAGTGGCTGAGAGAGGTGACGTCATCTTCAAGTCTAGCTCGTTCTCGTAGATATATTCCAATGTGGCTAATAATTATCAAGAAAGGAAGAGAGGGAGGAAGGAATGAAGGAAAAGAAAGAAAGAAGGAAAGGATGTTTTGATTTTTCATAGAGTGATTTCCATTTTGTAATATTTACAAAGATTATATTATTTGAATACTCCAGACTTTACCCATGAACTTGAGTTAGGTTATTTCTTTTCAGTGATTTCTTGAATGACCTAAGATAATCACTTCTCTGAGACTGAGTATTTTTAACTATAACATGGTAATAAATATGCCTCCACTGACTACTTTCTGGGAGGAATGACATAAAGTAATGAGATAGCCTTCAAGTAGAAAGTATAAACTAAAATCATCATTATTATCCCATTTCTGATTGAAAGTAATTGGATATAATACCCCCTGGCTACTTTCAGGCTTATAAAACTTGGTTATTCAAATTAATAATTCAGATAAGTCCATAGTCCCTCTGAATCACTTCCTCAAGAGACCAAGCCATTTTGCTATCACTTACATATCACACACAATTGAATAATTTACTTAAAAGAGAATGTGTAAAATGAGGAAAATGTATTAATAGTAAAAGTTTAGGACTCCACTGAAGGCAGTTAGGTGGTGGAGTGGATAGAGCCTGGAGTTAAGAAGATTCATCTTCATATCTAGCCCCACTTATTAGCTGTGTGACCTTGGGCAAGTCACTTAACCTTGTTTGACTCAGTTTCCTCATCTGTAAGATGAACTGGAGAAGAAAATGGCAAACAACTACAGTATCTTTGCCAAGAAAACCCCAAATGAGGTCATGGAAAGTTGGATTAGACTGAAAAACAGTGACAATAAAAGTAACTCCATCAGTTATCCTGCTCACTCAAAACTCATTACCTTTGTTAGGTAAGAAGCTTATTGACTGAATCCATCAATCTAAGCCAGTGGTCAGGTTCCGAATACCTCCTTGAGCTACTTAGAATCATTTTGTTAGAGACCTGGTCAAGCTGTAAGAGAATTTGTCTCAAAGGAAGGAGCTATTTCAAGGTCACAGATAGAGATTTAGAGTGTCTGGTTCAAGAGGTTGTTGAAATCATGACCTTCCAGTATTTCCAGTATTCCTGGAGTGTGGGTAAGACTAATTTATGCTATAGAAGGGAAATATTGAGGAGGGTACTTGACTCTACAGGGCTTTTGGAGCAGGAGACCCAGACTGAGGGAGGTCCCAACTAAAAGTCAACTTTTCTACCCCTCCCTGTGTCTGTTTATCCATAGTTGCTATAATATAATTTGCTATTTTCTTACTCAAATGTTTTCAGAAACTGATTTTTGCCTTGATAACCAAAAGACCAGGGATTAACTAGAGGTAGATATAAAAGCAAAGTTAGTCAGACAGCCCAAACACTACCTAAATGCTAGGAGATTTCTGGACTGGGAGCTTAGAGTGACTGTGCCTGAAAATATGATATTTCTTCAAAAATAAACTCCCTAAAGCTGAAGGAGATGGAACCATATGGACTTTCAGGGACATTATGTAACCCACAAGGCTTAAAATGAACCAATTATTGTAACTGGATGTTAGACTAGCAAACACTCGCATAGTCCACAGTTAATACCCAACTACCAAGGGCACCCCCACCAAGACTTGTGCGTTTGTGATTGGACATTCTCCTTCATGAATAAGACTTCTCTCCTATTTCCTACATGCCTTGGCTAACACTCAACCTTCTTAACTACTGGCTAGCTTGGCAGCTGCTCAAACTGTATGCTACAGAGCAAGGTCTCAATCTAGCTTCTGTTGACTTATTGGTTTAATATTTTGATAGCTATATCTCAGTATTATAAGTCACTAAACTCCAACAGCTCCTTATCATCTCCAGGAACAAATATAAAATCCTAGGTTTGGTTTCAAAGCACTTCATAACCTCCTTCCCTGTACCTCCCCTCAATAAACCTTTCCAGCTTTCTTACACCTTACATATCTTACATATCTCCCACCTGCTCTGTGATCAGTGACACCAGCCATCTTGCCTTTGTTTGAACCAGAGTCTCTATCTCATACCTTGGGGCAATTTCATTGGCAGTTCCTATGCCCCAGGTGCCTTCCCTTTTCCTATCTACCTGTCAGCTCCCCTACCTTCTTTCAAACCCCAGCTAAAATCCCACCTTCTACAGAAAGCCTTTCCCAACCTCTCTTCATTTTGGTGCTTTCTTTCCACTGACTATTTCCAATTTATCCTTTCTATGTTACTTGTACGTAGGTGTTTGCACATCATCTCTTCTAATTAGATTGTGAGCAACTTAAAAGCATTCTCTAACTTTTATCTTTCTTTATATCAACATTTAACACAAGGTGTGGCATAAAGTAGACACAGTGTTTGTTCATATAATAATAATAGGTAGCACTCATATGCCTCTACTACGTGCCAGGCACTGGACTAAGCACTTTACATATAGTGTCTCATTTGACTCTAACAATAACTCTGGGAGGTAGGTGCTGTTATCCCCATTTTACAGATGAGGAAACTGTGGCAAATGGAGGGAAAGTGACTTCTCTAAGGTCACTCAACTAGTGAGTATTTGAGGATGGGTTTGAACTCAAGTCTTCCTGACTCCAGGACCAGCTTTCTATCCACTGTGCCACCTAGCTGCCTAGATGATCAACTATTGACTAACTACTGTGCTGCCTAGTTGTAGTCAGTGTTGTATGTTGTTTTCCTGACTCCACTTATTTTAATCAGGCAAATCTTTCCATGCTCTTCTGTACTCAGCACATTGGTCATTTCTAATAGCACAGCAATGTTCCAGCAACAGACATTCTTCATCCACTTGTTCTGTCCTGTGTGAATGGTCAGGTTGAAGTCTATCGAAGGGTCACAAATCTTGCAGTGTTCTGACATTTGATGCAACCAACACAATGCCATCTACAGGCAGAAGCTAACGAATAACCAAAAGAAAAATTGCCTTCAATCCCTGGGCTTTTAAAAGTTGGTAAACAACTGCGGTGACCTCGCGGATGAATATGGAAACAAAGTAAGGGCTGGAGTTTTCATCTGTGAGAGAATCACCAATGTGCAACCCACTCCATTGACTTGCAACCCATCCATAGTGGAACCTGAGTGATGCCTGAAACCTGCAGTGTGGGCTGAGATACATACTGACGTGGCTCAGGGAATGGTTTGTTTGGCTCAACTCAATTTCTGTATTTTCAAAGAAGGTTACTGGGGAACCACTTGTAAACAGTGGTATTTGTAAAAAAAAAAAAGCATCTATGAAGCTTTGTTATTATTTTTTTTTAATAAGAGAGATCTGCCTGAGGTTGGCATAGGTTAAATGGCTTGTTTAACTTTGAGATACCAAGAATTTCCAAACTTTCCATAGATATAAGATTTGTGTTTTATCTCCCTTCTTTTCAGGAGAGATGAGAAAGGTTTCTTTATAATTGTAAAATTTCTTCAGAATAGGGACTTGAAGAATTTGAAGGCTTTGGTCTAGTTCAACCTTCTCACTTGAAAGAGAGGGAAACTGAGGGCATGAGATCTGAAGGATGTTCTCAAGGGAATCCATAAGTCAGTGCCAACAGCCCCAGTTGTTTACCACCTAGTGTTCTCTCTGACACAAACCAGCCTTAACTAATAATTAATATGAAATACTAATGAATAGAAAATTAATCACCGCAATTATGGGCACTGGGCAAATGGTTATGGTATTAAATAAAATAATGTCCCTCTCTTTTTCTTTTATATTATGATTTTGAATTAGTTTATCGAATCTTGCATGTCTGACCTCTAGTGTCTTCTAAGACAGCTGAATGGGGTAAAATAAGCCTTTCAAATGCATTGCCTTTACTATGAAAATTTTTTTATTGATGTCTTTTGTATTTTCCATCATACTCGTTATTACCCTATTTTGACCTCTGCTCCTGCCTCTATCATCAGTAAGCTCTCCCTTATAACAAAGAAAAAGAGATAAATAAAACCAATGAACATAGGGGACTATGTTTGACACTGTATTCTAGTCTTATTCTATCCCTTCCTTAACCCCCATTTCCAAGGCAAAGAGAGACATCCATTCCTTTCTCTCTCTTCCGCAGCCAAGACTGCTCATAACTATTGTGCTCAGCTCCATGTTTTTTGTTGTGATAGGTGTAATATGTAAAGTCTTTAATGTCTTCATGGTCTTAATTACTTTGTCAGTTCACACATGTCTTCCCATGCTTCCCTGCAAGCTTTTTGTTTGCTATTTCTTATGGCACAATAATATTGTATTGCACTCATATTCTATGCCAATAGAGGGATAGCTGCGTTGGATCTGTTTTTTCCTACCACAAAAATGACTGCCATGAATATGTTGGTATATGTTGTAGGATCTTTTCTTCCTTTTTCTTCATCTCTTTGGTCAGCAGTTAAATCTTTGGGTTGAAGAGTATGAACAATCTGTTAACTTGACTTGAATAATTCCACATTGCTTTCCAGAACCATTGGACCAATTCAATTAGTGGCACTAAGAGCATATTCATGTGCCTGCTGTGCTCAAATCCTTTTTAGCCTTTACCATTTTCATTTTCATTTGCTGGTCATCTTTGACAGATTGCTGAGTAGGAGGTAAAACTTCAAATCTGTTTTAATATGCATTTCTACTATTATTATTATGTGATTTAGAAACAGAGCATCGTGGATACTAGCACTTCTTTTAAAACTATTTGATCATGACCTTCCATGTCTTGTCTATTAGGAAATGACTCCTAGTATTACCTGCTTATGTTAGTTACCTATAAGAATTTTATCTGCTATTTGTTGCAAAACTTTTTCTCCCCTAGTATGAAGTTCCAATCCTTATCCTGGCTACATTGATTTTATTTATGCAAAATATTCTTTAACATTTTATGAAGTTGAATTTTTAACATTTCTTTTAGAATTTTCTAGATTCCCTTCTCCTTGTTTGATAGCCTGTTAGCCATACTGTGAAGAGTGCCTTCTTCCACTGACACACGCACGCACACACACATAATTTCATATGCACAATGCACATTTGCAAATATGCACATGTGTATCTATTTGTCTATCTATAACATATATGCCACATATTATATATGTGTATATATGGAGAAATATGTATTTAAATGATATATATTTTATATTTAGGTCTCATGTCCATTTGAAACTTTGGGGGCCATAAGGCATCAGACGTTCAGCTAACCATATTTTCTACCAAGACAATTTCTATTTTTTTGTTTGATAGTGAGCCCTCTCCCAAGTAGTTTCTGTTCTTGCATTTACTGAACACTGGCCTGCTGATTTCTTTCTGATTCTTGCTTATCTGTTCTGTTCCACACAGTGCTCTGCCCTGTGCTTTTCATGTGAATGAAGTTTATGATAATCAGAATGTCTGCTGACTTCCTTTTAGAGGGCAAAGTGTTCCAGAAAATAGAACTGATGTCTTTGATGTTAAGAACTTCCTTTTGGTCTGGGTTGTGCACATGTAGGAAATGAAATAATTTTGATGTATAACTTGTTCTCCTTAATCCTCAGGAGCTCTTGGTTAAACGGTACCCAAACGAATATTTTCTGTTATATGTTATGATAAATTGTTTTCAAGAAAGTGTCCCAGCTTGTGGGCTAGAATAGTATCAAAGAACCCTTGAGGAAGAAGAAAAAAAATGTTCCTTACATGTACAGTGGAATCTGCATTCCTGCTGCCAAGGAATATACACATGATTTAAGCCTTTTCTCTTGATGGCAGACAATAAAATGAAAAATGGGAATGGACTGGCTGTAGACGGCTCAGCAGCACATTAAAGCTTTAGCCCAGGCCCTCTGCCTTCTAGAGTTGAACTGGGGGCTCTGAACATGGAAACCACACAAGATTCATGGTAATTGAGATCATATGTTTCTTATCAAAGCTTCCTCAAAAAACAAAACAAAAAAAAAAACAGCTTGGGGGAAAATGCAGAAATGTGTGTCTTGACCACAGTCTACCAATGGGCTTCCGCCCTGGAGCCTCCAGCTAATTTGTTGACTTCATTACTGAAGGCACCGGAAGGTTAAGAAGGGTGATAATCGGGTTTTCTCTGATTACTGATCACTGTGGAAAAGCAGGCGGCATGATGCGAAAGGAAACCTGTGACCTTAAGGCAGTGGGGGAAGGAGAGTTAAGGCAATTATCCGCGTAATTCCTGATTCCGGCAACATTGGCTGTTTACAGTGATTAAATTATGTGGATCATTGTGCCACTTCATTTCATGTCTAGATGCTGCTTGAATTGTACATTCTGAGCTCTAATTGTTCTCCTTTATCTGGAGAGAGTGTGTTCCAGCCATCTTTATAAATCAAATTTAGAAGAAAAATGAGCAATGCATTATCATGTATCTGTTTATTAAAGGAACAAGGCAAATGATCCCAATCATTAATGATATGTTGTCCAGTCATGGAACAGGGACTTGTGGTCAAATTAGTGGCAAATACATGCCCACAGAAAGAAAACAGCCCAAGGGAAAAGATGGCAAGACCCCAACCTCATTAAACCCTTAGGTTATGGTTCAGTTTCAAGTCCACATAGAAAACATGAAACATTTAAACTCAAAGTGATAACTCAATGAAACTGCAAGTGTTCTCGATTTCATTATTCTTGCTTTCATTATGCCCTTCTTTTGCTTCAGAGTTTTCAGTAGCTCCCTATTTGCTTACAGCAAATCAGAATTCTGCAGGGCTGTCAATATTCCATGATCTGACTTTTGTCCTTTTTCCAAGCTTATTTCTCATTGCCCCCTAATATTCATTCCCAGATAGGGAAGACTGGCTCTTCCTTGTTCTCTGAGCTCATTATCACATCCTTACCATTTTTTCAGGCTGATTTCCTAGGCTCTAATTCGTTTCCCTTCACTTATCTGAGTTCAGCTTGTGATGAGAAGTTCAACTTAATCCTGCCTCCTCCATGAAGCCTTCTCTGACAACCCAATTTCATTCAGCAGGTTTCCTACTTTACTACTTGTATAGGCCATACATTGTCTTCAGCCCACTGACAACTGAAATCCACAAATGAATGATGTAAGATCAGAACATTTGGAGCCTGGAGGGACCCTAGATCTCTCCTTGTTTTTCAGGTGAGGAAACTGGGGTCCAGAGAGAGAAAATACCTTGGTCAGGGTCACACAGAGAGTGACAGAGTTGGAAGTAGAGGTCAGGTTCTCTGAAACGAAATTCAATGTTCATTTCACTCCACAGCATGGGTAGAGCACTGCATGGATGGAGCATTACAGAGCATTACCTCTCCAAGTAGAAAAGTGAATCTTTGCAAGGAAATGATTGAAGAGTATGTGTATACATCACAGAACCAACAGCCCATTACCAAAACCACCTTACCTCATGCTCATAGCACACAAGATTGCAATGTCAGAATTGGGTGTCATCCCAGAGACATCCAGCACTGCCTTTACCTCAGGAAAAGCCCCCTTCTGCAATATATTGCAAGGACTCATTCAGCCTTTGCTCTCATCTCCAATAAGAGGGAAACTGCTGTCTCCTTAGACAGCTCATTCCAATTTAAGAAAGCTCTGATGGTTTGGAAACCTTTTCTTATATCAAGGAGCTGACATCTTCCTCTTTGCCACTTATGCTCAAGAACCCCAGGCAAGAAATGAAGCTCTGAAAGTTAATTCTGCTTCTACAAACCAGTTAATTGGGTTGAATCATGGGTATCATCCACCACAAATTTGGTCTTCGTAGTTGAGAAATGTGTCTACTGCTTGCAAAAACCCTGGGTCATATTTTAAAACAATAACATTACAACCAATGATGTGAAAACAAATCTACTTATCCAGTTATACCTTTGAGTGATAATTTAAAAAACCTTTTATTATCTCTTTAAAAATTACGTTGGTCCTCTTATGACATTCTGGAACTGAGTGGAAGAAGCCTAATCCCTCTGCCTCAGAATTTAACCCTTGATTAAATACTGTCCTGGATTGCTCTTGGTTGTTTTCTGCATGCTGATCCTGGCTTTCCAACTGTTTGCAAACTTTCTGAGGCCAGAGACAATGCCTGGCACATAGCAGATGATCAGTAGATATGGAGTGATTAATTGGTTGATCCAGTAGAGCATTCTCTCCTTAGGATGTCTGTGACTCTCGTTTACTCCTGGACCCTTAGTACCTAACACTGGATAACTGACGGTTGAATCAAATTCTCGGTTTTGCTTGCTTTAGACACTACTTATATCTTCTAGTTGTACAATCTCCGTGCTTCCTCATTTCATTTCTTCTTTACGGTCATAAACCACAGCAAAGATATCCATAACTCCTTCATTTCTTTAGTGGTTTAAAATAATGTTTTGGCCATTTCACTGCAATGAAAAAGGATGCTAGCTTACCATAGCTGCTTGGCAAGAAAACATGAGGGCTTCATGAAGGCTGCCCTAGACCTAGGTCTCTGGGAAAATATAATCCTTCCCTTCTCAGGCCCATTTGCTTAGTATAAAAGGTTATATAGTAGTTATAGAGCAACCCATCAAATCAGGAAACTTAACATTTTTTAACTAAATGGGAATTTACATGATAATAGAACATTTTCTAGAAGCATAAATATTTAGTTCCTTTACTAGGATTTTATGGAGAAAATATAGTTGGAAAAGGTAGGATAATAATATCTAATAGACAGAAATGATAGCAAGACCAGATGATGATAATGTAAGGACAGTCTATGTGAAGAGCCTATGGTCTAATAATAACAAAATAGGCTTTGAAGGCAAGAAAAATACGTAAAAATGTTACTTAAAGTTTTGCAGGCACTATATTCATCCTCAAGCTTGAAAGCATTCCAGGAATATTGAGATAACATTTCCACCTGACTTACACAGAGGAACAGACAATTCTGGAGTGAATTAAATAATTGGTGATCAACAGCTTGGAAGGAACAAGTTCTTTCTTTCAGCACAGACTTAGTCTCATGACCATAACTAAGGAGACTAAAACACAGAATTTGGATTTTTCCATCCCATTCCACAACCAGAAAAGTCAATGATTTAAAACATCTCTGGGACAATTTTTTCAAGTTCCTGGCCATGGCTTACTAACATTAATGTTCCCTAAAGGATAGTGCCATTGCCATGGAAGGACTTAATAGACATTTGACACAGAGAGGCAGATTTAGACTAGGTTTAAGGGAAAACTTCCTTACAATGATAGTTGTTTCAAAGGCACCTGGGCTACCTTTGGAGGCAGTTAGGTCTCCTTAACTGGAGGACTTCACAGGAAAACTGAATAACCACCCATTAGGAATGGTGTCAAGGGACTTTATCTTCAGCTAAGAGTTAGACTAAGGAAGCTCCATGTCAGATATGAGATTCTCAGGTACTTATGGATTAATCAAAGCAAGATATATAGTAAGTACTGACATTGTGCTAAATGCTGTGCTAAGCATGGGAACCAAATAGAAGCACAACTTTGAATAAGTCATTATTGATTATTATAAATACCCAAATTAACTATAAAGGACATATGAAAGAAGACACTATCTGCATCCAGAGAAAGAACTGATAAATAGAAGTATGTGCAAAATGATTTTACATGATTGTGTATGTGTGTGTATGTGTATATCACTCAATAGCCATCTGTAGGGCAGGGAGGGAGGGAAGAAACAATAAGGAAAAAAAGAGAAATTTACATGATAACTTCATGATGTATTTAAAAGGCTTAGAAAGTCATATAAAATATTTTTTGCAATGTAATGAGTAATCATCTTTTTATCATACTGTATTATAGAAATATTTGTTTTATTCCCTAAATTAAAAATAAATTTAAAAAATCCATCCCTTACCCTGAAGGAACTTCTGTTTTAGTAGAGGTAGATAATGCAGACAAAAGAGGAATGGCCACAGGGTTGTACTTCATGGATGTATAGTTATATATTATGGATATTGTCTTTATTGATACTGTAAATTTTACTATAAACAGTAAAATACTGTTAAACCTGTGATGGACCTTAGAGTGCATCCCACTGAATCCTCTTTTGATGTGGATTAAACATTTTTGTGCTCCAGGTTCCATTTGATGGCCATTTATGCATTTTGCAAACTCATGTTATCAGGCACAGGGAGGATGGAAAAGATGAGGCAAATTCAATGAAGCCTGGGTTGAGCAGTATTGATTTGATTATGGTTTCAGAGCTAGAAAGGGGGTGGTGAAGAGTCCCTGTGTAGCTGCAGGTCATCAGGTGGGTGAACTGAAGCATGGATCAAGATAACTTGAAATCATGTGTCCATCCATTCCCTTTTGGCTCTAGTCATAGTCCTTGTAACTTGGAGAAGTAAAATATTTCTACCTGACTACTACTATGATGTTATCCATTTTGAGATTATAGGCTCCTTGTAGGCAGGGCTTTTATCCTCAGTGCTTAGTACTTGGTATATAGTAAGTGCTTAATAAATGCTTTTTCATTCCTTCCTACAAGGTACCATCAAGTACTGAACATTTTAATCCAGATATGTCTGACCAGGGTAGACAGAGGACAGCAGTATCATTATTGCTTTGTTCTGGGACATCAGAACACTCCTTATATGACCTAGGATCACAACAATGTCTTTGCTTGTATGTTAGGATGACTTGTATGAATAAGATGATTGGAGGGTCTACTGAGAGCAGAGAGTCCTGTCTCTGGGAGTTGAATAGAGGGTGTTGTAGTTATGCTAAGAGAAAAGAAAAGAATGAAGAGAATATCAGTGCCACATTAAATTCACAATATATTTTAAAAAAAGCTATGGTAATAGATCCACAGTTTCATGAACAATCCCTGTTTCCTGGCCTTCTTTGCATATAGAATTATTCATGTTTTTGATGGTTTTCTGGTTCATTATGAATAAAAAGCAAAGCTTTTCATTACCTTGCAGTAGCCTATATTTCCTGCCTTGGTATATACAATTCCCTTTCAAATACTCTTTGGTCCAGACAAATTGGCCTTTTTTATGGTTGCTTGAACACAACACTCAAAACTCTTGTCTCTGCTTTTGTATAGGTTCTCCCACATGCCTGGAATAGACTCCTTCCTTGTATTTATCTCTTAGAATTTCTAGGTCCTGCAAGATTTAACCAAATGACCACCTTCTACATCAATTCCTTCCTGGGTCTGCCATGGCTATTGCCCTTGCCTCCTCCCAATCGCCTTGTATTTATTCTATGACTATTTAATACATGTTTATATGGGTGCATGTTGTACCTATCTATTTTTTTCCCTGATGAAATGTGAGCTCCTGGAAGGAAGGGACTGGATTGGTTTTTGTCTTTGCATCATTGGCACTTACCATGGTTCTAGCATGTAGTAGGCTCTTAATGAATTTGTTTGATCGATGAAACTAGGTAAGCACCATTAAAATTTGTTTTCTGGTGTCCTAGCTTCATTACTGTCTTGACATCTTCAAGACTATCTATTCTTATTGTTTTTTTGAGAAAGAAGTACTTTAAATGATTACAGTTAGAGATGCATAGAATTTCAATATTAGGACCATAAAAACTCTTTTGTCACTTCTCTTATTTGATATTAAGAAAACTGAAGTCTAGAAAAATAATGATTTGCCAAGATCCTGGACTAGAATCTGATCTCATGATTGCCCATCCAGTAGTTATTACAAAGATGACAAGACAGATTTTTTTTGAAAGGGTACTTTACTCCCAGAGAAACTATGCACTTTGGGGGAAACATCTATTAGACTAAATTGTTAATAGACCCACTAGAACTACAGTGTCTTGAATGAATTAACATTCCTAATCAAGAGGCTAATTTATTGCCAGGAAGTAATTGGTGGGTCAGAGAAGACAATTCAATAGACATTTAGATTTTTTAAATGAATTCCTTTATGTAGTTAAAAAATTCCTTTGGAATAATGCATGGGAAAGAGTAATTTATATGGGAAACCTTTCAAACAAAAGTTTTACTAGCAAACAAATTTTCCTTAGCAGCATCTAAAGGAAAGGAAGGAAGGAAGGCAGGAAGGAAGGAAGGAAGGAAAGAAGGAAGGAAGAAGGAAACAAGGGAAGAAGGAAAGATAAAAGGAAGAAAAAAGAACTTTTGCTCAGCAGGAATATATTTTCAAAATAAATACAGTTTATAGCTATGGTGCCTGTTGGGTGCCATTTAGATTACGGGGATCATTCTTTTTTCTATCTTTACCTTTAAAATACTTTAGTTGCTTAAAAAAATACATGTTTCAAAACTTTTTCTGCTGTTGAGATGTACCCATCTTCCATGTAAACATCACCAGTGTATCCCTCTGAATACCTATCAGTTAGATGCATATTTTAGTAGAAAGAGTTCTGGTTTGGGAGTGGCCGATTTGGCTTCCAATCCTAGTATGGTTATTGACTCACTGAATCAATTAATGAACCAATCAACATTTGTTATGAGTTTATTGTGTCCCAGGCATTTTTTTTTTAAATAGTGATGCCCAGTCCAAAGTGAAACAGTTCTCTCCCATTAAAAACTTACATACTAAAGGGGAGGTTAATACAGGCATGTCTAAGTATATATAGGTAAATAAAATAAATAGTTTGGCAAAAGAGGATATTGACAGCTAGAGAAAAAGCTTCTTGTAGAAAATATCACTTGAACTGAGTCCTGAAGGAACTAGATACCTATGGGAAGTCATTCACTAACCACTGAGGAAGTTTGCGTTTGTTCTTTATTGTCAAAGAAGACCGTGCTATCAGAGAAATGATGACATGACTTGCACTTGACTTTGTTTTGAGTGAAGGAGGGCTGTGCAGGTCACCAGCCTCACTTCTCCTCCAGAGCCATCTGAATCCAGTGACTAGATATTTATCAGGATGACTGGAGATGACCCAGGATGTACTGGGAAATCTTGGCCCCTTTAGGTCAAGATCTATGCAGGTACTATGTAGGATGAAATAATGCCCATTCATTTAATAGGCCTGTTTAAGAAGTAGCTAGGGCATGCCCCTTTAATGAGGTAAAGAAAAAAGAAATACATCAGGCTGGGAGGGAAACAGCAACAGTTATTATTGACAATCACTCTTAAGCCAAGAGGGTCCAGAAGAGCCCTTAGGCAGGGACCTAGTGTTATCCAATGTATGAGCTTCAGAGTGCTGTAGGTGTAAGTTTTGGGAAAGGAAAGGAAAGGAGGGGAAGGGAGGGGAGATGAAAGGAAAGAATCTAGCCAGTAAAACCCAAATTAACTGGGCATCTTTTGACCATCCAACTTTACTTTCCTTAGGAGAGGAGAAGGAAGGGGAGGGGTAGGCTGACAGGAGAGGAGGAGCTGAGTTACCCAGCTAACTGGGTCCCCATTCAGGCAGCTATGTCTACTCACAGGGTTGTGTTCATCCTTCATTGCTGAAGAGGCCGGATTTGAAGTCACTTAAGATGAGTCTTCCTGACTGCAGACCTGGAGCTCTGTGTGCGACGGCACCACCTAGCTTCCCTGAATAGCATGATATCATTCTATGGTCAATTGCTATCTTACATGGATCATTAGAGTTTTAATGTATTTAATTTTAAAAACTCAGTTCAAGCTAACTAAAGTTAATTTAGGGAATTGTTCTTAAAGTGAATACAAGTGCAAATAGAAAATTAAGAAGACACTTATTGCATTGTCTGTTTGAACTAGACTAGACCTCTCTTTGAATGTATTTCATAGGAGAAAGAATGAATTGACTTTTCTATTTGGTCTGCTTTAATGTTTCTTGCTTGTTGGCAAATGTGCAAATATACATTCATATATACAATGTACAATGGTACATTTCACATGCTCAGCACTGATAATATTGACCTCTAAATCCCCAAGTCCAAGATCATCTTAACACTAATACTGGCGGTCCTAAAACTTGCTATTTACTTCCTGAATTTGCAAGCAGTCAGAGAATTTGATGAAGACCTGCCTTTCCCAGGTTGCCACTGGCAACCTCAAGGGGCCTTCAGGCATGCTTTCTACCTCCAGTGAAGTCTAGACTCTGTGATTTCTGTTTCCTTGAATCCACTGTGTAAGCCAGGCCAGCTACTGTATGACTTCAGTATTCATCTCTTCTTCCAACTTTCCAGATAGAATGATGGGGTTACATTTGGGAAGGACAGAATTCCAGCTTCTAACTTCCTAAATTCCATCTTCTCATTTAATTCATTGGGTGATTCCTTCTCCGTCTCACACCCTCATCCTGTTATCTGTGTCTTTCAAGGCAGAAGTTTTTTTTCTTTTTAGACTTCAATGCAATTTGAAACAGAAGGGGTCCCATTAGCTTTAACTGCCAGTCCCCTAGACCTGCTGGCACCATTCACAGAAGGGAGGGGGGAGGCTCTGACACTCCTAGAAGATGCTCACTCTCCTTTCTCTAGGCCACAAAGGGCCAAAGGCACAGCCTGTTATTAGTGGAAGCATGCCCTGCTTTCCTATGTGATTAATCACCAAGGCTGAGGCAACAGTCGGCCTGGATTGCACCTACTGTGTGGGGCAAGGAGCTTCCTCTGAACTCATGAAGGGATCCAGGGCCCTTGTAATTTAGGGGAAACAAAAGCCTTCTACTCCTGAGGAGCTTAGAAATGGAGGATAGGTGAGGCTTGCTGCTTGGGGAGGTCTCAGGCCATGGGGAAGACAAGATGCACGTAAGTGTTCAGAATCGGGCCATCCTAGAAAGTCCTTAGTGGGACCCATGTGGACTAAATGCTCATCAATATCGGTCAGTGTTGGTTATCACTCCATCTCATCTGGGTAAATTGGCTGTCCCTACCTATTTGGATGGCTACATAGCCCAATGTCTCTCTAGCTCTTTTGTGGGGTTTTTGTGGAGGGAGCTGTGCCTGGCATTTCATTAATGTGGGTGTCTTGCATTCTGAGAGCTCTCTTTACTGAAGCAGATCTGGAATTTATAGCCTTAGCGACTTGTTGCAAACACTGAAATGGTGAAGAATTTATCCAGGATCATATAGCTGGTAGGAGAAAGAGGGAAGCCTTGAATCTAGGTCTTCTTCACTCCAAGTGATTATATCCTCTATGCAGTGGTATCAAAGTCAAATGGAAAGAGATTAGTGTAACATGCATATGAACTTAAACCCACAAATTCATATAATCTATGTGATACTGCATTTTTGTTTTTGTTAAACATTGCCTAATTACATTGTGATCTGGCTCAGGCTAGCCTGGAGAGTTTTGCTGACCCCAGACAGCCAGCATTCAGTGAGTTTGACAACTCAGGGCCATGCCAGGCTGACTACCTTGGTACTTGTATCTGGGCTTCAATCTGTCTTTATCACTATGTTATCTAGATGAATATTGATACCTATAGCTACATATGTTTCTGTAAATATCTATGTATCTGTGTTTTGGCATAGCAAGAGTGGATAGAGTTTTGGACTTAGAGTACAGAAGATCTAAGTTCAAATCCCACCTCGTGATAGCTTGCTACTTATTAGCCATGCAACAAATTCTAGGAGCCTCAATTTCTTCCTCTGTAAAGTGGGGATAATAATCCCTATATAACTATCCCCATCAGTTTATTGTGAGGCTCAAATATGCTAGCATTTTGCAAACTTTAACACGGGTACACATCAATTGTACTTATTTTAGCTATGTCAACTTTTTTGGACTTGTGATTTCATGGGGTTGGGAACTCCCAATGAAGAAACCCCTTCTACCTATGCAGATTGGCAACTAGTATGCAATTTAGAGTATTAAGAAAATTGCCTGAGGCTAATGCAGGGGTGAGGAAACTGAGGCCTTGGGGCCTATATAGTCCTCTGGGTTCTCAAGGGCAGCCCTTTGACTGAATCTAAACTCCTTTTATTAAGGGGATTTGTTCTGTGACGTTTGGGCTGCACTTGAGGATCTAGAGGGTCACATGTGAGTCTGATGCCACCCCTGGATTAGATTGAACTCAGCTCCTCTGACTTGACATCTGGATCCCTATCCACTGCACCTTCCTCACTCAAAACTGTGTCTGTGTCAGTGTCTTTCTCTAATTCTACCTCTACCTTTATCCAGGGTATTACTGGGGGCTCAAATGACAGAATTCAGTCAATTCAATTTAATAAACATCTATTAAACACTTATTTTGTGCCAAGTACTGTGATAAGTGCTGGTTATAATGGTTATAAAGCATTTGACAAATCTTAAAGCATTATATAAATGCCAATTATTATGATCTTTATCATTAGCAGTGGTGGTGGTGGTGGTGGTGGTAGTAGTAGTAGTAGTAGTAGTAGTAGCCTAAAGTCTGGTGCTAACTTCATTCTCTGAGACTTCTATTTCCTTCCAAATGAGCTCAAGTAATGTTTATGGAGCAATACAGTATGTGCTGATAGATGTGTGAAAAGCAGGTTCTCCAGAAAAAGAAAAAAAATTATCTAAGTACATTTTAAAATTTAGTCAGAATATTAACCCTTTCTTAAGTCTTGGCAATCAACTAAACATTAAACGAAGCCCTGATTTGTAGGAGATGCTGATTTCTGATGTTTAAATGCTCACACAGAATATATAACAACTGACTTTCACAAGCCGGTCAGAACTGACTCCAGCACACCCCTTGCTCTATCTCTATTTCTCTTTTGATTACCTGGCCCGATAATGTATTGGACACTTAGGTCCTTTCTCAAGATGAATTGCCCAGCATTCAATCTCTGCTACAAAGAGTACAACTGTCATGGTCTTGACATGTTGTTTGAATGGCAAATGTACGTTTGTCTAAAAGGCTATTTTATGGAGAGCTCACTCAAGGCAAGCACGCACAGGGAGGTCAGAAGAAGTGATACAAAGACACTCTCAAAGTTTCTCTGAGGAACTTTGGAATTAATTGTGAGACACTGGAGACACTGGCACAGGACCGCTCAGCATGGTGTGCTCTCATTAGAGAAGTTGCTGTGTGTCATGAGCAAAGTAGAATTGCAGTTGCTCAAAGGAAACATGAGATGTGCAAATTTAGAGACATCGCCGCTCCAAAGGTTCATGTGGACTATACGTACCTGACATGTGACAGAGCCTTCCCAGGTCATGCTGGTCTGATCGGCCAGAGTTGGACACACACTGTACCTTGGCCCTGACGTAGTGATGTCATTTTTGTTGTCTTTGAGCAATCTCTATCATTTCTGTCTCTATTGGTAATTAGGTGGTGCGGTGGATGTTAAGTGGGATTTGGAGTCAGGAAGACCTGAGTTCATAATCCTTTCTGGTATGCTTCTTAGCTGTGTGACCCTGGGCAAGTCATTTAACATTTGTCAAATCCTGTTTCCTCAGTGCTAAAATAGGGACAATAATACAGCTATCTCCCAGTGTGTTGTTATGAGAATCAAATGAGATGTATGGAAAACTCTGCAGAAACTTCAAAGTCAGTATAAATGTGAGCTATTATCTTTATATTGTCTTTATGTCAACATCTGTTTCTGCATGTCTATATATCTTTAGTTATAGCTCTATCCACATCTGTATCTCCATATCCAAATGTATACTCATATAGCCCTTTATGTCTAGATGAAAACCTGCTGGGCAGGAAGGCTCCTGCTGAAATATGTCATGGCCCTCCCCAAGGCCTTGGAAAATGCCTGAAATTTCCCATGCAGCCTGGACTTGCAGGGT
The DNA here is from genome assembly GCA_023548195.1 of Bettongia penicillata ogilbyi. Lineage (NCBI taxonomy): Eukaryota > Metazoa > Chordata > Mammalia > Diprotodontia > Potoroidae > Bettongia > Bettongia penicillata. The sequence continues at coordinate 631,055 of JAJHZJ010000344.1, forward strand.
TTCTGCTGTCCTTATTCTTAGGAGGGATATATCTTCAGCTATACATCCTGTCCATTCAAATACTGGAGGGAGGTAGGGAAGGAGGGAGGGGCAGGGAGAGAGAGACACACAGAGAGAGATGGAGAGAAAGACAGAGAGGAAAGGAGAGGTGGAAGGGAGAAAGAGAGAGAGACAGAGAAAGTGAGAGAGACAGAGAGAAAAACAGAGAGATAGTGAGAAAGAGATAGAGAGATGGAGAGACAGAGAGAAAGACACTGAGAGAGAGACAGAGACAGAGAGATAGAGAAAGTGAGAGAGACAGAGATGGAGATAGAGAGAAAAAAAGAGAGTAAGAAAAGGAGAGAGACAGAGAGAGCCAGAAAGGGAGGGAGAGAATAGAAAGAGATGAGAGAGAAAGCAAGAGGCAGATGTAAAGAGACAGAGATAGAGAGAGAGAAAGAGAGGAGGGGGAGAGAGATGGAGAGAGGGAGAAAACCAGAGAGAGATAGAGAGACAGGGAACAGAGAGACAGAGATAGAGGTAGATGGAGATGGAGCAAGAGAGAGGGAGAAAGAGAGATAGACTGAGGGAGACAGACAGAGAGATATGGAGAGAGAGAGAGAGAGAGAGAGAGAGAGAGAGAGAGAGAGAGAGAGAGAGAGAGAGAGAGAGAGAAGGGAGGGAGAGAGAGACAGAGACACAGACAGACAGATAGAAAGGGAGGAGAATAGAAAGAGAGGAGAGAGAAACAGAGATAGAAAGGAGAGAAAGAGAGATAGAGAGGAGAAAGAGCCAGCAGGGGCAGGACAAGAGGACTTCCACTGGCCAGTGATTCCTGTCGGGCTGCTAATGAGTAGGAGCCCCAAATGACCCTCTCCGGACTCTTGCCTCCTATCCTCCGGCGGCCGGACAGGCCCGCAGTGACAGCAGGACCGTCTCCACGCTGGCGTCAAACAGTCCCCCAGCATGCAGGCAATTTAAATTATTACAAGGCAATGCTGCAATGTTACAAGTATGAAGCCTGGGCACCAAATAAAGTAATTACACTTAATTAGGCAGCCCCCAAAGTGACGGCCTGTGCCCAGCTGCCTTAGATGTAGCCTTTTGTTGACTTAACAGAGGACAGGTAATGAGGGAAACTTCAAAGTGTCAGGAGCAGAATGACAGCTTAATTAGTGGAAGGACTAGATCAGAAATCTCAGCAGCGACGGCAGCGGCAGGGTGAAAAGCAACCCTCAATTTTCTTTTGTTGGAGGCATTCCGATAAAGATTCCATGTCTTCCAATAAGACCAGCAGGCCCCTTGAGGGAGAGGACCAGCAACAGTCTGGGCAACGTGTCTGTCCATCTATCCTTTGGTCCAAAGCACATCCCAGGCTGATGCCCAAAGGTGCCTTGGGAATCCTTGAGGAGAAGGCTGTGGAGGGATGGGAGCACCTCCTCAGCCCACAGAGTGGGACCCCTTCTCTTTTAATTTTCATTTCAAGAACAAATCTTATTGGCAAAAGAAAATCTGCCCAAGAATGTTTCCTCCTTTGAAATCACTCAGGCTGTGCTACATAGGAATCCACAGAGACTTGTAGGACAAAAACCCCAAGTATGTAAAGAGACTACAACAATGGTAAATGAATGAATGAAAAAAGCTACCATGTATGAAACTCCATGCTAAGGGCTGAGGAGATGAAAAAGCAAAATAATCCCTTCCCTCAAGGAGCTTACATTCTACTAGGAGATTAATAGTGATAATAATGATAAATAAATAACATTTATATAGTGTTTACTATGTGCCAGACATCATGCTAAGCAGGTTTTATAGGTATTATCTCATATGTTCATCACAACAGTCCTGGGAGGTACATGGCATTATCTCCATTTTGCAAATGGGGAAACTGAGGCACATGACACAGGTTCTGCCCAGAGTCACACAGCTAAAGCATTTGAGGCCAAATCTGAACCCAGCACTTACTGACTCCAGACTCAGCATTCTAGATGCTCTTTCCCCAGCAAGAAAACCCAGATAAGGGACTGGTGGCCAGGGTGAGCCCTTGTGATCATCCAAATCACAGTAAAAGTATAGGGCAATGAACTGACGTGCCCTTTCTAGGAACAGTGGTGTTGATCTGATTGTTATTTCTAGAATATGAAGTGGGGCATAGAGAGGGGGCAACATAGAGAGTGGCATGAAGAGGACGGAATCTGAGTCCCAGGGAGAGGTTTGCTGCAGCCGGCTCACACTGATTCACAAGAACTGATAGTTAAATTTTCAGTGTGAGCATATACATTGAAATCAGTCAGTGCTACAAATCAGGCTTGATTTATTATTTTGTTGATTGTCTAGACTTAAGAAAGTGATGGACAAAATGTTAATGATGCAGAGTAGAACGAAAGATGTGTCATGTGTTTTGTTTTTGTGTCTCCCCTCCCACCCCACCCCCAACCCCCAGCAGCACACTACTGCTCAGGGCTAGAGCTGATGTGCTGGTAGAAGTAGAGACTGGAATGAGGAGTAATGGAGCAAAAGGATGACTGGGGAGAGTTGATGGATCTAGGCTGAGGAGGGTGCTCAGGGCAGGACTTCACTAACAGGGTGGGTGCTGAGCTACTTCTAAATTTGAGGCTGCCACTACCACCACCTTCCTGGGTCTAGAATGCTCAGTGCCTAGCTCCAGGCCCCATGATGAGGTCATAGAACCATAGATTCAGAGCCTGAAGGGACATTTGAGGTCACTGCATCCACACCTCCCTTTTTACAGATTAGGAGACTAAAAGCCAGAGAGTGAAAGTGGATTTGACCCAGATCACACCTATATTACTAATATTAAAAATGTCAGTTGAATTGAAATTGCTTTCCAAGGGAAACGTCTCCATGTAAAGGGGCAGCAGGCTATGGAGATAGAGGACTGAACTTGACCTGAAAAGACCTGGTTTCCAATTGTTCAAACCCTGGGGCAAATCACTTCATCTCTCAGTTTCTGGCAACTCTCTAAGACTTATCTTCAAACTCAGGTTAACAAGCCCTCATTGGGCACTAAATTGTAGCTAGTTTGCAATCTGGGTTGTTGGAGGAGGTTTCTAGAGATTCCCCCATGGATTATCATCGTTTTATAAAGCTGGACAGCAGTCACAACCCTGAAAAGTGGTGAGCCATGCACATAGGGATATTCAAATGGAAAAAAAAATGTAGGAGCCTACCAGGTATAATACACTGTGCTTATCACAACGAATCCCCAAAACCCAAAGTTCACAAGCTTTCAAAGGGATCTAGTATATACACTGATCAATAGTAGAGGAAAGAGGGGAGGGGTTAGACCCAAGAGGTCATTGATGCAGGGAAATCTTGGCTGAGAAAACCCTCTCTGCCAATGTATATAGCACCTTCTGCTGCTCCTAGGAGCATTGCCTAGACAGGTTGCAACCCACAGTGTAAGAGGGGCTGAAGGGGTCACAAGTAAAAAAAATTAAGAAAGTCTGACCTAGAGCACTGAGAAATTAAGTGACTTGCCCTGGGCTAGAGAAGCAGTAGATATCCATCATTGACAATATAAAGCAACTTCCAGAAGGAGAATGCACTAATAAGTAGAGACATCATGAAAAGCCTTGTGTCAGTCTTTACCTATGCTAAGCCAGTCCTTAAAGCGAGTTACAGATCTTAAATGGCAGCAATGAGGAGGGAGCAGTGTGCTAGGTACAGGGAGGCAGCATGAGCAAACACTTGGAAGTGGGAGCTGGATTAATGTCTATGGTTTACAGTTAGGTGGCTGAAAAGTAGAGGTCATGAAGGGAAAGGTAGGGGAGGGTCAGGTTGGGGCAGGGCAAGCTGAGGAGTTTCTGGGTCATTCTAGAGGTCTCAGGGGACCGCTGAGGATTTTGAGCAGAGAGCTGGCATGGTCAGACGCATGATTTAAGAGGATTGCTATGGCATTTGCCTGAAGGCTGGATTGTAGAAAGAAAAGTCTGGAAGGTCAGACAAGGTATGCCAACAACTTGAACTAGGATGAAGTGGAGAGTCTTCATGTAAGTGATCAGATGATGGGGGAAAGGATTGAGGGAGAAAACAGATGCTGGGCAGGGTAGACAGGGTACTGATTGAGTATTCAGAGACTTAGATTCTAGTCTGGTTCTACAACTGACTCACTGTGGGATCTTGGGAGACCTCTCTTAGCCTCAGAGCCACCATCTGGAAAATAAAGGTTGGACAAGGTGATCTCAGAGGTTCCTTCAAGCCCAAAATGCTTTGATTTCATGAAAATCAAGTTGATGTTCTATACAAAATCTCCTTTGATTTGTTATGTTGAAGTTACTGGAATCCCCATGTTGGGGGCAGGTGGAAATAGTTTTTGTTCAACAATTCAACAGTGTAAAATGTCTACTATAAGATAGCATGAATGTACGCTGTGGGTTGAGCCCTGAGCTGCTCAGGAGTGCATAGATGTTCCCATGGGTCCCTTGGTATGAAAAGGTAGGATTTTCTAACTGAATGCTTGATTTCCTCTGCTTGATCTGGGTTAACAGAGAAGAGCCTGCTGCTCTTCCAGAGCTCAAGATCAAGGAACATTTTAAACAATGCATGGAAATAGAGCAGGGTTGCTGCTCAGTCCTGTGTTGTTAAGAAGAAGACTGGTGCATGGTTCTCCCCTTTGCCTGAAGTACCCTCCCTCCCACTCTCCCTCCAAGTGGCCTCCATTCTTCAAAGTCTGCTTCCTTCATGAAGTCTTCCCGGTCTTACCAGATTGTCCTTATATATGGTTTGTTTTTGAATTACAGCTATTGAAGTCTGTGTCTCATCTCCCCAGCTTCCTGAGGCTATGAACAGCAAGGTGATGTAATGGAAATAGATTCGCACACAGTCATAAGGACTCCTCTTCAAGCCTGGTCTCTGATACAAGGCAAGACAAGACACAACTTCTGAGCCTTTATTTCCTCATCTTTAAAATGGGGTTGATAATACTTCTTAGCTTACAGAGTTGTTGGTAAAAAATTACTTTGTAAACCTTAAAGATCCGTATAAACATGACAGTCCTTCCCTCAGTGGAGGTAAATAAGTGGAGAATAAATATTTATAGAACAGAACATTTCTTGAACTAAAAAACAATCTAATTGGATACTGAATTAAATTTACCAAAATATTGTTTAATTTTAACTTGCTTTGCAAATATTACTAGCCTTTTGTTATCGGTCCTTAATGTCTCAGGTCACATTAAGAATGAATAATGTATAATGGCATAAAATGCTGAAGATATAGTTTTAGAATTAGATAGGAAGGGACATTGGAAGTCTGAATCCAGCTTCCTCATTTTACCCACAAGGAAACTAAAGCTCAGAGAAGTTAGATGACTCACCCAAAGTCACACAGCTAGCAAGTGTCTGAAGTGAGATTTAAATCCAGATCTTCTGGACTGTGAGTCCAGGCTCTACCCACAATACCTCACTGCTTCTGCATTACTCCTGGTCCATGTTGCGTTTTCCAGACCTTCGATAGGAATGGCAGTATGGGGTTTACTGGACGTAGAGGTGGATCTAGAGCTTGGAAGTTTGGGGTTCAAATTCCCCCTCTGATAGATTCTGACTGTGACACGTTGCTCCCAGATGAATCTCTAGGACTACCAAGGGGTAGTTGCTGATTTGCAGTGAGATGGAGAGTTCTCTTGTCTTAAGAAGCCACAGACCCTGGCCTGTGCCTGAATGAGGACTACAGCTGGGGCTCTTCACCTTTTGTGTGTCTTGGACCCCCTTGACAATCTGGAGAAGTCCATGGAACCCTTCTAGGAATGATACTTTTAATGTATTAACACAGTGCATGAGATCACAAAGCAAACCAATTATAATAAAGTAGATATCATTTGGGTTTTTTTTAAAGATCATGTCCCAGGCTCCTGGGTGATCCTAACTGAGCCTACAAGGCTCCTGACTGAAGTACTCCCCTCTCAAATAGCCTTGGTGTCATGACACGGAGAAATACTCAATCCTTTCCAAAGGTGGAAAGGTCCTTAGGGATTTCCTCATCTTTTCTCTTTCACAGGGGAAGAAACAGAAATTTAAGGAGTTTCAATGATTTGCCCAACATCATAAATATAATGAGTAACAGTCATGATCTGAACTCAGATCCTCCAACTCTCCTCAGGCCCATGGCCTCCTTCAGATTCTGTTTAAAAAAGAAAAATCTTAACCCTTGGTTTATGTAAAGCCTTCAGAAGAGATTTGAGCTTTCCAAAGTGAACTGACAGCTATGGATCTGTATAATGAGGTGTGGTTGGTAGGGGGCAGGGCTGCCTTGGGCAGCGGGGGAGGGGGAGAGGGACCCTGTCCCCTAGCTGTCCATGGGCGGGAGGGTTAAAGAGCAGGCTTGTATTGGGCTACATAGCTCTTCTGGGAATCTGTGAGAAAGGGCCACAGCAGCATGCTCAGGGATGTGATGGATACCTAGTTCGTTCTGAGGAAAAGAAAAAAAAAAGAATGTGACCTGATTATTAGAGAGCTATTGTGTGATTGCAGCAGGGCACAGTGGGGAAGGGTTTCCATTTTCAGTCAGAGAGCCCACCTCTGCCTCAAAGTGCCTTTGTGGCCTTGGGCAAGTCATAACCTCCTTCCCTGTAACAAAACGGGGTTTGACTCCATGACCTCTCCAGTATATCTGGAGAAATTCTAAATCTATGGTGGACTGAGGAAAATCAACGACCATCAGAGCCTCCCCTTCATGTTAACAAGTCTCTGTTTCTTTTAGAAGTGGAGTGGAGCAAATTGAAAATGACCTCACAGAAGAGTTTTAAGTAACAACAGCAACAAAAGTGGTGACCCAGCATGCAGAGGCCCAGATGTGCCAGGGCCGCATAAGTCATTAATCAGTCTGGGTTCCCCGAATGGAGTGCATCCAGAATTATCGGGGTTAGCCATCACTGCATTCCCGGATTCATTGAGTGATTGCCAATATTCCATTCCCTTTCAGTCACAAAGGATCAGAGCAAAAGATCTCATCTTTAAGAAGCTCAGGGTTGGGATTTAAATAAATAAATGTGTGTGTGTGTGTGTGTGTGTGTATAATTTCCTCTAAGTATGGAATATTTCTATTTGTAACCTCCTCCTAAATTGCCTAAATGTTGTCTAGAGAAGTATGTCTTACCTGCCCATGCTAAGTCAGAAAGATATAGACTCCTAAACTTTTGCCAACTGGATGAAAAATAATGATTTATTCTTCTGGACCTCTATGTTCTCATAATTCTATTCAGTTGGCATTACTAAGTGCCTACTATGTGTCAGCCACCTCACTAGGTGCCTGGGAACACACCAACACAAACAAAGCTGACCCTGCCTCCAAGGAGCCCACATTCAACTAGGAAAATAAAACAGGTACAAAGAGATAAATTAATGTAGAGAGACTGTACAGCAAAGAGTAGAGTGATGGAGTAAGAAAGATCTGAACCTGAATATTTAGTGACTGGGTGGCCCTGGGCAATTCATTTATCCTCTCTGATCCTCAGTCTCCATCTGTAAAAATGGGGTGATAAAATGAGCAGCGTTGTGCTTCCGTAAATTCCTGAAGTTCCGCAGAAGCATGGGCTGCTACTTTTAGTATGATAAATATGCGCAAACTAAATAAAAGTTAGATTTCAATGGGGGAAGGGAGAACACTACAGAGGGTGGCACTCACTGAGTTTTGGAAGAAATTAGGGATTCCAAGGGAATATAGCGGTGTAGATGGGGATCAGCAAACAAGTCAGTCTGGCTGGAGAATGTGTAGCAAGTCATAATAGAGAATCAGCCTGGAAAAACAGGTGGAAACCAACTTGTCGGAGGCTTGAAATACCAGACCAAGATGCTTATTTTGTCCCAAAGACAACAGGGAGCCATTACAGTTTCTTGAGCCAGGGAGTAAACAGACAGATGCTTTAGAAACATACATTCAGCAACAGTGTGGAGGATGAGCTTCTGAGAGGGGAGGCTGGATTCAGAAATCCCTGATAGAAAGTGAATGGTGAGAACAGCCCAAATTAGGGCAACAGTACTGTGAGTGGAGAGAAGCAGCGGCATGGGAAAGACACTGTGGTTCTTGTATTCTTCTTGCTTAAGACAGTCTATTGGGGTCAGGGCAGAGAGTCAGTAAGTTCTTATTAAATCATTATTATGAAATATGCATATTAAAACATTGACATGATGTACAGCAGACTGTAGTGTCATTGGTTAGAGACGGAAGTGACTTTAGAGACCATTTAGCCTAATCCCCTTGAAGGGGATTAATCCCTTGAAGGGCTTGAAGGAGGCAGCTGAATCACAGAAGGGTTGTGACCTACCCAAGGTCAAAATGGTGATGCATGGCAGAATGAGCACACTTGGGTGTGAATTACACACACACACACACACACACACACATACACACACAGAGTGCAGAACTTTTCTCACTGGACCACACTGTCTTCTGTGAGGAGTATCTTTAGGAAGACTTGTGTAGGTAGGAGTCTTGGGCAGAGTGAGAGAGTGGTTCAGGTTTATGCCACATGAGGAGAGGTTGAAGGATCCATAGAGGGTCAACCTATGCAAGAGAAGACCTTGGGGGAGCTGGGACAGCTGTTTTCCAATATTTGAAAGCCTGCATTTGGAAGAAGGAAAAGATTTGTATATCTGAGCCCAATGAGCAAAGGGTGACATTCACAAATGGCTAAATTGAGACTGGAGGTAAGGGAAATGGTTACCCTTATTGTAACCTTTCCTTCACTATCTAGAAATGTTGCCATTTAGACTTAGGATGCAGTTGTAATTATGGTAGCCATTTTTACCCTGAGGTCCCAAATGCCTAAGGTGTTGAACTTGAGTCAATGATCATGCTGGAGAGGTAGGGGCATGGACTGTGTAAGCAGGAAGATGACTAATGCTTCACCAACCAACCAAGAAGTGGTCACAGAGTTCAAGGCATGATGGAGAGGAGAGCCATATTGGTGTAGACAAAATAAGCTTGGACACCAGTGTGTGAAGTAGACTGTGGACCTTTCCACTCTTTTCTCATCATTCACCTGTCATCTCTATATGGTCTTTGGTCCAGCAACATTGGGGTACTTATTGTTCCTTCTGCTGGACTGTAGGTATCTTCTCTGTCTGCCCCTATCCCTGGCATGCTCTCCTGGTCTCATCTCCATATCCTGGATTCCTTGGCTTCATTCAAGTCTTAGCTAAGTCTCACATTCTTCAAGATAACTTTCCCAGCCTTACTTAAAGCTAGTTCCTTTCCTCTGTTAATTATCTGTGATTTATTCTTTACGTCTTGTCTGTACATAATTGTTCGCAAGTCATCTCCCCCATTAGACGATGAACTACTTAAGGAGAGAGATCGTCTGATGTTTTTGTATCCCCAGCACTTAGCACAAAGCCTGGCATATAGTAGGTGCTTAATAATGTTTGTTGACTGAGTGGGCTGGTGAGCTGCATGCCTCAGGTACCTGATGTCATCGACTGAGGCTGCCATAGTAGGTCTAGTTCAAAATTTGGAGAAGTGATACATTAAAAATTCACCCAGCAGCTTAAAGGAAGTAGCAGCCATCACTGGGGAAAGATACTAAGATCAGGAAAGAGAGAGTTTATTTAGGCCAAAGCAGTGATTCAGTTGAACACAGCTTCCTAAGGTCACTCCTACCTCTGATTTGTGGTCACAAGTCAAAGTGATGGTGTTCTAGGGCCTCGGGTCCCAGGTAACCAGGATGCTACATCAATGACCTAAGTTCTCTGGCTAGTCTATTTTGCATTAAGGGGGAAGTACAGTAAGATAATTTCTTTTGGCAGAATGAGTATTTCTGCTTTGATGAAAGTTTTGGGGACAATTTTGATTGATTCTGTTATAGCCCCAACAATTATCTGTGTGAACTCAAGAGATCCAATCACTTCATCTTTATGAGAATCAATTTCCCCATCTGTAATATGGCCATAATAGAATTTATTTTAGAGGGCTTTTGGGAACGTAACAGAGTTTATTAACATCAGCTATTTTTACTGTGTGTGGCCACCAATAAGACATTTTTTCTCTCCAAACCTCAGTTTTCTCACCTTCAAGTGGTTATAATCAGAATATTATGACCCGTGTCACAAAGATGACAGGAGAAAAGTGTTTTGCTCCCCTGGAAGATGAAGATTGAGACTCATTCCCTGGATGAGGTAAGTGAAACACTTTGTAAATCTTAAAGTTCCATTATCAATGAGCTACTATGATTAGGCAGCCAGTGGGGTAGTATAGTAGATAAATCACTGGGCCTGGAGTCAGGAAGACTTGAATTCAAATCTGAATTCAGATACTGACTAGTTGTGCAACCCTGGGCAAGTCACTCAACCCTGTTTGTCTCAGTTTCGTCATCTGTAAAATAATTTGGAGTAGGAAATGGTAAAGCCACTCTAGTATCTTTCCCAAGAACACCAAGTTGGATTTGACTGAAATGACAATACACACTATTAGTAGTATGAGAAATTGATGTCAACTAAACAAAAAGGTAATTTCAGTGGGAGAAGAGGCAGCTTTATGGGAGGTGACACCCACTGAGACTTGAAGGAAGCTGGGTATTCCCAGAGGCACAGTCTGAGGCCAGAGACTTTGGCCTTGGTCTCAGTGGCGTCCAAGGTCCTCAAGGCTTTGGATGGATGATCCTGTGATCTCTGTGGACCTCAGTTTGCTGCTCTGCAAAATGAGGAGATTGACCCAGATAAACCCAAGCCACTTCCACTGGAAATCAAGGGGGTTTAAAATACAACAAAAAGTAAGTGTGAGTTATTATTAAAGAGATAATTGGATTGGGATGAAAGAATGGCAACTAACAGAATTCAATGGCTGAAAACAATTTCCCAAAAGGCAGTTTTAAATAAACAGTTTGATTCCCGGGGCATTCCATCCCAGTTCCTGTATCCAGACCCAAATAAGCATCTTTACTGGCTCTTTTTGTGTGACAACTTATTGAGCTGATAAATTGTTTTCAGTTTGTTAACCACAGAGAAATTATCTTACTGTATTTCCCCCTTAATGCAAAACAGACTAGGCCACTGTCCAGAGAGCTTCCTGCGGAGCCGGGCCATTGAGCTGCTTAGCCTAGCCTAGTCCCTCCTGGCTGTTTGTCACTGCTAATACCCACAGAGACAACAGCCTGCTTATGTCATGAGCCACATCTGTCAAGGGGAAGATTGATGTTTCTCCTCAGCTTAACAATATCTGAAGGAGGCACCAGGCCTCCTCTTTAAAAGCAAGGAGTCTGAAGGCCAGTTCAGGGAGAGGTGCCTTAAAGATCAAAACCAGACTTCTGACAGTGATGGGTGGGCGCAGGGATTGAGACTGACAGTATCAGATCTGTTGGACAGGGAAGGCAATGGCCCCTGACCAACAGGGAGGGACACACTCCATCCTGCTGGCCCCAATTACCGGGAGCCAAGTTCTTAAAAGGGGTCACATTCACAGACTGCTCTTTAAGTCTTACTGTAGAGAACATGGTGGGGGGGTGGGATCAGTAAAACAGTGAAGAACAGTCAGGATGTGAAGTTTGGGAAATGGGCAATGTTCTCTTCTTACTACCCCCCTCGACTTTCACTTTTAAAACTGTTTGCACATGGGTCTGGATTTTGCTTCTGGGAAGCTGGGGAGGCAGGAGGTTGGCACACCAGAAGCATAGACAGAATCCAAGTCTTGTGACATTGAGGCTGAAGCCACAGGCAGTGGGCACCAAGATTGCAAGTTAGAGTTGGGCTTCTAACTCTCCTCAAGGGAATGTAATGAAATACTGTTGTTCCACAGGAACACGACAGAGCACCTGGTCCAAGAGTAGTCACGCCCCAGTTAGTAAGCCAGTGATTCCCAACATCATCTGGCAACAGAAATTGCCACTTGACTTAGAATTAGCTTGAGGACTGAGAGTCACAAGTGAAGGAGTTGGGGGAGAAGAAAACAATACAAAAGGTCTCTAGATGAGAATCACTTTCTATTATTATGGATGATTCTCCCCATCCATCTCTCTCTCTCTCTCTCTCTCTCTCTCTCTCTCTCTCCTCTCTCTCTCTCTCTCTCTCTCTCTCCCTCTCCCTCTCTCTCTCTTTCCTCTCTCTCTCTCTCTCTCTCTCTCTCTCTCTCTCTCTCTCTCTCTCTCTCTGTCTGTCTATGTCTGTCTGTCTGTCTATGTCTGTCTGTCTTTCTCCATCTCTCCCTGTCTTTGTCTCTGTCTGTCTCTGTCTCTGCCTTTCCCCCTTCCCCTCTCTCTCCCCTGCCCTACTTGGTTATTTAGTGCATAAGTTATCTATGACAGAGGTTGTCTATGGCAGGCAAATCCTTACCTTTCTAACTGCCATACTGGTGAATTTCACAAAGGAGAAAAGTTGAAATAGGTTAAATTGGAGGGCTAAACTTGAAGGCTCAGAAGGCTTACTCATGATGACCCTACTACTAAGTGTCAAAGGTAAAATTCGAACCCAGGTCTCCATGAATGAAGGAGGCAGGCAAAATGCCACTGATGAGCCCAGTGCTGACAATCCTGGACTTTTTTTCCTTCTAAATCACATATTCCTTATATTATTTATTCAGTCAGGTTTGATATCTTCCTCCCTGTAGACTTGGAACACAAATTGTCCCAGAAGAACAACACAGGGAAAACTTATGACCATTTCCTAATCAGGAATTTGTGGCTGTTGTTTGTTTGTTTTATGGAAGTAAGGAATCTGATCACAACAATTCTATTGTAATTTCAACCCCTTATAAAAGCCAACCTTAATGGAAAAGAATACCATATCTCATTCCCCACATCTTCATCCTTGACAAATAACTAATCCCTTTTACTGAGAATTAAATAGAGGGCATTAAATAGTAGGCATTAATGCACCAGAAATATCAGTGCCTTGGGAAGAGGCTCAAGAACTCGACCCCAGTTCCATTCCTGATGGATCTTAGGAGCCAGCATGTGTGTCCAGTACGCATCTGAGTAGTTAAACTATTCTTGAAATATTCCTTACATGTCAGTTTCTTTAAAAATATTTTCTTTGTATGGGGTAGCTTTGTCTCTTCTCTACCAAAATTAAATAAAAACAGTGTTACTTATCTGAGATATGTGAGGATATCTTGCCTGATAGCTGTACTGTAAACAGAGATATATTTCAATTTGTTCTTTAAAAAAGGGGAGGTTTTTACCTTCCCCTTTGGGCATCCTATTTTTAGGTCTTGTCTATTGTGTTCTTGGGTCATTCTCCTGGGAGTCTGACATCTTCTTAACTCTAAAACAAATGCTCTCGGTCTTCAGAGAAAATAATACAAGTAATAAATACAAGCATGCTAGGCACTATTTCAGATGGCTTAGGGATGCTGTGAAATTTGGACATCACATGAGTTTTATTTTGTTCCTTTGTTTTTGTTTTTATTAGGGAGCCATAATATCACTTTAAACTACATTTTTTCAAATTTTTATGAGTCCTTAGTGAGAAAAAATATAGCCATTTTAGTACTTGCATGTGTGTGTGTGTGTGTGTGTGTGTGTGTATGTGCGAACTAGATTAGTTTTCCTAATTCTTAGGGTTTTAGATATTTAATTGGGATTGCTTTTAAGGTGCTGTTTAGTATCTTTTAGATGAAGCTTCCCTTTAGCACTAAGTCCAAATAAAGGCATATTCTCAGGCTCAGTTCAACTCAAGACTCAACAATTTTGCTATTGTTTGAATCAATAAAGATAGAAAAAATAAAAGTCCTGGTCCCCTGGAAAAGATTCCTTTGTCTACTTCACTGAAGCAATCCCTTTTCCATCTGGACACTGACAGTACACACTGTTCATAGTCCAAATCATGGAATTTAAGGCAATGTAACTGGAAGCATCTGATGAGAGTGAATGCAGTTTAGTGAAAAGTGCTGGAATGGCAGTCAGAGGCTTTTTCTCAAATCAGGCCTCTGCCATTTTTGTGCCCTCTGATTTGGGACAACTCACTTTAGCCCTCTAATGCCCTAATCTATAACATAAGAAGCTTGGTTGATGCTTAGTAAAGTGTCTTATTGCTTTAAAGCCTGGGATTCTGTCTTTATATGCTCATAGGATCATAGAGTCAGAACAGGAAGGGAGGGACCTTAAATACAGGTTTTTGTTATTGTCAAATCAAATTATTTTTTTCAACTAACAAAAAAATCATTTTTTTCTTCCTCTAATTGGGAGAAAAAGAAAAAAAAGCAAATCCTTGTTTCAAATTTGCATAAAATCTATATCTATATATCATATGTGCATATATATATATGTACCTATCTATATCTGTATCAATATATGTCTCATCTTGTACCTTGAATACATCATTCCTCTCTCATGAAGTGATAAACGTTTCATACCCAATCTTCTGACATCATCATTGGTCATTTGCTTATCAGAGTTCTTAAGTTTTGGAAAATTGTCTTTAAAATATTGCTGTTTAGGTATAAATGATTCTCCTGACTGTTCATTTCAATCCGCATCAGTTCTTACAAGTCTTTGCAGTTTTCAGTGAAACTGTCCACTTTGTTTTTTCTTAAGACATAATAAAATTCCAGTACATTTATGTACCATCATTTTTTTAGTTGTTCCCAATAGAATAACACCCCCTTTGTTTCCAGTTTTTGCCACTACAAAAAACTGCTTTACCCATATTTTCTGCATATGGGTTCTTTTCCTCTTTCTTCAGTTTTCTTGGGGGTATAAGCTTAATAATGATATTACTGGATCAAAGCATGTACACATTTTAGTAACTTCTGAAACACTCTTAAAAATTGCTTTTCCAAGTGAATGGACCAATTTATAGCACCCCAACAGGGAAGCAATATGTCTGATTTACCACACAGCCTTTCCAATAGTTGTCATTTTCCCTTTTTGTCATCCTTTCCAATCTGATGGGTATGAGGTAGAACCTCCAAGTTGATTTAATTTACATTCCTCTAATAATTAGGAGCATTTTTTTTCACATGGCTATTGCTTGGATTTCAAGCTTAGAAAATGACTGTTCATATCCTTTTGACCATTTGTCTTTTGGGGAATGACTCATTTTAATATGTTGGATTCAGTTCTTTGTATATCTTAGGAATGAGGTATTTATCAGAGAAACTTGCTAGAAAGAATTTCCCCCAGGTGCATAACTTTTGTTTGTGCAATTAAAAGATCTGTAAAATAATTGTCCATTTTATCTTTTATGATTGCATCTATCTCTTGTTTGGTCACAAACTCTTCCCCTGTGCTTGGTTGCTGTACTTCTAATGTCTTATGTAATTATTTTAAATTGAGTTTCTCATCCTGATGAGATTTGTGTTGGGGATTTATGTGGGTTTATTTTATCCAAAAGATAATATTTTCCTTTCTCTAATTTATTTATGATACCCCACACATATACATATGTACATACACATATATATATATATGTATGTTATTATTATTGTGTTTGTCCTTCATTGTCAAAAAGGCCATGCCATCAGAGAAATTGCACTTGACTTTGTTTTAAGTGAGGGAGGGCTGTGCAAAGTCACCAGCCTCACTTCTCTTCCGGAGCCATCTGGACCCAGTGACCAGATATTCATCAGGATGACTGGAGATGGCCCAGAATGCAATAGGAGACCTTGGCCCCTTTAGGCCAAGGCCTGTTCATTACTCATTTAGGGTGAAGTAATGCCCATTTAGTGAATAGACCTGTTTAAGAAGTAGTCAGGGGATGGCCCCTTTAATGAGGCAAAGAAAAATAACTAACTCAGGTCAGGAAGGAAACAACAACAGGCATGATCTTCTCTGGCAATGAAGGATGAACACCACAACCTGTGAGTGGACCTAGCTGCTTGAATGGGGACCCAACTAGCTAGATAACTCAGTTCCTCCTCTCTTGTCTGTCTCCCTCTCCCCTTCTTTCTCCTATCGAAAGGAAGGTAAATTTGAATGGCCAGAGGATGCCCAGTTAACTTGGGGCTTACCCGCTAGATCCTTTCCTTTTTTCCTTCCCTTCCCTTCCCTTCCCTTCCCTTCCCTTCCCTTCCCTTCCCTTCCCTTCCCTTCCCTTCCCTTCCCTTCCCTTCCCTTCCCTTTCCTTCTCTTCCCTTCCCTTCCCTTCCCTTCCTCTTCCCAAAACCTTAAACTTATTGCACTCTGAAGCCCATAAATTGTACCACACTAGACCCCTGCCAAAGCTCTACTTAAGGATTGTTTTCTGAACCCTCATGACTTAAGAGTGACTATGTATGTATGTACACACACAGACACAGACACACAGATACAGACGGACATATACATGTTTCCAGCATCCATTTATCTGGTATATGGTGTGAAGTATTGATTTATACCTACTGTATGCCAGATTGTGTTTTGGTTTTCCTAGAGTTTGGGTTGTTCTTACCCCAATAACTGGGTCTTGGGGTTTATTGAACATTAGAGCACACTAGAGTACACTGTTTATTTGCTTCTGCTTGCTGTGTAACTAATCTGTTCCACTGATCCAACCTGTTTATTAACTCATATCAAATCATTTTGGTGATTAATGCTTTGTAGTTCATATATGGTACTGATGGACCCCCTTCCTCCTCATTCTTTTCCCCTTAAGATTCTTCACCTTTCCTCCATATGAACTATAAAATTATTTTTCTGATTCTATAAAATAATTTTTTGTTGCTATTGCACAGAATAAGTAAGGGAATTTAGATTAGGGTTGCCATTTTTATTATATTAGCTTGACCTAACCATGATCAATCAATTCATCTCCAGTGACTTACATCTATCTTTGTGTAGAGGATGTTTTATACCTGTAATCATATAGTTCTTGTGTATGGCTTGGTAGGTAGGATTCCCAAGTATTTGATACCTTATGTAATATTTTAGGTTACTTTTCTCTTCCTGCTGGATAATATGCTAAGGATTTGTGTGGGTTTATTTTATATTCTACATGTTTGCTAAACTTATTGCTTGTTTCTAAAATTACTGTTTATAAGGTTGTCTCTACGAATTTTTTAAAGCAAACCATTATATTATCTGAAAAGATGATCATTTTGTTTTCTCTTCATTTATGTTTATTTTATCAATTTCCTTGTCATCATTTATTTTAGCTAATATTTATTGTACTACATATAATATCGTACTTTTTTAAAACTGTGTTTGTGGCCTTAATTTTACAACTCATCAGACCAAATAATCAATTATTAATTAATCTTTTGTGAATCTCAATGACCAAATCGACTTGATAATTTGGAATCTCATTTTTAGCATCAGGAGGGCTCTGCTAACCCAATCAGTTTCATGGGAGTTGAAATGATGGCAGGAATAGGGCCACAGACTGAGAACTGGAAAGACTGTCAAGGTCATCTCATCTAATCCCATAATTTTTCAGGAAACTGGACCTCAGGGAACATAAGTAAGTCAATTATTAAATGCTTCCTATGTGGTAGACACTGGCTCTGAGTTGGCAGAGGATTTAGATTCACGTCCTTGGCCTCCAAATTCAATTGATGCTTCTCATTCCTCCTGTCCCCCAACTGCTTCGATGGCAAATGATTTGAAGAACCAAGAGATAATACAGCTTCAGAGCTGGAGCCATAGTTTTCTCTGAACCTCTACACCAGGTAATGGATATAGTAATTGACTGATTGATGTCCATTGATTTTCATTGAATCCAGGAATTTTCAGAATGCTCAGAACTCCTAGGCAAAACCTGTTTGTGAGTTGCTTCTGGAAGCCCTAAGGCCAGAGACATTTAACAGTGAACCAGCCTAGAGTGAATTCAGTATCATAGGAGCGAGAGAGGGAATAAAAACCATGTAAAGTTGCAAAGACCCACATTGTGTGTATCCATTCCAAACCTCTAAGGTTTGGCCATTTTTCATGGCAAGGCCTCTCAAGCTTTTCTGAAGGCTGCTATTTCAGTTGTTTTTCTGAGACCTCACAGATGAGCTGGAGGCCATAGGAAAAACAAATCAACACTGTTTTCAGTCAGAGACCCTGGCTGTGCTGCTGGTTACTCATGTGACTTTGGACAGGTTACTTTCCTTCCTTGAACTCATCTGTAAAATGAGGGTGTTATATTAGCTGATTTCTAAGGTCCTGTCAACTTTCAGTCTACGAGTCTGTGATTTAAGAGCATGTTCGGAGAAACAGTTCAGCAGTTTTCATTCTAGGCGGAAGCCTCAAGGACTAATTTTTTTATTGTCAGCATCTAGATATTTGAATATTTGATTGATTAGCCTATCATTCCTTGATTGCTATTTTACCCTTTTAATAATACTGATAACCTCATAAGCATTATTAAATCAGGAAGGTCCAGAGGAACTGTAACTTCAATTTATTTGTAACTTGTTCTACATCTACTTCATCCAGCCATCAATGAGGATAATAATGCAAACAATTATAATCACATTTATATAGCACTTTAACAGTCCTGTATGTGTATTATTGCATTTGATGTACACTTGTCCACTGATCACGGATGACTTTCCTTTCCATTGAGCACAATTCACATCTGCAATTCTTGACAGACCATAGCAGAACATAGGATGATAGATTTAGAGGCAGGGGGATGTTAGAGGTCATTGAGTCTCTCTCCATCCCCTAGTGCTGCCATTTTATTGTTGAAGAAACTAATAGTCAGAGAGGTTAAGTATGTTACTCTGAGTTATAAAGCTAGTAATCATCTGAACCACTACTTGAACCCAGACCTTCATGGCTTAAAATCTAGTGCCCCATCTACTATGCATACTGCCTCATTAGGAAAGCCACATTAAAAGTCAAAATGACTCAAAGTAGGAAAAAAATCTATAAAATTCAGAGAGACTTAATGGCCTTGAAGGATCCCTCTAGCTCTTGATCTATAATCCTGACTAGCTGTGTGACTATAGAGAAGACATCTTTTGTCTCTGAGCCTTAGTTTCTCCACCTGAAAAATGAAGGGGCTGGACTAGATGACCTGTAAGTTCCTTCTATATGTCAATTTAGAATTCTGTGCTGTTCATTGGTGCCAGATTTTCTC
This sequence comes from Bettongia penicillata ogilbyi, assembly GCA_023548195.1. Taxonomy (NCBI): domain Eukaryota; kingdom Metazoa; phylum Chordata; class Mammalia; order Diprotodontia; family Potoroidae; genus Bettongia; species Bettongia penicillata. The sequence goes on from JAJHZJ010000344.1 coordinate 649,966, forward strand.
AAAAGTTAAGACCATTACAACCAAGGGTATGCAGGTCAATGTTTAGCAACAATGTATCCAAAAATACATGTATAAATGGTACACTTTCAAGTATAATCTGCATTATTAACATTTTCTTCATCATGTTCTTAAGTTTAGGCAATCGACAAAACAATACATCATTTGATGTTTGTAGCCTTTGTAGCTTTTCATTGTGTAAATGTTCACACTGAAAATTTAACAATTAGCTGTCCATGAGCCCCTCTCATTACAACATAGAGGTGATCCTAGTTTGCCAGGAGAGTACAAACTCATCAAGCCCTTGAAATCTGGATAGACTTTCATGATGTATTGTGTCTTTGTCATCTGAGGACCTGTCTAGTTAAGTTCAGAGAGGATTAGCACCCCCAGGCTTGGCTACTGGGAACTGATGTGTTTTGTCCATAGCAGCTCACAAGAAAAGGGCAGAGTCCTGTTGGGTCTGCCTCTTCTGTATCTCTGGCACATGCTCCCTTTTGTCCATCCACGTGGCTTCTCTTCTCACTCAGGCCCTTATCACCCCACCTGGGGAATATCACCTCCAGAATGTTCTCCCTGTCTCTAGCTTCTCCCCTTCCCAATCTGTCCTTCTCACAAGCTACCAAGCCCATCTTTCTCAAGGACAGGCCTGACCCCATCACTTACTTGCTCGGAAAGCTACATATCATCTTCAGGTATTGCCTGTTGCCTCTAGGGTAAAGTATAAATGTCTCTTTGGGTGTCTAAAGCCTTTCATAGAGCAGTGTCCATCCATTTAACTGGCCTTTACTCATGGCTCCCTTCTTCATAATCCACATTCCAGTCAAAGCAACTCACTTGTTGTTCCTTGAACTGATCAACTCATATCCTATCTCCATTCATTTGCACTGGCTAAGTCCTGTACCTGGAATATATGGCATCTTTATATTTACCTGTCAGAATCCTTCTCTTTTTTTTCAAAGCTCAGTTCTAGGAATATTTCCAATCTGAAATCATCTCTGATTCTTTCTTTCATTTTTTTCTTATTTATTTAGTATTTCATTTTCCACAATTATATGTAAAACAAGTTTTAGTCTTCATTTTTTTTATTTTTGAGTTCCAGATTCTCTGCCTTCCTCTCTTTTCCCCACCCTCCATAAGAAGATAAACAGTTTAATATAATCTATGCATATTCACTGGAGTAAAACATATTCATCATGTTATAAAAAGAAACACAGACCAGAAAATACTCTCCAAAAACTTGAGAAAATCAAAGAAAGTCTTTCAAAGTATTTTTTAAGCTGCATTTAGACTCCACCAGTTCTTTCTCTGGAGACAGATAGCATTTTTCAGCATGAATCCTTATGAATTGTCCTGGATTATTATATCACTGAGAATAGCTAAGTCAATCATGGTTGATCATCACACAATATTACTGTTATTGTGTACAATGTTCTCTGGGTTCTGCTCATTTCACTTTGCATCAGTTCATGTAAATCTTTCTATGTTTTATGGGAGTATCCTGCTCATCATTTCTTATAGCACAATCAATTCTTTCTTAAATAAGCACAGACCATGTTGTCCAGAGCTTTCCTTTGCCCCATCACTTTTACATTATCTGTACAAATGTGTATGTTGGGTTTTTCCAAGTAGATTGTAAATTCCCTGAGGGAAGGCCCTGTCTTGGTTACTTCATCTTTATACCCTACCCTGCCTAGCCCAGTCCAGAGCCTTTTCACATAATAAGCGTTCAACAAAGGCAAGTCAGGGGATAGCTACGATTGTTTAGCAAAGAAGTTGTAACCATTTTGACTTTTTGTCTCCTTGAAAAGGAAAGCTCCCTTTTCTCTCACCCATTTAAAGACACAAGTTTCATCATAGAAGAAAATCCTGATTCTGAGATCCCCAAAACTGATTTATTTAGAAAAATTGAACATTTAGGGGGAGGAGCCAAGATGGCGGAGTAGAAAGACTCACGTATGCTAGCTCCGAATCCACGGCCCATAAACTTCCTGTAAGAAGAACTTCCCACAAATTATGGATCACTGCAAGGTGCACAGAAACACAGTGGAAGAGATTTCTGTTCCAGAGAGCCCTGGAGAGCAGTCTCCAGGGGTCCATCATGCCCCAGAAAGCAGAGTCCACCCCTGTGCTGCCCTGGCTGTGGCACCAGAGGAGCAGATCCGAGAAGGCTTCAGGGACAGAATCGGCCAGGAAGCTCTCTCCGCCCACAGACCCTACAGGTCAGTGAGAGAGGCATCTGGGCTGGCCAAGAGGGGAGCAGGGTGTCTTTGTGGCTCGGGCCACCTTGGGAGGCAGCAACAGAGGCAGCGGCAGAGGCAGCAGTGGCGGCCTGGAACTCCCAGAGCAGCAGGCAGAAGTTCAGGTCTCTGCATAAACCCCCTGAGGGAGCTGAGCCTGGGAGGTGGCCCTGCCCCCACCCACCCCATTACTGACGGTCTCTGCATAAACCCCCTGAGGGAGCTGAGCCTGGGAGGCAGCCCTGCCCCCACCTGCTCCATCACTGAAGGTCTCCGCATAAAGCCCCTAAGGAAACTGAGCCTGGGAGGTGGCCCTGCCCCCACCCAAGCACCAGAACTTAAGCTCACATTGAATAGCAGCTGCTCCTGCCACGGAAAGCCCTCAGTCTGGGAAGCAGCATTTGAATCTCAGACCCCAAGCACTAGCTGGGCAGATCTAAGCAGGGGTGGAGAGGAATCCCAGAAGTCAGGTAACTGGCTGGGAAAATGCCCAGAAAAAGGAAGCAGAATGAGACCATAGAGAGCTACTTTATTGGAGAAGAGATGTTCCTTTCCCCCTTCATTTCTGATGATGAAGTACAATGCCTGCCATTGGAGAAAGATGTGGAGGTCGGGGTCTCTGTATCCCAGACATCTGAGGTGGATGTTCAGTGGGCTCAGGCCATGAAAGAGCTCAAAAAGGATTTTGAAAATCAAGTTAGAAAGGTGGAGGAAAAACTGGGAAGAGAAATGAGAGAGATGCAAGAAAAGTATGAAAAATGGGTCAATACCTTGGTAAAAGAGACCCCCAAAAAATGCTGAAGAAAATAACACCTTGAAAAATAGGCTCACTCAATGGCAAAAGAGGTTCAAAAAGCCAATGAGGAGAAGAATGCTTTCAAAAGCAAAATTGGCCAAATGGAAAAAGAGGTTCAAAAGCTCACTGAAGAAAATCGTTCTCTCAAGATTAGTATGGAACAGATGGAGTCTAATCACTTTCTGAGAAACCAAGAAATCATAAAACAAAACCAAAAGAATGAAAAAATGGAAGAGAATGTGAAATATCTCATGGGAAAAACAACTGACCTGGAAAGTAGATCCAGGAGAGACAATTTAAAAATTATGGGACTAACTGAAAGTCATGATCAAAAAAAGAGCCTAGACATCAACTTTCATGAAATTCTGAAGGAAAACTGCCCTGATATTCTAGAACCAGAGGGCAAAATAAGTATTGAAGGAATCCATCGATCACCGCCTGAAAGACATCCAAAAAGAGAAACTCCTAGGAACATTGTGGCCAAATTCCAGAGTTCCCAGGTCAAGGACAAAAATATTGCAAGCAGCTAGAAAGAAACAATTCCAGTATTGTGGAAATACAATCAGGATAACACAAGATCTAGCAGCTTCTACATGAAGAGATCAAAGGGTGTGGAATAGGATAGAAGCCAAAGGAACTAGGCCTCAAACCAAGAATCACCTACCCAGCAAAACTGAGTATAATACTTCAGGGGAAAATATGGTCTTTCAATGAAACAGAGGACTTTCAATCATTCTTAATGAAAAGACCAGAGCTGAAAAGAAAATTTGACTTTCAAACACAAGAATGAGAAGAAGCATGAAATAGTAAACAGCAAAGAGAAGTCATGAGGGACTTACCAAAGGTGAACTGTTTACATTCCTACATGGAAAGACAATATTTGTAACTCTTAAAACATTTCAGTATCTGGGTAGTTGGTGAGACCACAACAGATGTACACACACACACACATGCACACACGCACACACACACATGTACATGTGTGCACGCACACACACATACACACAAGCATGCACACACAGAGACAGAGAGCACAGAGTGAATTGAATAGGATGGGACCATATCTTAAAAGAAATTAAGGTAAGTGGTGAGAGAGAAATGTAGTGGGAGGAGAGAAGGTGAAATGGAATGGGGTTAATTATATCTCATTCAAGAGGCAAGCAGGAAACTTTCTAGTGGAGGGAAAAAGAGGAGAGCTGAGAAAAAAACATGAAGTTTACCCCCATCACATTCGACTAAAGGAAGAAGTAAAATGCACACGCATTTTGGTATGAAAACCTATCTTACAATACAGAAAAATGGGGAAGAAGGAGATAAGCAGAGAGGAAGGGATGATGGAAGGGAGGGCAATGGAAGAAGGGAGCAATTTAAGGTCAACACTCTTGGGGAGGGACAGGATCAAAAGACAGAATAGAAACAATGGGGGGCAGAATAGGATGGAGGGAAATAGTTAGTCTTATACAACACGACTGTTATCGAAGTCATTTGCAAAACTACACAGATAGAGCCTATATTGAATTGCCTGCCTTCCCAAAGGGAATGGGTGTGGAGGGAGGGATGGGGAGAATTTGGAACTCAAAGTTTTAGGAACACCTGTTGAGTATTGGTAATTAACTGTATTGTAAATACAGTTAATGGGGAATAGAAAGTCATCTGGCCCTACAGGACAAAAGAGAAGATGGGGACAAGAGAAGGGAGGGATGATAGAAGAGAGGGCAGATTGGTGATAGGGAAAATTAGAATGCTTGGTGTATTGGGGTGGGGGAAGGGGAGAAAAGGGGAGAAAAGTTGGAACCCAAAATTTTGTGAAAATGAATGTAAAAAGTTAAATAAATAAATAATTTTTTTTAAAAAAAAGAAAAATTGAACATTTAGCAATGAATTACAAATTTTTTCTTTCATCTGCATCATTACAATAACCTTGTGAGATCAGTACTGTAGGAGTTACTATCATCCTCACTTTTATGCAGAAAGAAACTGAGACAGAATAAAGTTAATTGACTCATCCATGGCCACGTGGCTAATAAATATCAGAGGCAGGATTGGAATCCAGGTCTTCCTGACGTCAGTGATAGCATCTTACTCTCCAGGAAGCATTACAATTTGGCAAAGATTAAGGAAGGAGATTCATGGCATTATCTGCATGAAGCAAGCTGCCCTGAGGGTCCTGGTTATTTTTAGATTAAACCTACCCTGAAAGCTTGTCTTTTTATTATTTCCTCTTATCCTTGTCTCTCTCAGGCCTATCTTTTGGCAGTCCTGCATTGTTTATTTTTATTTATCTCAGGTGTGAAGGGGAGATGATGGCAGGTGCTTATCTCCAATTACTTGATATATGCCTTGTTTGATAAACCCCAAATAGAGGTGACAAAGGTTTGGACATGACTGAAATGACAAAATCCCAACAGCCACAATCTTGTTTGTACCAGTGATTTGCATGCCTGTTGTGTCCCCCATGAGACTGTGAGCTCCCCAAGAGCAGGGACTTTGTTTTTTGCCTTTCTTTGCTTCTCCATGTTCAGCACAGTTGTTGGCACAAAGTAGGTGCTTAATAAATGCTTGTTGAGCTGACTTTGTTCAACAGCTATTGAAGACAAAAAGATGAGCCTGCAACTGTCCTGCATTTTATAAATGCTCATTGAAGGGACATTCTTAGTGATCAGAGAGTGATTGAACCAACACTTGACTTATATACTTTCTCTCTTTCTATTCCTATTGCCATGTTTTATTGAATATATTATTCTAGAAGGCAGTAGGGAGTCATTGAAAGGCTTTGAGCTAGAGCATCATATGATATGTAGTCATAAAGACAATTCTGGCAGTAACTGAAGGATAGATTGTAGGGGGGCATGAGGAGGTAAGGTGAAAGGGGCTGCTTAGGGGATTTTGGTAATAATTCAGGCAGATGGTCAGGAGGGCCTGTGGGGAGGTGTTGGGGGAAATGGTGAGAAGAGGGAGCCAGATGTCAGAGAAGTCTCAGGGTAGATTAGATGGACATTGTAGATATTGGTAGTTTTGAAGCTTTTTACAGACAAAGCTAAAGCTCTACCCCTCTCACGCTGTGCTGATCTGTTTATTAGTTTTATAGGAGTAGTTGAGGCACACAAGTGCTATGCAGAGTTTTTATTTCAAGATAAAAACGATTAGAAGAAAAAAGGTTCCAAGGCAAGCCATTTCCCCTTAATAAATAAGGATAAATCGATCACCACTTGAATCAGTTTGACCTGTTAGAGATTGAAAATGGCCTTTGAGGTTGGTAGGGGGCTGTAGTGACTAAGGGGTTGACCTTGCAGTTCTGAAGACACTTCTGATACATACTGGTTGTGTGACTGTGGGTAAATCACTGAGCTCTCAGTGTCTCTAGGAGACTGCTTAAGACCAAATTACCGTGTTTTCCATGTGCATTGGGGGAGGGAGTTTCCACACTGGGATATCTCTATGAATTTCTATTGAAATGACAAGTTGAAACAAAATACACACACACACACACAAACAAACATACCACAAAAAACCTAGTCTATGGCTATGTGAAATAGTATAAATAAATGTAGGGCTCTGTAAGCAACCCTAGCACTTAAAACCCTTTATCTCTTGACTCCCAGTCACTCCCCTTTCTGAGTGTCACCTTCTGGGCAAACTGGATGACAAAGAGCTCCCCCAAATCAACTCTTATCTTCTACCTCCTGAATTCTTCCTAAGGCTTTCATCTTTCAGACAGAAAACCTATTCCTTCCTTCCCCTGAAATCCTTCCTCCAAATCTGGGCCTTCAGTCAAAACTCAACTCCTGTGCCAACACCTATGAGAAGACTGCCCTGATCTCTCTCCCCACCCTGAAGGAGTTAATTCTCTTTCCTTCCTCAGTTTCCCTCTTGATAGACTTATTTGCTTGCATACCAGTTCTCCACCCCACCCCCAGGGGAAGCTGAGCTTTTGAAAAGTAAGGTCTACTTCCATTTTTTGTCTGTATCCCCCAACAGTAAGCATAGTATCTGGCATACAGTGGGTACTTAATATTTGTTTAACTATATTGACTTCTCAGGTCAAAGACTCAATTCAGAGGAAAACAGACTACTATAGACTGTAAGATGAAATACTGAACCCTAGAGAGATGTTATAAAATAATCAGGTCATAAGATCCCATGGAGATTTTCTAACATCACTATAGAAGGAGTGCTTCATTCGCTTCTTTGGTCTGAAGGACATGTTTGGGTGGATAGATGTTCTTAGAGCTGACCACGTCCTTGATCTCTGTTGACATTCAGTGTAATGGATGCAAGGAGAGAGGAAGCTTAGAGAACTCAGCAAATTCTCCTGGTTCTCAAGGCATCTTTTACCCAGATTATCCAAGTACATGAGAGGCTACATGGAATAATGGAGAGAAGGCAAACCTTAGTTGGAAAGCTGTGGGTTCAAGTCCTGCCTAGAATATGTTCTAGCTGTAGGCATATGAGTATGCCATTCTTAAAACTATTGGCTACAAATGAGTTGCCAATCTGCATCAGGGTAGGGAGTTTCCATGCTGGGAATTCTCTCCATTGATGAAATGACAGATTCAGACCCCCTAAAAAGTCCAGTTGAGGATATCTGTGTATATCTAGCGCCTCTCTTCCACATATCCACTAAATATTAATAAGTGATAATCATAACTACTATTTATATAGTGCTTACTATGTGCCAGACACTGTGTTAAGTGCTTTACAAATACTATCTCATTTAATCTTCCCAAAACCAGGAGTAGGTGCTATTATTATACCCATTTTACACATGAGGAAACTGAGACAAGCAGAGGTTAACTGACTTGTCCAGGGTCACACAGCTAATAATATTCTGAGGCAATGTTTGAACTCAGATCATCCTGCCTCCTGGCCCAGCTGACTTGGTTTTCCTAAAACACAGGTGTAACCCTGTTCCTTGCCTCCTCCAGCAGTGGCTTCCAATTACCTTTAGTATCAAATCTATAGCCCACCGTTCATTTAAAACCCTTCACAACTCAGAGCCAATCTGCCTTTCCACTGTTGTTTTACATCAGACAGACTGCTTTTATTCTTCATTCATAACACATTTCCTGCCCCTGTGTTTTGTAATGGATATCCCCCATACCTAGACTCATCCTTTCTCAAACCCATTTTGTAGAAACTCATTTCTTTTAAGGCTTAGCTCAAGTAAACCTTTCTAGATGAAGCCTTTTCTGACTCCTCTAACACACCTTCCCCTCTAGCTATTAGTGTCTCTATGATCTATTTTGCATTGTTTTTGATAGACTATTGCACAGTGAAAAGAATGAATAAAGCTGTTAGATGAAGTGACCTCCAAGATCCTGTTTAGGTCGAATCCTAGCTTTCTTGTAATAAGAGTTTAAGGACTACCTGCTCCCTTGGGGTTTGGGATCCATGCAGAGAGATAAACATTCCCTGTTCAGCCTTGAAAGTAATTTGAGAATATCATGATCTTTGATCTAGGGGAAAGAATGGAGTTATGCTCCAGAGTTCTCAAAGAGAAATTCTCTCTGTGAGAGAGACTGAGAGGAAGAAGGAGGACTTTCAAAGGGAGGCTGGAAAGAATAGGGAGCACAGTAGAAGCAAGTGAAAGGAGAAAGAAAACAAACATGGGCCTGAGCTATGGTAGACAAAAGATTTGGAATAGGGCCACGAGCCTCTCTCAATGATGCCAAATGTTAGGAATTTTCCAAACTGGGGGCTCGAGCTGTTAAAATTGCACTTCTAACTTTTTTGCTGAATTTAAACTCCGTAAAGCAAACATCCTTAGAGGCTGTTATATTTCTCCTAAGCTAAAAACAGACGTTTTAGAGAGTTAATTGTTATAGCAGGATGTGGCTAATTAAATATCCAGAGTCAAAAAGGGATAATAAGGAAAATGTGGACTACACCATCCCCAGAAACACCCACAGTCACCGGCGTTATACTATACTCCTACCTATATGTTTTCTCTCCTAGCCAGACTATAAGTCCCTGAGGGCAAAACCATTTCACTTTCATTCATCTTTGTATCTTTAGTACATAGGACAATGCTTGGCACATTAAAAATGAAAAGTTCTTCATAAATGTTCATTGATGAATTGATCTGGTCAATCTGGTGCAAAGAACTTTCTTTTCCTTCCTCCTCCCCAACTCCCACTAATGTGGCACAATAAAAAAAAAAAAAAAAAACAAAAACCAAAAGCAACAGCAAAAAAGCATTGGCTTTGAATCAGAGAACCCAGGTTTTAAATCTAACTCTTTATGATCTGGGCTATCATGTTAATTCTCTGGTCTTCAGTTCTGTCATCTGTAAATTGGGTATGTTAGGATAAATGCTTTGTGAGCTTCTTAAATTCTATGAATAATTTGTCGTTTGAAGAAGATGCTAAAATTCAAGGTCATACAAATTCGAGGTTGGCACAGTGACAACTTTAGCCAAAAAGTCTTTTGAAGTTATGGGTCTTTCTCCTCTTCTATTTGGGGACTCCAAGAGTTAAAATGCCTTTCTGGTTGAACAAGTAATTCTCACAACTTGTCTTTTCATTTCAACTTTGATGGAAATGATTAACTCTTTTGGATTGGCTAGTGAGGCTTGTAATCTATTACACTCATGTTTCAAGTTTGATTGGCAACATTCTAAGTCCTGGCCACAGACACTGGGATGTCAGAGTGTTTATAATCTTGTGGGTTGCCAGCAATGTTGGAAACTTCTGAGAGGAATAACTTTGGGCAAATCTGCAAAAGCTGAATGTCACATTGTTTAGGCTTTGAACAATATATGATGATGGGCTTCCTCCTTATTTCTCCGAATGCACAGCTTAGCTATCAGAGGCACTTGTAGAAAACTTAGAACTTGACATGCCACCTCTTGTCTTCATCTTGATGCCTATCTTTCTTCAGTTTGTCATCAAGCTTGGAAATCTCTCCTCCATCATTTCTGCCTAAGAGGATCCATGTGGATGCTTCAAGTGGCATCTTTGACTTAGATTTTTCTGGATTCTTCTATATTAGTGATCTTTACCCTTTAAAAATTACTTTGTATGCATGGAATCAGACTGACCCATATCAACCGGCAGTGAAGGAAGTGCTGACAGACACATGCTATGAAGGTATATGCAGATTTGACTTTCCAATCTCCATGCTTGCCTAAGCCTGGATAATGTGGCACAGTGCTGAAGGTCAGTCTTGAATTCAGGAGGACTTGGGTTCTAGTTCTGTTCCTGACTGTTTCTAGTTGTGTGACTGAAGACAAATTAACCTCTTAGTGCCTCAGGCAACTGTGGTCCTATGAATTGTTGAAGGAAGTTTTCATGCTAAGAGTTCTATATATTAATGAAGTCCCAGCAAAAAAAAACATGCAGGGTTGGGGATTGTGTTTATTTATATACAGAGCATTCCCTGCCACTCAGAAGACAAGGAGACTCTTCTGTTTCTGTCAGTTTTCCTCAAGGCCATAGCACAGATGGCTGGATGGGGCTGGGTTCGTTATGGCAAATGCTTACCAGAACAGGAGCACTGGGAGAGGAGGGGAGGGGAAGCTGGAGCCAGTCCAGGAGCATCACATGAAGATGAATGGGGAATATCAAAACTGGTAGCAGAGGGATGTCAAACGAAAATAATCTGGAAGCACTGAGCTACGTTATATAGAATACACAATAACACCTTCAAATCAACTCTTGGGATACAAAAGCAAAAATGAAACAGTCCTGTGTTCAAAAAGTTTACAGTCTCTTTAGAGAACTGACAAGAATAAATGTGTAAACTGATAGTCTTCCTCTTTCCCTCCTTCCCTCCCTTCCTTTTTCCTTCCTTCCCTCCTTCCCTTTTCCTTTCTCTTTCATCCTTTCACCCTTTTTTACCCTTCCTATCCCCTCCCATCCCATCCCATTCCATTCCTTCTCTTTGCTCTTTTTTTTTGCAGATTTATCTCTTAATTATTATTTTCTTGGACAAATGTTAAACTTATTCTGTAGCCTGTGAACACCCAGTGATCATAAGTTTAGCAAAGAGGCAGAAAATATTGAGGAGTTGGAAGAAAATATATTAAGGCTAATCCACATGTAGGAAATCATCAAGTGATACCATATCTGGAGAATCAAAAGTGCCACATTTCATCACCACAACAAATAATAGAAAATACTCTTCTTTCAACTTGATGTAATGAGGAAAATCAGTAATGTATAGTTGATGGTCAAGCGAATGCTTTCTCTAATCCCATACTCAAAGTACTACATTGGTGTTACAGCAGAGGATATCCATTGTTTCCTTCATTTCAAATCCTGCCTTTGATGAATGTTTACTAACTGTGTTATCTTGAACAAGTCCCTTGATCCCTTTGGGCCTCAATTTTCTTATCTGTAAAATAATAGGATTGGATTAAGTTGCCTCTAAGGTACTTGTTGGTCCTAAACCCATCCTCTAAATACTCTTCAATTCTCCAGTGTCCTTAGAGGTCTTGTGAATATTCATCATGAAATCATATAAATTTTCCCTGGAATAATGTAGAGATCATGCTTGCTCATCATGGGAGACTCATTCAAGATATAACTTAGTTTGATGAATTCTAACAGATCATAGGATCATAGATTTAGAACTGGCAGGGGCCTTTGAGGTATCTAGTATAACTCTCATTTTGCAGATGGGAAACTCAACAAGGTCCTGAGAGATAAGGGGATTTGTTCTTGTTACAGAGCAGAAGAATCAGGCTTCAGACTGGAGTTCTAAGACTCCGTGTTTAGATTTCTTTCCACTTTACTATGTTGTTTCTTGAGACATGATAATTTGGAAATTCCATTTGATTTTGGGGTTGAAACATCATTCATCAAAGCAAGAGCTCAATTTTCATAGAATTGCTGAATGTACAGTTTCTCTCTGAATTCTTGTTGAAAAGTCTTCAGGTTTTCTTTAGTGCAATATTGACTTAAATTGTCTTGTAAACTGTTTTTGTGTGGTTCCATTTTATGGGACATTCCAGTCAACTGGAATCCATGCTATTTTCCCATTTTACTACAGTCGTCACCCCTCTCCAGCAAGGATTTATGCCTTCTTCTAAATTTATGGGACCCCTTTACAACTCCTGCTAAAAGAAAAAATAAGTTAGGTTACAATTAATCCCCTTAGAGATACTTTATGAAATTAGTGGTGACTCAGTCCCTTCCTTTACTACAGTCTGGGAGGCCTTAAAATGTAATTTAAGAGGTGAGATTATAAGCACTTCCTCATTCAGGAAAAAGCAAGAGGAAGAAAACAAGTCTCAGGAAATATAAAAGCTGGTGAAGAATGATTATTCTGCGGTCATTGTGAAGGGAGGGAGGGGAGAATATGTGAGTTGTGTACTTTTCAAATAGATAATGGCAGCTTACTAGGTCATAAATTCAAATGCTCCCTTATAGAGTGGGACAGTTTGAATTATGAAGAATCTTCCTGAGCCATGGGTTAATCTTTCTCTTGCTGCTTTGCAGGGACACCAAATGAAAAAGGACCTTTAGCAGGAGATGGGGAGCTACAGGATTATAAGGAATATAAAGAGTCCATTAAAAAGACAATTTGCACTTTGGAAAGAAAGGGACAAGGCAAAAAAGGACAATGGCAGGACAAGATCAGAATGGGCAATGGGCAATTAGAAGAGATAGTCAGCTATTTACAATAAATGTCTGTTAGCACCCTCTCCACTCCATCATCTCTTTCCCTTCCAGGTATCTCTGAGACTAACATGGGGCCATTGTTCCTTATAGCAGGCAACCAGGATTAGAAGGCTTAGGGCTATTCAGTTAAAGAAAGTGCAGAATTAGTTGAGTAGTTGTCTTTTAAGTTAAGATCAGTCTGACTAGGGTAGTTTATAGTAACCTAGAGTATTACAGGATATGGATTTGGAGTCAGAAGACCTAGGTTCAAATTTGAATTCTATTTCTTCCTACTTTTGTGCGTTGGGCAAATGACTTTGGTTCTCTGGGCTTCCTTGTCTGAAAAATGAGACAATTGGACTAACTGACTTCTAACGTCCCTCCCAGCTGTGGGCCAAGAATTCTCTGATTTTGAATTGGAAGGATAGAAAACATCTGTCTCCCCAGAGAATAAAAGAATCTTCTTGTCAGATGAGCCTCTCATGGCTCGTCCTCTCTCTTCTGTCCTCCAAGGCTGATCAAGCATCCTCTTGGGGTCATGCTCTCTGTTGCAGAACTGCTAAAATGAGTGATACTGATATAAAAGGTACCTTTAGGTAACATACATACATTTTAGCTAGGGAATTAGGTTGAGGAGCTAATTAATGCCTTGGAACAAAGGATCCATTGACAATTTCAGGCACCCAAACCAGTCAACAGGAGGAGTATTTTGAAGGGGCAATTCTTTCAGTGGCATTAGACCAAATGGATGACCACTTGATTTATTTGTGTGCTTCTGAAGATTCATAATAATAGCATTAACAAGGTCAACACCAACACAATCACAACAGCTGAATTTATATAATACTTTCAGCTTTGCAAAGCACCTTAGACATTTCAAAGGTTACTTCTAGCTATAAATCTGTGATCCTATTACAGCAGGTATGTCCCCCCTCCACATACTCCAGAATGGTGGTCAACTAAGGGATTTAGGAGGCCAGCTTATGGCTTTGTACGACTCCCCTGCTGAGCATCCCCTGATAGCAGAGCTTGAAGAAACATGCGTGTGTGCTAGGTAATACATTGGGTAGAAGAGTGTAGGTTTCTATTGGTGGTTCTCTTGGATATAACCCTTCCCAGTAGGAAAACATGATCTCAGTGAAGGGTAGAGCAGGGCTGTGACATGATGGCACCAGGAGGGGTGACTGCTTTCATGGAGATTGGAGACAAGTTGAACTTGTACCAAGGCCCCCAACTTTGCTTCTTTTCTGTGTTTTTCTCTTTATGAACATTAAAAAATCTGGAGAAACCATCCCATTGGCATATCCTATCCCAAAGATGCTGCTGCTGTAGTGTGTCCCAGAGAGGTAGTGACTGACAGCAAGGGAAGTCCTGCTCTGGACTATTTGGCTCCTCACCAGAAGAGAAACTGCAGGAGGACAGTTAAGTCCAACTGTGCGATCCGATGAGTTTCAGTGTGGTAATGCAAAGACTTGTGAAGCTGGCCTGCTGCTCCTTGGTGAGGCCTGCCTACCACATGCCCTTCTGCAGGTCATAGCAGCAGTCATAAGTAAGCTGCTAAACTGTTTTCTAATCATTCTATCATGTATGCTGATTCTTTTAACCTAAGTCTCTTCTATTGAGAAGCCAGTTGTCTTGTAGCAGTGAACTCAATGTACAATTGTATGGCTGGACTACAGACTAAAGAGCAGTGTGGGTTGCAAACTTGGTAGGGACCAGACCACCCATTGCCTCCAGCCAATACACTAGTACCCAGTGTGCAGTCCATGACTGTAAATTCAGTAGGTATATGCATGTTTGTTGAACAAGTGGATAATTGTATGAATAAGTAAGTACAGTGTGTGGGACTGGTGGAGTGAAGCCTACTTTTACCAGCCAAAACTATTTATCCAGAGCTGTAAGAGGGGTGGTGGGGGAGAGGAAGAGAGGCATTAATATGGTGCAGGCTGAGTTGATTTCTCCACATGTTGTCTCAGGACTACCATCTCCATCCCTTGGGTGTTAAGAGCCTCTTCTGGCAGTGCCCATAGAATGGGGACAGGAAGTGATCCTGGGAGAGGATGAGTGGGCTAGATAAAGGACTGGGCGATGTTGGGAAGAAGACAGGAGGGCGCAGGCCACCAACTCCACTTGTGGTTAGGCAATCCTTTGTTACAACCCCCTCCACCTTTTTCCTGTTTTTATTGGGGGCATTGCTACTTACACCTTTACCCACAGTCTAGCAGTGGTACTCTCTACCCATCATGCCTCCAGTGATTCCTTTATTCAGCTTGCTGAGAAAGAGCCAATGCACAGACCACAAAAACTGGGCCTCAGCCTGGTCTAACACAAGAGCAGCCCTGTTCCAGAGAGGGATGGATGGGTGTGCCCAGACATGGAGGGTCCTGTCTTTAGAAAAGAGACAGACTAAATTGGCCAGACTCGGCCCAACCTGACTCAAGGGAAGCCCTGTTCCAGAAACAGATGGACAGGTGTATCCAGACGTGGAGGGTCCTGTCTTTAGAGGAGAGCCAGGCTGAGCTAGCCAGAGTCAGCCCAACCTGACTCAAGGGAGGCCCTGTTCCAGGAAGAGATGGATGGGTGTAGCCAGACATGGAGGGTCCTGTCTTTAGAGCAGAACCCATCTAAACTGGCCAGACATTTAGGAAAACATACCCTTTGGCCTCTTCACTGTACCTTTTGAGCACAGAGAGTTCCAAGGGTCTGTTGGATTATTCTTAGGTAGACAAGGAAAAGACCTCCAACAGGGCATGGGAAGGAGGGGACAGTGATTCTCTGCCCTAGCTGGCATTCCTATCACGAGGGAAAGCTTGGAAAGTGCTTTGCCTCCATTAACTTTGTGTTTACACACTCCTTACAACCTCAGCTCTTGGACCTTATAGCTTTTTCTCCCTAAACCTCTATCCTCTTAGACCTGGATTAATTTTGAAGGCCAGAGTTCTAAATCTGGTGCTTGTGTTCTTGTTACAAAAGAATAAAAAAAAGAAACTTACAAAGTGATCTCATACCCATTTTACAGATAAGGAAGCTAAGGCTCAAAGACATTCAGTGACTTGCCCAGGGTCACCCAGCTAATAAATCCCAGAGCTAATATTCTCACCCAGACTTCCTGACTCCACCAGGTTTGCCTCTTCTCAGCCTCTCTGGTGGATCATTAAGATAATTGCACCTACATAAACTGGTTGCAGGCCTTGTCAATGTTCAAGATGGAGCAGGAACAAGATGTGTTTGGGCAGATAGCTGTGACCTGCTGACCTATAAAGCTGAATCTGAGAACTGTAGTTCCAAGCTCACTTTTTGATGGAATAAATTCTAATTTCTAAAAGGTAGAGTGTTGTGAAGTGGGTACCAACAGTCATAAAAATTAGAAATTTGTGGCCAACAGAGTTTGCAGTGGACTGCAAGAGTCATAGCAGCTAACACTGTGATTTGACAGGTAAAAACTGTGCTATCCTAGGCTGTAGCAGCAGAGGTGGGGAGAGTACAAGACCCCAGGCAGAGCACATTTGGAATATGTTTCCTGGTCCTAGGCCCCAAATTCCACAAAGTATAACTGGATTGTGCAGTCCCCAAGGGGAGCAATTGTCTTGTCCCTTTTTGTACCCCTGGGGCTTAGCATGGTTTCTGGCACATAGTAAGTGCTTAATAGATGTTGGATATTGACTGATTGAAGAGCATATGGATACTATCCAGGTAATGGGTAGGGAGCAGGTTCTTGGGTTCTTGGCACAGAAGGACTAGTTGAAGAAGCTGGAGGGGGTAGCTGTAGTGCGGAAGGCAAATGGGGAGAGAGGAGTTTCTTCAAGTTAATAAGTCAACAAGAATATTTCAGCCCTTTCATTCACTAGGCACAGTCCTAATTGCTGGGACAGAAGGAGAGATAAAAAGAGTTCCTTCCCTCGAGGAGATCTCATCCAAATGGAAGAGAGAACATGTAAGCAACTAGACAGCCAGTGAGATGCACGCTGGGGATTGCTTTGTGAAGGGAACAAGGAAGCTGATGTCACATGGAGACGGCTGGGAAGCCAAGAAGGGGATAGGTCATGAAGGGCTTCAAAAATCATAAGGAGGATTGCACATTGTATTCTGGAGATAATGGGGAGCCATTGGAGTTCATTGAATAGTTGTGACATGGTCAAGTCTGCCCTTTAGGAAGACAACTTTTGCAGCAGAGTGGAGGATAAACTGGACTGGGAAGAAGCAGAGAGCCCAACCACCAGACACCTGAACAAATAGTCCAGGGATGGTGGAAGTAACAGAGGAGAGAAAGGAGTGTTGAGGATGGCACCCAGACTAGAAGTCTGAATGACTCGAAGGATAGTGGCTTGATTTGTAATGTGGGAAGTTAGGAAAAGGAGGGGTTAGGAGAGAAAAGAGAATGGGTTCAGTTTTGAACACATGTAACTTGTGATGTCTACAGAATACCCAGTTTTGGATGGCCACGAAACAATTGGAGATTTGACTCTGGAGGATAGAGAAGTGAGGACTAGACAGGTAAATCTGACAGTCATCTGCACAGAGATGCTAATTGACTCTGTGGGAGCCCATGAGATCATCAAATGAAGTAGACTAAAGGAAAACAGAGAGGGCCCCAGGACAATCTTCCGGGAGATCCATAGAAACTTGAATAGAAATCCAGCAAAGGACACTGGAAAGAGTCAGTCAGACAGGTAGGAGGAGGACCAGGAGAGAATATAATCAGGCTCAAAACCTTAGAGAGGAAAAAGTACCCAGGAGAAGGAGGTGATGGACAATGTCAACAATTGCAGAGAGGTCCAGAGAATGAGGATTGAGGAAAGACTATTTGATCTGGCAACAAAGAAATCCAGATTCGAGGTTTAGAAAAGACGAAGAGAAGACCATTCAGTTTGGCAGCTAAGAAATCATTAGTAACTTTAGAAAGAGCACTTGCATTTGAATGAGGAGGTTACCAACAAGCCTCAAGGAGGTTTAGAAAAGACGAAGAGAAAGCAGAGACTGATTACAGATAGTTTTTCCAAGGAGTTTAGCAACATATTTGAAGACCTGTCTCATGGAAGAGGGCTCAGACTTGTTTGGTCTGTGGGTCCATATTGTTTCCTTCAATAAAATATTTAGAATGTTTCCTTCAATAGTATGTTCTCCAGAACCCACCACAATGGATGACACTTAGTAGGTGCTAAGCAAATGCCTGTTAATCGATTGGCTGATGGATATCTACATTGATGGACAGTGTCCACATTGGTAAAATCCAAGATGATTTCAAGTGCTGAAGTGTTATATTATTTTCTTCTACACTAGACTGTAAGTGTTGAGTGAAAGGCTATCCTCTGTGACTTTGGCAAAATAGCAGCTGACATTTATATAACAATTTATCCACATTATTTTATTTGAATCTCCCCACAACCTCAGGGGGCATAACTATTCTTCAGTTTTTGAGAACATCAATGACATTAGGACTGAGTGATGTATTGATTTGTGCATGAATTGGATTTAAGTGAGGTGGAGATATACAAATCATCAACTTCATTTACCTCCAGAGTCATCTAAGTCCAGTGACAAGATAAAATTCAGGGCAACTGGCATCAGCCTGGGATGCAGTGGATGACCTTGGTGTCTTCAGTGTCTTACTAAGCTGTCTACAACCTTCAGATGCCTTCGTGACTGATGTTACAAAATTCTCATTACTCATTCCATCAGTAGGCTTTCCCCTAACTCACCAGTGGGTTAAAGTCTGTAGGCTATCTCAACCTGGTTTAGCTCTTCTGCTAAGGGTGTGGCCATTGTGTAGTCTAGAGTATAGGCCAGATACAATGGGTAAGTATCATTATTTTACAGATGAGAAAACTGAGGCTTAGAAATGCAATTTGTGTAAGATGGGATTTGAACTTGAGTCTTTCTTGACTTTAGAGCTAGTGTTAAATCTATCATATCTATCATATGACACTACCTCTCTATCTTCCACAGGGCCTGGTGTACAATTAGGAGCATATAATCAATGCTTAATAAGTATCTGTAAACTCAGTGTCAGGTTCATGTGAATTATTTTCAGAACCACTCTGCTTTACTACATTACTATACATATGCTTTCCTGATGCTCTCCAAACATGATATCAAAACGATGTAACAATAGTGGCCACCGGAATGTATTTCAGGGCTTCTACCTCATCACGTTTCTACTTTATCTCACGTTGCCCGTAATAACCCAAATGGTTTTATCATGCCATTTCCAGTAATCTCTACTTTTAGCCTATATTTCAGATACAGCTCTCTCACATGAATTTAGCCCTTCTACTTTCAACTTTGGCAAGAGCTCAGAAAAGTGTGAGGTAAGGGGTGGAAGATAAAAACAGAAAATGATGAAAAGATAATTATATTCCTGACTTGACTAAAGTAATGACTCTAAGAACTGATAGGGTGAGGATGTCATGAATCATGTAGAAAAAAACAGCTTCATATTTAAGTGGCTAACCACAGAAAACTGGATGTAAACCAATTAGCTTTTGAGAGACACACATAGAATCCACAAGTGCACATCATGCAATTTTTTTTAAAACTACTTACCTAGGTAGGAAGGAGGGTAAGAGATAGTAATTGGGCAATGTGACTATGAAAATAACTAGAATGTGACCATGTGTTGGCAAGGTGTTAAATTGTGCCAAGGGGAAAAAATACTGTCATCCACTAAAGAATACTCAGTGTGTTACCTCGTTTAAAATGTTTCTTTGCTTGAGTCAGACTCATTAGTGATTTGAGATTTTACAAAATAAAAAATGTCCCCAAATCCCTTCCTCTCATGAGAGATGCAGGTGTTCATAATCATGTGTGACTTTGGGAAACTTAGCCCTATCTTACCTTCAATTTCCTCATTTGTAAAGTGAGGGAATTGTACTAAATTATCTCGAAGTTTGACTCAATTAGAATGAACTCCTTTACAAATACCAAGGAAAAAAAAGTGCAGGTGAGCTACACATATACCTTGGATTTGTACAAAAACTTTTTAATAATGAAGAGTGAAAATGAGCAGTACCAAGAGAAGATTGTACATAGTAACAGAAGTATTGTGTTAAGAATGACTTGGAGTGAATAAGTTATTTTGACTTATAAATAACCCAATTAACTACGAGGGACCTATAAAGAAAGATACTGTCTGCCTCTAGAGAAAGAATTGAAAAAGAAAAGTATGTATAAAATGATTTTACACACACACACACACACACATACACACATACACACATGTCTAATGGTAGCCAGCAGGATGGGGAGATGGAAGAGGAAAAAAAGGGAAAAAGAAATTTGAATGATGACTTTACTATGTATATAAAAGGGATAAAAAATTATACATAATAGTTTTGTAATTTCATGAACAATCATCTTTTTTATCATTCTGTGTTATGGAAATGCTGGTTTTATTCTATAAATGAAAAATGTGTTCCTCTAGGCATGGAAATAAATAATAGAAGGTTATATGTGAATACATTAAGAGATTTACTAGCATCTTGAAATCAAGGTTGAGTGCAAAGAACACATTTGAAGTGATTCATATCTATGCCATACCAGTCAATATATACTTTCAGAACTCTAGAACAGACCATATCAGAGCTGGAAAGTGTTCTCACAAAATCTCACATATAACTCCAATATGGCAGTTAACATTTTGTCCCTAAAACTGAGGAAGAAGTTGGACAGGCATGCTTAGAGCATAATAATCAGGTAAAAAACTTAGGGAAATACTTTCAGAACAAGCAGACATCATGCGATAGAACAATTTTAAAATCTGGTGGCAGGGGCACATGAATACTTTGTAATCTGGTTCTGACTTCATCCCTCGACTGAAAGTGCCCTCTCCAAAGTCAACAGTGATCTTGTCATTGCCATGTGTAGTGGCCTTTTCTCAATCCTCTTCTTCCTTGACCTCATTTTGCTTTCGACTCTGCCGCCCATTCTCTCCTCCATCTTTTCTCCTAAACTCGCCTTGCTGCTCTTCTGAATGTCCCTATTTCACTATTCTTGTTGAGGATGCCACACACAGTGCTTTAATCATGCCAGTTTGCATCTTCAGAGTCACCTCCAGCTTTCTCATTCATCTTCAGCACATAATCAGATGCCTAAGGATTGGTTTTTCCCTCACAGTACTTTTCTCATCCTTCTCCCTGCCTTCAGTTTTTTTCTTCTTCTCATTTATCCTTCTCATGGAACTGTAGTGACTTCATTTACCACTGTCATTTGTCTTTTATTTTCAAAGAGGATCAATGACATTATGGGGGTTGTCTTGGATTTAAGTGAGGCAGAACTGCACAAAGTCATCAGCATCATTCTCTCTTTCAGTCATCGAAATCCAGTGGCAGGACCAGAGCGCAGTGGATGACCTTGGTGTCTTTCCTATCTGACCAAACTCTCAGCACTCCAGAGAGATCACTTCAGCCATTTTCGTGGTTGTTGGAATAAATTGTTCTCATCCAACCATTTTGCTGGGAAAAATTTGCTTGGACTAGACACCCCTCCTAATTCACCAATGGGTTTGAAGCCTGTCAGTAACCCTTAAGATGTTTCAGCATGTCTGCCAGGATGGTTTTACCAAGGTGTGGCCTCTGTGCATGCTACAGCTTCTTGGAACCACAAGTAAGAGTTGGGTGATAGGTACCAAAGAATGACAAAGTATAAGGATGCCAGAGGTGCTAGTCCTCCCTGAACATATAACAAATATATATGAAATTATTTTTCTGAAAGTTATACAAATTCCTTACAAAGTCCTTATATACTTTTCCACTGGAATAATTTGAGTTGAATACAAACTCCTGTATTTGACATTTCAATCCCTTCCCAAACCTACATTCTCACCTTCTTTTCTGTTATGTGCCTTCATACTATCATCCTGACAAACTGGTCATCTTTCACCCAGGACATTCTATCTCTCGCAAGACTGATACCTCTGCCTAGATTGCATGCCCTTCTCCTCTCCACATGAGAGAATTCCCACTTTCCTTCAAAGCTCAGCTCAAATGTTATCTTCAATATGAAGAAACTCAGCTGCTGGTGACTAGTTCTTTTGTATTTATGTACACATTGTGTATATATTTCTCTGTGTGCATGCCTGTCCAGAGAAAAAGAGGTAAGGGACTACCCTACTTTGCTTTTATCTTTGAAATTACAAAAGTCTGACACAATAGATAATTGCTAATTTTTTTTTTGATATCAGAATTTTTTCTACATTTCAAATGAATGAGTTACTGTAGTACTTTCAGAACACAGCCTGTTTACAAGTTGGTGAGCCATCTGTATTTGCGTAAAGCATTTTGCAATTTAATTATTTTCCTTTTTTTCTTATTACTGCAGTAAATTCCATCTAAAATACATGCAATGGAAAATTGCCAACATATGAAAACCCTCTTAGGCTGGGCAATCATCCTTTTAATCTTTCCTATGGGATTTACAAACATTTAACTTTTTCTTCTGAAGAAGAGCCCAGAGAATCAGCAGTATAGGCACATGGTCACTTGATCTCTCTCTCATTAAAACTACCTTGGCAAGAACCATAGAATCAAGGTGGAGCAGTGTAGACCTGGGGTATCCCGCCATGATGGCCACATCATGCATCTGCCACTTTGGATCCTGATGCTAATGAAACTTAGGATTAATTGAAAGAGGATGAGGCTATGATTGGTGATATTTGTGGACATTCTGGAGGTGACATATGGGCCCAGAGAAAGAATTTGGGCAATGTGTCCTCTTCCCCCAAGTTGTTAGCATGTTTTCTCTCTTCCTTAAATTATGTTGTCTGCTATTATTATATCTCTATCATTTTAATATTATTATATATTAATAAATTAAATTATCTTTAAATATATTCAATTATATCTGTGTGCGCTGTGTATGCTGTCATTGTGCCCCAAGGAGGATGGAAGTTCCTTTTTAGAAAAGTCTCTTTCACTTTGGGATTA
Source organism: Bettongia penicillata ogilbyi (assembly GCA_023548195.1). Classification (NCBI taxonomy): domain Eukaryota; kingdom Metazoa; phylum Chordata; class Mammalia; order Diprotodontia; family Potoroidae; genus Bettongia; species Bettongia penicillata. The sequence continues at coordinate 672,521 of JAJHZJ010000344.1, forward strand.
AAATCTCTAGTGTCTGGCACAGAGTAGGTGCTTGTTACAAATGCTGCTCTTTTCCTATAATTTCACTTCCAATCTTGGGGTTCTCTTTTTTTTGCTACATATGAAGAGTACACTTTTATGAATTGCTATTTTATGAACTCAGAAATGGAGCAAAGAGAAGGGAAGAAAGAAGGGGAAAATAGAGAGAAAGTCTTTCCTGGGATGATGGGGAAAATACTGGAAAAGTAAAAAAAAAAAATTAAAAAAATTAAGTAATGTGTGTGTGGGGAGTGGAGGAGGAGAGGGGGAGGGGGAGAGAGAGAGAGGGAGTGTTTTATTTTTTCACTTTTGTCTTTATAGTACCTTGCACATTGTTGTTCTTCGGCCATTTAGTCATGTCTGACTGTTTGTGACCCCGTGGACCATAGCACAATAATATTGGCCATTTGATTTTCTTGGCAAAGATACTGGAGTGGTTCACCATTTCCTTCTCCAGTGGATTGAAGCAAAGGTTAAATGACTTGCTCAGGGTCACACAGCTAGAAAGTGCCTGAGGCTGCATTTGAATTCAGGTCTTCCTGACTCCAGGTCTAGCACTACCGAGCCATCTGGTTGCCTCTTTTGTTACATATAGAATATACTTAATGGATGTCTAAACTGAAATATGGTTCATAGGCAATTTGTCCCAGTGGAGAGAGTGGGGGATTTGGAGTCATTAAACTTGAGGTCCCAACCTTAGGCACTTATGAGCTGTGAAACCTTGACCAAGCTGTTAAGTCACAATTTTCTCATCTGTAAAATGGGGCTAATAAAAGCATCCACTTCACAGAGCTGTTGTGGGGATTCAATGAGATTTTACATACACACGCATATATACATACATGCATATATACATATGTATATGTGTACATATACAAACTTTTTCTTTAGGCCTTAAAAATTTTATATACAAATCAGGCATTACTATTACCTCAAGCTCTTTCTGCAATAGAATGTAAGTTATTTGTCTTCATTTCCCCAGAGTAGAACTGTGCCCAGGAATTAGTAGTACTTATTGAATGAATGAACAAATGAAAGACATCATTGAAAATGCATCACCACAAGAGAAGATTGTGGTGGGCCAGTCACAAAGGAGGGGAGTAAGGGAAAACAGATGGACAGCCTGAATTTTGCTGTAGTATGGTGAAATATTGGTAGTAACTGCTAAGTCCTCTTCCTAACCACACTATCACTCAGGATATGTTTCCTTAACTTATTCAAAGAATGAGGCTAATACAGCCTTACATACTCAATAGCTTCCCACCTTCCTGGCCTCATTTCTCCTCTGATTGGGGGCTGGAGGCTGGAACCTGAAATACCTCCCTCAGCCATCCTTCACAGAAGCAGACTCTGGAAAGGCAGCTCATCTCCCTCTCCCTCTGCTGCTCTGCTTGGTCTCAACTGCAAAGATGTACCCCCTGGTGTCCCTCACTATTCCTCTCGCTCTGGCTTCCTTTTGTTATGGGTCTTCCCCCATTAGATTGTAATTTCCTAAAGAATAGAGACTTTCTTTTTCTTATGACTATACCTAGCATTTAGTATAATGCCTAACATTAAGCAGGTAAATATTGAATTATTTTCTCATTTTTGGAAAGATGGTAATCTATGTCTGTCTCCTAACTCTTAGCACTGTTTCTATATATGACTAGATGTGTAGTTTAAGCCTCTGAACATGAATTGTCTTATTATTATAAAAATAAATTTATCCTGACAGAACTATCATTTTGGAGTAAGGAGAATAGTCAATTGTTGTGTATTCATTGGTTGACCATCCATGAGACCATTATGGAATGACTGAAATGTGTGCTTCTGTTAGGTTATAGTAAAGGACACACACACACACACACACACACACACACACACACACGACTAACAGCCTAACAGTCAGGCGTCAGGGAGGGAAGTTGACAATGCCACACACCATGAGCATTTGGAAAGCCCTGGAGTGTTCTTCTGAGAGCAGTTTCAGTGATTTGATGACATGTTTCCCCTCACCCCCACTGCTCTACCATTTCCCCCTGCTCATATTTGACCAAACCACAAATAAATGCTGAACCCACCATTTCATATTTCTTCCATTAAGTTCTCTTTCACTTATTTTCCTGCTTATTTGGTGTTCTTATGAATCAAGTGCCTTAAAAGTTAAAGAGGCAAAATAGGTTTGTTTTTTAAATTACTTTCCAAATATTTACATCCTGAAATACATCCTGTGATTACAATTATACTTATCAGCTTTCCATACCAACCAAGATCACCACAACATTAAGCCTTGTTTGGAGCTATAATGGCAATGGAAAAAAAGCAACCACCTTACTTTCCCCTATTTTTGGTCAAAGAGAAGGAACTTTCTCACTTATTGGGCCTAGTCATAAAAGTTTCTTACCTTTAGAAACAAATAGCCCTTTCCCCTCATTTCATAGATGTAAGATCGTTGTGAGTAGGAATCACTGAATCTTTCTATTTGTTTCCTAAAAACCTACTTTTCCTGGTGCCTCAGACAGAGCGTGTGCCTAATAAAGACTTGTTGATCTGATGTGAATGTGAAAGGAAGAGCTAGCTTTACATAGTGTTTGAAGGTTTCCAAACTCCTTACATGCATAGTCTCATTTGTTCTTCACAACAACTCTGTGAAGTAGGTGCTATTACTATCCCTATTTTTGAGATGAATAAGTAGAGGCTGAGAAAAGTCAAATGACTTGCCAGCTTTTATTCCAGTGTTATTTCCTGTAAATACCATCTCTGTGATGCTGTTCTTTCAGGGTGCTATTTTCACTTTTTTCTTTGTAAGCCCCCTGGCCATTAGCATGGTACCTGGCACAAAGTAAAGTACTTAATACGTATTTATTGATGGCTTGATCAGTTGATTACTTGACACCTGCTGCATGAGAAAGTCATTTAGTAGAAACTTTCATAGTAAATTTTGCTGTCCAGAACTGACTTATTGAATGAGAAGATGAGAGCAATAGCTAGTATTCAGGGCTAATTAGCTAAGTAAATGTTGCTGTAATTCTTTCATAAAGTTTAATACATCCCACTAGGGTAAGAGTATGCATTTCTGAACAATGGAGAAAGAATTTCTCTTAAGCATGGGGAACTTTGGATTTCCAGAGTCACAGGATTTCAGAGTTGGAAATGATATTAGAGGTTAACCAGATCAGAGGTGTCAAATACATGGCTTACCAAGACAGGTGTATGCATCCCACAAGACTCCCATATAAGTCAGATTAAAATATAATTGAGAAATATTTAGCAAATAAAAAAATACAGTAAAACATAGCTATAGCTAATACGTGGTTTTATAAGTTAACATACAGCTCTCTGGGATCCTTATATACAGTATATGTGAGTCTGACACCACTGATACAGACCCATCTGCACACACACAGGAATCCATTCTACCACCTTTCCAATTTTAGCTTGAATAACTCCAGCAAGGGGGAAAGGTCCTTAGTCAGCCCATTCCACTGGACTGGTCCAGCTCAAGTTGTCAGTTCCATGAAATCTCAATCTTATTTTCTGACACTTCTAGCCATTGCTTATCAGTCTGCTCATATTTACAATTACAATTCTGATCAACCACCGTTTAAACTCTTGAAGACAGTCATATGTACCCCATAATTCTTTTTCTGCACCCCTCCCCACAAGGTTCAATGTTTCTTGTATGGCATGAATGAATGAGAAAAAAAGGAAGGTAATTACTATATACCCAGCTAAGTGTCTGAGTGTGAGGAAGGCACAAAGAAGCCAGTATGTGCTCTTAAAGAGCTCTCACTCTTAATGGATTAGCTAGGTCAGTCAACAAAGATTCATTAAATGCATATTTCAGCCCAGGCACTGAGAAAACACCTGGAAAAGGTTTCAGCTGTATTTTGAATGGAGGAGTGCAAAGCCCTTAGTCATGATCTCAAAGTTATTTTAATTCAGGATGATAACCAGGGCATAGCAAAGGGAGTATGGAGACTTGACATCAGACCTGGTTTAGAATTCTGGGTCTGGTACCGCCTATCTTTGTAAATGGAGTAGGTCACTTCTCTCTCTGGGCCTCAGTCTTCATCTCTCAAATTAGATTTGAAAAATGATAACTCTACCTAAATTAATTTACTTATTCAGTGTCATACCATTCAAACTGTTTTATAGAGGTAGAAAAAAGTGCATCATGGTAGACAGAGTGCAAGGCCAAGAGTCAGAAAGATTTGTCTTCCTGAGTTCAAATATGGCCTCAGGCACTAGCTGAGTGATACTGGGCAAGTCACATCTTGTTTGCCTCATGTTCCTCATGTGTAAAGTGAGCTTGAGATGGAAATGGCAAACCACTCTAATGTCTCTGCCAAGAAAACCTCAAATGGGATCACAGAGTCAGATATGACTGAAAAAGTACTGAACACCAAAATAACTGGAAATTGAAGGGATGCCCATGGATCGGGGAATGGCTATACAAGTTGTGGTACATGGGTGAGTTCAGGGGAGACTAGTAACTCTGAGGGCCACTGAGTCTTTCTCAGGGATCCTTTCCACCTTTGGGGTCTACCTGAGCCACCTAATTCTCACCTGTGGCTCCAAGAAGTTGTAGCATGGGCTGTAGTTACACCCCACTAAACCATTTTGCTAGGTTGATAGGCGAGTGATGAAGCAGCAGGTGCGGATACACTGGGAGATGTAGTCGCAACCCTGCCCACAGGTGGCCCAGGCCATAGGGTCATCTTTTCACTGGAAGCAGCAGTGGGATTTGGCAGCCCCCTGAGTGTGTGAGTAGCCCTTTAAGGACTACATTGCTCACCTCCTGGTGTGAGGAAGGGGCTCGAAAGATTCCCTAAACACTTGTCGGCTTGTCTGCCTACCCCTGAACTGATTACCATGGCAGGTCGGGGTCCCACCTTGTGGTCAAAACACAAAAAAATGTACAAAATCTTGTGCAAAGATAATTCCATTCTCCACCAGTTCATGGAATGTGCACACACTTATAGACAACACCAAATTCAGTAGACCTGAAAGATGAACTGCTCTTGTTGCAAGAGAACTCAACAGGTGTCGCATCCAAATAACAGCCCTGAGTGAAACAAGGCTGGGAGATGAAGGCCAGTTTACTGAAGTTGGAGCTAAATACACATTTTTCTGGAGTGACCACAGTGAAGGGAGCCCCATGAGGCTGGAGTAGGTTTTGCAATCAAAACTAATCTTGTCAATAAACTTATATGCCTACCAAAAGGAGTGAATTACATTTAATTGGATAAAATATTAAAAAAATACAACTGGGAGATTAATATTATTGAATGAAATAAACTTTGAATTCCTTTGTAGCTCCAATATCTCATATACTACTATGTTCTATCTATGCTCAGTCAATGAGTGTTTTATGTTCCAGGTTCCTTCTAGCTGACTTTCCACATCCTATGTTCTAAGATCCCATCTTATTTGACTTGACATCAGACCTGGTTTAGAATTATGTCCTTGCATTGCTTCTAGATCTGACATTTGGAAATACTATGGGAATAATCTCTCCCCTTTGGCAGGTCACTTTTTTTAAATTCCCTTTTTAATGAAAAACTGAACTATCCCTGAAATTGCCTGTGGGACCCATCACGGATGATCAGTATAGACTCTGAACTGTTGAGCTTTCGTGGCACAACAGTGACATCCAGTGCTCAAATAAGTTGATCAGAGATGTCCTGAATGTGCAAATACTCATATGTGCAAATACTTATAATACAAAGTCATACAGGCTGCGTTTTAATAAAATAGAATATAATGATGGGTAAAAACAAAACAAGACCAAAGGTCTTTACCAAAGAGGGGTATGGAGAAAGAAAAATAGGTGGAGGAAGAAGTCACTGGACCCTTTTGAACCTCAGTTTTCTCTGTAAAACAAAGGGGTTGGATTAGATGAACTCTGGACTCTCACTCTCAAAGGATAAGGAAGAATTCTGTAGGGAGACCAGTGAAAGAGAAACATTCTAATTGTAGGAAATAATTTGAGCAAAGCCACAGCAACAGGAAACCCAAGGAGTCTTTCTTCTGAGCTCAGTGGTTAGCTAAGTTTATCTTTGGCTTTGAATACATAAAACATAGTAGCAGGAGATTAGGATGTATAGGCATAGTGATGCCAGATTGAGGAGAGTTTCAAATATCAGGCAATGATTTTACCACTTTTTGGTAGGCAATAGGGAGACATTGATGATTATTGAGCAGAGAAGTGACATGTTAGAATAAGGGAGAATATATTAGCAATAGTGTGAGGGATGGGTTGGAAAATAGAAAGAATGGAGACAGGGATTCCACTAGGAAGCATTCTAATAAACAAGACTGATGGTAATGAGTACTTCTACTAGGTAGCCAAGAGGAAAAGACAAAAATGGAAAAAAAGTAGCAGAGGTAGAATGGCCAGAACTTAGCAACAAATCATTGATCAGTAATTCCAAAGAAAGAAGACTAAATATTATATCAAGAAAAAGTGGAGACCAAAGTAGGAACAGGGTTTTTGGGAAAGGTTTTAAGCTTAGTTTTGGACACATTGACTTGGAGATAGATAGTGGGGAGGGGGGACTTGCAGACAAAGTCATTCTATAGGCAGTGGCAGAGGTCAGAATAGAGATCCAAGTAGGGGAGGAAGTAGGGCTTCAGACTATGGTGCAGTGGAAAACTTCTAGAATACATTAAAGGGATGGCTGGTGCCATATTACGGGAACACTTGGTTGAAGGACTTAGAAATTTTTAGCTTGGAAAGCAGGATGATTGAGGGGTTATAACTGTCTCCAAGTCCTGAATTGCCAGCTGCCTAGTAGGCATTTTGAATTGGACATCTCCCAGGTATCTCCAACTCAATATGTCCAAAGCAGAAGTCATTACCTTAATCTCCAATCTACTCCTTACTGAACTTTGTTATTTCTGTTGGGGGTACCATCATTCTTCTAGCTACTCAAGTTCACAAAATTATCAATCTCGAATATTTGCTCTTTTTTACCACTTACCAAATCTTGTTTCTATAGCATCTCTTTCATCTGTCCTCTATTCTACCCATGGAGCTAATAGCTCAAACTTTCATCATCTCTTGTCTGGAATTGTAATTGTCCCTATAATGACCTCTCTGCTATGTGTCTCTCTCCTCTTCAGTCTGTTCTCCACAGAGCTACCAGATCTAAGTTACTTCCCCGCTCAATAGTCTCCAGGGGTTCCCATTTACCTCTAGAATCAAGTATAAATGTTATTGCTTGGCTTTTAAAGGCTTTCACAGACTGGTCCCAACCTATCTTACAGGCCTTATTTCATATTACTCCCCTTTGTATCCCTTCAGTACAGTCAATGGCTCTTTTCACCACCATCCCTAAGCCTAGATTGTGCTCTCCTTACTCCAACTCTGAGAATCTCGTCTCCTTCAAGATTTCATTCAAATGCTACCCTCTTTCTGAAGATTCAGAAAGAAAGTCCCACCCTTCCATCACCTGAAAAGGTCCTTCTTCCCAAATCCCTTTCTATTTTAGATATGCGTATCTGTGTGCATACTATCCCCCGGCAGAGTATATAGTCCTTGAAGGAAGGGACTTTTTCACTCCTACCTTTATATCCCTAGCACTTACCATATTATTTGGCCAATGTTGTTACTGTTATTCGGTCATTTCAGTCTTGTATGACGCTTCGGGACCTCATTTAGAGTTTTCTTGGCAGAGATGATGGAGTGGTTTGCCATGTCCTTCTTCATCTCAATTTACATATGAGGAAACTGAGGCAAACAGGATTAAGTGACTTGCCCAGGGTTGCATGACTAATAAGTTTCTGAGACCAGATTTGAACTCACATCTTCCTGACCCCAGATCTGCTTCTTTATCCACTGCACCACCTAGCTGCCTTGATAGCACTTGACCAAAAATAGCACCTAATAAAGACTTGTTGGCTGATCAATTGATTAATCTATTTAAAAGACTTACTGTTTAGGCAAAAAAGATTATATTTCTGTTTGGTTTCAGAAGTCAGAATTTGGAGAAATTGGAGCCAGTTGCAAAGTAACAAATTTGATTTGATGTAAAGAAAATGAGCATTTTCTGAGGATCAAATGAATGGCCACGGGAGGCAGTAGGTTCCCCGCCATTGGTGTTATTAAAGCAAGTGCTAGATTATTACTAGTCAGCTATGCCGTGGAGGAGTTTCCTGTTCAGATGCAAGTTGGGGTTGATGACTTCTGAAGTTTCCTCAAGCTCCATGCCTGTGATTCAATGCTTGACAAGCAATAAAGAGAGCCCTGACATGGTTTTCTGCCTTGTGTTTATGGTGGATGAAATCAAGTTGATTTCATGAAATTCTCCAGTGATGCTCAGTAGAGTGGCAGTCATACTGGAGAAGGTAGATGGGTGGTGGCCCTTAACCAAGATTGAGTTTTAGAGGATGGGACTATCCTCTAAAAAAAAGACTCTAATTTGCTCTCTAAGCATATTGTAGTCAACACATTTCTGAGCAAGACACTTGTAAGTTATGCTTTTTACCTGATTTTCAACAAATTGTTTTTTCTTCAAATAATTTGTGGTTCATTGTGTCATTGGGTTCTTGCCTCTGTTGTGTATCTAATAAGGGTTTTATGTACTTAAAATTCTCTCATTCCAAGGTAAGTGTAAGCCCAGATTCCCTACAGTGATATCCAGCCACCACTGGCAGCCTCACATTATTGTGCAAGAGATGTGAAGTTTGGACAAAGTTTGCAGCTGCCCCTTGCAACTTATGTCTTGCCCCTAGCAGTAGATATAGGGGAGACTGAGAGTATTCTGAAAGCATATCTGGAACTCAAAACTGTTGCTCCAAAACTTTTACTTACATAAGGTGGACAACCAGTTACAGTACAGAAGGCCACCTGAATGAAAGTCTCACCTCTCACACTTGTGAGCCGTGTGGAAAGAAAAATTACTTCACTGCTTGGATTCTTGATTTTCCCATATGGAAAATGGATGATAATATTTATACTCCCTACCTCACTGGATTGTTTTAATGAAAGCCCTTTTTACTCCTCAAAATGCTCTAGAAAATGTGAGCTATTATAAAGTCTTTCTCCGAAAAATCTCTGAAATTATATTTACTGGAATTTTTTTCTATTTCCATTCTTCAAGACCAAGATGAAGGACTGTTCTTTTCAGTACACATGCTTTATTTCGACATAATTAAAGTATATCAGGAACTCAGGGAGAATCTAAAGAAGATACATAGTGTACTGAATGACATCTTATAGAAAAACAAATACTTATGTGACCTTGAGACATTGATTTCCAAATCTATCAGCAATAGCTCTGTGATGGGACAGATGAGTTAGAAGCAGTTTGGGAAATTACCAATTGATCTGTTTCAGATGAGTCAGTATGAAGGTACAGAGATTCCTAGCTTCTTCTCATATTTTTTTCCCCATTAATAGTATTTTATTTTTTTCAATTACATGTATAGATAGTTTTCACCATTCATTTTTATAGGATTTTGAATTCCAGACTTTTCTTTCTCCCTCCTTCTCCTTCCCCCTCCCCAGGACAGTAAGTAATCTGAGATAGGTTATATATGTATAATCATGTTAAACATATTTCCACATTAGTCATGGTCGGTCCAAAGAAGATGGAACACAGCATTCAGAAACTAACATAGAGGCTATAACTAGTAACAATGGACAGAAATTTACTTCTAGACTTATTTTCATTTTCTAAAAGAGGCACCATGGTCAAAGAACTCATGATCTGTTAGTCAGTTTTTTGGCATAGTCTTCACTGGAGGTAGACTGGTACTTGAGTATTAGATTCCAGGCCTGACAATGTTGGCTTAAGAGTCTTTAGCATCTCTTAGTTACTTCCAGGATGACATAAAAACTCCTTGTTTGGAAATTAAGAACCTTTACATCCTTATTCCAGTTCTATTGCTTGTGGGCATGAGATTACAGAGGACACAGGTGATTAGATTGTGAAGAACATGTGCCCTCTCTCTAAGTCAGTGGTCCAGAGGAAAGCCCCATTCATCCATCCTCGGTATAGATCTCAATGTCAACCTTGCAGGGCTGTTGTGAAGAAAAGGTTTTGGAGGACTTAAAAAACTAAAGGACTGAGAGTTATCTTCCTCCAGCCACCATCATGTCTCTTGGCTGGACTGGGTTTTTCCTCTCCCACCAAACTCAATCAAGGCTGTAGGACAGAACCTGAGCCATTTAGACTCCTTAAAACAAAACAAACCCCAAGCACAGCACATCCCTCTTCTTTTGTGTGATTTAAAGGGTTTTTCTACAGAATATACTACAGTGGCATGAGTTAGGGGAAGTATCTCTCAGGGTTCCTGTCATGTAGCTTAGGTTGTTTTTCCTCCTAGGGTCCCACCATATGAGATGGGCTAGCTTTTCTTGGGTTTCTATCCCACACATGCTAGAATAATTTATTTTTCCTTAAAATATATTGAAATAATCACAGAGACTTAATTGACCCCAGGAACCAAGCCTCAGACCCCTGACATAGCTTCCATGTGGCCCAAGTACAGAAGTCAGTCTTCAAGGAATCAGGATCACCAGGGTTGGGTTTCACATGTCTCTTTGACAAGGGAGGTACCATGGTGAATGAGAGAATAGGAAAGCTATACTCACCTGAACCCATGCTCTATTCTTCTTATTTTATTTTTAATTTATGTAATAACACAAATATTTCCATAGCATAGTAAAATAAAAAAATGATTTCACATGAAACTGCAAATCTATCATGAACAACTTGCTGTTTCTTTCAGATACACAACACTCTAGCTAAATATCCAAGGCAGTTAGGTTCAGTGAATAGAATGCCAGGCCTGAAGTCAGGAAGACTCATCTTCATGAGTTAAAATCCAGCCTCAGATACTCATTAGTTGTGCAACCCTGGGCAAGTGGTAACTTTGGAGTATGCAGTCTCAATTGAGTAATGAGTGAGTAAAGGGTGAGAGAGAGGAGGAGAAAAAGAATTAATGAATGGAGACAGTTTTTTTTGTAGTAGTTTAGAGAATAGACAGTGTAGTACAGTGGACAGAGTGTTAGGAGATGTGGATTTAAGCCCTATCACTGACACAGTTTGGCTGTGTGACCCTGAGCAAGTCACTATCTCTGTGCTCTAGGAAATTTTCTAAAATGATAAATTGCAGAGAAATTACTAACTTGAATTTTGGTACAAGAAGTCTTCTTACCTGAACTACAATCTCTATAGACTTAGCTAAGAAAGGAAGAAGAGATGTGGGATGATAACTTGAGGGAATGGTGGATCTAGGAAAGGGTTTTTTTTTAAAATTAGGGGAGATTTGGGCAGAAGGCAGAAAGGAAGGGAGCAGTAAATAGGGTAAGTTTGGAGATTTGAGAGGGAATGACTGAGGTTTCAATCGGCTGAAAAAGATGGGAGGGGCTGAGATCTAGGGCTTCTGTGGAGCGGGTAATATAGGCAAGGAGAAGGGCCATGTTGTTACTCAAAGAGAGCAGGGAATCACAGAATCTGAGACTTAGAAGGCATCTCATCCAACCCATGCAGGACAGTGGGCATGAGGACCGCCAATGATACTAGAGCACAGTATTCTTCAAAACCATTTATCTGTTTGAAAAATAAAGTAGATAAATGAAGAATCAGAAGGAATAAAAAATAGCTTGCTTGGAGAAGAACTCCTTATTTGACAAGAACTACTGTGAAGCTTGGAAATGAGTCTGTCAGAAATCCTTTCCTTTAAGAAAGTCATATACAGACAACCACATTCTATTCAGTGGCTCACTGCCACCAAGACTCAGTGATAGCTAACAGGTCAACATAAAAACCTAATATGAAGATCTCTGATTTCTATTTCCTGTTTCCTCAAGTCTACAAATTATTTTTGTATAAACATTTGTGCAGACAAACTAGTCTTCTTTCTTGAATTTTGCCTTCTATGAAATTCCAGGTATTTCAACAGCTCTTTTCCCCACAATGTAGTTTCTTTCTATGATAGATATCTAGCTTACTGCTTGTATATATGAAGGTTCTTCTCTATTATTTTTAGTTTAAAATTATTTTTCATTAGATTTTCAAGACACCAGAAAAATCCATTCCTACCAGATTTTAGTTTATCATTGCTGTGTTTCAAATCCTAGTCTTGGACACAATCTTCTTAACCAGCTATTCACCTCCGAAATGAGCTTTTCTTTTCTAAATTATTTGCCTTTTGTGATTAAAATTCTGCTTATACCTTTAGCAGGGGTGTGCTGGAACCAGGCTGTAATTGGTTAGCAACAACCAATGACTAAACTTTCATAGTGAAAACTTTGGAAACCAATGAATACTACAAATCAGGACTTGACTTACTGTTTTCTTGATTGTCTAGACTTAAGAAAGTGATGGAGAAAATGTTGACAATGCAAGTAAAACTTAAAAGTGTGTTGTGTATACATTTATTTATATCTTTTTTTTTTTTTGGAGCAGAAACTAGGTTGTTAAATATTGACCACAGCATTTCCTCTAGGGTCTCTGTTTTCTTATTGAAGACATCAATAAATAATGAATTCATTTCTCTCTTCTTCTACCTTCTCTTCCCCATATCTGTTTCCTTTCCCTGGTAGTCCTATACTATGCAGGTTTTGCGCTGAAAAAACAAACACTTAATACACCTCATAATAAGAACAACCACATAGTAAATGAATCCAAACATGGCCCAGTAATCAAGGCCTGGCCATGTAGGGGAGACCACAGTCAGTTTGACCTGGTTTCGTGTTTCCTTGTTCCCTAATTCAGAGATTTTCGACTCATCACCAGACCCCCTGGAGAGTCCTGACTCCAAGACTATGTTTTTCCATGTGCATACCAGGTCCTGTTATTTTGATATTTAGTCAGCTCTAGTAAAATTTGCCATATGATTTTATAGTAAACAAGCTAATATATCTTCTGTAGAACTGGTAATATTATAAATATATAATATTATATATATGTGTATATATATATATATATATATATATATATGTCTACCATATAGAAAAGAATATGAGAAGGAACCATGTTTTGTTTTGTTTTGATTTGTTCTGGGGTGGGAATTTTCTTCACCAACACAAATGGCAGCCTGACTGACCCAGAAGTTAATTCCTAAGAGTCTTGATGGTACATTGATAGATTAAGTGATCTGCCTAGAGTTGACTCAACATGCATCAGAAGCAAGATTTAAATCGAGGTTTTAGGAGTATAGGGAAATTATGAGGATCATGGGTCTAGAGCCAGAAATGACCTAAGTGGACATCTAGTCCAACCCTTTAATTTTATAGAGGAGGAAACTGAAGCCCAAGAAATTGATACGAAACCCAGCACTCTCTCCACTATGCCATGACCCTTGTTATGACATACGTACATATTTGTCTAGCTGCAGTTGGACTTAATAAAATATACATTGATTTAAATGTGTGACTGAATTAAAATCAGTTTTTTGTCATCTGCATTATCTTAATAAATGGTTACTAATGGTATAATGATGCTTATGTGGAATCATCAGAGCAAGAGTTCATTCCATGAAAGGTCAGGAGCCCTTGTAGTCATTACTGTGTGGGAGATCATTTAATGGCTGAAGCCTTGTCTTTGGTCTTTTTTTCCCTTTTGCATCATAACCTCCAGTATAATATGGACTCAATAAATACTTAGTCATTTAATTGACTCACTGCATGAGAGCTATGGAAAAAAATTTGATTATTAAGTTCAATATTGTACCAAAACTAAAAATGTTCCTTTGCATGTTATTTTTCTAATACTATATAATGATGATCAAACTTTGAAAAAAGTAGAGTTTGGCTGGAAAAGTTGAATTAACTGGTATTTTAATGGAAATATATATTTTTGTAGTTGAAAGAATGTTCCTGAGCACACAGAAGGGGAAGGAAGAGATGTGTGTGTGTGTGTGTTGTGATGCATTGAGGTCCAGTCCCAAACTACTTTCTCTACTCTCCATTCTATAACTCAGTCTATCTCTGCTGCAGCCACCTCCTCTAGCCAGGATAGATAGAACATTGAGTCAATGGGTTCCTCCTCATTCATCCCTTTCCATACTCATCAGTCTTCTAAAATACAAAATATAAAGTGCGTACAAGTCTTGAGGCACGAAGGAAGTCCATAACTTGGAAAAGACAGCTTCTCATGGTTTTTCACAGTGGACCAGTATATAGTCTCAGTCAGTCCATAAACATGTACCACACATCCATAGACCTAGTTAACATGGCAAAAAGGTTAAAGCTTGAAGGTGGTCTACAGAAATGGTCTGTCTACCCTGCTCAAGTAATTATCAATCTTCACTATGTGCCATGTAGCACAGGTAGAATTGAAGTTCATTTTGATCAATAACCCAATCAGTAAACACTTATGAAGTGCCCACTATGTGCTATATGTTAAGCAAAAGATAGGCGCAGTCCTTGAGAAGCTTACAATCCAGGGAGGGAGGCAACATGCAAACAATAAATACAGACCTGATGCATACAGGATATATAGGAAATAAACCAGCAGACTAAAATTTAAAGGGCTGGCAAAGACTTCTTGTAGAGGATGGGATTTCAGCTGGGTCTTAAAGGAAGTCGGGAAAGCCAGGAGGAAGAGATGAAATAGAAGAGCATTCAAGGCATGGGGAATAGCTAAGAGGCTTCTCTGTATTTTGTAATTCATGATTTTGGCTAAAGATATTGTGTTGTAGTGGCCTATGGTCTCTAACAAGGTGGCACAGTGGAGAGAAAGCTAGGCCTAGTGTTAGGAAGCTGTTGGTACGTAGTCATTTTTCAGTAATGGGGGATTTTCTTGGCAAAGATATTGAGGTGGTTTGCCATTTTCTTCTCCAGCTCCTTTTACAGATGAAGAATCTGAGGGAGAAGGGTTAAGTGACTTGCCCAGGGTCATACAGTTAGTAAAAATATGAGGCCAGATTTGAACTCAGGAAGAGTTTTCCTGACTCCAGGCTGGGCTCTCAAAGCACTGCACCACCTGGGTGTCTTAGAGTCAGGAAGATGTGAATTCATATTTGCCCTCATACATTTCCTGTCTGTTTCAGTTTGTTCATCTGCAAAATGGTGATAATTATGATGCCTACCTCCCTGGGTTGTTATGAGGGTCAAGGGAGACAATATTTACAAACCAATTTGCAATTGTAAAGGGCTTTTTGAGTGCTAGCTATGCTGCTGCAGATATAACTTGGATCTTGGGATTAGGAAGACCTGGGCTCATGCCTTATCTCAGACATTTCCTAGCTCTGATGCCAAGCAAATCACTTAACCTCTGTGGGTCTCAGTTTCCTCATCTCTAAAATGAGAAGGTTGAGTCTCGAAAGTCCTTGTTAATTCAAAATCTATGATCTGTGAGGAAATTGGGACCCAGATACATGTAGTCATTTGCCCACAAGTTGCAAGTAACAGAGGCAGGATTGGAACCAAGGAACCTTGGCTTCACTCCCAATGTCCTTTCCAAAGTTTCTTTCACTGCCATCATTGAAGTCTTTCCAGCTCAGTTGCACCTGTCATTACTTGTGTTCCACTGGCAAAACATTTGGAGCCCAGTTCTATCTCTATGTCATGCAGAAGCAGCAGAAGAAGACCTTTGGAGAGGACCCAGGCCAGAGGGTGGCACTATCTCTGCAATGCTCCCATGATCCTTGCATTTGTCAGGGTGAGAAGCCCTTCCCTACAGCAGATCACAGACTCTCTACAATGCAGAAGAGGAGGTGTCTGAGGGCTGCTCTGATTGGCTAGGTTACTGTCCTGAGCCCCACAGGGTGATAAGCTTGGCATTAAGAGCTACAAATAATACCTTTCTCATTCGGTTAAGGTTGCAAGCTCACTAAAACCAATCAAGGAAGCAATCAATTATTATGTATTTATGAACCACTTTCTTTGTGCCTGGCACTGTGCTGGGGCTAGTGGCACAAAACCCATCTCTGCTTTTAGGGTGCTTATATCCTTTTGTTGGAGACATCACACACACGTATATGTGTACATACATACATACACATATGTACATTTACATACATGCACACATACATATACATACACTTGTATATGCATACACATACATATATGTGTATATATGTGCATACACACTGTAAGTCCCCCAATACATGACAGTTTGGGGAGAGGAAGGCATAAGCAGCTAGGAAGGATGAAAAAGTAAAACTATCATATAATGGTGATTTATAGAATAGACATTAAAATGACTTATCTCTAAATGTCCAACATGAGTTTTTTTTCCATTTTCTCTTGTTATAGGGCCAGAAAATGTGCTTCTGGAAGAGCAACAAAAACTTTGAGTGCAGGGAGACACAAAGGGGTTGATCTAAAACTAGAAACAATGAGGGAAATTGCAAAGCTAGTATTGGGAGCAATCTTATCTGATCCCTTTTATGTCTCCCAGCAAATGCAAGTCCTTGGTCTCTGTTTGAAGCCCCCTCTTCTCCCACTGATCCCCCTCTGATCTTATCCAGAGTCAACAGGCCCACCATAGGTTCTTTTGAAATCACCTTTTCCTAGTATGGTGGGGGTGGGGAAATGGCCCAAAGAGGATTTCTTGGAGCCTTATCCCTCTCCTCTCAGACCCTATTAGTGGACCCAAGTGAAATAATGGGTGAGCCCAGGCTGTGTTTTATATGTCAGTGGAATCTCCAGCCTAGCCTTCTCTATGCTGAGCACCCTAATCCTTTCAGGTAGAAAAGTTATTTCTCTTTAGGTGGACTTGTCTAAATTATGTCCTTCACGTGGGCCACCCATGAGGACAGTTTATCAGCATCTCTAAAGCTGAGTAGCTATCAGTAAGCATTTGGTAAGTGCTTATTACATGCCAAGAAGCTACGTGGTACCATGGATAGAGTGCTGGGCTGGAGTCAGGAAGATGGGTCTTCCTGGATTAAAATATGGCCTCAGACACTTAGTAGCTGTAGGACACTGGACGAGTCACTTAACCCTGTTTGTCTCACTTACCTCATCTGTAAAACAAACTAGAGAAAGAAAGGGCATTTGGGGACACGAAGACTCAGATGTGTCTGAAAGTACTGATCAACAACGAATATGCTAGACGCTGTACTGGGGACGAGGAGAATGTGGAATCAGTGCTTCCCCTCAAGGAGTTGACATTGTAAAAGGGCGACATCCATATAAAGATACATACAAGCTTCAAACAAAGTAGACACCATACAGTCTTAGAGGGGAAGGCAGAACCTAGAACCTAGAATGTCTGTCTAGGGGGAACTTAGAAAATGAAGCACAGAACATGCTAAATGGGATAATCAGAACTGGAAGTGAACTGGGCAGTCATTTCATTTAGTAACAGTCATAAACCCTTTAATTTTGGAGGTGAAAACACAGAGGCCCCCAAGGGGAAGTGACTGACTCCACTTTTGGAGGCAGTTGGCAGAGGCAAGACCCCAACCCTCATCTGCCTTCCTTCCACTATGCCCTATGTCTTCAAGTTGAAATAGAATAGCTTTATGATTATTTATGCCTTAAGATTTCTGGGACTTGCCGTCCACCCCATAGTGCACCCTTAGGATCTCTGGACTTTTCCCTTGGCCTTGCCTCTGGCCCTCTATGTGTTGTCTCCCTCAGAGTATGAATTCCTCCAGAGAAGAGGCTGCCTTTTTTTCTCTGTCAGTATCCCCAGCATTTAGCACAATACTTAGCACATAGTAAACATTAAGCATGTTTTTTTTTATTCATTCATTCATCGTCTATTCATTCATTGCATTTGTATCATCTAAGAAATGACTGAAGGAAGTAAGAATCTTTAGCTCGGAGATGAGGAGGTTTGGCGGGGATGTGCCAGTTGTCTACAAGTATTTGAAGAGTTGCCATGTACAATTAGACTTCTCCTACTGGATTCCAGAGGGGAAAGCAAAAATCCACCTTACTAAAGTATCTTGCCCATTTGACCCAGATAGGGTTACTCCATAGAGTGGAAGGAGCACTGAACCAGGAGACAGGAGACCTTGGGCCAGATCCTGCCTTTGGTGGAGGCTGATAGTGAGTCTCTTCATCTCTGAGGCTCAGTGTCCTCCTCTGTCTTTTTTCACAGTTGTTGTGAGAACCACGCAATGACTTTGTGCTTTGCAAACTTTAGAAAGTACTGTGGAAGTGAAAGTTCTTGGAAGAGGAGAGGTTCAGCCATAGTAGATGTCATTAGATCATGTCCCATCTTCACTGCATTCTCAGGTCAGATGATCATAGAACCACAGTCATGGGAGCTGGTCATAGGGTCACAGATTTAGAGCTAGATAAGACTCAAATGTCATCTAGCCTAACCTTCCAGTTTTACCAAGGTAGAAACTAAGCCCTGGCAAGGACTAGTGAATTGTCCAAGGTGACATGTCTACTAAGTAGGAAAATTGGAATCTGATCCCAAGGCTTCTTCTTCCAAATGCATTATTCTTTCACTTGGACAAGAAAAATTGTCTAATTTTCCCTGTTATCCCTATGTCCTCATTTAATAAAGAAACTGATGCCAGAGAGGACAAGTCACTTACCTTGGGTTACACAACTATATAATAGCCAGGATTTGGGAGGCACGTACAGTGCTGTGGAAAGATAGCTGGATTTTGAGTCAGAGGATATGAGTTTGAATCTTGACTTTGCCACTTACTAGATAGTCTACTTTTGGGGACACAGGTTGAAATATTAACCTCTTCTCTAACAATAATCATTTTCTTTGCACTGGTGACCCTCTTGTTATGAAGAATTAATAAGATCTATATCCATGAGGTAATAGATTTGGAATTGAAATGAGCCTTGGAGATAATCTCATCCTTTCATTTGATTCAGGAAGAAACTGAGGTAAAGAGAAGTGAAATTACTTGCTTTAATTCACACAGGTCATGAGTAACAGACCTGGAAAGTGAACCCAGGTCCTCGGGCTCCAAATCCAGGGATCTTTCTACTATAGGGTATCACTTTTTTAAAAAAAGGAATTTATTGCTACCTTTTGTTTTTACCATTCTAAATTTTCTCCTATATATTTCTCTCCCCTTTTCACAAGACTTTTTAAGACAAGGATATTTTTAAGAAAAGAAGGGAAAAAAGGACATCAGTTTAAAATAATTAATATATTGAAAAAATCCTAATGTTCTATGCAATATTCCATACTGATGTGCCCCATCTTCCTAAAGCTGCCAAGGAATAGGAGGAGGGGTCTTTTCATCTCCCTTCTTTGGGCCTATTCTGGTTCTTGGTAATTTTGTAACCATTAGTTTGATGGTTTTGTGTTTGTTGTTTTCTCCGTTTACATTGTTGCTATCTCTGCAAATAGTTTTTTTCCTGGTTCTGCTAACTTCAATCTTGTATCAATTCATGGAAATGTTTCTATGCTTCTCTGTATTCATCAGGTTTGTTTCTTACTGCCAGCTCATATTCCATTACTTTCATGGAACGCCAATTTACTTAGCATTCTCCATCTAATGGGCATCTACTTCGTTCCCAGTTCTTTGTTCCCCTAGAAAAATCACTATAAATATTTTGCACACCATAGCCCTGAAAGGTTTAGAAAGTGCTTTATGCATGTAAGATCATTTAATCTTCATGACAACCTTGTAAAGTAGGTGCTATCTTTATCAGTCACATTTTGTAGGTGAAGAAAGTGAGGTGAGGTTACATTTACAGTACCACAAAGCTATCAATTATTAAATCAAAATTATTTATTAAGCATCCAATATATTCCAGGCACTATAATAGCTGTTACTTACTTCCAAATGATGGTCCCCCCATAATCTCTGAGCCTTTTTTGTTTGTTTTCTCTTAAAGACCAGCCTCAACCACATAATACCTTGGTCCCAGACCAAGCTCCGCTTGGACACTCTTTGTACCCTGATTCACTCAGAATTAATGTAAATAACAATTTTTTTTTCTATTTTGGTCAGAAGCCCTGAGGGTCTTCCCCTCCTACATCTATTATTTTTTCTTGAGGAGGCCATTCTTTGCCTCTTTTTTATTAAGTGTTTATCATTAATTGAGTGCTGCCTTGGTCAAACTGAGATCTGCTAAAGACCTTAGCTTGAAAAGGTCAAGGTGCCCTACTGTATTCTGGGGCATCTCCAGTCATCCTGATCCACATCTGACCGCTGCATCCGGATGACTGTGGAGGAGAAAGTGAGGCTGGCGACTTTGTCCAGCCCTCCCTCGCTTAAATCCAATTCACTCGCATGTCATGGCATCACCTCCCTGATGTCATGGAACTCTTCAAGAATGAAGGACAAACAGCAGCTGCAAGCAGACACCTGGAGGTAGAGGGGACTTTAGAGGCCTGAAGATCCAACCCTGCAGATGAAGAAAGTGAACTGAGATTAAGTAATTAACTGGCAAGTATCTGAGGCAAGACTTGAAACCCTTTTTTTCAGGCTCCATGACCCATGCTCTTGGCTACTCATCCACCAAAGATGGATCTGCCTTCCTTATTATCCTGTATCTTTATTCCCCCTTCTTTGTGTCTTGTACTCTCTTCTTCTGCAATCTCCATGATTTCCCAGGCCATTTCTTCTCGGGTCTCTGGCAGCAGTCCATTCAGAAGAAGGGGCTAAGGAGACTGTCAGCAACACTGAGCCAAGGGAGGTCTTTGAAATGGGTAGAAGCTAACTCTTTGTAATCAGAGGAAAACTTGTTAGCTTGTATCCACAGACATATCTGCTCCCTCCTCAGAATATCAGTTCAAGCACCTAAGTTGGGACATATGTGATCAGTGATAGTCACTTGTATCATTCATTAATTCAATAAACATTTGTTAAGTGTCTATTAGGCACTGTTCTAAGTGCTAGGGATACAAAAAGAAGCAAAAGAATCTCCCTGCTTTTCAGGAGATTACAGTCTAATGGAAGAGACTGAAAGCTGTTAAATTGACTTATAGTCATGGGATAGAATTTCATTGAATTCCAGGTAGTTCGAGGATTGTACCTGGGGAGGGAAAATTTGGGAGATTAAGGCACAAGGAAATATCTGAGCCACAAGAGGAACTTTGGAGCTGCCTCTGTGTGGAGGGAAAAGGTCATGGCCTGACGGCTTCACTAGCAGCATCTTAGAATCCAGGGAGTCCTTGATGCCCGTGCTAAATTCAAACGGAGATATTTTTAATACTGAAGAGATGAGAAACTGTAGAAAAATAGGAAAAAAAACATCTTGAATGTTCTTTCTTCATAGAACTATCACAAAAATAGGGCCACTGATGCAAGGAAAATGATTATTTTATAGGAAAAAGGTTAACATTGCAATCCATGTCCTCAACAGTGAACAGGCTTTTGTATCACAGGACTTGAATTCAACTCTGACTCTGCTGCTTATTACCTGTATCATGCTGGATAAATCATTTCTCTTTTCTTCCTGATGAAATTCTATGATGCTACATTTCTGTGACCTCCCATAAAGAGGCAGGATTAGAGAGAATGAGACTTTCAAATGGGCAGGTATATTGTAAACATTTTCTCCATTACTTCTTAAATTTAGAAGTGAACAAAACAATATATCAAGCCCTGACATGTATTTTTAAAATTTAGCCAAAATAACCTTTTTTAAACTAATAATTTGTAAAAAAAAAAAAAAAAAGTATTGACCAATAAAGGATGTAAGTGCTCACACTAAAAATTTAATAATCACTTCTCAAAAGCCAGTTGTAACTTCTGGTTACTTGTGAACTCTAATAAGATGAAGTAAATCCTTAAGATAATAGAATTTTTGGAATTGAAAGTTTCCAAAAGTCCTTCAGCTGTCAGTCATATGGAAAAGTTCTCTGGTCCTTAGGTTATAGCAGCAAAGTCCATCAAGGATGCAAATATAGAATATAAGTGATACATAAATCAACTGTTTTTGTTTTCTTTATAAGCACAGTGATTGGTATATATTTAATATTTAATAAATGCTTGTTTATTGATCCATGTAAAAGTCTCAGTTTCCCCCTGCTGAAAAATGTTGGGACCAGATTCAAGGACTCTTCTGGTCCTCTCATTCTTTTATTCTATATACTTTTTACTACCTCTGCATTTGGATGAGGAATTTTAACATGCATAGGTCATCATGAGTGAGTTAAAGGCTATATGGATTGTACCATAACATTGAACATTTTAATAACCAGTCATTGGTTGAACTTGATTTAAATAACTAATGAGGGGATCTGATTTCATATTTTCACTCAAATATTAATAGATTAAAAAAGAAATGAGAAGTTAAGTAAGACAAGTGAAATTTTAACCAATATAGTAAAGTGAAAAGAATGTTGAGAGTAGTATCAAAGATGGGAAGACTATGGAAAGACAGGTACTTTGTTGCAGTAACTACAAATTGATTCAAATATTATGGAAAATAATTTCTAATTACGTGAGAACACTGATGAAATTAAACATACCTTTTACCCCAATGAAATTATTACCAGAAAAATGTCCCAAATGTTGTCAGAGACAGAAAGATTATGTATACACAAAAATAATTATTGCACCATTTTTTTCTTCTAGAAGCACAAAAGTAAAAACAAAGTAATTGTCCATTTAAACAAGCTACAGGATATAGTATAATGGAATATTCTAATGAAATAATGAATAGAAGTGAATTAGATTCAGTCTCCAGATTTGAGCTGCTAGTCATACAGCTGATCTCATTCAAAAAGAATGATTGAAAATTAGACATTTCCCTCCCCCCTACCCTTCCCCCCCACTCTCCACCTAGGTAGTAGCTAAGTTGTTCAGCAGGTTTAATGTGAAACCTGCCTCAGCTTACTAGTTGTGTGATTCTGAACAAGTCACTTAATCTCTCCTTGCCTTGGTTTCTTCATTTGTGAAATGAGCAGGTTAAATTTCCTGGCCTCTAATGTCACTTAAAAGTCTAAATTTATGTTCCCACGAACCTGCTATAGCCAGCTATACCAGGTAGAGTTGGTAGAGAAATTCCAGGCTCTCCACAGCTCTCAGAGAGTGGGAATGTCCACCTTTCATAGCATGCCATGCAGATTAAACCTAGATAAACAGACAGTTGATTAGCCCAATAGGAATAAAATATCCATGAATATACATTCTTAAATCCTATATAATGAGAAATTATAGTCCTCATTCCAGAAGATACTGGAATCCCAACACATTCAAAAAAGAATACTTCTTGAATAGTTTTCCTTTTGCAATCAAAGAAAGCAAAAACAAAGAAGACTGAGCCCGAAGGTAGGAATGATCTGGGTTTAAATCCTATACCTGATACTGACTAAATGGGTGGCCCTTTGTTACTGTGCCCTATCTCACCTAGTTACTCTGAGAAAAGTACTTTGTAAACTTGAAAGCTTAATAGAAGTATGAGCCATCATAATTATTTGTAAGTTGGCCTCCAAGGTTTGGACCAGAAAGTTACGAGCCTGACCAGAATAAGACTGGAAGCTAGCTCAGTCTGCTAGCTCAGATGCCAACTCATCTACCCACCGCCCCCCCCACAAAGATTCCCTGTGTATCTGACCTTGATGGCATCAGTTGACCCTGACCTTCCATCCACATCAGCTTCCTGGTTAATGACCTGTGAGCTTTGATTCCAGCTGCCCTCTTTGTACTTTGTTTATTCCCATTGACATCACTTCCAACCCCTGCTTTATGACTTCTAACCAATGGGACATTCATTGAAGCCTAGTCCCTGTGGACTCCAAGGCTTATAATTCCATACTCTCCATAGTCACTTTTCTAGTCTTAACACCCACAATATTCAACTAGAGTAGCATTTGCAGAGATTTCTGTTTGACTTCTACTTGTCACTGATTGTATTTATTTTCAAATGTATTCCCCCCGCCTGAATTGCCTTCTCCATGCATCTCTGCTCTCTTAAAAACCCCCTAGTTTTAGGGAGCTTCAAGGGCTCCACTGTGTACACAGCCTCACAAGCAGACAATGGGGCTGATCACATCTGTTATCTCTCATTCCTTATGCTGCTTTTAACAGGCTTGTGATCTCTGGAGACACAAATCCACAGTCTGAGAAATCCAACTCAGCATCCCTTTGAAGCCTAATGAAATTTTCTAGACTGAGTGAACTCCCATTGAATACAATGGGTTTCTTGAATTTTCTTAATCCCCAAAGGGACCATCAGGAAGCCCATAAAGTCAGGGAACTAACATCCTTAGTGGGCAATTATGTATAAGCTTTATTATTTATAAAACTTTAAATGAAACCTCCATGAGAATACTGCCCTGAATCCTATAGAATTACAATTTTAAATCCTAGATCTTGGAGCTGGAATACATCCCAAGGTGAATATGTCTTTCTTAGGGTTGGTCTTTGTTAAGGTTTTTTTTTATTTAAAATACCTGGTTGAATATTTAAAAGTAAGTATTTAATCCTGGAGTCTTTTTTTATTTACTGTGATCAGGAGTGATCAGGTCATTATCAAATGACCAAGAAATCAAGGAGTTATTTGTCACACAGAGGCAAGCATGCTGACATCACTCCAAGAATGCCAAAGGAGTGACTGTACATCTCTGAGTAAAGAAAGACAATTAAAAGTATTTGTGGTTGGATGTGGCCACCAAAAATACCCAGGGCTATTGAGGCCAAAGAGTTTTAATGCATGCTGAATAATGTATGATTGTGAGGTGAGGTTGGGAAGAAGGGGGAAAATATGGTAGCATTAGGTGAAGGCAGGTCTGGAGATTTGAGGTAGGTAATGCAGTAATGTTGGATAATACAACAGACAATGAAAGTTCAAACATCTTTGTTCATTCTTAGAAAAATTCGAAGTGCAGAAATGCCATGAATCCAGGTGAGCCAATAAGTCAGTACAAACTGGAGAAACAATGCAAGAATGCTTAGTAAGTGAGTTAAGCATAGGGAAAAGAAAGGAAGAGAAAGGCAGATAGAAGAGGAAAGGAAAGGAAAGGCAGAAAAGAAAAGAAAAGCCACTGACCACTGTAGGTGTTTTGGTCACAAGACAGTAAGAGGAAACAATTGAGCTCACTGAGAATATTTATAAACCAGACAGTTGGATCCATCCTGATTTTCTTGGTTTTACCCAGTTCCATAAAACACAAATAGTTTTATTGTCCTTCTTGTGTTGTTTTACAAGCTTAATGGTGGGGTCTGAGGTTAATGTGCAGTCAGCACTTTCAGACGGGCATTCTTGAAGACATTAGCTCAGAGAGCACAGCCTCACCTAAGCTGACTCCCTGAAGCATCTCTTTGCGGGAAATGCCATGCTAGTGATTATGAAGGATGACCTCATACCTCTGGACCAACCACATCCTACCATTACGGTAATTCTAATTGTAGTGAGCTGAAGAATCAATGGGAGGAGGGGAAAAATATCTTCCTTCTAGTAAAATAAGACAACAAACAAAAAAAAAAACACAAAACTTCAAATATTCTTGGCAGTCCTTTACACTTCAGCGTGACTGCCATGGACCTGGTTGACCAGAGTTCTCATTTTTCATTTTCCTTCTCTCTCTGTATTCCCACAAGGACTCTGACACAGTCTCTCCTGTCTCCATGTCCAAGAACAAGCCAATCCAATCCAATATTACCTCAGCTTCTGAGTTAGACTCCAGTCTCATCATAAAACAGGGGCAAATCTAGTGGTATCAATGGAAGCATCTAGTGAATGGAATTTTAAGTTCCCATTCCATCTTTTACCATTGACTTTGCCTTTAAATTGAATCTCTACTGAGCATAATTCCAAGGATACAATGCATCCTACTGGGTCTCATGTTGAGGTTAAATTAGTCTTCACACATGAGGACCCCTCTTTCATTCATTTTTTCCCATTGCCATAATTTTGTGTATTTTCCTATAGATGTTTGGGACCATGGCCTTTATTAATGACCCTTTTCTTGGATTTGTCTTCTGGAAACATCTGGATGTTTCAGCTGATAGTTTTTGTTTTTGTTTTCCTCTTGAATACTGTCTTCTGTATTTATTTTCCAATTCTTTATAATTTAAACTTTTTTTTAAAGAAGAGTTTCTATACACTAGGTGAAAACAATCATATTAGCCTACTAGGTGAACTCCATCATTCCTTTGTTTTGAGTCATGATCTACAAATTCCAAAACCACTCAAATCCTCTTCTTACCCTCTTCCCTTTATGATTCAGTTTTTCTCTTCTGTATATCTGGATTTTAGTGGGCAAAAATGAAGAAAACACTACCTGTATTCCTCTGATTCTCAATTTTTTGTCTGGATTTTTCATGTTTGGAAATTCTTTCCAGTTTCCTTCTGGCAGTAACATTTGTGCTTACATGAATTACCCAAATGAATAGTAGCCATTCATCCGATAAATGTGAGAGATTTCATTTTGGTTCTTTGTTTTTTGAGGAGATGAGGGACTTCTTTGCTACTGATTGATGTTAACAAATAACCCCTGAGTGGAGAGTCACCAATCCCTTCCATGTTTCTTTTCTTGGTCTGCCCCCTCCTGGATAATCCCTCCCACCTGGAACAGCATTTGGGGGCTTATTGTACCATTTGTTAGTGGAAAAGGAGATATTTTCTCCTCAGAGCATCCAACTCCCTCCTTTAAAAGAAGAACATTTTTTTTGGCATACTTTGGTGTTCTTCTCCTTCTCCTCCTTCACTGAATGGTTTTCTTCCACTTTCCAATCTCTCGACATAATTCAGACAGGTCCAATTTCCCTTCTGCCACTTCAGTTCCTTTTTTTTTTCTAATTGGAATCTCTCTATTAAGAATCACTTCATGTCCCTGGGAACCTAGAATTTGGAGAGGTTATCCTTGAGCCTCTTATGGCCGTACTTAGTAACTATGTAAATAACTCAACCTCTGAGCCTTATTTTTTTGCAGCTGTAAAATGAGAAACCAAACTGGTATCCCCTAGGGATTTTGTGTGGGTCACAAATATTGTGTGTGCAAAATGTTTTGGAAACCTTAAAGGTCTTGATTAATGCCAGCCTATACTGTTTTGTGACAAATCAAGACCACCTGACATTAGAGGTGCTACTAGGAGGGTCTTTTGACTTCTTCCTGATAAATTTAGCTGGGAGCAGTGAGAAGAGTCATGTATCTGGAGGCAGAGAAGGTGGGTTCAAACTTTGGCTTTACTACTTAGGACTTGTATAACTTTAGGCAAATTACTCTGGCCTCTTTAATAATTTTTTTTTATAAATTTATTTATTTAATTTTTTACATTCATTTTCACAAAATTTTGGGTTCCAAATTTTCTCCCAATTTATACCCTCCCCCCACCCCAATACACTGAGCATTCTAATTTTCCCTATCACCAATCTGCCCTCTCTTCTATCATCCCTCCCTTCTCTTGTCCCCATCTTCTCTTTTGTCCTGTAGGGCCAGATGACTTTCTATTCCCCATTAACTGTATTTCTTATTTCCTAGTAGCAAGAACAATACTATACAGTTGTTCCTAAACCTTTGAGTTTCAAATTCTCCCCATCCCTCCCTCCCCACCCATTCCCTTTGGGAAGGCAGGCAATTCAATATAGGCCTTATCTGTGTAGTTTTGCAAATGACTTCGATAACAGTCGTGTTGTGTAAGACTAACTGTATTTCCCTCCATCCTATCCTGCCCCCCCATTGTTTCTATTCTGTCTTTTGATCCTGTCTATCCCCAAGAGTATTGACTTCAAATTGCTCCCTCCTTCCATTGCTCTCCCTTCCATCATCCCCCCCACCCTGCTTATCTCCTTCTCCCTCACTTTCCTGGATTGTAAGATAGGTTTTCATACCAAAATGTGTGTGCATTTTATTCCTTCCTTGAGTCAAATGTGATGAGGGTAAACTTCATGTTTTTTCTCAGCTCTCCTCTTTTTCCCTCCACCAAAAAGTCTCCTGCTTGCCTCTTGAATGAGATATAATTAACCCCATTCCATTTCACCCTCCTCCTTCCACTACATTTCTCTGTCACCGTTTACCTTAATTTCTTTTAAGATATGGTCCCATCCTATTCAATTCACTCTGTGCTCTCTGTCTCTGTATGTGCGTGCAAGTGTGCATGTGTGTGTGTGTGTGTGTATGTGTGTGTGTGGTCCCACCAACTACCCAGATACTGAAAAGTTTTAAGAGTTACAAATATTGTCTTTCCATGTAGGAATGTAAACAGTTCACCTTTGGTAAGTCCCTTATGACTTCTCTTTGCTGTTTACTTTTTCATGTTTCTTCTCATTCTTGTGTTTGAAAGTCAAGTTTTCTTTTCAGCTCTGGTCTTTTCATCACGAATGCTTGAAAGCCCTCTGTTTCATTGAAGGACCATATTTTCCCCTGAAGTATTCTACTCAGTTTTGCTGGGTAGGTGATTCTTGATTTGAGTCCTAGTTCCTTTACTTCTGGAATATCCTATTCCACGCCCTTTGATCCCTTAATTTAGAAGCTGCTAGATCTTGTGTTATCCTGATTGTATTTCCCCAATACTGGAATTGTTTCTTTGTAGCTGCTTGCAATATTTTCTCCTTGACCTGGGAACTCTGGAATTTGGCCACAATGTTCCTAGGAGTTTCTCTTTTTGGATCTCTTTCAAGCGGTGATTGATGGATTCCTTCAATACTTGTTTTGCCCTCTGGATGTAGAATATCAGCGCAGTTTTCCTTGATAATTTCATGAAAGATGATGTCTAGGCTCTTTTTTTGATCATGAGTTTCAGGTAGTCCCATAATTTTAAAATTGTCTCTCTTCGATCTATTTTCCAGGTCAGTTGTTTTTCCCATGAGATATTTCACATTATCTTCCATTTTTTCATTCTTTTTGTTTTGTTTTGTGATGTCTTGGTTTCTCAGAAAGTCATTAGCCTCCATCTGTTCCATTCTAATTTTGAGAGAACCATTCACTTCAGTGAGCTTTTGAACCTCTTTTTCCATTTGGCTCATTCTCCTTTTGAAAGCATTCTTCTCCTCATTGGCTTTTTGAACCTCTTTTGCCAATTGAGTAAGCCTATTTTTCAAGGTGTTATTTTCTTCAGCATTTTTTTGGGTCTCATTTACCAAGGTATTGACCCATTTTTCATACTTTTCTTGCATCTCTCTCATTTCTCTTCCCAGTTTTTCCTCCACCTGTCTAACTTGCTTTTCAAAATCCTTTTTGAGCTCTTCCATGGCCTGAGCCCACCAGACATCCACCTCAGATATTTGGGGTACAGAGGCCCCGACCTCCACCTCTTTCCCTGATGGTAAGAACTGTTTCTCATCATCAGAAATGAAAGGCGAGAACATCTGTCCCCCAAGAAAGTAGCTTTCTATGGTCTTATTTTTCTTCCTTTTCCTGGGCATTTTCCCAGCCAGTTACTTGACTTCTGAGATTCCTGTCTACCCCTGCCTAGATCTGCCCAGCTAGTGCTTGGGGTCTGAGATTCAAATACTGCTTCCCAGCCTCAGGGCTTTCAGCGGATGGAGGGGCTGCTATTCAATGTGAGCTTAAGTTCTGGTGCTGGGGTGGGGGCAGGGCTGCCTCCCAAGCTCAGTTCCCTCAGGAGGTTTATGCAGAGACCTTCGGTAATGGCCCTGAGCTCCTGTCTGCTCCGGGAGCGTCTGGCCGCCACTGCCTGTGCCGTTGCCTCTGCTGCTGCCTCCTGAGGGGGCCTGAATCATGGAGACACCCTGCTCCCCTCTCAGCCAGCCCAGAAATCTCTCTCACTGACCTGGAGCACCTGTGGGTGGTGGGACCTTCGTGGCTGCTGGAGATTCCGTCACTGAAGCCTGCTCGGATCTGCTCCTCTGGGGCCGCGTGGCCAGGGCAGTGCAGGGGTGGGCTCTGCATCTGGAGTGTGACGGACCTTTGTGGACAGCTTTCCAGGGCTCTCTGGAACGGAAATCTCTTCCACTGTGTTTCTGCCCAGCTTGCAGTGCTCCAGAATTTGTGGGGAGTTCTTTTTACAGGAAATTTATGTGCTGTGGGTTCGGAGCTAGCACACGTGAGTCTTTCTACTCTGCCATGTTGGCTCCTCCCCCTGGCCTCTTTAATATTGAAAAAGTCTAAGTTTCCTTCTGGACCCACATTTTTTGATTTGCATTCTATCTTCAATCATTTGGCCTTTATTACAGATTATGATAGAACTCTGCTTATTGAATTGAATCAATTAATAGACAAGCATTTATTAAGTTCCTACTAGGTCATGCCAAGTCTGGATATACAAAGACAAAAAAAAAATTCCCTGCCTTTAAGGAGATGACATTCTTTTGTGGGAGACAGATGTACTCATATGGAGTTATATATAAAATATGTTCAACAAGGATTTATTCAGTGCCTATTAGGTCAGGCCAAGTCTGGATATACAAAGAGAAAAAAAAATTCGCTACCCTTAAGAAGATTACATTCTTTTGTGGGAGACAGATGTACTCATATGGAGTTATATATAAAATATATTCAGCAAGGATTTATTGAGTGCCTTCTGTGTACCATAATAGACCACTGGAAATATGAGTCTTGAGATTAGGAGAGAGGTTAGGGGTAGATAGGTAGATTTGAGAACCATTTATATAAAGCTAATAACTGATTCTATGGGAGCTAAAGAGTTCATCAAGTCAAGTAGTATAGAAGGAGGTGGTAAGAGGGCCCAGGACAGAACCCAGTGGGATACCAATGGCTGCCAAGTATGTCCTGGATGAAGAGGCACTAAAGGAGACTGAGGAGTGGTTAGATAGGTAGAAGAAGAGAGCAGTGCCATGGATGTCCAGAGAGAAGAGAGTATCAAGAATGAGAGGGTGTTTGATTATGTCAAAGACTGCAGAGAGTTAAGAAGCATGAGAATTGAGAAAAGGCTATTGGTTGTCAGTTGACTGATTTCCAGGAATAATTCTAGACTCAATCATCAAAGAGATGATGGGTGTATATCCAGAAAAGGAATTGGCTTTTACAATGATCCAGAAAAGATTGTGCCATACTAACAGTATTTCCTTTTTTGTCAAGGTTATCAAGCAAGCAAATCAAAGGAATGGTGTAGATAATGGTGTAGATATTAGCACAATATTTGATAAAGGATCACATATTATTAATAAAAAGGTGGAGAGTTATGGACTAGATCATTGTATGATGGAATGGATTTGAAACTGGTCAAAGACTAGTCATTTGTGGTTTGGTATTATTCATGTAGAAAGTCTTTAGGGAAGTGACCCGTGCTTATCTCTGTACTATTTGTCATGTTAGTCAATGACTTGGATAAAAACAAAGATGGAATTCTTTTTAAAAATTTGCAGATGTCACAAATGTGAAAGGATTAGCAAGTGTACTATATAATGAAGTTGGAAGCCAAAAGAATTGAAGAGAGAGGCCATTGGCTGAGTCCAAAGAGATGAAATATACCAGGGATCAATCAACTATAAGATGAGGGAAGTATTATTGGGCAGACATTTGTCTGAAAAAAACTATCTGGAGTTATTATCATACTGCAAGTTCAATATGAGTCCATACTGTAATATGGCAACCAAAAAAAAAAGAGCCATTGAGGATTTGGGCTCCATAGATCTTTTTACAGTGGCAAAAAAACTGGAAACCAAGGTGAGGGCACATAATTTGTGCAGTAGGCAAACCAACTATGGTATATAAATACCTGGAATGTTATAAGAAATGATGGAGATGGTGAGGCCAAGGGTGAGGAGACAGCAGTGACTGAAGGGACCTCCCTGCCCCCAGACCTTGCCTTCCCTCTGACCCTGACCCATGGCAGACCCAAGGTCACAGTGGAGATCGGAGAAATGTACCTCTGCCTATGTCCGGATAGTACCTGGCACTCAGCAGAGGTGATTCAGTCCCATGTAAATGACCAAGAAGGACAAGAGGAATTCTGTGTACATTATGTGGGCTTTATCCGTTGGCTGGATGAATGGTTGAATAAGAATTGACTTGACCAAGATGGTGAAAGATGTTTAGAAGAACTCTGAGAAGTACCTAAGTGAGATGGCAGAGCAGCCTGAAGGCAAGATCACCCCAAAACAGGAACACAAGCATGATGAGATCAACCATCTGCAGAAGACCTTTGCAGAAATGGATCCCACAAGAGCAGCACTAGGTGATTACTAAGGTGAAGTACATGGACAAGATTCACATTGGGAACTATGAGATTGATGCCTGGTACTTCTCTTCATTCCCAGAAGATTATGGGAAACAACTCAAACTTTGGCTCTGTGAATACTGTCTGAAGTACATGGAGTTTGAGAAGAGCTACTATTTCCATTTGGGGCAGGACTAGTGAAGACAGCCACCTGGCAAGGAAATCTACCATGCATGAGGTGGATGGTAAAGACCATAAGATTTTTTACCAGAAACTGTATGTATTGGCCAAGCTCTTCCTGGACCACAAGACCCTGTACTTTGATGTGGAACCATTTGTCTTCTACATCTTGACCAAGTTCTCTCCCCACCTGCCCCTGAAGGAGAAGGGGTCCCCAGATAGGACCTGTATCCTGCCATATCAGATTGAGGCTATGGCAAGTTCCTCATTGCCTTCAGTTACAAAATGTCAAGGCTGGGGAATATAGTGTGTTCTACAGAGAAACCACTGTTAGACCTGGGCAAACTGAGCTATCATAGTTACTGGTCCGAGGTCCTGCTGGAGATCTTGAAGGACTTCTGGGGCACATTGTCCATCAAAGACCTTAGCCACATAACCAGCATCACACAAAATGACATCATCAGCACTAAGCAGTCACTCAACATGGTCAAGTACTGGAAAGGGCAGCATGTCATCTGTGTCATCCGTGTCACCCCCAAGCTAGTGGAAGAGCACCTTAAGAGTACCCAGTACAAGAAGTCACCCATAACAGTGGTCTCAGTCTGTTTCAAGTGGGCACCACCCAAGCACAAGCAAGTAAAGTTGTCCAAGAAGTGAGTGGTGCTCAAACCAGTGCCTCTGCACCTCCCTGCATCCCTACCCACTGGCAATCTTAGATCAGTTTGAAAATATGTATAGACTTGTCTGCCCACCTTCAAGCCCTAAAGTATTTTCTAATAAAGAGACTTAAGATTGTAAAAAAAAATGATGAAAGAAATAGTTTCAGAGGGATGTGGAAGACTTATATGAACTGATGGTGAGAGAAGTGAACAGAACAAGGGAAACAATATGTTAAATAATATCATGAAGAAAAACAACTTTGAAAGACTTAATGACTGATAAATACAATGAACAAACCATTCCAGAGGACTAATGACATCTGTCCTGACAGAGAGGTAATAGATTTAGGATCCAAATCGAAACATATGATAAAAAGACAAATTGAAAATTGATTTGCCAAACACAGAGCCCAGCTCTCTCTATTTCATTTTGCCTTCTTTGTTCTTCTATTTCCTGAAATTCCCTGGTCTCTTCTTGTGTTTTTCATTCATCAATGGCTTAGAATGATATCGCTTTCTTCTGGGTCTCTTTTAGTTAACAGGTAAAAACATGGCTGTTCTCTTCTCTCTTAACTCCATGGTAATCATGGCTACAGGTAGAGAAAGTTGGGAGCACAAGTAATCCCTCCACCAACATAGATCACAAGTTGCCTAGACCTGATTAGAAAAGGTCTTTGAGAATTGCTGAGTCAGGGGGAGGGGGACTAAAAAGACAAAACGAAACCCATCACAACACCAGTAATGGGGCTCCCTGAGCACTGTGAGCATGACAGGAGCAGTCATTATGTCCATCACTGGACCCATGCCAATGCCTACATCACTTGGTAGGCTCTATCAGTGCTTATGCTGAGAACCCACAGACACTTCTGCGTACTGAAGAGGCATTGGGGGAACATGGAGATAGAGGAAGGTAGATTCAAAATTTTTTTTGTATCAATGGATTGCAAGTGACTAAAATGCTTTTCGAATCTGAGTGTTGCCCATTTCCCAAAGTACAATTTGTTTCTAATCTATAACGCATATCTTTTAAAAAATTATCTCCAAAATGCAAAACTCCAAAGGTTGAGAGATTTAGTATAGTAAGGAAGGTAGGAGGCCCCCTCATTTCACAGATAGCATAGGAGATAAAGTGTAGGATTTGGACTTTCCCATAAAGGCTAGATAGCTTGGGATCTGTGTTGGTGATGGCATTATCCACATACCCAACCTTCTCTACCTATGGCCATGACTACTATGGAGGTAAGAAAAAAGGAAAAGAGCCAAATTTAACTAATAACTGAAAGAGACCCAGAAGGAAATGATATCATTCTCAGTCACTGGGGAACAAAAAACAGAAGGAGAGACCAGGGAATTTCAGGATATAGAGGAACAAAGAAGGCAAAATGATGTGAAGAGATAGTTGTATTCTATGTCTGACAAAACAAACATCCACATTTCCCATGTGAGAAACACAGCACATTATTTATTATGGAATCATTGGTGCTAAGTAACTACTGTCTGTCTATTGACCACAAAGGTTGAAAGGCTGAAGAAGTTACAGTGGCTTTATGATATGTGAAAGCATCTGCTTCTTCTTACAAACTGTTTGATTGCTACAGTTTTTGTTTGTTTGTTATTTTTTATTAAGCTGCAATGTTTCCTGGAATGTAAACAAACTAAAACAAAACATCACGTTTCAGTCTGTACCTGGAATCTATCACCTCTCTATCAGGAGGGGCATCAGTCTTCTGATATTGTGGTTGCTTGTTTCATTGATCGGAGCCCTCAAGTCTTTCAAAACTGTTGGTTTTACAATGTTATTAACCAAATTGTTTCCCTGTTTTTACTTCTCTCCTCATCAGTTCATACAAGTCTTCGAGGCTTCTCTGAAACTATTCTCTTCAGGAGTCAAGGTTCAGGAGTCAGGAAAATCTGACTTCAAATCCTGCCTCAGATGTGGTGGATTCTGCTTCCTTGCAGTGGACCATACACTTAACCACTTTGTGCCTCAGTTTCCTAATATTTAAAATGAAAGGGTTGGATTTAATGGCCTTTACAGACTCTTTGGTCTCTAGGTGGCTAAGTGGATAGAGTGCTGGCCTTAGGGTCAGGAATATTCATCTTTCATGTGTCCAAATCTAGCCTCAGACATTTACTAGCTGTGTGATTCTGGGCAAGTCCCTTTACTCTGTTTACTTCAGTTTCCTCTTCTGTAAAATGAGCTGAATCTTATCCACTCATGAAGTGGACCAAGCCACTCCAGTATCTTTGCCTAGAAAACCCCAAATTGAAATCATGAAGAGTAACAAAGGTCTCTTTCAGCTCTAAATCTATGATTCTACTAAGATGAGGTCTAATGAGGTTATATTACTTGCTCAAGACAGATAGGTGGGATCAGAGGCTATTAAACATGACCTCTGATGCTATAGTCAGTTTTCTTTCCACTATACCAGGAGTTTTTAACCTGGGATCCCTGATCTTTTATACACATACCCCCTCCCCACCCACACGTGCACGCACACACACATACATACACACATATACACATGCATATATATATTTATGAATCCATTTCAAGATAATTACTTTTCTTTGTAATCCTATATATGTGTGCATGTATATATACATATGTATATATATATATATATATATATATATATATATATATATGATTTTATTCATTTAAAAACATTATTTTCAGAAGGGGTCTGTGGCTCCATCCAACTGTTCAATAGGTTCAGGACACAAAAAAAGGTTGAGAATGCCATCATTTTCTTTTATTGTCAGCATAGTTACATTTTTTCTTGGTGTTCAATGAAGAATAGAAGAAACATGAAAGATTTAGGAATGGTGGAGGAAACAAATACTTTTAGTTTGTGAAACTTTCAAACAAATCCTCTGTCTGTTTTTTAAGAATGTGAGGAGGGTCAAGTGCCAATGTTTTTAAAGTAAAAAAACCTATGACTGAGGTTGGGGGGAGGGGAAGAGAAATGGAAAAACAAGATGGGATGTCATTCAGTTTTAAAAGTCCTATATTCGACTAGAGTAATGGTTACTTGAGTTATTGCCGGAAAGTGTCAAGACTGGTAATAAATTCAATGTTCAATTCACTTTGTTCAGGAAAGTGAATGTAGAGAATCTGAACAGAGCACCAAAGGCAGTGCAGTAAGTCTTAGTTTCCATGTGAAAGATGAGAATGAAGCAATATTGAGAGGGATGTGAACGATTCTTCTCCTTGCTTGCCATGCTCCGAGTAAGTGAAAGGCGTCAATGTTCAAGCAGTTTGACTAAATATATTTTGAGACAAGGAGACAAACGCTAACTATATAATTTCTGCTGCTGTTTCCCTGTAGCCACAGTCTTTCCAAGTTTTGTGCTGCTTTAACCCTTCCTGTCAACATTGAAATCTCAGGTCTTTAAATAGTATGTGGGAAACCATCTTGGCACTGGGAGGAAAACCTTGCCTAGATGATATGAATGGAGCTTTCCCCAGCAGGATTTGGGGTTTAATTCCAGAATTTAATTCCAGCAAAGAACTTGCTATTAGAATTGTTAAATGGGTTTTATTCAGCAAATGTTTAGGAAGTGCCTACTATGTGCCAATCAAAGGGATTACTGAAACAACTCAAAAATCCCTTCCCTGTAGGAATATACAGTCTACTGGGGACAAACAACATGGATATAGGCCAGCAAAGACAAAATACAAACAAAATAAATGCAAAGCAGTTTCTGTAACAGGAGGACTCTAGCAACTTTGGGGACCAACTTTGACTGGAGCTTGAGATTCTTAGAGATGGAGGTGGAGGGAGTGAATTCTATGAATGAGAGCTAGCCAGGACCAAAACAAAGACATGTGGATGGAATGTTTTGTATAGAGAATAGAGGAACATTAGTTTGACTGGAAAAGAGAGCACATGAAGGAGACCTTCATGCAAAAGGCCTAGGAAAGTTGGCTGGCACCATATCATATTGGGGATGATAATTCCCATGCCACAGAGATGACTAGATACTATCTTATGGGAAATGTGGTTCCATTGGGGCTTCTTGAGAAGGAAATTCTATTTTGATTATTTAGAAATGAAGCTCTGAAAAAGTAGGGAGCAGTGTCAGGAAGTAGATCAGACACAGGGCTTGAAATCTGGAGATGTGGGTTCATATCTTTGTGTTACAATCATACTTCTGACTTTGCCAAGCTGTATTACTTTGGACAAGTCATTTAAACATTTTTGAGACTAAGTTTCTTCATCTTTTATATAGGGGTAATAATACCCTTAGTACCAACCTCATTTTGTGAGACCTAAGTGAAATGTCAGCAAAGTACTTCGAGAATATAAAATAACTCTAGAAATATCACTCAATATTATTATCTCATGTCAGATACTTAATAGCTATGCTATGCTGGGGATGTCATTTAACCTCAGTGATTCTTAGCTTTTTCTTCTTTAGTGATTACTTTTATTTTGAGAGGGAAATACTTTTCTATTTCACAATGAGTGAGCTTGCTTAGTGTGGCCCTGTTCACTCCTTTACTGAGGATAATGGAATGGAGAAACAAAGGGAACTCTTAGAAAAGAGATGAGAGAGGTCCAGTATAGAGTGCCCTTTGTCCTTCAATCTGTAAAACAAATCGCACTGCTAGTAATGGCTGCTAGGTGGCACAGTGGATAGGGTACTGAGCTGAGAATCAAGAACACTTTGGTTCAATTCCATCTGTAGCACTTAGGAACTGTGTGCCCTTGGGCAAGTCACTTCACCTCCAGCTGCTTCACTTTCCTCAACTGTGAAATGGGGTTATTATTATAACATCCACCTTAGAGGGTTATCATAAGATGCAAGTGAGGTATTTGTAAAAACTTAGCACATAGTAGGAATTTAGTAAACGCTTATATCCTTCTTTCATAGCCATTGGGAGAAAAGGTCATTGCCAACTGTCAAGTGCTACAGAAATATGGGAAAAGAGAAATGTGTCTATGAACTAGAAATCTGGACCAATCAATCAATAACTACTTATTGATTAAACATACAGACTGGGAGTAGAGCTATAATTTCATGATATAAGAAACTTCCAAGTAAAGAAACTGCCCAGACCAATGCCGGTCAGCATCTTCTCTATGACAGTCTTCCGGAGCTGCATAGAGCACTTACAGGGTTAAATGACTTGCCCAGGGTCATCAGGCAGTATACAGAAGAGGTGTGAAGTAAGTCCAGGTACTCTTAGATTTGAGTTCAGTGATATAGCAATTACAGCCTGCTACCTCTTTTGGACAAATAGGCCTCTCTTGGCATATTTCAAGTGCTGTCATGATGTAGAAAGATCTAGATAGAAGTACTATATTATATGCAAATATTTCTGTCGATTCTTGGATTCTAAGCTCCATTTCTCTTATAGATGTGGACATGATAATTCTTTTCCTTCCATGAAGATATATTTTCCCAGGTATTTCAATTCAGTAGACTCTGGGATGCTACCAAGGAATTCTGTAGAGATGACCGAATATGCTGCAATGTTGGAGTAACAGCTGATTGCTCTGTGTGTGTGTGTGTGTGTGTATGAGTGTGTGTATGTGCAACAGAGCTAGGAATAGTAGGATGAGGTTGTCTCTGACCTTGAAAGAAAAAAAACAACAAACACAAGACTCAGATGTTGAAAGATCTCACTTTGGGCTGGGGGGTTGCCTCTCACTGGCAGTCTTCAAGGAGCACTGAAATTCTGTGATTGCACAGGGTAATGTAAAATTTTAAATTCAGAAAACTAATAAAAAAATATATTCTGGGAAATTGCTATAATTCAGTTGGTAAACTGTTGTTATAGGCATATTGATGTTAAATTCTTCCCATTGATCTAAGTTAAAAAGTATTCAGTTCAGTGCATTGTAGGGGTCTTCATTTCATATCTAGGTACTTTTGAACTGGCCTCTTGTCATATCCCAAGGAATCTCATTATTCTGAGAGGTTGCATCAACCTTCGCTCTCATATCTCATCCACACCCTCAATACCATCTGTTCCTGATTGAAGAGTGGCAGTGGAGAGCAAATAACTCTGTCCAAAGCCTCCATTGCCAGAGGATCCCCATACCAGTCATTTCTTTATTTCCCACCCCTTGGAACTAGACTTCATTATGCCCCAGAGACATGAAAGCAATGCTCACCTCCTCCTTTAGATTCTTTTTGTGTGTTGTCTCCCCTCTGAGGGCAGAGGGGGTCTTCCTTTTTCTCCCCTAGTACTTAGCCCAGGGCCTGACCTATTAGAAAGCTTTTTTTCAGCATTGATAATTAATTGCCACCTCCAGTTTTCCTAATCTGGTGGTACAATATCAATAACGTAGTGATAAAACAATCAAAAGCCAGTTGAGGATTAAAAAATATAGAATACAGAGCTCCATTTGGTCCATTCTTTAGTCTGGCTCATCAAGGTCATGAGAGAATAGGAGTATCCCTTAGCTTACCTTCTTATGACAAGATTCACTCAGCATGGTGTACACTGGGTTTTGTGTTAGAAGAGCTCTGTGCTTTGACTTTGCCATTTAATACCTCCATGACTGGCCATGGGAAAGTAATGACGACATGGTATGGAGTGATGTGGGGAGTCTTCTCACTCCAAAGCCTCTGCATACCATGCTAAGTTACCCTAGCCACAGCAATGTAAGCTAAAGGATGCTCATGTCCTTGTGTAATCTTGAGAAGCTGGGCTAAAGAATAGACTAACGTCCAGTAGACTTGAGGTCAAAGGAGTTGAGGTCAAATCTTCCTTGTGCCATTTTTTGGCTATGTGACCTTAGGCAAACTACTTAAACTTAGTGATTCCATTTCCTGAAATGAGGTAGTTGACTCGATTGGATGACTTCTGAGTTCCCTTTTCTCTTTAATTTTGATGATCCTATGACAGTGAACTTCTTTTCTGGGCCTCAGCTTCCACAAATATAAAATAAAAGGCTTGAATTCAATAATCTTTTTATTCTAATTTTTAATTCTTACGATTGTATCTTCTCTTTGCTCATAAAGGTGCCTCCAAAATTTATGTCTGCTTCACCTGTCTCTGAGACTATTAATTACCGTAATCTCCTATTGGTCTTCCTGCCTCAAGTCTTCCCTTCTTCCTTTCTGTCTTCCACACAACTAACTGCCTAAGTAATTTTTTAAGTGAGGAGTTGACTGTGTCATTCCCCTGCTCATTAAATCCCAGTGGCTCACTATTGTTCTTAGGGTTATAGTTCCAGGCTACTGTAGCTTCAGGTCTTACTTAGGCATGTGCACTACGTGTGCAAAACTGATCGGGGTTCTTCTCAAACTATACAAACCCTGCACCTACTCTGGAATCCTCTACATCTCTAGGACTCCCTCAAGGCTAAAGCAAGTGCCCCTTAGAACATAGTAAGGGCTAAATACATGTTAATTGAATTGTATTTTTGTGGCTCCCTAACACAGAACTGAACCCTCTGAACTGGGCCAAATGTCTAGCATCCTTGGTGTATACATGTTGGCTTCCACATAATTATGGAAAGTTATTGATTTACCTCACTTTATCCAATAACATGCCTATATATTGCTTTAGTCTCAAAGAAGTACCTAGATACAAAATATGTAGGCTTAGTCACATAATACTATGTCATTTGGTTTGGGACAAGGCATCTTAAACTAGATAAAAGGTGATATGCTACCATACATGCTTGGACCTAAGAGATATTAATTTTTGGCACTGGAGTGAGAAGTAGTTTCCCCATGACACTGATAAGACGAAATGTGAATGACTTCCTGTCCAACACTTACATACCTGTCCCTTTCTGAGTTTATCAATTTACATTAACCACATCAAAATAAGTGCTAGAATTGTCTTCAACGGTTTTTTTATTTATTCATTTTTATACCACAGTTATTTCTTAATTACAGCTTCATCAATCTTGTATCAAGTGCACCTGTTTTCTCACAGCCCCACCAGCATAGAGTCTTAATTTTCTTATGTTTTTCAATTTGATTTATTCTGGTCATTTAAAAACACAAAACAAAACAGAGCTAAAGTTTCTTTTACAAATACAGTCCAGTGTTGTGTTAAGCCAATGTGTATTTTTAATGAAATTGATACCAAAATGTCACCTAGTTTTTATACTCAGAAAATGACAGTAAATTAATTCTATCTTGTGTTTCAGACCTGGCCAATTAAAGTGTCTCAGGACCCAAATTTATATATAAGACTGTCTTTATTTTCTACAGGAAGAAGCGATGCATCAATCTCACAGAATTTCAAGGGGATAACTGTGGTCCCACCACAGTTAGTAGGGTACATGCTCTTATACTAAAAATAAGTACATGAGAAAAATGGCCCACAGTGAGCTTTACAGGCATATAATTAGGTGAGCCCAGATTAAGCTCCTGTTGCATTCTCCAGATTTTTGGAAGAAAGCTCATGGCTGGTAATGTTGTCCCTGGAAGAGCGCCAAGATTCAAAAATATCAATTTGTTTCAAATGATGCTACATGTAAACAGGGTAATGCAGAATGAGAATGCATTTATCTGCTAGACCACAAGGGTTTTGAGGTTGTTTTTCTTTTAAACCTCTGTTTTAATTTTTTTTTTCACTTGGTAATGAGGAATGGGAGGGGAGCAAGGATAGAGGGGAGCTAATTCACCACCAGTTAAAGCTAATAGATTCACCTAGGTCATTTTTTCAAACTATGTAGTGAATTCTCCAAATTTTTGACAGAGTTAAACAAGTACCATAGCACTTCAGTGACTAATTTTTCTAGGATGACCTCCATCCTTCTCCATTATTAATAGGCTTGTCCTGAGGGCACTTTGGCCATTTGGTATCTTTTTCCACTTAATTATTTCAAATTGGATCATTTTTTTCTTAAATTATCCTATTGTAGAAGATCCCTGATTATTTCAGAACAATGTCCCAATGGCAATTCCAAGTTCAATTTCCTTTTAAGGGCAGCTCCTTGGCTACTGTGAAGTGCTTTATATGTCCTCTGCACTTTTCTCTGGAGTGAAATGAAGGCTGTCCTCTCTGTTCATATTGTTACCTTGAGTGCTTGTAAGGTAAATTGATAACCTCGTTATCACTATTTGTGGAAAATTAAATATGAGCTGTATCTTAGTTATATTTTGAGATTTCCTGAAGTAAATACTCAATGGGGCTTCATAAGCCCCAACAAGATGTGATCTTCTTGGAACAGTCCCTAGTATTACACATAGTTTGTGGTAAGCTTTCAGAATTTTTGGAGGCCACAGGTTATAGTGGTTCTCTTATATAAGCTATCTTTGAAAAATCTTTTCTTGGTCAAGTGGTCCAGTGAATAGGGCACTGGTCCAGGAATCGGGAGGACCTGTGTTCAAATCTGGTCTCAGACACTTGACATTTACTACCTGTGTAACCTTGGGCAAGTCACTTAACCGAAATTGTCTTGCCTTACCCCCTCCATGAAAAAAATCATTTTGTCTGCAAGGGGCCAGGTTAAAACCTTTGCTTTAAGAACTCCAAATGAAGGAGAAGCCATCAACTCCCAAGGCAACCCATTTCCCTTTTGGATAGCTCTACTTCATAGGAAATTTTTCCTGGTGTCAAGTCTACTTTTTCTCTCTTGCAACCTATACTATACTCTTGGTTCGGTTTTTTTGAGCCAAACCGAGCAAGGTTAACCCCTTTTCTACATGACAACCTTTGAAATACTTGAAAAACAATAAAAAAGTATCTTCTGAATGTCCTCTCCAGTTAGTTCAGTCAATCATCATTAGTTATTAACCCAAGGTTTTCCACAATCCTGATTTCCATTCCCTGGATAGTCTAGCTTTCTGTGATCATAGAGTGAAAATAATTTTTAGGTTTTCCCAATTGTCCCAATATGATGAGAACACTTTACAAATAAACCATAAGAATGACATGATTTTAGGGCTAAAACAGATCTGAGAAATCAGCTAGTCTCCCTTCACCTCTCATTTTATAACAATAACCTGTGGGAACTCTCAGGATGGGAGCTCACTTCCCTGATACATATTACCCCCTCTTTTCTAACTCATATTCTTGGGAATTTGCTTGACGTTTCATGTCTTACCCGTAGTCCCACAGCTAATAAGTAGTAGAGGTGAGATTGAATGCCGGGTCTTTGGCTCTTTCCACTCCAAAACTTGACAAGTTGTCAGACTTTCTTCACTAGGGAGAAAGAAGAGGAGCCTGGGCTCATAATCAACTGGTTTCTCCAAATAAGCTTTTCAGACATATTTTTGCTTTTGTCTGATTATGTAAATCTAGACACCTCAAATCCTTCATTACAGAAGAAGAAAAGAAGAAACAACCTGTTCTATTCAGTTTCATAGCCAGACATGTAAATTCAGTGATTTCCAGAAGTACTATCTACAAGCTTGATTTAAACTCATCTGTTTTTTCTATCCTCCCACCCAGAAATTTGGTTTATGTATGTAGACATAATCAAAATAACTAGTCAAAAAACAAGAATTTTGAACACTCAAGAGTTGGTTTTCAGCTTGATAAAAGGGAATGATCTCAAACCTCAACTTTACCCCTTTGCTTCCTAGCTCTCTGTGAGTAAGTCTTCACTAGGTCTGATTTTTCTGATCTACAAAATTGTAAAATGGCCAGGGTAGGGCAGAATGATCACATTAGGTCCCTTCTGACACTAAACCTGTTATCCTACATTCATGCTGAGGATTTCGCTTTCTTATTACTTCGGAATGATGGATTTTATTTGTATGGACTTAGAGTGTAATGAAATAGAGCAATGCTATCTTTCTGAAAGTCATGTTTTATAAAACTATACATCAAAATGGATAGATGGTCAGATCTGCAGTGTATCAGGCTTAATCCCCACTAAAGGAAGTCCTCACATTTTCATCATTTATTTACATTTTTCAGGACTCTTCTGACAATTTGAAATTATCCCATAACCCAGACTGGAGAAAAGAGAGAAAATATAAAAATGAATTTTCCTTCCTTTTTTTCCTTCCTTTTTCTCCCTTTCTATCCTGAATTCTGCTGATAAAGTGTTGTTGTGCTAGCCTCTTCCCTCTACCCTTTCTTTTCTCAATCATCCTATAAAAGGCATAAAATTCATCTTTTCAATAATGGTATCTGACATTTACACAGACATCACTATTTAGTCAACAAGCATTTGTTAAACACTGACTCTAAGGCACTGTGTTAAATGTTGAGTGTACAAAGGAAGGGAAAAGACAAGGAGTTCATGGTTTAATATCATACAAACAAC
This sequence comes from Bettongia penicillata ogilbyi, assembly GCA_023548195.1. Lineage (NCBI taxonomy): Eukaryota > Metazoa > Chordata > Mammalia > Diprotodontia > Potoroidae > Bettongia > Bettongia penicillata. Next base: position 716,427 of record JAJHZJ010000344.1, read on the forward strand.
AGGATATATTGGAGATAATCCATAAAGAGAAGACACTAGCATTAATGAGGCAGGGTGGGGAAAGGCTTCGTTGAGAAGGTGGGATTTTTATATGGGACCTGGAGGAGGGCAGGGAAGCCAGGAGGCAGAGATGAGAAGGGAGACTAAGTGGCAATGATCCCTGGTGGAGGGAGATGAGTCTTGTTCAAGGGACAGCAAGGAGACTAGTGCCCTTCGATCTCAGAGTTATGGAGAGTGTAGAAGATTGGGAAAGTAATATCCTCACAACAAACCTGTGAGATTGGTCAATAAGAGAAGAAATTGCAGTTATGACCTCCTTTCACTGAGACAAATGATAAATTTGTCTGAAATTCCTAAGTCTGAAAGAGCTGTTTGAGGTCTAGAGACCTCAAGTCATCTCCAGTCACAGATTCTAAGCTAGGAGGGACCTTAGATATCTACTAGTGCAACCTACTCTTTTTACAGAGGAGAAAACTGAAATCCAGAGAATCCCCCAGGAAGTGATTATGCTTGGATTGCCTTAGTTCACATAACTAGTCAGTGTCAAAGGAAGGATCTGAACCCAAGGTTTCTTGACTCTCTATAGTACTCTATTTACTATTACCTGTTTTACTATTACTATTGTACTCTATGCACTATTACCTCAAAACACACTATTTTCATTGTGATGCCTTGCTCATAAACCATGCATATTTCCTCATTGTTTATATGAAAAAATAGTTTAAGCCCTCAAGCTTCAACTTTTAAGACCCTTATAATTGAGCCCTACAATATCTTTCTTGACTCATCCCCCAGTTTTCTTCAATATAAAACTCCTTTACATCCAGATTCATTCACTAGCATTCTCTCAAACATGACCTGGTCTTTTCTGCCTCTGTCTTTGTTCATGGTTTTCAAGAAGCCCAGAATCTTGGAGTTGAAAGTACCAAAGAAACCATCTTGGCCAATGCACACTTAAAACTTATACCCTTTTTTCCAGCAATACCATAACTAGGACTATTTCCAAAGATGATTAGGGGAAAGGAAAAATGAAAACTCTATGTTTTAAAATGTTTATAGGAGCTCTCTTTGTGGTGGCAAAGAACTGGAAATTGCAAGGATGCCCATCAATCGGGGAAAGGCTGAACAAGTTGTGTGATATGAATGTAATGGAATTCTACTGTTCTATAAGAAATGATGAACTCAGTGATCTTAGAAAAACATGGAAAGACTTGCATAAAACAATGAAGACTGAAATGAGCAGAACCAAGAGAACACTGTATACCATAACAGCAATATTGTTTTCGGAACTACTTTGAGCAAATGAGTTCTTTTGTCTATTATGTAAATAACCAAATGAACTATACAGGACATATGAAGAAAGATGATCTCTGCATCCAGAGAAAGAACAAGTAAATAGAAGTATATATAGAATGATTTCACACATATCTAATAGTGGCCATCTCTAAGGTGAGGGGGAAGAAACAAAAAAAAAGAAAAAAGAAATTTACATAGTAACTTTGTTATATGTTATGCATGAATAGCAAGTTATGCATAGTAGATATGAAGTTTCATGTGCAAGCATCTTTTTTGTTGTTGATAGACTATATTATGGACATACTTATTTTATTCTATAAACTAAAAATAAAATGAATTTAAAAACATACAGCAATTCACTTTGTTTAGTATTATTAGCTTACAGGATTAAAAAAATCACTTAGCAGAACGCAGAGCAGCTTCTTATATGGGCTTCCCTCCACTGTGGAATCTCTTATGCATATGGTAGGTTTCTACAAGATACTTTGATAAATGTATAAGAGGTTTGTCTCACACACCACCTCATAGTAATATAATTAACAAGATGTTCTATAGCACAATATCTTTATCAGATCAGAATACCACTTTAAATGAGTTACAAAGTGAATCAGTTAATCATTCAAATGGGTAAACTTAGAATCAAGCACCATGAGGCTTTGGATAAAATCTGATGATGAAATGTACTGGGATTGACTGGGGAAAAAAACCAGACACATCTCTAGGTCTCGGATTATGATAGAATAAATTTAAGCCAAGAAAACACCAAAACAAAACAGGTAATCTTTGAAGAGCTGGACCCTTTCCCATGTAACCAGAGTACAGTGGTGGTGGGGTGATGGGATGGAGAACTATGTTATCAGAGGGACTACACTAGTAAAAAACAGTCAATGAACCATTCACCACCACTGCCAAATGTGTCCATTTTGAAGTTGAGAAAAAACTAATAAGGCATGCTTAGAGAAGTGCAGTGATAACACTTCCCCAAACCATTTTATTGAAAATGGTTTTTCTAACGAGACTTGTAGGTCATCAACCTCTGAACACATTAGAGGCAGCTAAGTGGCAGAATGTATAGTCAATCAGTCACTCAGCAAGCATTTATTAAATGCCTACTATGTATCAGGCACCGGACCTACAGACAAGGAGACTTCAGTTCAAGTCTGCTCTCAGACACTTCTGAGTTGGGTGACCTTGGGCAAATCACTTGTCTTCTATCTGCCTCAGTTTCCTCAACTGTAAAATAGTGATAATAATAAACCCTACCTCCAGGGTTGTTGTGAGGATCAAATGAAATAATATTTGTAAAGAGCTTTATATTATTGTTATACATATGGAAAAATCATCATTAGTGTAATTCTACTAATTTAAAAGTGCATTGGACTGAGAATCTATAAAAATGTGTTCTAGTCTCAGCCACTGGTTTTGTGACATTGGTCAAGTCAATTGCTAACCTTACTGGGCTTCAGCTCTCTTACCTATAAAAAACAAGAGTGCTAAGTTAGAATCAACTAAATTAAATAACCATGCATTGAGGCCCATTTGGACACTGTCCTAAGTTGTTGTCTATTCTTTGTTTTCTAAGAGGACCAATGGCATCATGGGTGATTTCTTGACTCATGGATGAATTGGATTTAAGTGAAGCCCAATTGCAGAAAATCATCAGCCTCACTCTCTCCTCCACAGCCATTGAAGTCCAGTAGCAGGACAATAAAAGTCAGGATGACTGGTGATGGTCTGGGATGCATTTGAAAACTTAGGCATCTTCCATGTCTGACCAAGTTCTAAGCACTCCACAGCATCTGCTTCATTTGCCTTCTTGGCCATTGACACAAATCATTCTCATCTTCCCATTCCTTGGGGGATGTCTTCACATCTTGAGGTAGACACCCCACCTCAGTGGCAGATTTGAGGCCCATCGGTTATCCTCAACCTAGTTTAGCTGGTCTACTGAGATGGTTTTACCTAGCAATTGCTAACTGCTAAGTACTGAGCATACAAAGACTGAAAAAATAGTACCTGGCCAAGGAGTTTCCATTCTAAAAGAGGCTGAAGATGTTTAGAAAAGAAATACAACATAATTTGAATAAAGAGAAAGAATGTACTGAGCGGAGGGGAAACAGGGAAGGTTTCCCAAAGGAGATGGCTCCAGAACTGAGCCTTGAAGGAAATTTCTTTTTAATCAATAACAATTTATTTTTAAAGTTTTTATTTTATTTTTAATTAATTAATTAATTTTTAGTTTTCAAAATTCATTTACACAAGATTTTGAATTCCAAGTTTTCTCCCCATCTCTCCCCTCCCCCACCCCAAAACACCATGCATTCTGAGTACCCCCTTCCCCCAATCTGCCCTCCCTTCCCTTATACCCATCTTCTCTCTTTTCTTGTAGGGCAAGATAGATTTCTATATCCCATTACCTGTATTTCTTATTTCCCAGTTGCATGCAAAAAACAATTTTCAACATTCATTCCTTAAACTATGAGTTTCAACTTCTCTCCTTTCCTCCCTCCCCACCCTTCCACACTGAGAAGGCAAGCAATTCAATATAGGCTATATATGTGTAGTTTTGCTAAAGACTTCCATAATAGTCATGTTGTAAAAGACTAACTGTATTTTGCTCCATCCTCTCCTGCCCCCTATTTATTCTATTCTCTCTTTTGACCTTGTCCCTCCCCTAAACTGTTTTATTCTAATTACTCCCTCCTCCCATTTGCTCTCCCTTTTACCATCCCCCAAACCCACTTATTGTCTACTTTCCTCTAGAGTAAGATAGATTTGCATACCAAATTGTGTGCATGTTATTCCTTCCTTAAGCCAAATGTGATGACAGTTAGATTCACTTTTCCCTCTCACCCCCCCTTTTTCCCCTCCACTGGAAAAGACTTTTTCTTCCCTCTTTTATGAGAGATAATTCACCCTATTCCATTTCTCCCTTTCTTCTCCCAATATATTCCTCTCTCACCTCTCACCTCTCTCATCCCTTCCTATTCAACTCACCCTGTGGCCTATGTATACATACATACATACATATATATATATGTATACATAATACATATATGTGTGTGCATGTGTGTGTGTGTGTGTGTGTGTGTGTGTGTGTGTAATCCTTCTATCACCTACCCAAAAAAGCTTCAAGAGTTACAAATATTATCTTTCCATGCAGGAATGTAAACAGTTCAACTTTAGTAAGTCCCTTATGATTTCTCTTTCCTGTTTTCCTTTTCATGCTTCTCTTTATTCTTGTGTTTGAAAGCAAAATTTTCTATTCAGCTCAGGTCTTTTCATCAAGAATCCTTGAAAGTCTTCTATTTCATTGAATGACCATTTTTTCCCTTGAAGAATTATACTCAGTTGTGTTGGGTAGGTGATTCTTGGTTTTAATCCTAGTTCCTTTGACTTCTGGAAGATCATATTCCAAGCCCTTCAATCCCTTAATGTAGGAGCTGCTAGATCTTGTGTTATCCTGACTGTATTTCCACAATACTCAAATTGTTTCTTTCTGGTTGCTTGCAATATTTTCTCCTTGACATGGAAACTCTGGAATTTGACTAGGAGATTTTCTTTTCAGATCTCTTTCAGGAGGTAATTGGTGGATTCTTTCAATATTTATTTTATCCTCTGGTTCTAGAATATCAGGGCAGTTTTCTTATAATTTCATGCAAGATGATGCCTAGGCTCTTTTTTTGATCATGGCTTTCAGGTAGTCCCATAATTTTTAAATTGTCTCTCCTGGATCTATTTTCCAAGTCAGTTGTTTTTCCAATGAGTTGTTTCACATTGACTTCTATTTTTTTCATTCTTTTGGTTTTGTTTTATAATTTCTTGACTTCTCATAAGTAAAGTTATTAGCTCCCATCTGCTTCATTCTAATTTTTAAAGAACTATTTTCTTCAGTGAGCTTTTGAGCCTCCTTTTCCATTTGGCTAATTCTGCTTTTTAAAGCATTCTTCTCCTCATTGGCTTTTTGGGTCTCTTTTGCCATTTGAGTTAGTCTATTTTTAAAGGGTTATTTTCTTCAGCATTGCTTTGGGTCTCTTTTAGCAAGCTGTTGATTCATTTTTCATACTTTCCTTGCATCTCTCTCATTTCTCTTTCCAATTTTTCCTCCACCTTTTTTACTTGATTTTAAAAAATCTTTTTGAGCTCTTCTATAGCCTGGGACCATTGGATATTTATTTGGGAGTTTTGGGATGCAGAAACTTTGACTTTGATGTCTTCCTCTGATGGTATGCATTGTTCTTCCTCATCCAAAAGGATGGAAGAAAATACAGGTTCACCAAGAAAGTAACCTTCTCTAGTCTTAATTTTCTCCCTTTTTGGGAATTTTGTCAGCCAGTTACTTGACTTTTGAGTCCTTTGTCAAGAGGAGGGTATACTCTGGGGACCTTTAAGTTCTCAGTTCCTTCAAGGTGGCACAGTGAAGGGAGAGGAGTTTACTCCTCTCCTGGCCTGTACTCTGGTCTGGGAGTTACCACAAGCTTTTCTACCCAGTTTCCTCTCTAAAGCCTCCACCAGCTCTACCAGCCAGTGCTCCTCCTCACCACAGGACTGCTACTCAGGATTGAGATTCGGATCAGGTGTTCAATTTCCCCAGGACCTTTAGATCAAGAGCTCCAAAAATAAATGCTGTAGCTGCCTGGGGCCAGGATTAGGGCAGGACCCTGGTCCCTTCTCACTCAAGTGAAAGAGCTTTCTCACTGACCTTCGAAGCTGTCTCTGGTGTACAAACACCAGAAGAATCTGGGAACCACAGCTGCTGCTGGTGGTGCCCTAAAGCATTCTCTGGTACTGTCCCTGCCATGCTGCCCAGCCAAGGTTGAGCTGTGCTCCACTCTGAGCCTGATGCAATGGACCGTTCCTATCAGGCTTCTAGGCTTCTTAGGGCTGGAAATCTCTTTCACACTATCTTTCTGTGATTTCTGCTGCTCTAGAATTTGTTTAGAGTCCTTTTTTACAGGTATATTATTGGCTGTGGGGGGAGAACTTCTACAGGTCATCTGTCTACTCTGCCATCTTGGCTCCACCTCCCCCCATCCCCAACTTGAAAGAAATTTAGGATTCTAAGTAGAGGTTCAGAGGGAATGCACTTCCGGCTGCATGACTACTAAACTACCTTCTAGAGGTAACATGCCATGATTCCATGATAATTGCACTTCTCTTGTCTGTTTCATGTTACTTCATTAGTCCAATGCTTGTTGGTCTAATAGTGTTGAGTAGAGGAAGGAACATTGATTAAGAGTCAGAAAACTCACAAATCAATCCTTGTTCTGATCTTTTACTCCCAGTGAGACCTGGATCAGATGATCTCACTTTTCTGGCCTTCAGTTTACTTCATTTATAAGTGAAGGTTGGCACTCTGGCACCTTTGGCCTCTTCAGCTCTAAATTTCATGAGAATGGAATCTGGGAGTGACTGAGAAGTAAAAAAAAAAAAAAAAGAAGAAAGCAGTTTCTTTGTCTGAATGATACAAAACAATGAACAACAGATGGTTTTTATCGTTGTAATATGGATTGAAATGGTTTTGCTTATTTCTGCTGGAATGCTGATATTTTCATATTTTTTCTGGATAAATATTAATTTTGTCAGAAAGTTGATATCTATGCACAGGAAATCTTATTTTACTTCTAATATAATACACACACACACACACACACACACATATATATATATATATATACACATAATATAATGGTTTTAGTTAATGAAAAAATGTTCTGTGTCAAGAGTTGCATCCTTTGGGGGGGGGGTGGAGTCAAGATGGCGGAGTAGAAAGACTCACATATGCTAGCTCTGAACCCACAGCCCATGGATTTCATGTAAGAAGAGCTCCCCACAAGTTCTGGATCGCTGCAGGGTGTGCAGAAACACAGTGGAAGAGATTTCCATTCCAGAGAGCCCTGAAGAGCCATCCCCAGGGTCCGTCGCGCTTCGAAAAGTGGACCCCACCCCAGCACTGCCCTGGCCGGGTGGCCCCAGAGGAGCAGATCCGAGCAGGCTTGAGGCAACGGAACCTCCGGTGGCTGGGAAGGTCCCTCCGCCCACAGACACTACAGGTCAGTGAGAGAGACGTTTGGGTTGGCCAAGAGGGGAGCAGGGTGTCTCTGTGGCTCGGGCTCCCTCGGGAGGAAGCAGTGGAGGCAGAGACAGGGCAGGAAGTAGCAGAGGCAGAGGCGGCGGGGGCCCGGGACTCCCCGAGCAGCAGGCAGGCAGAGCTTCAGGTCTCTGCATAAACCACCTGAGGGAGCTGAGCCTGGGAGGTGGCCTTGCCCCCACCCCAGCACCAGAACTAAAGCTCACATTGATTAGCAGCCGCGCCTGCCGTGGAAAGCCCATTTGAATCTCAGACCCCAAGCACTAGCTGGGCGGATCTAGGCAGGGGTGGAGAGGAATCTCAGAAGTCAAGTAACTGGCTGGGAAAATGCCCAGAAAAGGGAAGAAAAATAAGACTATAGAGAGTTTTTTTGAGCAGGTGCAAATGTTCCTGCCATTCGGTTATGACGACGAGGAAATATTCTTGCCATCGGGGATAGACGTGGAGGGCGGGGCCTCAGTACCCCAGATATCCCAGGGGGATGTCGGGTGGGCTCAGGCCTTGGAAGAGCTCAAAAAGGATTTTGAAAAGCAAGTTAGACAGGTGGAGGAAAAACTGGGAAGAGAAATGAGAGAGATGCAAGAAAAGTATGAAAAAAGGGTCAATACCTTGGTAAAGGAGACCCAAAAAATGCTGAAGAAAATAACACCTTGAAAAATAGGCTCACTCAATTGACAAAAGAGGTTCAAAAAGCCAATGAGGAGAAGAATGCTTTCAAAAGCAGAATTAGCCACATGGAAAAAGAGGTTCAAAAGCTCACTGAAGAGAATAGTTCTCTCAAAATTAGAATGGAACAGATGGAGGCTAATGACTTTCTGAGAAACCAAGAAATCACCAAACAAAACCAAAAGAATGAAAAAATGGAAGATAATGTGAAATATCTCATGGGAAAAACAACTGACCTGGAAAATAGATCCAGGAGAGACAATTTTAAAATTATGGGACTACCTGAAAGTCATGATCAAAAAAAGAGCCTAGACATCATCTTCTATGAAATTATTGAGGAAAACTGCCCTGACATTCTACAACCAGAAGGCAAAATAAGTATTGGAAGAATCCATCGATCACCACCTGAAAGAGATCCAAAAAGAGAAACTCCTAGGAACATTGTGGCCAAATTCCAGAATTCCCAGGTCAAGGAGAAAATATTGCAAGCAGCTAGAAAGAAACAATTCCAGTATTGTGGAAATAAAATCAGGATAACTCAAGATCTAGCAGCTTCTACAGTAAGGGATCGAAGGGTGTGGAATAGGATATTCCAGAAGTCAAAGGAACTAGGACTCAAACCAAGAATCACCTACCCTGCAAAACTGAGTATACTACTTCAGGGGAAAATATGGTCTTTCAAGGAAATAGAGGACTTTCAAGCATTCTTGATGAAAAGACCAGAGCTGAAAAGAAAATTTGACTTTCAAACACAAGAATGAGAAGAAGCATGAAAAAGTAAACAGCAAAGAGAAGTCATAAGGGACTTACCAAAAGTGAACTGTTTACATTCCTACATGGAAAGACAATATTTGTAACTCTTAAAAATTTTCAGTATCTGGGTAGTTGGTGGGACCACACACACATGTACACGCATGCACGCACACACACATACACGCATGCATGCACATACAGAGACAGAGAGCACAGAGTGAATTGAATAGGATGGGACCATATCTTAAAAGAAATTAAGATAAATGGTGAGAGAGAAAGGTAGGGGGAGGAAAGAGGGTGAAATGGAATGGGGTAAATTATATGTCATTTAAGAGGCAAGCAGGAGACCTTTTAGTAGAGGGAAAAAGAGGAGAGCAGAGAAAAAAAAAACAAGAAGTTTACCCTCATCACATTTGACTAAAGGAAGGAAGGAATATAATGCACACTCATTTTGGTATGAAAACCTATCTTACAGTACAGGAAAGTGGGGGAGAAGGAGATAAGTAAGGGGGGGATGATGGAAGGGAGGGCAAAGGGAGGAGGGAGCAATTTGAAGTCAACACTCAGGGAGGGATAGGATCAAAAGACAGAATAGAAACAATGAGGGGCAGGATAGGATGGAGGGTAATTCAGTTAGTCTTATACAATACGACTATTATGGAAGTCATTTGCAAAACTACACAGATAGGGCCTATATTGAATTGCCTGCCTTCCCAAAGGGAATGGGTGGGGAGGGAGGGATGGGGAGAATTTGGAACTCAAGTTTTAGGAACAACTGTTTAGTATTGTTGTTGCTACTAGGAAAGAAGACATACAGTTAATGAGGAATAGAAACTCATCTGGCCCTACAGGAGAAAAGAGAAGATGGAGATAAGAGAAGGGAGGGATGACAGAAGAGAGGGCAGATTGGAGATAGGGAAAATTAGATTGCTCAGTGTATTGGGGTGGGGGAGGGGATAAAAGGGGAGAAAAAATTGGAACCCAAAATTTTGTGAAAACGAATGTAAAAAGTTAAATTAAAAAAAAAAAGACTTGCATCCTTTGGAATGAAAGGATCAGGGTTCAGATCCCTTCTTGGATGCTTAACACCCTTGTATTGGGCAAGACATTTAACCTCCTGTACCTCAATTCCCTAATCTGTAAAGTGAGGTAGGGATTGGACCACTGAGGTCCTTTTCAGCTCTAAAGTTATTATCTTGTAATGGATCTGTAATGTCATATGTGTAGGTTGGATAGAGTGGATAGAATACTGGATGTAAAGTCAGGAACACTTGAATTCAAATTTGACCTCAGACACTTACCAGGTGTGTGACACTGAGCAAATCACTTACTCCTGTTGGTCTCAGTTTCCACACTTATAAAGTGAAGATAGTAATAGCCCTTACTTCCTAGGGTTCTTATGAGGACCAAATGGGATCATATTTGTAACTACTGTCATTGTTCAATCATTTTTCAGTCATATCCAACTCTTTTTAACCCAAAAGTTGGACATGAATGAGAAAAGACTGAACTGGCAGAAATACTTGAGTGGTTTGCCATTTGCTTCTCCAGCTCATTTTTATAGATGAAGAAATTAAGCAAAGAGAATTAAGTGACTTGCTCACAGTCACACAGCTAGTAAGAATCTGAGGTCAAATTTGAACTCAATTCTTCCTTATTTCACATCCAGCACTCCATCCACTGTGCCACCCAGGGCACTTGGCAAACTTCAGAGCCTGACAGAAATATGAGTGATTATGATGATATTGATGATGATAATGATGATGATATTGATGATGAAAATGATGATGATAATGATGAGGGTGACGATGATGACGATGATTATAATAAAGATGCTGGAGTGTCCTAGGTGAGGAAACTCCCGAGAATACTTCACCAGGAGCTGATGGATCAGACTCCTAGTAAAATATTCATGCCATAGCAACTCCAAATTCTGTAGCAACGAAATCAGGCCCAAATGTAAAGGCTTTCACTAGTCTGAAAAAAAAAATCAGTGAGACAGAAATTTGTTCTAGTGAAGTTTATTTTCACTTAATGCCTTATCATTTTAAAAGATGTGGGAGGGTGTGTGTGTGTGTGTGTGTGTGTGTGTGTGTGTGTGTGTGTGTGAGGCATTTGAATTGAACTTGTTAGTTAAAGCCCAGACCTGCTCCTTTATCCTTTAGGATTTCAGGAAAATTATTTGTCTTCTCTAGAACCCACCTTCTCCTTCAGTAAAATAAGAGGCTCTGAATAGATGGCCTCTAAGGTCTTTTCCAACTTTCAATCTTGGATCTTCAGATCTTTTGGTCATCTCCCTACTTTCCCTGAAACTCTCCTTTGCACTTACCACATTCTACTTTGTATCATTGTTTCATCGTGTGTGTATGTTGTGTGTATGTATGAATTTGTTGGTCAGTCATTTTTAGTCATGTCTGGCTCTTTGTGAACCCATTTGGGGTTTTCATGGCAAAGATACTGGAGTGATTTGCCATTTCCTTCTTCAGTTCCGTTTACAGGTGAGAAAACTGAGATAAACAGGGCCATGTGACTTGCCCAGGGTTTCACAGCTAGTAAATATCTGAGGCCAGATTCGAACTCAGGAAGAATCTTCCTGTCTCTAGACCTGGTACTCTATCCACTGCACTAACTATATTTATTAGATTATAGCTCCTTGAGATCAGGGATGGTTATTTCTTTCAATGTTTGTTGCTATAGTACCTAGAAAAGCGCCTTGCACACAGCCAGCTATTGGGAAAAGTTTGACAGTGATGCAGAGCTGAGCCTCTTAGTACTCTTAGGTAGGTAGAGTAGGTGTTGGTACTCCCATTGCACAGAGGAGGAAAGTGAGGTTCAAAGATGGAAAGTGAATTATTTAAGCTTATGAGATTTGGTAATGTCTGAAATGAGTCTGAAACCCAGGCTTCATGACTCAGTCTCATCACTGCTCATATTCTTTACATCATATAGCAGACTTACCATACTGTTCATTGTGGTTTTCTCTATGATCCATCTTCATTTCCACAGTCAAATCAATCTTGTGGTAATTGACATCAATAACAAAAATGAAAGAAACAAACCAATAGGCCTTGTCACATGCAGTATTTCTGGTTCAAGTAGATGGTCATGCCTCAGGCCCAAGTAAATTGTTAAAGTAATATAATAAACATGAGATTGTTTAACTTGAAGGCCTTGAGTTTCTAATTTGTTGTTAACTTCGCTAAATGAAACCATATCCTTTCTTTTTCCAGGCCAAGAAAACCCTCTATATGTAGACATACTCCATTCATGGGTCATGTTATCTTGAAGGACACAGACTGGATATTTTTTCCTGTGGATCACCTGGATGAGGTACTAAGATTTTCTTAATGCTGAAATAATTTCTAATGGTGAGCATGTCAGGAATCTGAAATCTTTTCACAGAATTTGGATAACCATTAAATGGAAATCTGAAGATCACAGTAGAAACTGCCTTCTGACATGCTATATATTGCTGTGCTCATCCTTTGTTTTGGAAGAGGACCATGACATCAGAGAACTGATAATATGACTTGCACTTGACTTTATTTTGAGTGAAGGAGGGCTGTTAGGGAAAGAGATATTTTCAATTTTACTGATGGATTAAAAAATAAGTTATGTTAGGATATCTGCCATTAGGTGTCATGGAGGTAATCATTGGGTAGCTTGCATAAACTCTACCTCTTCGTGAATATCGGACTTGAAGGGGAGATGTTTGTGTTCACATTCCACCTTTAGCCATTACTAATTACCCAACATTAGACAAATCTAACTTTCTGTCTGTCTGGCTACCTCTCTATAATAATACAAATAGCTAATATTTATTAGCGTTAAAGCATTGTGCTAAGCACATTAAAAGTACTATCTACTGTTATTATTATTTCCATTTTATAGATGAGGAAACTGAGGGGCAAATAGTAGTTAAGTAACTTTTCCAGGATCACACAGATAGTAATTATCTAAGACTCGACTTGAATTCAGATCTTTGTGTTCCAGGCCAGGCTCTTGATCCACTGCTCACTTCCTCCGCCTCCTTCCCCTCTCTGCCTTACTCTCTGTCTCTCTCTCTAACTCATAGGCTCTCTTGCACTTAAGTTCTTCAAACGCAGCTTTGACTACTTGTGGGTATGTTTTAGAGGGGACTTTTTTCCAGGAAAATGTGGACTGAGGTCCTTGAGAGCTCTGAGATTGTAAGATTCTCTGGTTTTGTGATTCCATCAGGCAAACTTGGATGTACATGGCTGAACTTTGGGCACTGGTGCCAGCCTTTGCCCTTCCACTGTCCCAATTCAAGTGGCCCACGATCTTGTTCCCTCCCCCAACTGAACCTCCACTGAACCATTGATTCAACATGTGAGCACTACAATTGAGGATGTCTAAAAACAGAAATGTGAAACCTGGGACATTTTGGGGCCTGATATAAATACAATGGCAGGAGCATCTTTGCCACAACAATTTAACTTTTTATTCTTAGATAGACACTATTATGGGTGTGGATGCTCAGCTATGTTGCCATCATCTGTATTGGAATTATTGTCTTTAGATTTCAACTAAAGTTTTCTTTCTTTCTCCAAAACAATGGATAATGTTGTTAAAGAGCACATATGGGTTTCTTTACACACAAACACATGCACGCACGACTAGCTTATACTTTTCACTTATATTCCTAATATGACAAATCTGACCCTAATAGGTGATAGTAACTCTATAGCAGTTTGGTTATAGTTTGTCTAAACTGAGTCACTAGTCTATAGCATTTTTTTTAATAGTATAATCCTTTTCAAATTGACTTGACAATCTGAAATGAATCCTGGATGTCAGAGTTCAATATAGTCCTCTCAAAATACATCAGTCTAAATCTGAATATGTCATGTCTTATACATTTTTAGCCTTCATAATTCAAAAGTGACACAATCTATCTTGCTATTTTCTAGGAGTGTGTATTAGCTCATCCTTCCCTAGTTTTTAGTCATATCATGTTGAGAAATTTTTTCTTGTGCCTGGGGAAATATGGTCACTCTAATTAGTAGTAAATGCACATTTTTGCTCTATGATGGCTGAGGACTGGGAAAGAATTGTTGATGGATGAACTGTATTAGCAAGCATAGGTGATTAGGAGACTTTATATCTTTGCTTGACAAGTTTATTTCAGCTTTGCCTTGAAGAAAACCACACCCATCAAAGGAGAAACTCAGGAGTTGCATTTTTTGTGGCTTTACTGTTGATCTCTGTTTCCTGATACAAGAATTTCCTATAATTGACAATCAGCCTGGTGATATACAGGATGCTTTAGTCTAAATATCTTAAGGTGCTTTTTTTTGAAAATAGATTTCCTTAATTGAATCAACAGAAACATGAGACTGGAGTTAAATACAAACAGCACAAATGCATATCAGTAAAGCCAAGTTGGATATGGAGCTCTGTTTTTTAAGGAACAGGGTAAAAACAGAAGGTTAAGGTGAGAACTGAGATTATTTTTTACAAAAATGAAAACGAATCTCCATGACTGAAAGAACAGTAGTTTATTTGGTCTGCATTACCCTGTTTGTGTGGCCATATTTTCCCCAACCACTGGATGACTGGAAATTTTTCTCATGTAGTTTGCATATGCAGATATACCAAAGGACCATTTGGCTTATGACTTATCATAAAGATGGAGGTTGACCTACCATGAAAATTTTTATCAGCTCTAGATTCAGGCACAAACAGGTTATTTGTGTCCCCAGTTCAGATGTGGTTGGAATTAGGTTCAGAAATCCTTGTTGTTGGGTACGTAGGAAGGAAGTTGCATAAAACTAACAGGCAAAAGTGACTTATTCTACCATACAGATTGAGAATCTTATGGAGAAGGTTCTGTGAATCTGAAGAACATTGCAGAGATCTCTGGATCTGGCTCCTGTTCCTTTTCAATTCGACTTGTACTGAGTGGCTACTATGGACATGGTGGAGATGAGTCAACGCACATCTGGATAGAGTGAGTGCAGGACTTGGAGTCAAGAAGACCTGAGTTTGAACAAATTCCTTTATCACTTTTCTGTCCATAGGATGTCATGAAGGAAAGGATCAGAAAGGGAGAGTTACAGATCCACAAGCCTCTTTCTATGTTATCCAAGGACCCCTCTACTGAGTCATTCTATTGTGCATGCACATGTGTGATAGAATTGTGTACTCATCCTTGGAAGGCAGTTTTGTTTCTGTAACCTAATCACCTAGCATAATACCTAGCACATAGTAGGTGTGTAATAAATGTTTGTGGATTAAATAAAACAGATTTCTACAGAGAGAGCTAGCTAGTGAGAGGGACAAATGGATGGATGGATGACAGATATTTATTAAGCATTTATTATGCTTCATTTCTGGTGTTATGGAGAATTACACTGGGGATATAGAGAAATACATAGTTGTAGATATAGGTATGGATGATATACTGACATGAAAGTAGATAGAGAGATATGGTCAGCAAGCTATGAAACATTCTACTTTCTACCCTTAAATTCCTTTCTATTTATTTTGTACACACACACACACACACACACACACACAATTTGGCTATATACATATAATATCTATATCATTCATCTATCTATTTTCTATATGTGTATACCTGTGTACAAGTTTTTCCGTCATTAGGATGTAAACTCCTCTGAGATTGGGCCTGTTTTATTTCTTTCTTTGTGACTCTACCACTTAGTACCTTGCAGATCCATAAGAAATGCCCACTGATTGATGGATTGTGTTAGTTGGGTCCAATAGCTGCCTTTGTCTTCCATGGTCTTCATATTGCTCAAACTGGTTGGGCAATCTCCTCTGAGTTTTTTTTACATTCTAGAAACATACTAAGAGGACATTACTATAACTGAAATAATAGAGTAGCATTGACCCCTTATGGTTTGATAGCCAGCCCTCCTTTCATTCTCTTCTGTTACCAACTCTGATTTCTGCCTTACTGGATATCAAAAACCTATTTTTCATATGTTTTCCCCTTTAAATTTACTTAATTCCCCAATTTTTTAATGCTTTGTTTTCTTGAATTAGATGATCCTCTTCCACGGGCATTTTGACTTGATCCCTCATTAGGTTGCTTCGAACCTGAATGATCAAGGAGGAAGCATCCAGGGCCTCGCCAGTCAGTCTGTCTGGTCCACTGGGCCTGGACTGCCTGGCCCCTGGGGGTCACTAATAGCTGATGCTCCTCTAATTATAGCCATGTTTCTTTTTGGGCCAGTTAATGGCTTCACCACAGGGGGTGACTCCACTTCCTGACTAAGAGCCCACCTTCATTACTTTAAACCATACATCAGAAGCCTCCAGTTTTATACTAACTCAGGAGATGCTGTTTCCCAGGTCTGTGGCAAAGCCTTCCTCCTTTAGCCATGTAGTACATGGATAATGAGGACTTATTAGAAGCAGAAAATATGAAAAAACCTCATGAAGGTATATGTGGTTTATGATAACAAGCTTCCAGGACTCATTTGTGATCCTGAGTGAAGAAAATCCAGGGAACTCTAGCACAGGGATACTTTCCCTCCACTTCTCTCTCTGGGGATTCTCTTTCCTTGGTTCCTCCTTTAGTCCCCAGAGGACTCTGGGACCCCATGAACCTCTTGGCACCTGAGTACCCAATCTCTCTCATTTCTACGTAGATGTTTGCATTATGTCTCCCCCAGTAGGTCGGGAGCTCCCGGAGGGTAAGGACTGTGTTGACCTTTCCTTGTACTCCTGGGCACTGCAGAATAGTGCCCAGAACATAATAAGAGATACAGAGACATTTGTTGCCTTCACTTGTCCTGCTCCTAGAATGAAGATGGGTGGCCCAGGGGAGAAAACGCTGGGCCTGAAGTCAAGAAGACCTGACTGCAAGTGCTGCTCAGATCCTTACTATGTGTGAGACCCTGGGCAAGTCACAACTTCTGATTGCTCAGTTTTCCCAACTATATATTGGGGATAGAAATAGCACCCACCTAGCACAAAGTGGATTTAAATACTAAATAGTAATTGTTTCTCTTTTACCCAGGAGCCCCGAGGGTTTTCCCCTCCCAGTTTGATGTTTTTGTTTATTACAGGGGCCATAAGTTGAGCAACTACTTAAAGGAGGCTATTCATTGAATGGGTGTATATTACTCAAAGTGAGAATGCTCTAAGACTTTAGCCTAGAAGGGCCAGGGTCTCCCTTTGTATCCTGGGCCATCTCTAGTCATCCTGATGAATATCAGGCCACTGGACCCAGATGACTCAGGAGAAGAAGTGAGGTTGGTGGTCTTTCATAGCCCTCTCTCACTCAAATCAAAGTCAACTGCAAGTCATGTCATCATCTTGATGTCATGGTCGTCTTTGGGAATGAAGGACAAACAAAACCACAACCTTCCAGAGTGGAGAAGATGACAAGAAATCATTCTAAAGTGATTTGAAAACTTAAAGCACTGTTTCATTGTAAAGTGCTTAGCGTAAGCCCAGAGCCAGCTCTACATGGATGTGAGTTATTACTCTTCTTGTTTTTATTATCAACCAGAAAGTAGTTCTCCGAATAATTCTGGTGAAACCCAAGAAAAAAGGTAGTGAGCTCCCCTTCCTGATGTAATTCAAGTGGAGGCCAGATAAGAAGGTGGTAACACTGAAGAAGGATTTATTGAGATAGTCATGTTTGGATAATGTGATCTTTTTGGACCCTTACAAGTCCAAGATTGCATGGTTTTTATGAAAACACAGATAGGAAGAGGAAGGGAGGAGAAAAAGGAATCATCCTCACTTAACCTGGCTTAGAAAACTCCTAGATCAATCTCCCTATTAAGTACTTTCAGGATCTTTTTCTGCTTATTACAGTCCATAATCTCTGGAGACTTCACAGAATCTTAGACTAGGATCTGAAAGAGATGCAGACATCATATAGTATAACCTCCCCATTTTATAGATGAGAAAACTGAGGCCCAGATCAGTTAAGGGATGTTACCCAGATAGTACATGGCAAGAAGAGGCTTATAATTCAGGTTAGAGAATGTATGCAAAGGATTTTTCAATCCTCAAAGTTCTGTCTACGTGTGAGCACTCATCACACATTACGTATAAACTTAGCTATTTGCATGTTACCGTCTCCATTTGAAGGGGAGCTCCTCCAGACTAGTGCAGGCTTTGCCTTTCTTGGTATCTTCTGAGCTTAGCCTAGTGCCTGGCACACAGTATAGTCTTAAAAGCTTGATGATTACTTGAAATAGCTGAGTTGGGATTCGAACTTGAAATACAGCAGCCTTCCTACTACTCAAGGCTCCCTTCCTTTACCTCGTTTATATCAGGAAATGTCAGTGCTAGATAAGACCAAATTCCATGCCTGTCCAACCCAGCATATCACTGTCTGTGACATCAGAGGTAAGTAACCACTTAGATACACCTGAGGCCACAACGTTACTCCTTTAAAAAACACACACATAAAACCCCTTCTGTTCCCCACCTGTCATGGCACTGCTTAGATTGGATTGCATTGGAGCATTCCAAATTCCCCTATTGGTTTGGGAATGTTGGCTATAGCCTTGATGGGGATAACTAGACCCCTTTCTTGTTGTATTCTTAGCTTGTTGTCTCTGCCTTCCTCCAACACTGAATTTGGGGTGCCCTGTGTATCTTTAAACAAAAGTCTCTTTTTGTTTAAGTTCCAATGCACCTTAGTAAAGAACAAGGGTGTTAAGCCTTCACTGGTTCATCTGACACTTTTGTGAGTTCTCTATGAAATCCCAAGACTTCTATGACAACCTGGAACAGGGGCTAGGGTTTTGTTGGCAGTGGTCTACTGTCCAAAGCCTGTCCTCTTTCTTCCCTTTTCTAAGGCATTTTAGAGGAATATTCATGGATGGTTTCATCTGAAAGGTCATGCTTAATAGTCTGACTTCATGGCAAGTATACAGCTCCATTTCCTGAGGTCTTCCTTCTAGTCCTCTTTCCCAATACCTCCAGGTGGCTTAAAAGGGTCAGTCATCCAAGGAAGATGCAGAAACTCTGTGCTTGTGATCTCAATTCAGTCAAAGGTGTGGAATGTGGGGCATTTTCAGAGGGAAATGGAACTTACAAGTGTGAATGTCTTGGCCTTATGTTCACTGTCTGGGACATCTGAGCAATGTTGACATTGCCCATCACAGGACAGGGCAAGCCAGCTTATAGCCAGCCCTGAAATGAACTCTACCTCTGTCACAGAACCCTAACATCCCTCTCTCTTGCTTCCTAAACCCTAATTTCCCTGCTACTGTGTGACATGAGTAGGAGGGGTAGCTATATAATAAGGGCAGGCTGTCATACTCCCTTCAGTGAAATGTTCAGGTTCACAGGGATATAAATTCACAAGGTTCACGTGCACATTTGTGAATATCTATAATATGAATTATTAGTATAGAATAGTACCAGTAATCATCTCAAATACAAAGCATCAGATACTTTCAGGGACTTCCTGAATGACATTTACATGACATTTAGCTAACATTAGTCAGCCAGCATAACGTGACTTCAGACAAATTGTGTATAGTAATCAAATACATAGCTAACATTAAGAAAAATAATAATACAGAAAGAGTACTTCCAGCCATGGCCATGTGCTCACAGGGTTCTCACATTTTCTTTTTCTTTCCCCAGGCTCAAAGCCACTGGCAGCACAGGGCAGCTATAGAGTAGGATGCATTGTATCCATGCCAAGTAAATCAGGAACAACTAGGAGAATCAGGTTGGCTCTACTGTGAGTACCAGAGTTGAGTTGTGAAGGGAGGTAGGCATGGTAACATGTGGGTAAAGAGGGAGAGCATTCCAGGCATGGGGGACAGCAGCCTCTGCATGGACACAGTGATGGGGAATGGCACACCAAGGGTGGGATATAGCAAATAGGCCAATATACTTTTAGAATTTAGAATTTAGAAAAAAATTCCCCAAAAATAATCATTACAAAATTTAATTCTGTATGCTTCAAAGAATTTAGATTCCTGTTTTCAAAGAAGTACCTAAGAGAAACTGAGTTGATTGATATGTATTTCTCAGACACACTAAATAAATAATCCTCCATTTATGAGGCTCTTAGAATCTTTTTTTAATTTTTAATTTTTTGCAACCAAAATTTTATTAGGAAGTTTTCCCTGTATCAAGCCAAACTATCTCTGCAACTTCCTTCTTCCATTTTTTCTCCTTCCAGCCCACCAACACCTGTTTTACTCTTCTTGTTTCAAATCAGACAAATTTTTCTTTCTTTCTCTTTGATAACTCTTTTCATACTTTTTAAAAAATAGTATTTCAATTTTCCAATTACATGTAAAAATAGTTTTCAATATTCATTTTTAAAATAAAATTTTGAGTTTCAAATTTTTTCTCCCTCCCATCCCCCCTTCCCAAATAGCAAGCAATTTGACATAGGTTATGCATGTGCAATCATGGAAACATATTTCTTTAGTTGTGTTGTGAAAGAAGAAATAGAACAAAAGGGAAAAGCCATGTAAAACAAAACAAAGAACAAAAAAAAAGGAAAATAATGCTTTGATCTGCATTCAAACTCCACAGTTCCTTCTCTGGGTGTGGACAGCATTTTCCGTAATGAGACTTTTGGAATTGTCTTGGATCATTGTATTGCTGAGAATGGTTAAGTCAGTCACAGTTGACCATCACACACGTTGATGTTACTATGTACAATGTTCTCTTGGATCTGCTCACTTCACTCAGTATCAATTCATGTAACTCTTTCTAGATTTTTCTGAAATCTGCGTGCTCATCATTTCTTATAGCACCATAATATTCCGTTACATTCATGTACCACAACCTGTTCAACTATGCCCCAATTAATGAGCATCTCCTCAATTTCCAATTCTTTGCCACCACAAAAAAAGGTTCTTTAAATATATTTTTGTACATGTGGGTCCTTTGCCCAAAAGTTCTCTTCAGGATACAGGTCTAGTAGAGGTATTGCTGGATGAAAGGGTACGCACAGTTTGCCCTTGTGCCTCGTTCCAAACTGGACTCCAAAATGATTGGATCAGTTCACAACTCCATGAACAATGCATTAGTGTCCCAATTTTCCAACATCTTTTCTAACATTTATCATTTTCCTTTTCTGTCATATTATTCAATTTGATAGGTGTGAGGTGATACTTCAGAATTATTTTAATTTGTGTTTCTCTAATCAATAGTGATTCAGAGCGTTTTTTCATATGACTACAGATATCTCTAGTTTCTTCATCTGAAAACGAACTGTTCATATCCTCTGACCATTTATCAGTTGGGGAATGACATATCCTTATTCAACTCAGTTCTCTATATATACTTGAGAAATGAGGCTTATCAGCAACATGGTATAAAACTTCTTTCCCATCTTTCTGCTTTCCTCTTAATCTTGGTTGCACTGGTTTTGTTTCTGAAAAAAATAATGTAATGTAATAAAAATTATCCATTTTACATTTCATAATATTCTCTATCTCTTATGTGGTCATAAGTTATTCCTTCTCCATAGATCTGACAGGTAAACTACTCCTTGCTCTCCTAATTTGCTTATGGTATCACTCTTTATTTCTAAATCATTTGCTCATTTCGACCTTATTGTGGTATATGGTCTGAGATATTGGTCTATGATTGGTTTCTGCCATACTATTTTTCTGTTTTACCTGCATTTTTTGTCAAATACTTAGTTCTTATCCTAGAAGGAAGAGTCTTTGGGTTTATCAAACAGTAGATTACTATAGTCATTGAATACTGTACCTAGTCAATTTCAGTGATCCACCACTCTATTTCTCAGCCAGTACCAAAGAGTTTTGATAATTTCTGCTTTTTAATGTGGTTTTAGATTGGGCACAGCCAGGCCACTTTCATTTGTATTTTCACTAATTCTTTTGAAATTCTTGAACTTTTGTCTTTCCAGATAAATTTTATTGTCATTTTTTCTAGTTCTATAAAATTATTTTGGTGTAGTTTGATTGGTATGCACTGAATAAGTAATTTAATTTAGGTAGAAATGTTATTTTTATCATATTAGCTTGACCTACTAGTGAGTAATTGATATTTTTCAATTTCTTTAGATCTCACTTCATTTGTGTAAAAAGTGTTTTGTAATTTTGTCCATGAAGTTCCAGAGTTGGTCTTAGCGAATAAACTCCCAAATGTTTCATGTTGTCTACAGTTATTCTAAATGGAATTTATCTTTCTATATTTTGCTACTGTGCTTTGTTGGTAATATATAATCTACTCTGCTATCTGCTTCTATTTGGGGGGAGAATTCATCCCATTCACATTCACAGCTTTGATTACTATGTATTTCTCTCTATCGTATTTTCCCCTGTTTATACTCTCTCTGTCTGTCTCTGTCTCTGTCTCTCTCTCTCTCTCTTTTTCTATCTCTCCCTCCTTCTCTCTCCCTCCCTTCCCCTTTTACTCTGTCCTTCCTCACCAGTGTTTTGCTTCTGATCATTGTGTCCTTCAATCTGGCATCCCTTCTGTCACTGCCCCCCTTTTCTTTTCCCTTTCCCCTCCTACTTCCCTACAGGGGCTCTTCGAGCCAAATCTGAGGAGAGTAAAGTTTAAGCAATGCTCACCCCTCCCTTCTTTCCCTAAAAATAATAGATCTTTCTTGCCTCTTTATGTTATATAATTCACCTCATTCTGCTTCCCCCTTTCTTTTTTTCCCCAGTACAACCCTTTTTATACTCATTAAAACTTTTTTAATCATTACATCAAAATCAACTTTAACCCACACCCTGTGTCTAAGTATACTCCTTCTAACTTCCTTAATAGAAATATAGTTCTTAAAAATTACCAGTATCATCTTCCTATGTAGGGCTGTAAACAGTTTAATTTTATTGAATACCATGTTTGTTTACTTGTTTTCTTTCCGATTTATCTTTTTTATGCTTCTCTTGAGTCTTATACTTGATGATCAAATTTTCTGTTCAACTCTGATACCTAGTTTTTATACCTCTTTTTCCATTTGGCTAATTCTATTTTAAGGACTTGTTTTCTTTGGTCAACTTTTATGTTTCCTTTACTAAGTGTTGTCTTTTTTTTTTCATAGTTCTCTTGCATAACTCTCATTAGGAAAGTTGGAAAGTCCCTTATTTTATTGTCCATTTTTTTTTTTTACCATAGAATATTCTATGGTAAATATTGGTAAATATTCATAGAATATTACCATAGAATATTTTCAGTTTTCCTGGGTTGTAATTCCATCTCCCTTGCCTTTCAGAATATCAGAATAAACATATCATGTTTAATATAGAAACTGTTAAATCTCATGTAATCCTGACTGTGGCTCCTTGATATTTGAATTGTTTCTTTTTGTCTTCTTGCAATATTTTCTTCTTGACCTGATAGTTCTGGAATTTGACTCCAATATTTTTTGGAATTTGGGATCTCTTTCAGGTGATCAGTGAATTCTTCCAATGACTATTTTACCACCTGTTTCTAGGATATCGGGGGAGTTTTCCTTGATAATTTCTTGAAAGATGCTGTCCAGACTTTTTTTTTATCATGGATTTCATTATCATGGATTTGAATAATTCTTAAATTATTTCTCCCAGATCCATTTTCCAGGACAGTTTCTCCCCTCCCCTCATGAAATATTTTGAATTTTCTTCTATTTTTTAATTCTTTAGATTTTTTTGACTGATTCTTGATGTCCGACAGAGTCATTAACTTCTACTTGCCCAATTCCAATTTTTAAGGAGCTTTATATTCTTCAGTTAGTTTTTGTATTTCCTTTTCAATTTGACCAATTATTCTATTTTTAAAGGAGCTGTTTTCTTCAGTTGATTCCCACCCCTGAAATTTCACCAATTCTAATTTTAAGGAGTTTTTTCTTCAGTCAATTTTTGTGTTTTCTTAAGCTGTTGACTATTTTTTCATAATTTCCTTATAAAACTCATATATTTTCCCATTTTTCTAACTCTGTTTCTTGACTTTTAAAATTCTTTTTGAGTTTTTCCAAGAGGCCTTTGTAAGCCTGAGACCAATTCGTACACCCCTTTGAGGCTTCACATGTAGGCATTTTGACATTGTTGTCTTCTTCTGAGTTTGTGTTTTGACTTTCTCTGTCACCATAGTAGTTTTCTATGGTCAGGGTTCTTTATTGTTTTTGGTTTTTTGCTCCTGTGATACAAGGAGCACTGTCCCAAATTTCTTGAAGTGGGAGTCAGGGTCCTGTTCACTGGATTTCTGCAGTGGGGCCCCTGAGACTGATAACTTGCACTTTTTGCTGAGGTGACCTAGCCTAGTTGTATCTATTAGGCTCTGGGTTCTGGAGCTGGCAGTTTACCTACTGTGCTGAGGCTGGAAGCCTCATAGCTAGCCTGCTGTATCATTTGCCTGCTGAGCCAGGACCCTGGGGCCTTTGAGTGTTGATCTGTGCTGTGGCTAAGAGCCCCATACTGACTTGCCTGGACACCACCTGCACTGGCCTCTGCTCCCCTTTTACCCAAGTGAGACAAATTTTCCCTCATTTCTTTCTAAGTTATCTTGGGCTTGAAAATTGTTTCATTCTGTCTTCTTTTTGCGGATTCTGGTGCTCCAGAATTCTCTTAGAAGCTTGATTTATCATTGTTTTCATGGGAAACTGGGGAGGGCTCAGGCAACTTCCTGACATCTCTCCAACATCATGGCTCCCAAACCTTTTTAAAAGAAGCCAATATCCTTAGAGGGAAGCTCACAAATACCTTCCAAAATCATGATTAGATGAAAAAGTGTTCTTCTCACTGGTGAAGGAAAAATGTTTCTGAACATAATGTTTACATTTCACAAAATCTCAGAAATGGAAGCCCATCATATACCTGACTGGCATGTCCTTCACAAGTCTTCTCTTCTCTAGACTTACACATCTTTGCCATGATCTCTACATTCCATATCCATCTTATTTTCTTTTTTATATACTTTACTGTTTGTCACCTCCTTCTTAAAGTGTGGTGCCCACAACTCAACATGGGACTCGAGATAGGTTCTGATGTAGCAGAAGATAAAGGAACTATTCATCTCCCTTGTTAACTTGTAAAGTGTGTAGATGTAGTCTGTCCTGAACATGGGTGAGCATCCCTGCCCTGCTTATTAAAATGCTATTTAAGATGCAGTGACCACTGGATTCACTAGGGCTGCCCTGTGCTTTTCAAAGGATCATGCTATGCATAACTTAATGTGAGATAAGAAGAATAAGACTTGCTTATGTTCCTTATAGGGAGAATGACTATTAGAATAATCTAGAGATTAAAATGTCATAAAATATATCAGGACCCCATTTTTTTTAGTTGTGAGATTCAACTTGTTGACAGGGAATCTCTGCTGACCTTTTACTGCTTCTCCATACTCTCAATACACTCCCAGCATAAGACACTTGTCTGGGAAAGTCTTGCATACTGAACATATAATCTGAGGTCAGTGGATAGAGTGTTCGTAGTCCTCAGGGAATTATAACAAAAATCCCAGCATATAGTGACTATGGCATTCCTTTTATGAAATGAAAAATTTGAAGAATAAATAAGTTCAGTCCCATTCCAGAATATTTACTGAATATTACTAACCTAAACACATCATGATAACATGAAGACATAACTGAAAAGCCCTCTTTGTCTGAACAGATTTGGGAATATTCTAAGGGACAGGTAAGTGATGAAGTTTTACTAAGTTCCTGACCCTTTTTTAGTTATAGTTTATTGTGTTATGTAGTTGAAAATATTTAATTCAAAGGAATGCTTTTTTAATATTCTGGAGAAATTTCTATCCTTTGTCTTCACTTTGTCTTTAGATGAACTGTATCTTGGAGATTGTTGTTTTAGTTCCAATAGTTCCTCTAGGGTCCCCATGGCTTAGCAATGGTAAGCCTACGCTGACAATAAGAGACCAAGACAAAAACGTTGATGACAGGCACTTAGGTCAAACCTTTATTAATAATTTCCAGGGGGTAGACTATATCAGTTGTTTTCAAAATCATCCAGAGTACCACAAGCTCCAGTATAATCCAATGTGATCCAAAGCAATGTAACCATACGTAGTTTGATCAAATGGAATCCCATCCAATACAGTACAACACAATGGATTATAATCCAATGGAATCCAGTACAGCATAATGCTGTATAATGACATCCAGTCCAATCCAATGTAATCTATTCCAGTACAACTCAGCCCAAAGTAACCCAGTCCAATGGAACTCAGTCTAATCAATCCAATCCAATCCTTATTCAATTCAGAGCCATTAAATTCACTTTAAATCACTGCCACAAGCCTTTACTAAGTGCCTATATTCCAGGCAGTCTCCCTCTGAATACCAGATATTTAAGGGTAAAAATAAAATAAATTCTACCTTCAAGAAACTTGCTTTTTCCTGAGAAAAAAGAATATGTTCAGGGCTAATAAAATGCAAGATCTGTGCAAATATATGCAAAGAATTTGAAGAGAGAAAGAGAGAGTATTTATAACTGAGAGTGGGGATGGGGACACCCCAGGAAATATTTGAGGAGAAAGTATACAGTGAACAGGGACTTGCAGAGGTGGTGGTGAAGTGCATTTAAGAGCTGAGAGGCAGCCTGGGCAAAGTTTAACTGGTTTTACACCAATCAGCTCTGAAGCATTTTTTAAACACTTGTGCCAGGCATTGCGTTAGACACTGGAGATAGACAAAGCTTAACAATTCCTGCCCTCAAAGAGCTTATATATGAATGGTGGAGACAGCATGGACATCTCTAGGGATATACCGATATATAGGGATAGGTGGAGGTAAGAGAGAAAGTACCGGCAGCTGAGAGGTGGCAGTGTTGGGAGGCAAACAATGAAAGTCTTCATGGAAAAGATGCTGTTTCCGTTGAGTCTTTCAGAATACACAGATTCCAAGAGGGAGAGATGTGTCATCTCCACCACTGATCAAGTCAGTCCCTGACGTCAAGGAACTTATAGGATGCAAAAAAGTAAATAGATCAACACATATAAGACAATTAGAGGAAGGAGAGAGGGTGGGTGGGGGTTGAATGAACAAACCTTGTATGCTTACTGAGATCAAGGTGGTGGGGATGGTTTGACTGCCTCTCCTCTTTCTTCCCGGATTTCTGAGGACTCTTGGCTAGTTCTCCCCTCTCCTTTTACAGCTGAAGAAACAGAAGCCCAGGGCATTTGTTGCTGTTTTCCTTCATTATTAAAGAGGATACAACATCAAGAAGATGGCATGACTGGCAGTTGACTTAGATTTGAGGGAGGGAGGTCCATGCCAGGTCACCGGCCTCACTTTTTCCTCCAGAATTATCGGGGTCTAGTGGCCAGTTATTCATCAGGATGGCTGGAGATGGCCCAGGATACAATGGGAGACCCTGACCCTTTTAGGCTAAGGTCTTAGCAGATTTTCATTTTGAGTGAGATACAATGGATGGATCTCTTTAAGTAGTTACTCAAGAGATGAGTAATAACATAATAATTAAATAAATAGATAATAATAATAATAAAATCAACCTGGGAGAGAAAGACCCTCAGGGTTCCTGGGTAAAAGAGAAATGGTAACTATTTGGAATTTACATTATTTATGTGCTAGGAGGATTGGGGCTTGTCCAATTTATGAGCTCCAGAGGGAATTGGGTTTAAGGCTTGGTCTTTGAGTGAGAAATCTAGCTAGGAAATTTAAAGGATAAAAGGCAACTTTTGACCATGGAAGTGTACCTTCCCCTGGTCAGAGTACTCCAAGCAAAGATGGAAAGGAAAGAAGAAGAGGGGAGAGGAGCTGCTACTCACTCACAGGTTGTATTTGTCCTTCATTCTCAAAGAAGATCATAATATCCTCCAGAGCCATCTGGATCCAGTGGTCTCTTAAATTGATTAAAGGGACCATCCCTTAAGTAAATACTTAAAGAGGTCTATTCATTGAATGAGTGTATCCCGCTCAAAGTGAGGATCTGATAAGGCCTTAGCCTAGAATGGCCAGGGTCTCCCATTGCATCCAGAGCCATCTCCAGTCATCCCAGGACATTTAAATGATTTGCAAAAGGTCTGCTAAGTGCTGTCTTAAAGGAAGGACTTGAATCCATTCTCTGACTCCAAAATTCATGCTCAGAATCGATCTTTCTGTTCTGCCTTGCTCCTTATTGTACTGCACGTAACATTCTGATTACAGTTGTGAAGTCATTTAGGTTCATCAATTCCTTTATGAAGGCAAAGGATGTGCCTACACCTACTGTGGGTGGTTTAGGAATCATCCAGCTTAGAGCTGGATAAAACAGATGGGTCTGTGGCCCCATGATTCTGGGTTCAAGAAATCATAAATTAGATAAAGGAAATCACACAATGTCACAAAAATATCGCAGCTGCCCATAAATGCCTCATAAACCAGGAATCCTCCATTTAAGCTGACCTGAGAGGAAGCAGTTTTTAAAGATATTAATATCAGAGCTCCCTCTGCTGTCATATTGTGGGTGCAACACCCCCAATTTGATTAAAATCCCAGACCCAGGACTGCGAGTCTGATGCCTTTCCCAAATAGTCAGTCTGTACTCCCCAAGAAGGGACATTTTTCAGGGTAGGTTGTCTCTTTTGAGCTGGGGACCAAGGGTACATCATGGAAAAAACAGAACCTCCTTCACTCTGCCACCCTTTCCTTAATGCTTCCTTTTCCAATGAAGGAGGAAGGACCTTGGAGCCCATAGATCTGTAATTTATTTCAATGCCTGTCTCAATTGTAAAATGAGTAGTATAGAATTTATACTGACTGCCTTATACAACAGACAAGAGAGCCCTCATGGTCCTGCAGCATGAACACAGGACCTATAATTAGAGGATCTGAGTTCAAGTCACCAGTGTGCAATTTACTCTCTGCATGACCATGGGCAGATCACTTAACTTTCTGGGCTTTACATTCCTTTGTTGTAAAACAAAAGGGATGAACTTTATAACCTCTTATACCCCTTCCATTTCAGACTCTATGTTCTATTAGCATTTCTCTACTGAGAAATGGTGGAATGAATGAATGATCAAGCACTGGTAAACTGCTATGTATCTGGCACTTTGCTAAGTTCTGGGGATACAAACACAAAAGATAAAATAGCCTCTATCTTAAAGAACTTACATTCGAATAGAGGAGATAGTATACATAGGAGAGTTGTATCCAGTAAAGGGAGTTTGGATCATTTTCTTCTTGGGAGGCACAGGAGAATAAACTAATCCCTAAGACACAACAATTGATATGCCCTTTCTGAAAGCAATAGGGCCATTTATTGTGTATAGAGAAATAGGCAGAAAGGGGAAGGGGAGATCATGGATGCCAGAAGGATGACCAGATGACCAGGTCTGGTATGAATGTGAAGCAAGGACTGAGACCCGGGGTCATCTAGAGAGAAGAGTCTAAATGGGCTACTCTGTGCCTACACAATCGCCAGTCAAGATGGTGGGGTCTTAGGAATTTCAAAAATTCCAAAGACGAGTAGATTGATTTCCATAGGGGCATGCATCTGGAGGTCCTACTAAGAGGGGAGGAGCAGGGTAGTAGAGGCAGACAGATATTGTAAGATGACCTGACTGAGTGGATGGTTGAGGTGAGCCATTGTCTTAAAGTTAAGAGTCCTGGGTCGCAATGCTTCTGACATTCACTATCCATGGGACTTTAGGTAAGGTCACATCTCTTTGAACCCCGATTCCTTTATTGTGCAAAGAAAGGGGTAATAGTACCTCTCTCAATGTATTATTGTGAGAAAATGTTCACAAAGCACTTTATGAATCTTAAAGCTCTACTTGAATGTGAGTTGCCATTGTTGTTGTTGGATCAGGTGACCACTAAGGTGGTTTCCATCCTAGAGCGTTTCAGATGAATGGTTTGGTCATCTCAAGTGTACCTTTGTGTGAATGATAGCAGGGGCATTTTTGGTGTAAACTCTGAGACAAGTCCATTCTGACATCTTCTTTCCAACTCAAGTGAAGTCTGCTTTGGAAGAAGAGGAGACGTATCATCAGTAAGGAAGTGATCATCAGGGTCTATTCGAGAAAGGAGTGGAATGTTGTTATTTAGACACAATGGAGACTCTTCATAGAAGTCTCCATCACTTCCCAGCACTTGCGTGGAGGGCAACATGGATCGGGTTCTCTTTTCACCTAGGGCCCCTTTATTCTCTTCAGAGAACACTGAAGGCTCCCAGAGAAAAGGAAGATCTTGATTCTAAGATTATGGCATTGCAGACTAACAGTAGAATGAATGTGCGATTCAGACACAGTAAAACTCCTAAATCCAACTCTTGGACCTTTACCAAAATTCTGCTACTCAATTCCTAGAATTCTCTACAGATGCTAATTTGTAACTTAGTTTGTACCATAATGAATATAATTTAGAAGATGAGTCATAAATCAACAAGGAAAGTCACCCCATTTAAGAATTTGTGCTGGTGAGTCTGAATAATATTAAGTACAAGAAACAGAATGAATATCCAATATACTCTAAACTCCTCGAAGGCAGGAATTGTTTCAAATTTGTCTTGGTGTCATCAGCATCTAGTACAGTATCTGGCACATCATAGGTGTTTAATAAAAGCTTTTTGATTTGTTGATAGCTCCTTGAGAGAAGAGACCATTTCATCAGTGTCTTGGTATCCCTAATACCTAATATAGTACCTAGCATTTAGGTGGTAGGAAGGAAGGAAATAAGCATTTGCTAGGCAGCTGCTATGTGCCACGCACTGTCCTAGGTGATGAGAATGTCAGTCTGCAAGGCTAATGTAAAACAGTCCTTATTGTCAAAGAGCTTGTTTGAAGTTAGGGTTATGGAGGCCAGGAAGATAATGAGTAAGATGGTACTTCCCTGGAAGAGCATGTGGTCTAGTAGGAAAGAAAATCCATGAATGGAAATCACTGTCATGTGATTGAGATCATGAGGAACACCCTGCAGGAGAGGGAACAAAGTTTGATGGAAATTGCAAAGAGAAGCCCCCTCAGGGGATCAGAGATTGCCTGGAGGAGGCAGGGTACAAATATAAGGGAGAGGGTAATGGGGAAGGGAGAAGAACATTCCTGCTGGGGTCGGTCACTTGAACTGACTCACAGAAGTCCAAAGCATCACAGTTCTGCTGGAGCTTAGAGTATGTGGAGTAGAATGTATAAGGAGATGGAAGTGTTCCCTTCTACCTCTCACCCTCCCAGTCTGTGCTTCCAGCCCATTACACTTGTGGGTTCCCTTCTTTTCACTGTCTTGACTCTGGATTCATGCATTTCAACAACACCTTCTTCTCTATCCTTGAATCTTTGTCCTTCAGCTAGATTCTCTAGACTTAAAAAGCTTTTTTACTTTTACTTGACCTTACTTAACTTAAGCTATCATCTTTGTATCTCTCCTAGTCATGGAAAATCAAGAAAAAAAATCATCTACATCTTCCCTCTCTGACACTCTCTTCTTGACTCTTTGTGGTTTGGCTTCCAATGTTGCCACCTGACTTTGATTGCCCTCTCCAAGGTTATCCACTATCTCTTAGTGGCTAAATCAGTGACCTTTCCCCAGTCACCTTTTCAGACATTCCAGCAGCTTTTGTCACTGCCAGCTACCCCTCCTTCCTGGTTATCTCTCCTCTCTTGGCATTCCATGTCCCTTTTCTCTCCTGGTTCTCTATTAAACACTTGACCACTCTATCTCATTTGATTTATATGAAATATTATTTATCTCCTACTCTTAACTGTGGGTGTCTCTGAAGGCGCTATACTAAAGACCCTATACTATACCTTTTACATTGAGTAATGTTGATAGCTTCTTCCATTATCATAGTACAGTTTGTTACTGAACTTTGCAGAGGTGACAAATTTCTATGTCCAGAACTAATTTATTTTCAGAATTTCCATTCTCATATTGTCAAATTTCTGCTTGGCATCTACAACTGGATGTCTCATTGGCATTTCAAAATTGAGATTTTTTTCAGCCAAAAAAACCAATTCTTTCTTTTGCCTAAATGTAGAGATCCTCTAACTTTGTCTAGCTCTGTCAAGGATACCCCCATCTTTCCAGTCACCCAATTTTGCCAGTTCAAGGTCATCCCTCATACTCCTCCATTCCTTCTCCCTTCCCCCCATGTGTAGTCCTTTGCCAAGTATTGCCTGTTGTATGTCCACAAACATAGCTTGCACCCATATCCTTCTCTCCACTCAAACTGTGACTGCCTTAGTTCAAGTCCTCATCATTTCTTGCCTGAAATATTGCAAGAGCTCCATAATTAATCTTCCTGTTTCCATCCTCTCCCCCATCTGTCTTTCACGGAACTGTCCAAGTAAGCTTTTTACAGCATTGGTCTGACTATGTTACTCCCTTGCTCAAGATTGTCTTTTACCTACAAGATAAAATGCAAGCTTGGTCCAGAATGTGAAGCTCTTCATGATCTGTTTTCCAGGTTTCAATTTTATGTCTGCTATTTCAGTCAAACTGGGCGACTTGCTGTTCCACCTCCTGTCACTGCTCCTTTCTGTCTGTGCCTTTGGAGAATCTAGCCATCATGCTGCGATGCTCAGCTTCCTCATCTCCACGTCCTCCCATCATTGGCTTCCTTCAAAGTCTAGCTCATGGGGCACCTCCTTCAGGAAGGCTTCTTTTCTGATTTCCCCAAGTTGTTGGTGCTATCTTCCTCATCAAAC
Source organism: Bettongia penicillata ogilbyi (assembly GCA_023548195.1). Classification (NCBI taxonomy): domain Eukaryota; kingdom Metazoa; phylum Chordata; class Mammalia; order Diprotodontia; family Potoroidae; genus Bettongia; species Bettongia penicillata. The sequence goes on from JAJHZJ010000344.1 coordinate 748,783, forward strand.
ACTCATTACTGTGTCCATGTAAGACAGCGGGGGATAACACATAGAGAGCCTGCCTCAGAAGAAGTCAGATCAATTCCCATCTCTGCCATCTACTGACCACATGACCTGAGAAACATTCCGCATCTTCTCAGCGCCCCAGGGAAATATCTAAGCCTCTAAGTTACTGATTAAGTACCAATCTGCATCAGGGAAGCTAATATCCATACCAGGAGTTCTGAGAACTGATGACATCACAGGTCTAGACCCCAAATCCAAACATATGCTTATATATGTAGAATGTCAGGTCCTTGTGGGCATGTTTTTTTTCCCCTTTATCCAATCTCTTCGCTTGCTTCGTTGTTATAATCATTTAATAAAATCTCATTGGATTGGTTTGGATTGAAATAGGAAGTTCAGTAATAGAAGGTTGCTGTTCTCCAATGACTAATTGTATTTACGTTGATGTTATGGAAGTGGAACATGACATAATAAGACTTATTTTAGAAATCTCCTTCAAAGCCTTTTATGCTAACTTTAAAGGAAACAATCCATAGGCATCAAGACACAAAACCTAATTTCAAGTTAGAAATGCTTTCATGTGAAAGTGATGACCATGATGCTTCCAATGAGAAAAGAACAGTGGGTGACATGTATAGAGACAAACAACAGAATTGGATCTATTTTCTTGTCCCACCAGGGACCATTGGAAGGGATTACTGCTGGAAGGAAGTTTTGCTGTATGACCCTTAGGGAGTCACACATGATGCAGAAGTCTGAGATGTTTCTCTGAGACAACCTTTAATTCCACTCCTTCCTCCCATTTTTCTGACTTATTCCTCTACAGAAGCAATCTTTCTTAGAGCATGTGGCCTGAATCTCACTTTTTCCCTTATCATGTTCCATATTGTATCACAATTCTCTGTGCATGATTTGCACCTCCACAACCTAGTTGCTCAGCTGTTTTTAGTGAGGTCTGACACTCTATGACCCCACTTGGGATTTTCTTGGCAAAGATACTGGAGTGGTTTTCCATTTTCTTCTCTAGTGTATTTTACAGATGGGGAAACTGAGACAAACAGGGTTAAGTGACTTGGCTAGGGTCACATTGCTAGTAAGTTTCTGAGGTCAGATCTGAAATCAGGTCTTTCTGACTCTAGGCCAGGCACTCAGTCCACTATGCACCTAAGTTCTCCTCTACATCCTAACTAGATTGTAAACTCCTTGCAGACAGTGATGGTACAATTAATCACCTTCATATTGCTAGTGCTGACTACAGTGCTTTCCAAAAATAAGCACATTTTAGATGTTTGTTGAATTGTATTTATTTCCTAAGTGAAAGGCCTCTGTGGATAATCCTTCATTTGGTTCCAAAAATGTGTGAGGATTCCTTTTAAACATGGCATCTTATGTGTATGAATCAATGGGCACCAACGTTTATTCTATTCCATCTTGAAAATAAAAATCGAGTTCCTCTTGTTTCTCATGTTCTAATATAATAGTTTTTGTTCTAGGTTCAAGAAAACCTGTTATATCATCTGTTACTTTTAAATAACCAGTACCTCCTTTGCATTTTCCTTCCTAAGTCATAGAATCTCAGAGTTGAAAGGGACCTCGGAGGCTGCCTTGACAAACTGTGGACTGAAAACAGATCTCTCTCTACAAGACACCATATAGGCAGGTAGCTTCTGTTTGATGAACTCCAGTGTGTAGAACTCACTAGCTACTGTCACAGACCATTCCTTTCTTGGGTAATCTAGCAATCAGGGAGTTTTCTTTCATATTGAGCCTGTTTTCTTCTTTGTGATATTTAGTCATTGCTCCTAGTTTCAAAGTCCTCTGGGGTCATGCAGAAAAAGTCTAATCCCTCTTCTACTTCAAATAGAACCTTCCTTAAAATACTTAAAGGTAGTTCTCATACCTTGTATCCTTCCCCTCTCCTCCCTCTCCTCATCACACATCTTTTCTTCTTCAGATTAAATCTTGATGGTTCCTTACACTAATCTTCACATAATATTTACTCAAGCTTTTCACCATTCAGCTTTCAACCTCCTTTGGAAGCCCTTCAACTGACCAATGTCCTTCTTAAAGTGTGAGGCCCCAAACTGAACACAAAGTTCTAGATAGGACTTGACCAAGGCAGAATGTAGGGGAAACCCCACCTCCTTTTCTTCTGTAATCTATGTGTCTCTTCATACTCCTTGAGGTCATGTTGGCTTCTCTGGCCACCATATTGCCCAGATCCCTCACAATCATCATTATCATCCTCATCCTCATCATCATCATCCCCTATGAAAATTATTTCTAGCATCCTACACTCATGCAGTTATGGAATTAGAGTTTGATGTCCAATGTAGCATTCTAAAATACTTGTAATTTGTCTTAGCAGAAATTTATAAATCTCACCTTTATCATAATTCATAACTTAGGACTAAAATAATTTTAATTTTGGATGGGATTTATCTTTTTATTAGCACAAGTAGCTCTTAATGAGGAAACCCCATCTGTCAGTGCATATTGGTACCTGTTTAAAAGCTTACAGCCTTAGAAATGCGCCAGAGACAATAAGGAGTTGAGTGACAAACTTAGAGTCACCTGACTGGAATGTATTAAAAATGGTTCTCAAACCTAGAACTTGCCAACTCCAAAACCAGAATCTGTCTACTCCGACATGCTACCTTATTTAAAATAAATAGACCTGGGGAAAAATGTTTAAAAATGGAATGGAAACAGGCAGACCAAATCAGATAAGAAAGAGGAAGAGAACCCAGCCTTACTCAATTCTATGATCTTAATGACTCTATAATGACCTTGGAATCATCTTCCTAAGTTTCTTAACTTGTGAAATGGGCACACAATCGTTTATTTATTTTACCAGGGTCATAAGAAACAGAGTGAATGAAAAAATAATGAAAAGCACTTTGAAAATTCCAAGTGTTAAATAATAGCCAATAGGTACCCCACCTTTGCTCCCAAGTAAGAGGAAATTGGGTATATAATTAAGAGATTAGTCAGATTCTTCAAATAATGAGGAAACCACTGCCTCATTGGTGAGGGAGAATGCTTTCCCATTAATTGGCCAAGATGGAGTTACAAAGAGCAGGCACAGAGCCACTGACTGAGGTACCTATTCTTACCTTTTCCTTTTCAATAAATAATAGAATTCCTGTTAAATCTTGTCTCTTCCTAAGCTGGAAGTTTAACATAGCATCCAAGGGGCGAGGGGGCTGAGCTGATTCTCCTCAGCCCACAAATAGCAACCACAGAAACCACAACACCAAGCCCTGGAGCCAGACAGAAGTGAACCAAACACTCAGGGCCACAGGGAGGGAAATTATGTTCCCACGCTTGGCATCTGGGTCTTGTCGTTGCTCGGCTCATTTTCTGAAAGGTCACAAGTAGTTTATCTACATCTGGAGAGAAGAAAAAGTACCAGATGAATGGAATCCTTAAAGGAGACCAACTGTTATGTTTCAGATAGCTATATTTGCACATGTACATGTATAGGCATGGAGATGAAGATAGGGTTTGGACCAGAAAATTCCCCTATAGGGAATGGCTAAGTGGGGCAGCTCACAATGGATGCAGCTGCTGCAATTTAGAGACAGAGAGTCTGCTGGGGCACTGAGGATTTGAGTGACTTAGCCCAGATTACATGGAGAGCACCTATCAGAGATAGGATTTGAACTCAGGACTTCTTGACTCTGAGACAGACCTCTACCTACTGTGTAAAACTACCTCTCTCTCTCTCTCTCTCTCTCTCTCTCTCTCTCTCTATATATATATATATATATATATATATATATATATATATATATACCTATACCTATGCCTACTAGATATCTGTCATGTAGATCTCCATGTATGCATGTATATGGATATATGAATGCATATTGGTATATGTGCATACATATACACACATATATTTAGGAACACAGAAACATATGTCCATGTCCATGTGTACACATATGTATGTCTCTGTATCTCTCTCTATATATATGTATATGCATGTGTGTGCATACATGGATATCACTGTAGCTGAGGCAGTCAGAATGGCCTTGGAACCAGGCTGACCTGGGTTCAAATGCTTCCATGGTTGTCTGACATTGGGCAAATCATTTAACTTCTCAGTCTTCTAAGCCAGACAATAAATTGCAGAGCAGGCCTCAACCTACATCAGCACAAAGAGTTTCTGCATCTGAAAGTCCCCCATATCTATGGAATTCCAGGGCTAGCCCAGCTCCCCATGGTTAGTAGTATCTATCTCACGTTAAAGTATCATCTCCAGTTTTACACATTTGCTTACAAGAGGTCCCCCTCAGCCACCGAATCATTGAAGCAGAGGCTTTTTAATTTGATTTTTGTGTCCTCAGCAGCTAGAGAGTGTTTGTCACTTAGTAAGTGCTTATTTTTTTAATCATTCACTCCTTCACACACACACAAACACACAGATGTCTCTCTCTTTCTATATATGTATCTATCTATTGAGAGAGAGAGAGACAGAGAAAGAGAGAGACAGAGACAGAGAATGAGACTGCACCCACCTTTGCATTTGTCTTGGTATTCCTAGTAGTTCCTGGCATAAAGAAAGTACTTAATATTGTTTTTTCAATCATTAAAGTATTCACACATATACATATTCATATACATGTGAATATGTACATATAAATACAGAAAACTCTGCCTGTATTCTCAGAACCTAGTACAATGCCTGGCATGTGGACTTTGGTGTCTTGCTGATTACCTGGTTTACGTATAGTAGAGACATATATTTGTATTCACACAATGATCTTGGGAACTTAAAAATCTGTAATTTGTTGCTGTGGGTTTGGCCTCTACCAGCAATGATTAGGACCCTTTACTACTTAGCAGGTAGGTATGAAGAGAGAGTTGCCAAGGTCCATGGATTTCTCTCCCTGGTTTGGGTGTCACGTTGTAGGTGCTCCGGTCCATAAGGGCATGGTGCTTTTTTCATAGTGCTCTTTGTACATAATGCTCTTAATTAAGGCTCATTAGGTTGAAAGTAATCAGTTTCAGTATTGACCTGAGACACTAAAGGGAGATCTGTACCCATTTGTCTGTACATATATTTATAGGTCACGTATGCTATTTTCCAGTCACATGAGGTTAAGGTAATCCCTAAAATTCCCTCTTGCAAGGAAAAAAGTAACTTAGAAAGATGTTTGTGATAGAGCTGTTCTTACAGGTGCTTATGTAATATCTATACATATGCATATTTATACAAAAAAGCTCCCAGATGAGTGATGAATTCTTATAAAATAATACTGAATCATTTGGCTTCTGAAGAGAATGCATGTAAAGGGAAGCCCTGAAGATATTGTGGGGGATACATCAGATAGCATTTCTCAGGAGGACTTGTTGGTATCAGTGTCATTGGGCTTCGTTTTAAGAGATGAAATGGAAGAGAGGGGATGGAGGGTTAGCTTTGGAATTTTGATGATCTTGGGTCAAATTCTTCCTCCAACACATCTTAGCGGTATGACAGTGGGCCAGTCACTTAACCTCTCCATCTAAGGAACATTTATTAAGTTCTTCCTATATGCAAGGCTCTGTACTAGATAATGGGCGTATAAAGACTGAATGGAAAACTGGTCCCTTCTTCAAAGAATATACCTTTTGAAAGGGAGAGTGGATTTTTCTGGAAGACAGATACACACACACAGAAAGAGATGGAAAGAGAGAGAGAGAGAGAGAGAGAGAGAGAGAGAGAGAGAGAGAGAGAGAGAGAGAGAGAGAGAGAGACTGAAAACCAGAGGATCATTTACCACTTTGAAATTTTTTAATTGGCTTAGGGTGTATCCACATTTGTTTTTGCCCATAAGGATAAAATCATAGGTGTTCACCTCTTCCAACTTTATTGCTCCAGACAAAATTAAAGGAACCCTATCGAACCTGTCTTTCAAAGAATGCCACTTCAAAATAATAAATTGAAAATTGACATATTACTCTGGTTTGCCAAGTGCTGTGCCTACCTTATCTTATTTGAGCCTTACGGCTTGAACTCCTGGTCTTTGTCCCCAAGCCCTCCTCTCTTCCAGACTTCCCTAGTAGTGTTAAGGGCACCAGAGTGAGCCAGGCTTGAACTCTCCATGTCCTTCTCAGACTCTCTCTTTCTCTCTCCCTTCATTTATCCATCCTGTTGGGGAGACCTGCCTTCCACATGATGGTAGCATCTGTCATATATGCCCCCTTCCTTCTTCTGGCACTGCTGCCATGGTCTAGGCCCTGCCACCTCACTCTTGGCTTCTTGCGGGGACTCTGGGTTGATCTTCCTGTCTCAAATCACTCATTCCGGGTCTTCATCTGCAACTCCGACCATGTCATTTCTCCCTGTCGCCCACTCCATTGGTTAAACTCCAATGCTCCCTCTTGCCTCTGGAGTCAAATATAAATCCTCTACTTGGCATTTAAACCCTTCACCCCTGGCCCCGTCTGCATTTCCTGTCTTCCTGTGTCCTCCTTGCCCCATCCTCCAAGGTCCAGGATCTTTGGCCCACCTTCCTGTCCCTCCCACACAGTAATCCATAGCCTGCCTTTATTCATTTTCACTGGCTGTCGCCCATGCCTGGAAGGGTATTTCCCATCCCCCAGCCTGTGACTTCCCTGACCTCCTTCAAGTAAAACTTACATCCTACAAGAAGCCTCTCCCAGTCCTCCTCGATGCCAGGATCTGACTTCTTTGATGCTCCCCAACTTGCCCTCTATAATTTTCTGTTTGTCTGTTGTTATTTGGAGATTGTCTCTCCTATTAGATCATGAGCTTACAGAGGGCAGACACTACCTTTTACTTTTTTGTAGCCCAATAAGTAATTCAGTGCATGACACACAGTTGGTGCTTAATAAGTGCTTATAGGCCTGACTGTGAGTAGACACATATACCAAAAAGTGTAGGTTTAAACAGATGCAACCTTTATACAACTTTCAGTTTGAGAAGTCTGCCCAAAGCTGACAGATTTTATGACTTGCCCAAGATCACACAGCAAGTCAATCAACGTCAGAGGCAGAACTCAGATCTTCCTGATTTCAAGTGTCACACGATAACCACTGTACTAATGAAGTAGATGTACCTTACAGATGATGTAACTGCAGTTCAGAGAGGTTAAATAATTTGCCCATGATCACACAGCTGGTTTCCAAGGTGGGACTTGAATACTGTCCTCTGCTGACTCCAGATAGAGTATTTTGTCCACTAGGTCAGAGTGCCTTTTTCTTTGACCATAGAAGCAAACCCTTAGATAACTTTGACAATTCTTGGGTGTATAGCACTTCTATTCTATTCTATTAATTATATGTAATTCTACTAATTACATATAATTCTATCATATTATTGTTATTAAGAATAACTAAGATTTATATGGGACAGCAAGGTGGTACAGTGGACATGTGTTGACCCTGCAGTCAAGAGAACCTGATTTCAAATCTGACCTCAGATACTTACTAGTTGTGTGACCCTGGGCAAGTCACTCAACCCTATCTGTAAAAATGAGCTAGGGAAGGAAATGGCAAACTACTCGAGTATCTTTGCTAAGTAAAGTTAAAATGGGCTCATGAAGAGGTGGATATAACTAATTTACTGAACAGCTGCAAAAAAACACTTGTATAGTGCTTACTGTCTGCCAAGCACTATGCTAAGTGCTTTACATTTATTATCTCATTTGCTCCTCCTAACAACTCTGAGAAGTAGGTGCTATTATTATCCTCACATTACAGATGAGGAAACTGAGGCAAACGTTAAATAACTTGTTCAAGGGCATACAGCTAGTAAGTATCTTTCTGAATTTTAACACAGATCTTCCTGATTCTGGACTCAATGCTCTATCCACTACACCACTCATCTGCAAAGATTGTTTCTGAACTTTTTCAATACCACAAATCAGGTCTCTTTTGCTTATATCCCTGTCTTCTCCTTAGGAAAAAGAACTTATCCCAATTCCAAGATCAGATTCCAGGAGGAATGGGTTTAAAGGTTGATTCTGTAAGTCATTGAGTTATCCTTCTTTACAACAGTTCATCAAGCAAGGTCTCCCCACAGTGGTCCATTGGTATTACATAAAGTTACATAAAGAGGCTGAATTCTCCAAAATTCATGAGTTTTCAGTATAAGTTTTCATCTACATCAAAAATGAGTATCAAAATTACAAATTATTTTTAAAATACAGGTAACAAGTGGGCAAGAGCTCCCAAATAGTTCAGATAATCACAGCATTTTAGAGCTTTGAGGATATCCAGAGATCATCTTAGTCAACCCAACAGGTGGCAGAGAATGATATGGAGGGTCAGAGAGAGGAGGCAACTGGTCCCAGGCCATAAAGGAAAGGTCGAAATCCAATACCAACTCTGGAACTATATCTAGAACTCCTAACTCCCACGCCAAGATTTTGAAATGGTATCATAAAATCATAGATCTAGAGATTGACAGAACCTCAAAAGCCATCTAATTAGCCTCCTTATGTAATAAAGGATGAAACTGAAGCCCCAGGAGGTAAAATCACTCACTCAAGATCATACAGAAAGTGATGTTAACACCGAATTGAATTCCAACAATGTCATCAATTAATGAATGTTTCCTATTTTATAAATGAAGTCTCCTAAGTCACTCAACTGGATGCCTTTAGATATCTCAAACTCAACTTGTATAAGACTGACCTCATCATCTTTTCCCCAAGTTCTCTCTTCTTCCTAACTTTTCTACTGCCACTGAGGGCAACACCATTCTCCCAGCCACCGAAATTCAAAACCAGGTTTCATCCTCAATTACTTCCTCTCTCTTCACTTACATAGCCAAGCAGTTGCCAAGGACTCCTGAGTCTCCCTTTCTGCCACCTCCCTTACATATCCACCCCCTCTCCTCTGATACTATTACCACCGTAGTTCAGGTCCTCATTACTCGCTGACTGGACTTGGCAATAAGCTTCTGGTTGATTTTCCTGCCTCAAATATTTAGCTCCCCACTTTAGCACATTCTCCATTCAGCTATCAAAGTGATTTTTCCTAAAGGGCAGATGCAGCCATGTCACCCTGCTAACTTGGTGAATGCCAGTGGCTCCCCAACACAGGATCAAATATCAGTCCTCTCTTTGACTTTTAAAACCTTTCATAACCTGGTCCCCTCCTACCTTTCCAGTCTTCTTATACCTTACTCACTCTCATGTACTCTATAATCCAATGACACCAATATCTTTGCTATTACTCACACAAGAAACTCCATATGTCTTCATGGACATTTCCATGGACTCCTCATTTCTTTTTCCTGGTGTCCCTGACTTTCTTCAGGTTCCAGGTAAAATCTTACCTTTCCTGAGCCCCCTTAATTCTAGTGCCTTTCTCTCTTGGTCCAATTTCTTCTGTATCTTTGAATCTTTCCTCCTCCATTAGATAGTGATTTCCTTGAGAATGAGGACTTTTTTCTTATTAGTCAAGAGTTTAGCACAGTATCTGACACACAATAGGCACTTAATACATGCTTGTCGACTGACTGATTGCATAGTTTAAAAGTGTTTTTCACCATATGAAAAGTGTCATCTTGGTTTCTCAACCAATGTCTTCTTGCTCTGGACTCTGGTGACATCTTCTGGACACAATTGGAACTAGACTGGACAAATTTTCCTAGTGACTTTAGGTGGATTGAATTATGTCATGAGCTGAAGGGAAGCATTAGAGAAAGAGCAGAACGAAATAATGATCTATCTTCTGTTTTGCAGTGTTTGAGATGTCATTTCACTATTGTATATGACTTATTTAGATTATATCCTGTGCCTAGAAAGCACTCTTTCCTCATTTTTGCCTCTGAAATCCTTTGTCTTTTTCAAAATTCAGCTCAAAAATTCCATCCTACAGGTAGTTGATCCCACCACAACCTCAAATTATTTTGCATGTATTTTTCAGTAACTCCGATATGTTCGGTCTGCTTGCATCCACTAGAATATAATCTCTTTGAGGGCAGGGCCAATTTCATTATTATGTCTTTGTCTCTTTGTGTGCAAAGTTCCTGGCACACATTAAGCTCTGAATAACTGCTGTTGATTCATGGATCCTATCCACTAATGCCTTTCTCCAATGTGTCATTCTAGTATAAGTGACTCAGGATTCTTAAAGGCTGTGCCAATTCAGTCCAAAGTTTGTCAGGATCCACCGAACTGGAAAATAGGGGTGCAATGATAGACTCTGTGTCTGCTGTCTATGAGTCAGCCTAGTTAAGTGACTCATTCCTGAATTCACAATTGGGCGATGATTTGTGGTACCAGGAACTCACCAACGTCACCAAATGACATACTTGATGTAAAGTACTTTGCAAACCCTGATATATAGCATGAATGGCAGCTACAACACATTTTGAGTCTTATTGGGTTTAATGGCCACTAGGTTGCCTTTCAACTCTGAAATTCTTTATGTCATCATTCCTATCTTTATCACCATCACATTCTTCCAACTCCTACTTCTCCTTGCCATCATTGTCACATCCACAAGCAAGCATCATCATCATTATCAGCACCACCATCATCATATCATCTGTCAAACACAGATTTCTGTATCTGCATTTTACATTCAATCTCTGACTAAATAGAGTTGGGAATTAGGGAACTGTCCTGCTGAGGAACATAGGGTACCCAATCAAATTAAGGTAGCTTCATTATTTCTATTTTTTTTTACTCCTTAATAGCCCTGGGCCCTTGGCCAATCCTACAGAGTAAATGACTAGAATGTCATCCTAAATTTTTGTTGTATTTGAATACTATTGAAATGTATTGAATACATTTGAATACTAGTATTCAAAATAGGCAATCAGGTAAAAATTTGAAGGAAACTTGAGCTCTGAATCTTTCCACAGCACCTTGCCAGCTCCTTCTCCACTCTTCATCTCTTTCCCATCTATTGTGAGACTTGGAATCCTGGCAACAGGTGTGGGCTGGATTTGGAGCCATAAGGCAGTCTGAATCTAGCTAGTGAAGATTCACTGAGCACTTAAAAGACCCTTTCTTCACACTCATTCTGTGGTGTACGCATTATTGGTGGAATCATCCCCGCAGTATAGGTCCATAAACGCAAGCTCGGAGACTGAGAAACTTTCAGAAGGCTAAGAATTGGGCAATCATGTGTATTCAGCCCTGGATCTGACTCTAAGTGGTCATCCTGTTCTACTGACATGTGAAGGAAATTGTGCTAAAATCACAGCTATATCAATGGGAGATACGAGAAGGGTAGTGAACACAGTCAGGAAGCTTATGCATCTGAGCTCCAGCTCTGATTAAGTGCAACGTTGAGATTCTTTCAGTCTTTGTTTCCTCAGAATGATATTGCTGCTATGTTGATAAAGATGAAGATGATAGTGTAAAAAACCCTAATAAATCATAGGACAACTTACAAAATAGTTGCTTGGCATTTTATTTATTGTGCCACCTAGCTGCCCTTATGCCTATGTCCACATGGTCAATTAAACCATACTGTCCTCATCCATAAAATGGAAATAACTGTACCTTTGTAGTACCAATGTCACACAGTCATTGTGAGACACATTAAAAAATGGATATAAAGTGCTTTGCAAGCTCAAGGTCCATCTAATAATGCAGTTCACCGACCATCCATGCTTACCTGCTCATCTTGACTCTTCTCTATTTCCTCCCACAGGTTTGCCCCTCAGGGTCAACCATATATGCTGGAGGCCTTCCTTGCTTTTTCCTGACATCACGAAGGTACTGGGGGAATGGTTCAGCTGTTCACCTGCCATCTCTCATTCTTGCTGTCAGTAGCCCAACTTCTTATCATACAATGTTTTCAGCTTTCATTCAGGATGAACATGGCATGAAGGCCAGCTACTATGCTGATGGTATGTTCTTCAATTTGGAAAGGCTACAAGCCAAGACCAAAGTGGAGGGAGTGTTGGTACACGATTTTTTGTTTGCAGATGACTGTGCACTCAATGCAGCCTCTGAAGCCGAAACGCAACAAAGTATGGATCAGTTCTCTGCTGTCTGTGCTACACATTTGGCCTAGTAATTAACACAAGAAAACACAGGTGCTCCATCAGCCACTACCACACCATTCATATTTGGAACCATAGATTATAACAAATGGAGAAGTTTTGAATGCTGTGGATAGGTTCATTTACCTTGGCAGTGTACTTTCCAGGGATGTACACATTGACAATGAGGTTGAAGCTAGCTCAGTGTTTGGGAGGCTTTGAAGAAAAGTTTGGGACAGAAGAGGTATTAGACTGACTATCAAACTGACGGTCTACAGATCCGTTGTGCTGACCTCATTGTTGTATGCCTGTGAAACAGGGGCAGCCCACCAGTACTATGCCAGGAAACTGAATCGCTTTCATTTTTCCTTTGAACTGTCTTAGGAAGATTCTGAGGATCACCTGGCAGGATAAGTTACGAGACACTGAAGTCCTAGCTCAAGTTGAACTGTCAAGCATTCAAACTATGCTTCAGAGAGAGTAACTCTGAAGGGCTGGCCACATTGTTTGAATGAAAAATATATGCTTGCCAAAATGACTATTTTATGGACAACTCGCATGGGGCAGGTGATCACATGGTGGCCAGAAGAAACGATATAAGGACACTCAAGAACTTTGGATTTGACTGTGCCACATGGAAAACACTGGCACAGGATCACTTAGCATGGCATGCCTACATCAGAAAGGGCACTACGCTCTATGAGCAAAGCAGAATTGAGACAGCACAAAGTAAATATAGGATGTGTAAATTTGAAGTATCCCCCCAAAAAATTCATATGGACTATCTGTGCCCAATCTGCGGTAGAGCATTCTGTGAGCTCATATTGGTCTGATCAGCCACAGTCAGACACACTGAAAATTCACTTTATTCTGGTGATGTCATTTTGGTCCACTTTGAAAACGAAGGATAACAACCAATTCCTTGTTACTTATCTGGAGTTTGTCATTGCTCATATGGCCACATCCACCCTTTGATGCCTCATTGCACGAGGTTCTTTTTGTCTGACACTTACATTTAGTTCCTCAGAAAGAGTTGTATTCCAAGTCTTGCTGACATGCACCAACACCAATAGTATATTTATATTCACACAAGTGCCTTTGCCTTCATGGAAAACTTGGGGCCATTAAAGGAGCTTTACTATCCTAAGAGCAATTCAGCCTGCTTTCAAAACACAACCCAGCTAACTTTCCTCTTCCTGCTCTCCTGTGGGCCCAGCTTATTGTCTACCTTTACTGTCAGTTCTAGGTATTCAGAGTAAGTGATAAACTCTAGAGAGTATTTATTCAAAAGCATGTTAAAATCTGGGCAATGGGCTTTCTTTATCCAACTAGTCTTTCTCATGTGGAAGGACAGTGAATTGATCACTTCCAGGGAGCTCTGCCATGTTCTGGCACTTGATGTAATTAACACAATGTTACCTTGGTGAGAGCATGGTAATCCCAGGAAACCCTCCTGTGACCTTGGGGTGAATACCTGTGGTGTTTTATGCCTGACCATGTCTATTATCAAGGAGTTGCTGCTCAAAGTTACTTCTGTTGTTGTATCTTCTAAGGCTTCTTAAATGATTTCTAATTATGGATGAAAGACACATTTTGTAAGGAAAACTGGATGGTGTTATCTCATCCTACTGAACCAAATACTATTTTGTTGTTTTTTTTTTCCCCAAATCAGCAGGCAATAGACAAAATGGGATACTATTTCCATTGTTTCTTTCAATTAATTATAAAACACAGTGGAAGATTATGGTATAATGGAAGATAATGGCAAATACATGGTTCATTGTTGCATATTGCTAGAGAAAGCAAGCTGATTCTTTTTTTATACGATCACTGAAGATTCCCTAAATTTCTATACAGATGACTCTCATAAAGATGCCATATAAATAGTTGAATAGCCATGCAGCTTGGCATTAATTGCCATTTTCCCATCTGTCTTCTTTTTGTGTACTAATAAAAGCTTAGATTCCTGTGGGGGGACCTCTCCCTCTCCCCATCCCCTGCCCCATGGCTTTGACTTCTTCCCCTCTCCCAGATGTATCATTTAGCTGTCACTCAACATCCACACAATGGTATTACTTTCAGCACTGATCTCCCTATACTTACTTCGTTGAATCTTACTTTCTCCATCTGTAATTTCTCTTTACTGACACAACTACCTCCTGAATAGCAAAATCTAAAGTGCCCTATAAATGTTGGGTTTTATTATGGTTGCTTTTCGTTGCAACAGATGTCTAGGATAAATTAGCATCAAATCTACCTGGAACACAGAATGTAGATAGGACTGGGAGAGCTATTAAAAGCTCTTCATAGACATCCAGGGAGTCTGCACCATTTCTACACAGAATTACAAATGAAAGCGGAAAGGAGAATCATACTACAGAAAGTATACTAGCTCTGGATTCAAATTCAAAATCTTCCTTTGATACTTATTACCTGTGTGACCTTGACCAAGTCATTTAACTTTCTTCAGTCTCAATTTCCTCTTATGTCAAATGAAGGGATTGCATTAGAAAGACTTTCCACCTTTAGAGCTAGAATCCTACAATGCTTAAACTCCCTTTGCCTCAGTTTCCCAATTTCCAAAGTGAGAGGATTGGACTAAATGATCTCTAAAGGCATTTCCATTTCTAAATCCATGCTCTTGTGACTTTTTATCAAGAAGTCATAGTGACTGGTATTCTGACCTGATTGTCATTCATTCATTCATTTATTGCACCAAAATTCCAAAATTTATTGAACATTTACTGTTATTTTTCTTCTCAACAGTGACAAAAAGTGACGTGTGAAAATGCCTGTCTTCACCTGGCATCAATCTTAAGAAGAAGAAAGGAACCACCAGCTTCAAAACATCCTAGCTTCCCTTTTCCATTTATAAAGCTGTAATTAAGAAATCAGACTATGTGGCATCATAGATAGAGGACAGGTCTCAAGGAAAGGAAGCCTTTGTGATCACTGGAGAGTCATCTCATTTCATGGAGTGTCACATCATTTTCTGACGCTGATGAATGACCAGCATTCATTGACAGAAGGAATTCCCACATGTGGAGTTCCTTAAAGTAACTCACAGTTTGGAAATCTTCACCATCTAACTAAATGTGTTTAGATCTGGTTTACATTCTGAGTGCATAGTACCACTGGGGGGCAACAAAGTCCACCATTTTACCCCCAGTATAGCAAAGTTTTTACTATTCTCTAAACCAATTGCTTCAAGTGTCCTGGCATTTTCTCCCTACTTTGTGCAGAATCACAATGTCATATCACTAGGAAGGGGTCCTAGTGTTTCTTAGTCCAACCAATAACTAAAACAAAACGAAACTCCAAAAAAACAACAACCAAAAAACCAAAATAATAATCCCTTCTGTAACAAAGTGACATGCTTCTATAGCAACGGCCTCCCGTGAGAGGCCTCCCTCCCTGGGCGGCCCATTTCATTTTGGAAGTCTCTTCTGACATCAAAGCAAAGATGTTTTCATCTCAGCTACATTCATTTGCCTTTTACTTTTATTTCAACAATTCAGTTCAACAAATACATGAAGTACTGATTTTATGTGGCAGGTATTTGGCTCCTGGGGTTCCACAATTAGAATACAATGGTCTCTGCCCTAAAGAGGTTATGTTCTCTTGGGAACTGCAAAAGGAAATCCAAGACATAGAGCACTTTACCGGGAAGCCCATTACATTAAGCAGCGCCTGGGACCAAATAGAGCAGGCCTCACTTCCCTTTCTAAGGGCAGTCCTTCAAATGTTTCTACTACCTGAGTTCCAAGTAAGAATGCCCTCCAGTCAGCTGTCCAGGCCAGTTCAGGATGATCCAGACCCGAGTTCAGGATTTTAGCAGGTGTCATGCTCTGTGCTTTCCCTAAACAGTACAGAATGGAGAATCCTAGATTGACTGAGGCAGCTAGGTGGCTCAATGGAGAGAGGACTGGGCCTAGAGTCAAGAAGACTTTAATTCAAATCCAGCCTCACTAACTGTGTGACCTTGGGTGATTCATTTAACCTCTATCTACCTCTGGAGAAGGAGATGGAAAAGCACTCTAGTATCTTTGTCAAGATGGGACCCTGATGGCTCAGGAGGAGCTAGACAAGAAATACAACTACAAGAAGCCCCTTCTCTTATTTTATAGATAAAGAAATGAAGGCCTTGAAAAGTAAAGTGACTTCCCTAGTCTCACAAGTCATGCATGGGTACATAACTTCTGAAGAACCGTAAGGTACAGCACCATCCTTGATGGTACCAACTGTGCCTAGATGCATGAGAAAACCTGAGTCAGACATAGAATACACACACCCTGGGGATTACCTTCCTGAAATGGTAGCAACTATTAGGACACTTCAACATATACAGGAATAAAAGCATCTATTTTTTTCACTTAATAATATTCTATTTTTTTTCAAATTACATGTAAAGATAGTTTTAACATTTATTTTTGCAAGATTTTGAGCTCCAGGTTTTTCTGCTTCCTTCCCTTCCTTCCTCCCTCCCCAAGACAGCAAACAATAGGTTATATGTGTACAATCATTTAAAACATATTTCCACCTTAATCATGTTGGGAAAGAAGAATCAGAACAAAAGGGGAAAACCATAAAAAGTATGTAGTAGTGTGTGTGTGTGTGTGTGTGTGTGTGTGTGTGTAATTTAGCATTAGCAACTTGAAGTATAATATTTATCTCTGGGATAAGTTGAACTGTGGAATCCTTTGTTGTTATTCAGTTGTTCCAGTTGTATCTGACTCTTTGGGACTCCATTTGGCATTTTCTCAGCAAAGATAATGGACTGGCCTGCCATTTTCTTTTCTAGCTCATTTTATAGATGAGGAAACTGAGGCAACCATGGTCAAATGACTTGTCCAGGGTGACACAGCTAGTGAGTGTCTGAGGACAGATTTGAACTCATGAAGATGAATCTTCCTGACTTCAGGTCCAAAAATCTATGCTACTTAGCTGCCCCTCTGAGCAACTGTGGAGACCACACTGCCCTCATAGTGGGTCCCACTAGTGGCCACCACTATTGAAATAATAGCAAGTAACTGAGTTATCCTTCTTCCACTGGAGTAACTCAACAGTCTATAGAGGATAAACCTGTTTCATTGATGGAAATATCACAACGAAGTACAGTTGTTGGCCTGATTTAGGAGACTTAAGTCTTTTCCTGTGTTATCTGCCTGATTCATTTGTCTCTCCCTCAGTCATTTCTTTAATTACTAGCACTATGTAGGCCAATATTTTCCAAGTCAATTTTTATGACTGAATAACTCCATAGCAGAAGGAGTCACAATCAAACACATTATAACTGAGAGGGAATGGCTGTTGAAAATTAATATTTGATCCATTATGTCAGAATGATTTACTTCTTGGTCCTTTATGAATAAAACTGGAGAGAAAAGTATATGAAAATCTCTCTTGAAAGAGTTTTAGGAGATTGCATCTTGGGTTAGTTTTCTTTGCCTGACTCTTACTATCACTCTTGTGCCATGGAGCTAGAAAAGACGACCTCCAAGACGTAAATATTTGTCTTCTGCTTGTCAATTAGCTTGTAATCAGCTCAATAGACATGACCTTTATCTTTTGCTCTCTTAAAGGCAGCAGGAAGAATATCTGACTTTGCCAAAGTCACATAAGTAATAAAACTGAGATTTGAAACCAAGTCCCCGGACTGGTCTTATCTCCAGTTGGGTAGTATAGAGTCTGTAGAAAGTAAATAGGAAGCCTTTTACTGGGGTTTTTCATATTCTAAAAGTATCAGTGAATTGCTTGGGGCTTCCATATGTGGTCCTTCACTTTTCCAGTACAAAAGGCTTATCTTCTCCAATGGCACATTCCTTGATTTTAATGTTTACACCAAACAGCAAGGAGAAAGCCAGAGGGAAAAAAGTCAGAGAAAGCCAGCCTCTTGATCTTTAGAAAGCCACTCAATTACAAAGCACTTCAGGGCCAACATCTGGAATTCCAGAGGATGGGTGATTACTTGTCCCCTAAGAATTCTTGGGGCAGGCATGAGTAACATGGAGATTTACTAGTAATATTTCCCATGAACTCCCACTTTTGTATTCCCCAGTGATTATCAGTTAGATTTGATCATTTTAAATAAATTTAGGATATTTACTAAGCAGTTATAAAAATAATATCTTCCCCATTCCCAACTGGCAATCCTCTTTCCTCTTGCACACACAAGGTTTGTGGAAAATTGAGTTTGACTTATAGGACATATGTGGTCAAAGAGTAAATTCATAGTTTCTGCTTATAGAAGCCATTTTCTCCCTTCCTCATGAAGTTTATTTTCCATGTACTTCAGTACTGGGCTCTGATGGTTGATGTTTTTGTGAAATATTGAAGCAATCTTTCCTTGGTGTGTCTAGTTGGTCTTTGGAACATTTTCAGCTTCTAATACAGATGCTTTCTCCCAGAATTACTGCTCTGCAAACAAGCAGGGAGGCCCAAGAAGAATGGTTAAATCTATCATTGTCCTTAATCTTGTGGCACCTCATCACCTTATAAATCCTTTATCACCTTTTCCGGACAAGATTTACGATGGCTTTTACAGTGATCCAGGATATAAGACTTTTTAAGTAAATATGCAGCAGAGGAAAATCTGTCGATACACAGGGAAAGCCTTGTAGAAACCACAAATATACTCAGAGCTATACTACTCTCTATGGATAAATCTCACGTTGTCCTCTTTCCAATAAAAACAGCTCCACAGAGTAGGCCAGCTTAAGACATGCCAGGCAAGAAGATTTGGATTTCTTTGGTTTTATCTATTGTCAGGGCATCAGCCTCCAGAGAATATAGTCTGAGAACTGCCTGAGGCTCAGAGGAATTAAGTGACTTGCCCCATAGCCATACAGTGCCGGAGTCAGAATTTGAACCAATCTTTTCTTGGCTCCAAGTCCATCACTCTAACATCTATGCTAAGATACATTGTATACATTAGGCTCTCAATAGATATATATTCATTTGAATTAAACAGATGATGAGAACAAGGTCTTAAAGGAAAGAGACTTGGATTGAATGATGGAGAGAAAAAACAAGAAAAGGTGAGGAATATAGGCTCTCAAGAGAAGGGGGGCATAATACTTTTTTTTTTCTCCAGTTAATTTTTGAACTTCCTTTTCCATTTGTTCAATTTTCCTTTTCAAAGAGATGTTCTCATCAGTGAATTCTTTCTTAATAATTTTAAGATCATTGGCCAGTTTATCTTCTATTTCCTTCTTCAGCTGTTCCAGGGTTTCAGATGGAATTACAGTCTCAGCTCTGACCTCTTTGGTGTTTGTGTTTTGGTCCTTATCCCCATAGAAAGATTCTATGGTTCTTTCGGTCCTCTGCTTTTTCTTGTTCATGATGCTAATTGAGTGTTGTGACTTCTGATTCTTTCAGTCCAAAGCTAGAGAATTTTTTGCTGAGCTGATGTGTGAAAAAGCTAAAAGCAGGTTTTTGTTTGGTGTTTCCCCGATCAGCCCTGGGTTTAGCTTGTTAAGTGTGGCGGAGGAGTGGTCTGGTCACAGGAGATCTCCTCAGCTGAACTGAGGCAAAGGCAGGCTCAGGGGTGGGTGATTCCAGCTGCCCAATTGTCTTTCTGATTCCCCTCAACAGCTGAGGCACGCCTAGATGCTAATTCATGTTCCCACCCCTCCTGGGGCTCCTCTCCTGGCAATGAGCTTGCCTGGGTCCTAGTGCAAGTTTTTTCTACCCTGGGTCCTCTGTCCTTCCAGTTTGCCTCTGCCACCATAGGAGGAATCCCCCTTAGCTATTTTCCTCATCTCGGGTGTTATGAGACTATTGGCCTCCTTCTGCTGTTTCTGCTGATCTGGGATTTTTCTGGGGAAATACTTTATGGTTCTTTCACGGTCATCAAGGGGGGAGGAGAGAGCATTTACTGATCACTCCGCCATCTTGGCTCCCAGAAGTTCGAGTAGGTGACTTACCGAAGTTTGATCTTCGGGCTGAAGGTCTCAGGAGCTGTTGCGCTGATATCTGGCTCTCCGAGGTTCTCACTGACTCTGTTCGGCTTGTCTCCCGCCCTCGGTGCCGCTCCTCTGGTTCCACCCGCCGCTCAGGTTTCTCGGGTCCCTTCTACTCCGCTGCACTGGCCGCATTGCGCTGTGCGCTGTGGGCTCACCCCCCAGAACAGATCCTTCCCATGGACCTTCCAGTCCAACCTGAGCTCCGAATCCGTCACCATCTGTCTCCCACTGGATTCCGCACCTCCAAAATTTGGTCAGATTCTCCTTTCAGAGGTACCTGAAGGAATTTGTCCATGAGCTTAGGTGAGTCATTGCTCTCACTCTGCCATCTTGGCTCCACCTCTCAGGGGGGCATAATACTAAAGATAACTTTCACTTTTTCTTTATTTTAGTGGTCAGTCCTGTTCAAAAATAGAATGACTTTGCAAATATCTGAGCCTTTAGCTACCTGGAGGCAGCTTTTCATAGAACCCATAGCATGGAAGGCTTAGATAGAAGGACATTTGGCTCTCCCACATCAATCCTCTTTTTAGAGGATCGATAGATAGCCTCAAACCTAGATGTTTGCTCACCATCTGCTCTCTCTCTCTCTGACCTTGACTTCTATGGAACTAATATCTGTGAAATGGTCTTTGAGTGAATGAAAAACCAGTCCAGATGATAGTAATTCATGATGTGGCCACTTTTCCAAGCAAAATGAGCTTAATTAAGATCATAGAATATGACTCATGGTTAACACTGACTTCATATGGAATGTGTGAACTCTTTTTTTGTGCACAGTCAAGAGACTCGTTTAGGGTTCAAGTCTAACTTATGTTCCATTAGAGAAGAATTTCATCTCCATTTTGTACCCAGTTGTTCATGTGCTACTGAATTTCCTTTCAAATAACAGTGAAGATGATACTAACATTTATGTAGCATCTTAAGGTTTTCAAAGAGCTTTACATATCATTTGTTGCTCGCAACAAATAGTGTCTACCTTGAGAGGTAGGTGCTATTATTACTTTCATCTTACAGATGATGAAATTGAGTCTAGGAGAAGCAGTTAATATCCAAGGCAGAATTTAAACTCTAGTCTTCCAGACTCCAACTCTAGCTTCTCCATTGGTCACCTAAGATGTAGATATTTTTGTAAGCTTACAAAATTTTAACACTTGAAGAGATCATCTTATCCCAAAAGGGCTTCATGAGTTTTACAGAAGAAACTGAACCCTAGAGAAGGAAAATGATTTGCCTAAGCACCTTCCCATACTACTTCACTTTCTGATGTAGCTGCAGCTGACCTCTGCTTCTGACTTAAAGAACTCAACCTTTGAGCTTGGTGGCAGATGGAATCCCCTCCTCCCTTTGGTTGAATGAGAGAAGGTCACTTCTGTAACAGAGAGTCTGTGAGTCTTTGTTATTACCTCTGAAGTCCTTTCTAGCTCTAAAAGTCTATGATTTCATTATCTATAATTTGACCTTTAGAGGCCTAGTCCTGGCAGTATTCCTGTGAGACTATATTAACGTCATATTAATATAGCATTTTTGTGTTAATCATGACATTTTCGTTCTGTGGGACCAAGAGCCCTTCTTGCTTCATTAATGACTCTTGGCCCTTGTTTACTGCTGCTGACAAGGTATTAATTGTTTTTAAAAGATTTATCATAGTAGGATTTTAAGTAGTATCCTTAGTATTCAGTTAAAGTAGAGATTCAGTGCTTGCTTCCTTTCTCTTCCTTCCTTACTTCCATTGTCCTACCCCTAGGAAAGGCACAAGTACATGTGACCCATGGCCCAGGACCCCTTTATAGCAAAGGGCTCCTGGGATAGACAAACACAAACTGAATTATATCACATGATGGCCTATCCCCAAGGAGAGATTGGTCTTCTCTTCCTCTCTGGGATTGTATTTACTTTAGAGCAGAATTCTATTTGTAAGACAAATCTTCTTTTTGACCCATGTCAAGGCTATCATCAAAGGGATCAACTAGGTCATTTCTACAAAAGGTACCCAGATATACAAAAGGGATCAGATATGTGGCAGCTACTTATTTTCTCTACCATGAAATAAAAGAAGTACCTAAAACACAAAACATTTTGGGCATGGTGGTATGTTCCTGCAGTTTCAGATACTGGGGAGGCTGAGGCTGGTAGATCTCTTGAGTTTGGGAGTTTGGAATTGCAGTGAGCTATGCTGGTTTGTTGTCTGCATGAAGTTTGGCATTAATATGGTGAGCTTTGTGTCTCTCAGCCCCCTCCCACTCCCACCACAACCCCCACCAAGGCTTGCCTAAAGAAGGCCAGGTTGCCAAAAGAGGGGGCTAACTGGCCCAAGTACAAAAGAGAACAAGTCAAACTTTATTAGCTGAGTCACTGTAGGCAAGTCACTTAACTCTGTTTGCCTCAGTTCCTCATCTGCAAAATGAACTGAAGAAGAAAATGGCAAACCATTTTACCAAGAAAACTCCAAAGAGGTTCATAAAGAGTCAGATGTGACTGAAAAATGACTAAATGACGGAACAAGAATAAAGCTCTTCTGCTAATCGGTAGTAAAATCAGCACATAGGTAATCTCTATACTTCCTAACAGGGTGAGAGAGGGAGACTTGGTCTTAAAATATTTAAACAAAATCCCACAAAACATTTTTAAGCTCATTTAAAAATATTTAAAAGATTAAAAATAACACCACCAACAACAAATTACTATGATTATAATCTTCCTTGAAAGGTAAAGAAACTTTTTGGGGTAGTTGTCTGAGCAACTCCCAAGATCCATATCTCCTGCCATCTAGGCAGAGCCCTTTAATTCTTTCAGAATTAAGATGATCCTGTCAGTGGTTATCCATTGTAGTTGCAGTAATCTCTGCCATCTGGGCAGCTGGCATTAGCTCAGAGACACATAAATTCTCAGACTTATGAGGTAGTCACTGTGAAGACTGGAAACATTCATCTCAGGATGACTGGCAGCTGTCTGTGGACCTCTCTGCTCAAGGAAGAAACACAAGCCCAAGTGGAGAAGAAGGATCTCATCTACTCACTGCCATGTGCATAGATTGTATGCCACATTTGTCACTGTTAAGAGGAAGAGTGAGAAATCCCCTACTTCTGTCCCTGGAATTCTGAAACACAATGTTCATGAAAAAGGTAAAGCTATCTCCCACCCTACCACCCCCAAGTCCCTCTTATACCAATGAGAAAATGATTCTTCCTGACTCAGTTGTCCATTCTCTTGGATGAAGATCCAGTTACAGGGGTCAAGGAACCAATCAGGAGCTACTGGGTCACACATATCAGATCATGTGCCATGCTGAAAAGTGCCAGATCCCACCCCTAGCTCCATGGGAAATATTCTGGCCCATCTCTTTTTCTACAGCCCTCATACCACCAAGGGATGCTATGTACCTACTGACTGAAGAGAGGTTTCCACTGCAATGCCTGGCATGGCCCTCTCTCCAGACCTTCTACCATTCGTTGCAGCTGTTATTCTCCCAGTTCAACTTTCTTAGGGGAAGTGTGAGGGAAATGATTTTATTAAAGAAATTTGCATGCTATGAGTGACTGATAATACAGAAAGGATAAAGGTGAAGGGGTGGGGATTGGAGTGTTTGATTGAATTAGGGGGACTGACTTAGTAGATAAGCCCTTAAGGAGTTGCCTGAGTTTCAGAGCAGTTTAAAGTCTTGCCCAAAAAGTCAGCTTTTACTTAACTGTGGTGACACGAGAGTGTATTTTTTTCTTTCTTTTTTAAAGTGAGAATGATGGGGATTATCCCTTGTTAACTCTAAGTGATTGGACAGAAGGAGGTGAAGAAGAATTTCTGATAGAGGAGATATTTTAGGGGGTGGAAAAAAGGTAATTCTCTGGCCCGTAAATGACCTAGGAAATATAAATAAAGACAGATCTGTCTAGCCTTGCATTCTGACCTAGAAACAATTTCAGAGGTTATAATAAGAAATATTTCCTATAATAAAGGGCAAGCCTTAGTGGGATTATATGTAGAGTAGTTTATTGGGTCCAGTTTTGGAAAGATTACAGAAAGAGATCTGGAATAGTGCGCAACAGTAATTGTTACTGTCTGATGCTTAAGATTTTTTGAGTGTGTGTGAGGGGTTACTATACACATTTCAATTTGGAAAGGATGAACTTAAATTTCAAATTTATTAATCTTTATTGACTTACTACACTTCTCCTCTTCCCCAACACTCTCCATGGTCCTGTGAATCTCCTCTCTAATGGTACAAATCTGTCCATCCAAGCCAACCTCTAACCAACCCCCTAGTCTGTTCTCTTCCAAGTCTGCCAATAAATTTTCAACAGGAGTTCACCAAATTGGCTGTAGAACTCTGATATTCTCTTAACTTTCCCTACATGCTAATGTAGAAAATTATGGAACATTTTGTTATTTACTCGCTGTTTCAAAACATTTTTTTTGTTTGTTTTTTAATATGACATGTCCATTAAGATAACATGTCTTAACTCCATCACTCTACATAGAATCATAGATACAGAATTGGAAGGAACATCAATGATCATTTATTCCACATCTCTTATTTTATAGATGAGGAAACTGAGGGCTAAGCTAAGTGACTAATGTAAGGTAATACAGAAAGCAAACATAGGAGACATGTTGTGAACCTAGTTCTTCTGACTCCAGAGTCAGTCCTGCTCCAAGTGTACAATGATTCCTTCCAGAAATGGGAAAATATATATTATAAATAACAAAGAAAATGGGATATGATATTATTAATGATGATTTAAATAATAGTAACAATAATGATATTTGCTCATTTTTATCCTGCTTTAAGGTTTACAAAATCAGTTTCCTCACAGTGAAGTAAACAGAAACTGAATCGTCAATTTGTCAGTCAGTCAAAAAACATTCAAGTACCTTTTATGTGCCAGGCACTGTATTAAGTGCTTGCGATACAGAGAAGGACAAAAACCAGTCCCAGTCTTAAAAAAGAGCTCAGTTCAATGAGGTAGACAACATGCAAGTAAATGCATGCATAGAAGATGAAGGCAATGTAATAGATTCAATTGAATACAGTCAGTTCTACTTTAACACTTGCTTTGAAAATAAATATTTCTTCCAAAATGATTGTCATCTAGGAAGAAGTTTCGAAGTCATATGTTTAATAGAAAGTGGAGTTTAAGTTGTCTGGGACAATATCTCCAGTAAAACACTGAGGAACAAGTATTTGCATTCAGGGTTTGAAAGGAAAGCCATGAACTTCAAGGGCAGTGCTTTTCCAGAGAAGTTCCACCTTCCAGAAGGGAGAGGAAGAGAGTTTTTGGGAAAGAAAGTCAGGCCTCTGTGAAGGAAGAAGGGAGTTCAGTCACCTATCCAGTCCCCCACCCCTACCACGGGCACAGCCAAAGTGAGAGTAAGCAGTGCTGGACAGCTGCCACATTGAAACTTTGCAGCAACTTTGTTAAGGATGTGCTACAGGTATCATTAACACCACCTTTCAATGTGAAGGGATGAAGGCTTATCATTTAAAGTTTCAATAACTTGCCCATTTACAGAGCCAGCAGTGCCAGAGGCAGAATTTGCAACTGCATCTTCTGGAACTCTAAATTAGTCTTTTAATTAAAACATAGTTGATAGAGCAGTGGACATGGAATCAGGAAGACTTGAGTTCAGATTCAGTCTTAGACACTTGATAGTTGCCCAAGAGACCATAACTTCTCTAAACTTCAGTTTCCTCATCTGTAAAATGTGGATAATAATAGCACCCATCTCATAGGGTTGTAAGGAGGATAAAATGAGATAAGTGCTTTGAAAATTATGAAGTGCTATATACATGCTAGCTATTATTTCTGAAATGTTTTAATCATGTATAATAATTATAAATAGATTGACAGACAGAAAGATAATTATATTAAGTATTTTACATCTATCATCTCATTCAATCCTCACAGCCCCATGCAAGATAAATTACTCTTTTGGAGATGAGAAAACTGAAATGCAGAAATAGGAAATGACTTGCCCTAGGCCAAGCAACTCTATCTAGTTCCAATACATCTGAATGAATCTGAAATCTCTTTTAAATACAGGCCCAAGTACAATAGAGGCAGCTGGTGGTGTAGGGGATATAGCGCTGGTCTTGGAGTTAGGAAGTTTGGAAAAGCTGTTCATTGCTTGTTCAAATTTAGTCTCAGACACTTACTAGCTGTGTGACTCTGAGTCATTTGACCTATGCCTCAATTTCCTTAACTATAAAATGGAAATAATGATAGAACCTACCTTTGAGGATTGTTGTAAGGATCAGATGTAAAGTGCTTAGCATAGTGTATCACATATAATGAATACTATATTAACATTAGCTGTTATTATACACTTTCCTAATAGTATTTGTCATGTAATAAACATCTGCTGATTGACTAATATGTTTTTAAAATTATTTTATGTATTTAATGTGGCAGAGCTGGAATTCAAACTTTTGCCCTAACCTCATATCTAATGCTTCCCATTACAAGCCTTCACAGTAGCAGAAACAAAGAGTTGATTGCCTCCTGACTCTTTGGCAATGACTGGTTCCATTTCCCATCCATGTGAGCTGAATCAAATGCCAGAAATTGACCTGGTCTCCCAAACATCAATAGAGGCCTTTTTGGCTTTTCTCTCATTGATTGCCCAAAGTCGGAGATAAATCACCTGGAGCCCTTTTGGTCATCACTTAAAGCAATGGAGCCAGGATGGAATTCCTGAAGATGCACAGAAAAATGATTGATGACTCTTAACTTCCTCTCAAGGCATCTTCCTTAGTAACTGTTGGAGCAAGAGAGAAAATTCTGATCATTCTTCATCCTTTTTTTTTAAATGAAGATTACAGGCAAAGTTTGAAGAATGATGGTAGCTGTGAAACTTGGATTTCTTTGGTTTTTACTTGATGGGGACCTATAACCTGGCTTATATTGAAAGCTCTGCATCTTTGAAGATAGGTTATCTCATAGTTATTTAAATAAATCTATAGTTTCCAAATGGGTATTCAAATGTTTTAAAGAACTTTAAATAAATATTAATCAGAAAACATTTATAATGTGACAAACACGACTGGGGAAGTGAATGATATAATAGTTAATGTAGCAGTGACTATGTGTGAGGTATCATATTAAGCACTATGCAATTATTACCTCATCTGATCCTTGCAACAATCCTCAAAGCTAAATGTTGTCATTATTCTCTAGGGGCAGCGAGGTGGTACAGTGAATAGAGCACCAGTGCAGGATTTAGGTGGACCTGAGTTCAAATCTCACCTCAGATGCTTGACACTCACTAGCTGTGTGACCTTGGGCAAGTCACTTAATCCTAATTGCCTCATCCTGGGTTATCTCCAGTCATCCTGTTGAATATCCGGTCACTGGATCCAGATGGCTCTGGAGGACAAGTGAGGCTGGTGACCTGCACAGCCCTCCCTCACTCAAAACAAAGTCAAGTACAAGTCATGTTATTATTTCTCTGATGGCATGGTCTTCTTTGGCAATGAAGGATGAACACCACATATTATCTCCACTTTATGCTTGAGGAGATTGAGGCAGAGTTGCAATGATTTGCTCAGTCACACAGCTAGTAAGTATCTGAGATTAGATTTGAATGCAGGCTTTCCTAATTCCAAGCCCAGCACTTTATCCAGTGCATCACCAGTTGCCTCTGTTGTACTTTGACCTGTATTTTAAAAAGGATTTCAGACTCATTCAGAGAGATTGGAATTAGACAAAGAACAGCCTGACACAGAGAATTATATACATTAATGAACCAGCCACAAATGGAGACACAAACTGATGGGGGGCAGGGTACAGGGAGATATAGTCACACTAGGACCCAGAGGGAAGCTAGGAAGTTAGTGAAGGTCTAGGAAAGAAAAAAGGACATGCTTCATAGGAAAAATGTAGTCTTAACAATATAAGCTATGAGAATATATAGGGGCACTGAGCCTCAATTAGATGGGACCATCTTTGTAGGTTCCAAAGGGAATCATGATGTAGAATAGAAACTCAGACTAGTTCCTCCCCTAGTACTGTGAGTCATACAGACTTATTAACTTTGACTATTTCAATAGCCTTCTCCCCACTTCATGTTACATTCACCCACCAAGGTGATTTTCCTAAAGCATAGGTCTGACCGTAACCCTCTCACCTCGATAAATTCCATGACTCCCTATCAACTCTAGGATCAAATACAGAGGTTTGTGTTTGATGCTCAAAGCCTTTGTTACCTCACCCCTCCTACCTTTCTTTTATGTCTTACTCCCTGCCACATATATACATTTAGAACCAGTGCCATCAATCTCCTTAATGTTTTACACATGACATACCATCTCTCAGTTCCAGGAACTTTCTCTGCCCCCCCATCTCCATCTTTTGGCTTCCCTGAATTTTTTCAAGTCCCAATTAAATTCCCAGCTTCTATAGAAAGTCTTTCCCAATGCCTTTCATTTAGTGCTTTCTCCCTGTTGCTTATTTCCCATTTATTCTGAATAGTTCCACATTGTGACTTTCCCATATGGTTTCAATATATCATGGATTGGCATAAGAAACTAAATAAGAATTTTGAAGGAATTCTGTAGAAGCCACAGATTACACATGAAGGCCAGCAGACAACACAGAAAAAAGTCTAAAAACTCAGAAATGCATAAATATATATGTACTCTATTGTATAATATTAACCACATTTTACAGTAAGGTACTGGGAATACCACATGAAAGAAAAAAAGAAAAAAAATCAAATTTCTCTGGCATGAAGGAAGGGTCTAAACATTTTATGCAGATTTTCCAGATTTTAGGGATACTACACACCCAACCTCCATGATGTGGAAGAGATAACTGTGTTTTGCTTGTTTCCACATACTTATTCTCCCATTGTGTCCCCCATGAGATTGTGAGCTTCTTGAGGGAAGGGACTCTTTTGTCTCCTTTGATATACCTAGTGCCTAGAACAGTGCCAGGGTCAGAGAGGGCATTTAAAAAGTGATGATTCTTTTCATGCCATTGTATCTTATTAATACTTCTTTCAGGGAAAGAGTCTGCAAGACTTCATAGGACATGGATGAGAGCACATTACTTCATAAACAATGACATTAACTCCATAAAAACAAACAAGAAAGCAATACTGACTAATGTGGGAATCATTTCAGAAGATCACAAGTACGTGCAGTCAAATCATTAAGCGGTTAGAGGAAATGCCAGAATCAATATGAAATCAGATGAAAGGAGAAAAGATGAGAAGACACTGTGTGTGATAAGGCCATTCTGAGCTGAGCTGTTTAGACAAGCTGTAGTAGAAGTGAGGAATAAAAGATGGGCAGCTCAAATGCTGACCTGATATTTTAAAATAAAATTTAACCCATGTCTTTTGTTGTTGACACCATGGTACTCTGGTGTGCGTAGTACCTGAGAAAGAGGGCTAGATTTGGAGACTGCTGGAGGGAAGAGACTGTCTTTTGACTTTTTTTTAGTACTAGCACTTAGCACAGGGTCTGCCACATAATAAATTATTTTTAATAAATAGATTTATTTATTAATAATAAATATTTATTGACTAAGTGACTTTCCTATTTTTTGTTCAGTCATGTTCAGTTATGTCTGACTCTTTTATGGCTCCATTTGGGGTTATCTTGGCAAAAATGCTGGAATGGTTGTCCTTTTCTTTCTCCAGCTCTTTTTTTCAGTGGAGGAACTGAGACAAACAGGGTGAAGTTATGTAATGCTAATGAGAGTTAAAGATCTTCCCCACCCATTGATGGGTCTGCTCATTAAGGGAAGCTTGATTAGGGGAGACCCACACCTTTTGTTAATTTCTAATGAGGCACTGGATCTCAAGGGTTATGATATCCTCTGCCTCTGAAAAGTGTATATATGGATTTACTCTGAGGTGAGGTTTTGTTATGGGGCTTACTCATTGGAAGTGTTTGTTTGCAGATGAGACTCTGGGTCATCCACTAAGGAGCTCCTGGCTTAGAAAACCCAGATTTTGGTACTTCTCTCTCTGGTAACTCTGTACATATGTAATGGTCAGATTTGTCTGTTGATCTGTGATGTATTTATTACATGTGGTCAGAGAGTTGGAAGCCCTGTCTGTTGATTATTATTTCTTTGTATTTTCCCTGAAGTTCAGGGTGCTGACTTTTTTCCCTCTGAATTAAGTGAATGATGTATGTGCTTGATTTAAGTGGTTTTTGACCTCTCAAAAGTTACTTTCCTTTTAGAAAAGCAGATCTAAGTACCTGTACAATAGACCCTCCTGTGTATACCAGGGTTCGTGCTAATACGAATGACTTGCCCAGGGTTACACTGCTAGTAGGTGTCTGAGGCCAGACTTGAACTCAGTAAGAGGAGTGTTCCTGGCTGCAGGCCCAGTGTTCTATGCACCATGGTGCCACCTAGATGCAAAATATAATCCTATACTCCTGTGATTTACTGCTTCCTTCTCCTCCCCGTCCCGAACACTGCAACTTTATTTGCATCAAAGAAACAGTGATGAAAGGCTCACATTTGAATGACCACATTTGATACCATGAACAGCATTCAGTTCCCAGTCTCACTACCTTCTCATAGAAATAGATTAAATTCTCTTTTCCCTTGGATTAAGAATGATCATTTCAATGACCCTGCCTTTGCTTGCCTTTCAGCATTGTTGTCCTCCAAATGAACATTGTCATACATATTGTTCTACAATTTTTGGGGGGAGGAGAATGGGAGGTCCAGTCCATATCCCTGTACCTCTGGGCCTATTGTCAAGTAAATAGTATCAAGGACATGGGATTTGGGTCTGTACCTCTGATTTTGCTAGTATTTCTTATTTGCCTTAATACTCATTTCATTTTTAAGTCATATATCTTCCTATGATTCTCTGAATATGTCATATTCATTGTTTCTTACAGTATCATACAAGTCCATCCAATTGATACATGGGTACTCATTTTTCCTACACTATTTCACAAAATATAAATGCAACCAGAGGAATGACTCTATAATGTTAGTGAGGTTTTCTTTGAAATACAAGACTGACAAATTGCCCAGAATAAGGAGGAGTTGCTATATCTACAAGTGGAGATTCTAATCACAACTATAGGCCCAGAGATACAGGAATGAAGACTGGATCTTCCCTCCCTCAACCCCATCTTTCTTCTCTCCCCCAGGCAGGGATTTGAGTGGGTATAAAATTTCTGGCTGTCTGAAATATCTAATTGGATATACATATTTTGCAATTTTGGTTTTTTCCATTATAAAGTTGCCTGTAGAGAAATGAAATGCCAAATATTTTTACATGCCAGGATATGCAGCAATTAAGTTTCCCTTGCTTATGGCTCCTTCATAAAGAATAATGATACCAGGGTTAGGCAAGGATAAGGGATGAATGAACGTCAATGTTCTGACCATGTCATATTCCCCTCCTTAAGAAGTTGAATGTCTCTCTGAAACTCTAAGAAAAAGACCCCGAATCCTCACCAGGTATTAAAAATCTTTCACAATTCTGTGTGATCAGTGATTTAGGAAAACATTTGCTAGTGGACACTAACCTTCTCTGCTGAAATCAATCAATCAATCAAAAAACATTTATTGAGAACTGACTTTGTGCCAGGCACTGTGCCAACGATCCAGTCCCACTCCTCATTGCAATAGGTATAAAAACTGAGTTCCAGAGAAGAGCAATGAAGTGACTTTCCCAAAGCCACACGTTTAAAACATTATCTAATTGATCTGCTATTGGCTTTTAAAGAAGGGATCTATAGTGCTGATTCAGAGCTAAGCCATCTCAGATAGCAACATTGAGCAGCTTTTGCCCTGTAAATACTGCTGACTCAAGCAACAGACATAAAATCATTAACTTGTTAAGGACTTTGAGCTACAAACATAAAAAAGTACTCTGACACTTTTCCTCTTGAAAGGCACAAAAGTAATAATGGACTTAGGGTTTTGATTATGAGAAGACTGAGAAGAGATTTGGAGGGAGTGTTCATTGAGCCTTAGGAGAATGAGCCCCACATGGGCCCACTTCTCTCAGTGGCTGCCTGGGAGGTTTACCTGCTACCAAGAAGTCATTCTTGAGTGATTCTGGATTAAAGCTGGTGCTGAGGAAGTAGATATTGACTCTGTCCACCCCAAAATCTTTCCCTCTCATTTTTTACGCATGCCCTCAATGAGACCAACATGGAAGGATCAAATATATGCTAAAGCCCCAAGTCGAAGTCCAAGGACACAAGGCCAGATTGTATCTGTCTTTCATGTAGAAACAAACCTCAGTAGAAAAACCTAGCTATACTAATACTTTTTTTCTTGTATCCTCGAGAGTAATAAAAACAAACATAAAAAAAAAAGAAAGAAAACCAACTGTCCCCTGGAGAACTTTGAGACTTTTGATGCTTGGGATAGTGGTCTCAACTGCCACTGTATTTATGTCTTTAATGAACAAGGAGAGAAGTTTTCATGTCCCCACTAAATTAGAATCTGGAATTCAAGATATATTCCAAAGGCACTCATTGCAAATATGGTTCCTGGTTGACTTCATCCTCACATATCTTCGTAATAAATTTACTCCATAAGGACTGTTTTCTTTAGTACACTTGTATTGAAATGTTTCATTTTTTAATAATAGCTTCATTTCTAAATATGTCCTTTACATGTCACCTATTCAAGAAAGTGTCTCTTGGAACAAAGAAAAAAAATAAAGAAAAAAGCAGATTAGCAAAATCAACACATTGCTATGTCTCACTATGCATGTAGTATTCTGTACCTGTAATCTTCCTCCTCTGTGAAGAAAGATAGAGGCATATTTTCTAGCTCGTTTCTAACTCAATATCGGTCTTTATAGCTACACATTGTGCAGTTTCAATTTGTTGTGTTTGACCTTTCCATTTATGAAGCTGTTTACAACATTATTATAATCTCTGTGAGGTGACTTCCTATATCCCCTGGTTCATATCCCAGCAGCAACTGACTTGGCCATTGAACTATTCCAGAAGATGTCATGAAGAGAATCTTTGATGCTTAATGAACATTTTAGGTTTTATCATTTAAATTTGTGGAAGAAGGGTTGGCATTGTTCTACATAACTGAGAACACTGGGTGGAAACTACGAAGAAGTGAATTTTCTTTTGATGTGAAGAAAGTTTCCTAACCAATAAGTCACCTGGAGTGAAGGAGCTGCCTCACCAAGTATTGGCTTTCTCATCCCTTCAGCGTCCCAACAGAGGTTGGATTAGAATCTGTCAGGGATTTCATGGAGGGGATTTCTGTTTAGGTACCAGATTGGATGACATCACCCCTAACATCCCTTCTTCTTCTGAAATGCTGTGGTTCCATAAAAACCAGGCCTAAAATAAATCTAACCTATTGTTCATTATTTATCTACTACTTTCAATGAAACACGAAGAGTATCGAGGACTTAGAACAAGTACAACAGAGAAAGTGTTTTACTACTTAGGCATTGGCAAATCAATAAAACATGGTTCCATTGAATGTACTTTACTGGCTATACTTTACTGAAATAAAAACTAACAGGAAAAAGAGAGCTGAAGCATTGAGGAGTAAAGAATTCATCTTGCTGTTCTCTGCCCTGGTCAGAATACATCTGGGTTTTTTTTTCTCTTTTGGGCTCCACTATCTAGAATGAACATTAACATAAAGGAGAGCATCAATGATGTGGACTGATATAAAGACTAGGAAATGTTTAGCATGGAGAAAACTCAGAGAGGACACAGATGTCCTTCTATATTTGGAGGTCTGTTATATTAATTAGACTTCTTTTGCTTAGCCTCAAATAGCAGAACTAAGAGCAGTGGCTGGAAATGACAAAAAGAAAAATGAAGGCTTGTTAAGAAAAACCTTTTCAATGATGAGAGTTGTCCACAAATGGAATAAATTACCTTCAGGGCTAGAAGTTTTTCTCTTGTTCTATGTCTTTAGGGAGAGGTGGCATAGACTACATATCATTTCTTGACCATGCTGTGGCAGAGATCTTTTAAATTTTTATTAAATATTTTACATTTTCCCAATTGCATGTAAAAATATTTTTAAAGATTTTTTAAAAAAAATTTTGAGTTCCAAATCCTCTTCTCTCTCATTCCCTGCCCTCCCTAAGAAGGAAAGCAATTTTACATAGACTACACATGTACAATTGTGCAAAATATATTTCCATACTAACCATGTTGTGATAGAAAACACACACACATACACACATGCGTACAAAGCAAAGAACCAAGAAAAATAAAACAATATTTATGCATACATATGTATGTGTATATATGTACATAATATATGTGTATATGCTTTGATATGCAATTAGACTATGTCAGTTCTTTCTCTGGAGGTGGATAGCATTTTTCATCATAAATCTTTCAGAATTTTCTTGGATCATTGTATTGCTGAGAACAGCCAAGTCATTCATAATTGATCATCATACACTATTGCTGTCATTGTGTATAAAGTTCTTCTGGCTCTTCTCACTTCATTTTGCATCAGTTCATACAAGTCTTTACAGCTTTTTCTCAAACCATCCTGCTGTAATTTCTTATAGTAAAATAATATTCCATTATAATTATATATCATGACTTGTTCAGTCATTAGCCAATTGATGGTCATTCCTTCAATTCTCAGTTTTCTTGCCACCACAAAAAGAGCTGCTATAACTATTTTTTGTACATATAGTTATTTTATTTTGATCTCTTTAGTATGCAGATCTAGTAGTGATGTATTGCTGGTTATATAAAATTTTATAGCCCTTTGGACATAGTTCCAAATTTCTCTCTAGAATGTTTGGATCAATTCACAACTCCATCCAAAGTGTGTGTGTTCTGATTTTTCCACACCTCCAACATTCATCATTTCTCTTTTCTGTAATATAAACCAATTTGAGAGGTGTGAGATCCCTCAGAATTGTTTTCATTTGTATTTCTCTAATCAATAGTGATTTGGAGCATTTTTTCCATATGGTTATAAATAGCTTTTATTTCTTCTTCTGAAAACTTCCTATTCATATCCTTTGACCATTCATCATTGGGAAATAACTTGTATTCTTATAAATTTGACCAAGTTCTTTATATATTTGAGAAATGAGACCTTTGTCAGAGAAACTTTCTCTAAAATCCTTCCCCCACTCACACACATTTTCTGCTTTCCTTGGATGCTCTGGATTTGTCAGTACAAAACATTTTTTTTTTAAATTTAATTTATCAAAATTATCCATTTTACATTTCATAACACTATCTACTCTTGTTTGGTCATAAATTCTTTCTTTATCCATGGGTCTGACCGATATTCTATTCCATGCTCCCCTAATTTGTTTATAGTATCACGCTTTATGTTTAAATCATGTACCCATTTTTACTTTATTTTGGCATTTAGTGTGAGATGTTCGTCTGTACCTAATTTCTGCCAAACTACTTTTCAGTTTTCATAGTAATTTTTGTCAAATAGGTGTTTTGTCCTCAAATCTTGAATCTCTGTGTTTATAAAACACTAGATTACTATGGTCATTTATTAATGAGTAATCTACTTTACTGGTCCACTAATATGTTTCTTAGCCAGCACTAGATAATTTTGATGATTTGTACTTTGTAATACAGTTTGAGATCTGGTACTGCTAGATCACTTTTCTTCACATTTTTTTTTTCATTGATTCTCTTGACATTCCTGACCTTTTATTTTTCCAGATAAATTTTATTATTTTTTCTAGCTTTATAAAATAATTTTTAGTAGTTTGATTGGCATAGCACTCAATAAGTAAATTAATTTAGGTAGAATTGTCATTTTTATTAAATTGGCGTAGCCTACTCATGAACAATCAATATTTCTTTGTTTAGATTTAATTTTATTTGTATTAAAAATATTTTATAAATGTGGTTATATAGTTTCTGGGTTTGTGTTGGCAGGTAAATTTCTAAGAATTTTATAGTGTCTGCAATTGTTTTAAATGGAAATTCTCTTTCTGTTTCTTGCTGCTGGATTTTGTTGGTAATATATAGAAATGTTGATGGTTTATGTGAGTTTATTTCATATGTTAATTATGTTAACTAGTTTTTAGTTGATTCTTTAGAATTCTCTAAGCATACCAGCATATCCTTTGTGAAGAGTGATAAATTTTTCCCCTCATTGCCTATTCTAATTTCTTTAATTTCTTTTTTCTTCTATTATTGTTATAACTAGCCTTTTTACTATAACATAGTATAATGTTGGTGATAATGGAAATCTTTTCTTAACCCTTGGTCTTTATGGGAAGGCGTTTAGCTTATCTCCATTATAGATAAAGCTTGCCAACAGTTTTAAATACCTACTACTTACTTTAGGGAAAGCTCCATTTATTGGTATTCTTTCTATGTTTTTTTTTTTTTTAATAGGAACGAGGGTTGTATTTTTTTTTTTTTTAAGATTTTTCATCTTTATTGAGAAAATTTTATGTTTTATGTTGGTTTTATTATTATATGGTCAGTTATGCTAATAGTTGAACTGCATTCCTGGTACAAATTCCACTTGGTCATGGTGACCATATCTTTTTGTGATAACATTGTTGTAATCTTTTTGCTAGCAATAGCATTTAATTTTTACATCAGTATTAATTTGGGAAATTGGTCTATAGTTTTCTATTTCTGGTGTATGCATTAGCATATCATGTTTATATCATAAAAATAATTTGATAGGACTCCTTCTTTGCATGTTTTTTTTTCTAAATTGTTTATATACTATTGAAATTAATTGTTTTTTAAATGTTTGGCAGAATTCACTTGTGAATATATCAGGAACTGGGGATTTTCCTTTCCTTAGGGAGCTCATTTATGAATTTTTAAAAATTTCTTCTAAACCAGGATTATGTAAATATTCTGTTTCCTCTTCTATTAATCTGGGCCATTTATGTTTTTGAAAATATTCATCCATTTCACTTATCATATTTATTGGCATATAATTAGACACAATTGCTCCTAATAATTGCTTTAAATTTCTCTTTGGTGATAGTGACTTCATCCTTTTCCTATTTTGTGTTTTTACTGGTAATTTGATTTCATTTCTTTAAAAAATAAAATTAACCAATGACTTATCTGTTTTATTTTTTTCATAAAATTAGTTCTTAGTTTTATTTATTAGTTTAATAGTTTTCTTACTTTAAATGTTATTATTCTCTCCTTTAGTTTTCAGAAATTTTAGGATTCTCTAGGATTCTCTAGCATTCTCTAAACATACCAGCATATCCTCTGTGAAGTGATATATTTTTCCTCCTCATTGCCTATCCTAATTCCTTCAATTTCTTTTTTCTTCTATTATTGCTATAGATAGCCTTTTTACTATGACATAGTATAATGTTGGATATATTGTTTTCTTTTCCTTTATCTGAGAACAGGATTGTTACTTCTTTTCTTTACATCTTTTGAAGGACAATAGATTCTCCTCCAACCCCTTATTTGTACTCTGTGTGTCTTTGTTTTACGATTTTTTTAATAAACAAACTATTGTAGGATTCTAGTTTTTAATCTGTGTTGCTAAGTGCTTTGTTTCATAAATGAATTCATCCCATTCACATTCATACTTATAATTATTGACCATATGTTTACCTGCATCTTATTTCTTCTTTTATCATTTTCTCTCTTGCCTTTTACCTTAATTTTCCCCTAAAGTCTGTTTTGCTTCTCCTCACCACCTACCACAATCTGTTGCCCCTTCTCTCATCCTTTTCCTTCTCTTATTCCTCTCTCACTTTACTTTCCTTTATTTATTCTTTTTTATTAATTAATTTATTTAACTTTTTACATTCATTTTCACAAAATTTTGGGTTCCAAATTTTGTTCCTATTTTTCCCCTCCCCCACCCCAATACACTGAGCATTCTAATTTTCCCTATCACCAATCTGCCCTCTCTTCTATCATCCCTCCCTTGTCTTGTTCCCATCTTCTCTTTTATCTTATAGGGCCAGATGACTTTCTATTCCCCATTGACTGTATTTCTTATTTCCTAGTAGCAACAACAATACTCGACAGTTGTTCTTAACACTATGAGTTCCAAATTCTCCCCATCCCTCCCTCCCCACCCATTCCCTTTGGGAAGGCAGGCAATTCAATATAAGCCATATCTGTGTAGTTTTGCAAATGACTTCGATAATAGTCGTGATGTGTAAGACTAATTGTATTTCCCTCCATCCTATCCTGCCCCCCCATTGTTTCTATTCTGTCTTTTGATACTGTCCCTCCCCGAGTGTTGACTTCAAATTGCTCCCTCCTCCCATTGCCCTCTCTTCCATCATCCCTCCCCCACTCTGCTTATCTCCTCCCCCACTTTCCTGTATTGTAATATAGGTGTTCATACCAAAATGAGTGTGCATTTTATTCCTTCCTTTAGTCGAATGTGATGAGGGTAAACTTCAAGTTTTTTTCTCAGCTCTCCTCTTTTTCCCTCCACTAAAAAGTCTCCTGCTTGCCTCTTGAATGAGATATAATTTATCCCATTCCATTTCACTCTTTCTCCTCCCACTACATTTCTCTCTCACCATTTACCATAATTTCCTTTAAGATATGGTCCCATCCTATTCAATTCACTCTGTGCTCTCTGTCTCTGTATGTGCGTGTACGTGTGTACATGTGTTTGTGCATGTGTGTGTATGTGTGTGTGTATGTGTGTGTGTCTGGTCTCACCAACTACCCAGATACTGAAAAGTTTTAAGAGTTACAAATATTGTCTTTACATGTAGGAATGTAAACAGTTCACCTTTGGTAAGTCCTTTATGACTTCTCTTTGCTGTTTACTTTTTCTTGCTTCTTCTCATTCTTGTGTTTGAAAGTCAAATTTTCTTTTCAGCTCTGGTCTTTTCATCAAGAATACTTGAAAGTCCTCTGTTTCATTGAAAGACCATATTTTCCCCTGAAGTATTATACTCAGTTTTGCTGGGTAGGTGATTCTTGGTTTGAGTCCTAGTTCCTTTGACTTCTGGAATATCCTATTCCATGCCTTTGATCCCTTAATGTAGAAGCTGCTAGATCTTGTGTTATCCTGATTGTATTTCCACAATACTGGAATTGTTTCTTTCTAGCTGCTTGCAATATTTTCTCCTTGAGCTGGGAATTCTGGAATTTGTCCACAATGTTCCTAGGAGTTTTTCTTTTTGGATCTCTTTCAGGTGGTGATCGATGGATTCCTTCAATACTTATCTTGCCCTCTGGTTCTAGAATCTCAGGGCAGTTTTCCTTGATAATTTCATGAAAGATGATGTCTAGGCTCTTTTTCTGATCATGGCTTTCAGGTAGTCCCATAATTTTTAAATTGTCTCTCCTGGATCTATTTTCCAGGTCAGTTGTTTTTCCCATGAGATATTTCACATTCTCTTCCATTTTTTCATTCTTTTGGTTTTGTTTTTTGATTTCTTGGTTTCTCAGAAAGTCATTAGCCTCCATCTGCTCCATTCTAATCTTGAGAGAACTATTTTCTTCAGTGAGCTTTTGAACCTCTTTTGCCAATTGAGTGAGCCTATTTTCCAAGGTGTTATTTTCTTCAGCATTTTTTTGGGTCTCCTTTACCAAGGTATTGACCCATTTTTCATGCTTTTCTTGCATCTCTCTCATTTCTCTTCCCAGTTTTTCCTCCACCTGTCTAATTTGATTTTCAAAATCCTTTTTGAGGTCTTCCATGGCCTGAGCCCATTGGATATCTATTTCGGAATTTGGGAGTACTGAGGCCCCAACCTCCACGTCTTTCCCTGATGGTAAGAATTGTTTCTTGTCATCAGAATTGAAAGGCGGGAACATCTGTCCCCCAAGAAAATAGCTTTCTATGGTCTTATTTTTCTTCCCTTTTCTGGGCATTTTCCCAGCCAGTTACTTGACTTCTGAGATTCCTCTGCACCCCCACCTAGATCTGGCCAGCTAGTGCTTGGGGTCTGAGATTCAAATGCTTCTCCCCAGCCTGAGGGCTTTCTGTGGCGGGAATGGCTGCTATTCAATGTGAGCTTAAGTTCTGGTGCTTGGGTGGGGGCAGGGTTGCCTCCCAGGCTCAGTTCCCTCAGGGGGTTTATTCAGAGATCTTCCGTAATGGCCCTGAGCTCCTCTCTGCTCCAGGAGTCTTGGGACATTGCTGCCTCTGGCGCTGCCTCTGCCGCTTCCTCCCAAGGGGGCCTGAGTCGCGGAGACACCCCGCTCCCCTCTTAGCCAGCCCAGAAGTCTCTCTCACTGACCTGTAGTGCCTGTGGGTGGAGGGACCTTCGCAGCCGCCGGAGGTTCCGTCCCTGAAGCCTGCTCAGATCTGTTCCTCTGGGGCCACGCAACCAGGGCAGCACAGGGGTGGGCTCCGCTGTCTGGTGTGTGACCCGACCCCGGGGGATGGCTTTCCAGGGCTCCCTGGAACGGAAATCTCTTCCACTGTGTTTCTGCACAGCTTGCAGTGCTCCAGAATTTGTGGGGAGTTCTTTTTACAGG
Source organism: Bettongia penicillata ogilbyi (assembly GCA_023548195.1). Classification (NCBI taxonomy): domain Eukaryota; kingdom Metazoa; phylum Chordata; class Mammalia; order Diprotodontia; family Potoroidae; genus Bettongia; species Bettongia penicillata. The sequence continues at coordinate 789,074 of JAJHZJ010000344.1, forward strand.
AAATTTCTGAGCTGTGCATTTGGAGCTAGCATACGTGAGTCTTTCTACTCAGCCATCTTGGCTCCTCCCCCCCTCTACTTTCCTATAGGGCAAGATAGATTTCTATATCCAACTGAATGTATATTATTCACTCTTTGAGCCAATTTTAATGACAGTAAGTTTCAAGTATCATCCCCCCTATTATCTTCCCTTCCATTGTGAAAGTTCTTCCTTTCTCATTTTTCTGTGATAATTTATCTCTTTCTCCCTCTCTCTTTACATTCTCCCAGTATATCACTCCCCACTCTTAATTTTAGTTTTTATACCATCTCATCATAGTAAATTCACACCAATGTCCTCTGTCTATGTATACTGTTTCTAACTGCCCCAATAATGCTAATGTTATTGTGACTATCATCTTGCCATATGGAAATGTAAGCAGTTTAAATTTATTGTATCCCTTACGATTCTCTTTTATTTTTACCTTTTCATGTTTCTCTTGAATCATTTATTTGAAAGTCAAATTTTCCATTCAGCTTTGGTCTTTTAAATGTCATTGAATGTTGATTTTTTCCCTGAAGGTTTATGCTCACACTTTCTGGGTAGGTGATTTTTTATTGTAATGCTAGCTCCTTTTCTCTCATGTTCCAAGATTTCTGATCCTTTAATATAAAATCTATAAATCTTGTGTTATCCTAACTGTGAATCTATGTTATTTGAATAGTTTCTTTCTGGCTGCTTGTAATATTTTCTCCTTATCTTGAGAGCTCTGGAATTTGGCCATAATATTCCTGGAAGTTAACATTCCTGGAAGTTTTCATCTTGGAATCTCAGTAATTGATTGAAGGATTCTTTCAATTTTTATTTTACTGTCTGCTTTTTAAGATATCAGTGCAGTTTCCTCTGAGAATTTCTTGAAAAATGATATCTAGGTTCTTTTAAAAAATCATGACTTTCAGATAGTCTATAATTTTTAAGTTATCTTAGCCCCACTGGTCAAATAGAGGCACCAATGGGGGTCTCAGGGATAATTGCTTTTGGTCTACGTTTATCTAATATCTTTATTACTTATCTGGAAAGGAGAAGAAACTGAGACTTAACTTCTTTGGAAGGTGTTGAGAGTCTCAAAAGGGACCAAAAATACAAAAGAATAGGGGAAATTAAAGTATAAGACAAACTAACAAGTGAATATTTAACACAGGAAACTGTAAGTCATTCCAGATAGAAGAAAATTTTATGAAATTAACACATGATCACTTCACAGTAGTGAAATTTTCTAAGATAGAATCTCAGTGTTGAAAGGGACATCATTCAGTTCAAGCCTTATCATTTATGAATCCTCTATGAAACAAGTTCCCCAAAGCTGTCATTAGCTTCTATTCAAAGCATGTGCTCCACACATGCAAATAAGAAAAAAATAAATTATTTAGCCAGTATTGAATACAATTAGAAAAATAACTTCCTCTTCCATTATGCCTCATTTCTTCACTATGTACTTTTTTGCTGAATGTCCACATACCTGGAATATACTCCTTCCTCTTCCTCTCTGACTCAACTAAAATATTCTCTTCTCCAAGAAGTTTGCATTTACCCCTTTTTCAAAGGATACTTATCCTTTCTCTTTTCCAAATCAGTTGTTTTACCAAGTCAATTGTTTTTCCAATGAGATTTCACATTTCATTCTATTTTTATTTTTTTGGAATTTGTTTTATTGTCCCTTTATGTTTCATAGAGTCATTAGCTTCCACTTATTCAATTCTAATTTGTAAGGAATTATTTTCTTTAGTGAGCTTTTATACCTCCTTTCTCAATTTTTATTTTTAAGAAGTTCTTTTTTCTCAGTGAATTGTTGTACCTCTTTTTCCATTTGGCCAATTTTACTTTAAAAGAGTTTTGTTTGGTAGATTTTTGTGCTTCTTTTACCATTTAGTCAATTCTGTTTTGAAATATTATTTTCTTTAGCATTTTCTCTTCCCCCTTTACCAAGCTGTTGACTCTCTTTTCATGAATTTCTTGCATTACTCTCATTTCTTTCCTCAATTTTACTTCCACCTCTACGATTTGATTTGCAAAATCCATTTTCAGCTCTTTCAGGAATCGTTTTTGAGTCTGTGACCAATTCACATTTTTTGGAAACTTTACATGTAGCTGTTTTTACTTCCATTTCTTTTAGGTTTGTGTCTTGATTTTGTCTGTCATGATAGTAGCTTTCTATGGTCAGATTTTTCTTTTGTTGCTTGTTCATTTTTTTCATCCTATTTCTTGACATAACTTTATGTTAAAGTTGGGCTCTGCTCCCATGTTGGAGGGGTGCACTGTCACAAGTTTCAAGCTACATTTGCTGCTATTTTCACAGCTAGCTCTGGGGGTCTGTAGATTTTTGCTTCTTCTGATGTGATAAAAACTAAGGAGAGGTTTGCTCTTCTGATTTCCTGGTCTTGCTCTGGTCTGTTAACAACCAAATGTACTTTTCTCTTCCCTGGAACTGTGCCCATGGTCCCTGCACCCCTGTGGCATCAAGTGCTAGTGAGTTACTGTTCCTTTTTGTTCTAGGTCTGCAGTCTAGCAATGTACATGGATGATGTGACAGAATCCTGCTCCCACTGCCAACAAAGGATTCCTGTAATCTCCTTCTGAAAAGTTTTCTGACCCCCTAATCTGTTGATTGAGAGCTCCTAAAACTGCTTCTGATGACATGCCTCTGAAGCCTACTAATGCCATCCTGACTTGACCTGTGCTCAGCAGTGTATGTTGGACTCCATTTCTGGTCACTACTAAGATGAGACAGACCTTTCTTGTCAGGAAGTTTCTACTTGATCTGCCTCTTCAAAGTTTCATTCAAGGTGTTATTTTAAAGTTCCTTGGGGAGGAATTTGGGAGGGTTCAGATGAGTTCTTAAATTTACTCTGACATCTTGATTGTACCTCCTGTGGCAGAGAGCTTGTTGATGAATTCACTGGACAAGAATAGGAACTTGAAGATAGGTCCCTTCCAATCAGAGACTTTTGTGATTCACTAAGAGGAGAGTTCTTTACGAAAGTCCACCTCAAGACCAAATCTCAAAAAAAATTAATGTATAAGAAATTCTTCTTTTTTTGACTGCTAAACTAATTGGATTAAGTAATGACTCTAACAGAATTTCTCTGGGTAGTTTCTCCCCTCCTCACCCAATAGATTTCTTTTTTTTAATATTAATTTTATTTATTGTTAGTGTTCTACAATCACTACCATACAAATTAGATTTTTTTCTTTCCCCTACCTACCCCACATCTCCTCCCTCCCTCCCCGAGATGGCATACAATTCTATATAGGATCTACACATACATTACTATTAAATACCTTTTCACTATAGTCATGCTGTGTAGAAGAACTAAAATGAATGGGAGAAACCATATGACAAATCAAAACATAATATACACACACAAAAAAATGATCTGCTACATTCTGTGATTGACTTCCATAGTTCTTTCTCGGGATGTGGAGGGCATTTTACCTTGGACCACTGGGAATTTTTTTTTTAAGTCCTTGCATTGCTATGAAGTTCCAAGTCTACCAGAAAAACTCTCACACACTGTGGTTGTTGCTGTGCACAAAGTTCTCCTGGTTCTGCTCCTTTTGCTCAGCATCAGATCATATAAGTCTTTTCAGGCCTGTCTGAAGTCTTCTTGTTTATCATTTCTTATACCACAATAGTATTCCATTACATTCATATACCATAATTTATTCAGTCATTCCCCAACGCATGAGCATCCTCTTGATTTCCAGTTTTTGGCCACTTCAAAGAGTTCTGTTATAATTATTTTTGTACATGTGGGACCCTTTCCCATTTTTATGATCTCTTGAGGATACAGTCCTAGAAATAATATTACTGGGTCAAAGTGTATGCACATTTTTGTAGCTCTTTGGGAATAGTTCCAAACTGCTCTCCGGAATGGTTGGATGAGCTCACAGCTCCACTAACAATGAATTAGTGTTCCAACTCTCCCATATCCTCTCCAACATTTACCATTTTCCTATTCCGTCATGTTTGCCAATCTGATAGACGTGATGTGGTCCTTCAGAGCTGTTTTGATTTGCATCTCTCTAATCAAAAGTGATTTAGCATATTTTTCATATGATTACAGACATCTTTAATTTCTTCCTCTGAAAATTGCCTGTTCATATCCTTTGCCCATTTATCAACTGGGGAATGACTTGTATTGTTATACATTTGACTCAGTGCTCCATATATTTTAGAAATGAGGCCTTTGTCCCTGAGATTAACCATAAACATTTTTCCCCAATATAATACATCCCTCCAAATTTTGGTTGCATTAGGTTTGGTTGTGCAAAAACTTTTCAGTTTAATGTAATCAAAATTATCCATCTTACACTTCATAATGCTTCCTGTCTCTTCTTTAGTCAAAAATTCTTCCCTTCTCCATAAATCTGATAAATACACTATTACTTGGTCCTCCAATTTGTCTGTAGTATCAATCTTTATACCTAGATCTTGTACCCATTTGGACTTTATTCTTGTGTATGGTGTCAGGCATTGGTCTATGCCTAGTTTTCACCACATTGTTACTCAGTTTTCTCAGCAATTTTTGTCAAGTAGTGAGTTCTTATCCCAGAAGCTGGGTTCCTCGGGTTTATCAAACAGTAGATTGCTATATTCATTGTCTATTGTGTCTCGAGCACTGAGTATATTCCACTTGTCTACCCTTCTGTTTCTTAGCCAATGCCAAGTGGTTTTGATAATGGCTGCTTTATAATATAATTTGAGATCTGGTAGCACTAGGCCACCTTCCCTAGCTTTTCTTTTCATTAGTTCCTTTGATATTTTGGACCTTTTGTTCTTCCAGATGAATTTTGATACTAATTTTTCCAGCTCTAGAAAATAGTTATCTGATAGTTTAATTGGTATGGCACTAAATAAATTAATTAATTTAGGTAGAATTGCCACTTTTATTATATTGGCTCAGCCTACCCATGAGCACCTGATGTTTTTCCACTTACTTAGGGCTGACTTTATTTGTGCAAAAAGTGTCTTGTAATTGTGTTCATATAGTCCCTGGGTTTGTTTTGGCAGGTCAACTCCCAAATATTTTGTAGTGTCTACCATAGCTTTTAATAGGATTTCTCTTTCTATCTCTTGCTGTTGGACTTTGTTACTAATATATAAGAATGCAGAAGATTTGTGTGAGTTTATTCTGCAACCTGCAACTTTGCCAAAGTTGTGTATTATTTCAGGTAGCTTTTTACTTGAATCTCTGGGATTCTCTAAGTATATCATCATATTATCTGCAAAGAGTGATAACTTAGTTTCTTCTTTGCCTATTCTAATTCTTTCAATTTCTTTATCTTGTCTAATTGCTACAGCTAACATTTCTAGTACCATATTGAATAATAGTGGTGATAATGGACATCCTTGTTTCACCCCTGATCTTATTGGAAATGTATTTAGCTTATCTCCATTGCATATAATACTTGCTGAAGGTTTTAGGTAGATGCTGCTTATTATTTTATGGAAAGTTCCCTTTACATCTATGTTCTCCAGTGTTTTTAATAGGAATGAGTGTTGTATTTTATCAAAAGCTTTTTCTACATCTATTGAGATAATGATGTGATTTCTGTCAGTTTTGTTGTTGACATGATGGATAATGCTAATAGTTTTCCTAATATTGAACCAGCCCTGCATTCCTGGTATGAATTCTACCTGATCATAATGTATTATTCTTGTGATAAGATGCTGTATTCATTTTGCTAAAGTCATTTCAGATTTTTACATGTGTATTGATTAGAGACTTTGGTCTATAAATTTTTTCTCTGTTTTGTCTCTTCCTGGTTTAGGTATCAAAACCATATTTGTATCATGAAAAGAATTTGGGAAGACTCCTTCTTCCCCAATTTTCAAAAATAGTCTACATAGTAAGGGAATTAACTGTTCTTAAAATGTTTGGTACAATTCACTCCATCTGGCCCTGGAGATTTTTTCCTAGGGAGTTCATTGATGGCATGTTAAATTTCTTTTTCTGAGATGGGGTTGTTTAAGCATTCAACTTCCTCTTCTGTTAATCTGGGCAATTTGTATTTTTTTAAATTACTCATCCATCTCATTTAATTGTCGAATTTATTGGCATAAATTTGGGCAAAGTAATTTCTAATTATTGTATCAATTTCCTCCGTATTGGAGGTGAGTTCACCCCTTTCATTTTTGACATTAGTAATTTGTTTTTTTCTTTCTTTTGGTAAATCAAATTGACCAAAGGTTTATCAGTTTTATTAGTTTTTTCATAAAACCAATTATTGGTTTTATTTATTAGTTCAATAGTTTTTCAATTTCAATTTTATTAATCTCCCCTTTGGTTTTCAGTATTTCTAATTTGGTATTTACTTGGGATTTTTCTGTTTGTTCTTTTTCTAACTTTTTCAGCTGCATGCTCAATTCATTGATCTCCTCTTTCTCTATTTTATTCATGTAGGCATTCAAAGATATAAAACTTCCCCTGAGAACTGTTTTTGCAGTATCCCATAAGATTTGGTAGATTGTCTCATTATTGTCATTCTATTGAATGAAGCTGTTGGTTGTTTCTATTATTTGTTATTTAACCCACTCCTTCTTTAAGATTAGATTATTTAGTTTCCAATTGATTTTTGGTTTATATTTCTATGGCCTTTTATTACATATAATTTTTATTGTGTTATGATCTGAGAAGGATTCTTTGACTATCTCTGCCTTTCTGCACTGGATTCTGAGGTTTTTATGCCTTAGAACATGGTCAATTTTGTATATGTGCCATGTACCCCTGAGAAAAAGGTATATTCCTTTCTACTCCCATTCAGTTTTCTCCAGAGATCTATCATATCTATCTTATCCAGAGTTTTATTTACCTCCTTAACCTCTTTCTTGTTTATTTTGAGGTTAGATTTATCAAGTTGAGAGGGGGAGGTTGAAGTCCTCCACTAGTATAATTTTGTTTTCTATTTCTTCCTTCAACTCCCCCAACTTCTCCTCTAAAAATTTGGAAGCTATACCACTTGGAGCATACATGTTTGGTAATAATATTGATTCATTGTCTTTGGTGCCTTTTAGCAGGATATAGTTTCCTTCCTTATCTCTTTTGATTAAATCTATTTCTGCTTTTCTTACATCAGCTGAAGTGCAATATATGTTGCTCCAACATTTTACCTTTACCCTGTGTGTATCCCCCAGTTTCAAATGTGTTTCTTGTAAACAACATATTGTTGGATTATGGCTTTTAATCCATTCTGCTATAGGTCTCCATTTTATGAGAGAGTTTATTCCATTCACATTCACTGTTATGTTACAATCTGTGTATTTCCCTCCATCCTCTTTCCCACCATTTGTGTTTTTAGTTTCTCCCATCTCCCTTCCCCGCCTCAATAGCTTTCCCTTTTCACCACCACCTCCTGCAGTCTTCCCTTCCTTCTTTTAGCCCCCCTCCCTTTTACTCCCTTTACCCTTACTACTTCTTCCCTCTCTTTTATCTTCCCTATCCTTTTTTCTTCCTTCCCTTCCTGCTGCCTATAGAGCTAATTACAATTATATACTTAATTAGGTTTTTTGTTCCCTCTTTAAACCAAATCAGATGAGAATACCTCTCAAACAATGCTCATCTCCCTCACCTCTTTCCCTCTATTATAATTTTGTACTTCTTCCTGTGATATAATTAACATTTTTCTGCTTCTTCCTTTTCAAATCTTCTATTACAATCCCTCTGCATGCTTAAATCATATTTTTTATCATGAAATCATTTGCTTTATACCCATTCCCTCTATGTATATCACTTTTATATTTCATAATAGATGTACAATTCTCAAGATTAACAGGTATCATCTTCCCTTATAGGGAAGTAAACTGTTTACCCAAATTGAATATCAAGTTGTTTTTTTCTCCCCTGTTTACCTTTTTATGCTTCTCTTGAGATTTGTGTTTGAAGATTGAATTTTCTATTGAGATCTGGCCTTTTTGTCAGGAACATCTGAAACTCCCTTACTTCACTGAATGACAGCCTCCCTGCCTGAAATGTTATGCTGAACTTTGCTGGGTAATTGATCCTTGCTTGTAGTCCCAGCTCCTTTGTCTGATGGAATATTGGATTCCAATTCCTTGGATCTTTTCATGTAGAAGCTGCAAGGTCCTGTGTGATTCTGACTGTAGTTCCTCAATATTTGAATAGTTTCTTTCTGGCTGCTTGCAGTATTTTCTCCTTCACTTGATAGTTCTGGAATTTGGCAGCAATATTTCTTGGGGTTTTGAGTTTGGGATCCTCTTTGGGAAGTAAATGGTGGATTCTTTTGATGACTATTTTGCCCACTGGATCTAGCACTTCTGGAGAGTTTTCCTTGATGATTTCTTGGAAGATATTGTCCAGACTCATTTTTTCATCATGGCTTTCTGGTAAGCCAATAATTCTTAAATTTTCTCTCCTGGATCTATTTTCCAGGTCAGTTGTTTATCCAATTAGATATTTTACATTTTCTTCTATCTTTCATTCTTTAGATTTTGTTTGACTGATTCTTGATGTCTCATAGTGTCATTGGTTTCTACTTGCCCAATTCTAATTTTTATTAAATTGCTTTTTTCAGGTAACTTTTGCATCTCCTTTTCCATCTGTCCAATTATTCCTTTTAAGGAATTATTTCTCCAGTTTGTGTATTTAGTTTTCCATTTGTCCAATTTTCCCAGTTAGGTTTTGTGCTTACTTTTCCATTTGTTCAATTTTCCTTTTTAAAGAGATGTTTTCTTCATGGAATTCTTTCTTCATATTTTTAAAATCATTGGCCAGTTTTTCTTCTCTTTCCTTCTTCAGTTATTCCAGGAGAGTTGTTTGTGCATGCGAGTTTCCACTCTCCTTCTGGTTTGCCTCTGCCAGAGTAAGAGGAATCCCCCTTAGCTATTTTCCTAGCCTCAGGTGTTATGAGACTGTTTGCCCCTTCACTGTTTCTACTGATCCAGGATTTTTCTGGGGAATTATTTTATGGTTCTTTTGAGGTCAACAAGCGGGGAGGAGAGAGAATTTACCATTCACTTCACCATTGTGGCTCCTGGAAGTTCAATTATGTGACTTACAGACGTTTAGACTTCATGTTGAAAATCTCAGGAACTACTGCACCTAATATTTGGCGCTCAGTGGCTGTCACTTGCTGGACTCTGCTGGTCCCCTGCCCTGGGTTGCCACTCTGCCTTTCAGTTGTGCCACTGCTGTCTGCAGCTGCACCAGGGTTTTCCTCTGGGTCACATGGCTGCAGAGGATGCACCACACTGTGTGCTGTGGGCTCACCCCCATGGACTAGATCCTTCTTGTTGACCTTCCAGTCTGTCCTGGGCTGTGAATCTGCCACAGTCTGTCTCCTCTTGGATTCTGCACCTCTAAAATTTGGTCAGTTTCTCTTTTTAGAGGTATCTGAAGGAGTTTGTCTAAGAGCTCAGGTGAGTTGGTGCCCTCACTCAGTTACATTGATTCTACCCCCTATATTTCTTAATTAGATGATGGAAGTAATCACTAGACTTGCAAGGTTATATGAGGGTTTCTTTTTCCCCCATGTTGAAAGGTGAGGAAAGCAAAGCAAATCTATTTTAATTTACTTTTAAGTGAGAGTTTAAAATACCCAAGTTGAGGAGTGGAGTCTTGGGGAACACAAAAGGCATTACGCACAGTTGCTCTATAAAGACTTCAGTTGTTATAAATATTCATAAAATATGGAATGATTAACAGCTATTTAAGGGTTCTGCACATGATTTGGTTTTCAAAAGTAGGTTCTTGCTTCCCTTTCCCTAGTCCTTCAAAAGGAGGATATATCACTTGATGCCACTGGAGAATAATAACAATAATGACAACCTGTATTTAGAATTTTCATAATTGAACAGCCTGATATACAATAATTTATCTGATACAACAACTCTGAACATCTTGACAGACTGAATGGAAGTTGCCTTTTTAGGGATGGACCCAAGCCCTGGGACATGAGCCCATTCATAACAGACCCATCACCCTTTCATTTTAAGCAAAAGTGACTTTCGCAGTATGAGCAGGCACAGATGGATTTTGATGTGTATTAACATATCACATCGCATTCACTTTTTTTTTTTTACCAATCCCATCTCTTTTGTGAACTTCCCTATTACTGCCACAATCAGCACCATCATATTCTTCTAAACTCCCCTGGGGTGACAACCTGAGAGTATTTTTCAACTCTTCCTTCTCCCTCTCCTCCACATAGCTAATAATTTGCCAAATTCTAAAATTTCTATATCCATAACATTCTCTAATATGTCTTCCTCTCTCCTTCTATACAGCCAACACCACTTTCCTGAACTATTGCAATAGTCAATAACCCTTCCTCAAGTACCTCTTATGTATAAACCTTCCTCCACACTGCTACCAAAATGATCACCCTAGAGAGAACATAGATCTGACCCTGTCATTCCTCCCCTCAATGAACTCTAATTACTTCTTAATAACTCTGGATCAAATCTTCAACTCATGTTTAAAAATATTTTTGCATGTTTTACAAAGTATAACAATAGTATAGTGATTCATGTGTATTGTTAATAAATAAATATACAGTTGTTGAGAGTGAATTACAATTTTTTTCCATCTTATAAATCTTTGAAAGCTATAGCTAAAAGTGCAAAATCCAGCTTCACTGACCCAAATGCTCCTGGAACATGACACTATGTCCCCTGCCTCCCTTCCTTGATAACTTGCTGTTTCCCATGTCTGGAACACTCTTCCTCCATATCTCTAACTCTTAGCTTCCCAAGCTTTCTTCACGGCTCAGCTCAAATCTTCTACAGAAGGTTTTCCCTACTTCCTTCCCTACCCTCTTAGCTGTTAATGCCTCTCCTTTCATATTACCTTCACTTATGTATCTCCAGTGTACTTATATTATTTCTGTGTTACTTTCACCATTAAGAATGCATACACTTTGAAAACATGGACTTTTGTTGCCTTTTTTCATATCCCCAGCATTGAACACAGTGCCTGACATATAGTGAAAACTTAATGAATAATTATTAACTTGACTTGCTTGGGACCAGTGGGCAGACCTAGGAGCAGTAGGTAGACATTATAAATAGCAAAACTAGACATGATTCAAGGAAAATTTTTCCTCATAATTAGAGTTCTCATAAAATGGAATGAACTACTTTGAGAAGTAATAAGTTCCTTGTCATTGGAGGGCTTCAAACAGAAGCTAATAACTTCTTTAGGGAACAAGTTTCAGAGAGGATTCATGATTGATATGGCTTGAACTGAAGATTCTGTTTTAGAAACTCTGAGACTCTGTCTTAGAAAATGTCACTGCTGTGAAACAGTTGTGCATTAATTTCATAACATTTCTTCTACCAGGACTGATTTAAAATTTCCAGTGTTAAAAGTTCTTTTGTTCTGATTTTTTAATTTCCCCTATTTCTTTTTAGTTTTTTGGTCCCATCTGAAACTTTCAACACCTTCTAAAAGAGTAATGTTAGTAAATTTCATTAAAATTCAGTTTCTTCTCCCTTTCAGATCATTAATAAAGATAGTAAATAAATGTGGACCAAAAGCACTCATCGCTGAGGCCACTATTAGTACCTCTATTTGCCCAGAATTAATTTACAATGCATGAAATTATAGACAATGTCTGTGCCATGTTTTATCCCAGAGACAAAGTAAAACAAACAAAAGTAGTGGGTTCTGGCTATGTGCTCAATATGGTGAAGAAGAAAATAAATAAATGTTTTAATCAGTATTGAAAACATTAAGAAAAAATAATTTTCTGTTCCCCTATGCTACATCTCTGCACTCTGTGCCTTTTCCACCGGATGTCCTTTAAGCCTGGAATGTTCTCCCTCTCCCTCATCTCTGCCTCAGCTAAAATACTGTCTTCTGCAAGAAGTTTCCCCTGATCCCTGTAAATACTTCCCTAGCTTGTTCTCTCCGGGATTATCTCAAATTTATTCTCTCTCTCTCTCTCTCTCTCTCTCTCTCTCTCTCTGTCTCTTTCTCTCTTTCTCTCCATCTTTCCCTCCCTTTCTTTCTTGTCTGTACATAGTTACTGTACTGTTGCTCCCCTTCCCAACTCCCTTAGATTTTGAATTCCTTGATGGAAAATACCATTATTTGGACTTTATTCTGTATTGCTAACCTAGTACAGAAACTGGTGCAAAATAAATATTGAACACATACTTGTTGACTTAAGTTGCTCTAGAGATGTTTTCTACCATTTTGGGTTAATTATGTAACCTCACAACAGAAGGCCAAAGACAGCACACTGAGAGATTTCTCCCTCCTCGATCTTGTAGTTTCCACCAAGGAAATCTGGGAAATATATAACTTCACATCATCCCAGATGCTGCCACCACCTCCCAATATAAGCTCTCACTTCCCACAATGAAAAAAGAACAGAGATCATCTGTTGAAGTGGAGTCAGAGAACCTGGTATCAAAGCCCAGGAATGGTACCTGATTGTCTTTGGGCAAATCATTTTATTTTTCTGTGTTTCATCACATCTATTTCATCAGTTTCATCATCTATTTAATGAGGATATTGGACTAGATCAGGATTCTTAATCTTTGTGGGGGGCTGACTTTGGGGAATGTCATGAACTCCTCAAGCAGTCATTCTGATAAAATCTATGGACCCCCTTTTTAGAATAGTGTTTTTAAATGATTATCAGTTTTCAAAGGAAACCAATTATGTTCAAATAAAGAACTATGTTTTTTCTTCAGTCCAATCAGCATGTGCCTCTGAGTCAGGGCTTAACTGTGGGCCTTCCAGACTACCAGGCCTGCTCCTTATTTCCTCACCCACTCTCTTTTTTTCTCATATCTTTTAACAATAATATTTTCTTCTACTCAAGTCCTCTGAACAACATTGGCTAAGGGCATTCATTTCAGTCTAAAGATGAATTCTTGCATTATGACAATTATTACCCCATTATAATTTTACTTTTATCATTTTATTATTGAAAATATGTGTTAACTGAAGGACAATATAATGGCTCTTCAGGTCCATGTAGTCCCTTTCTCAGTTATATTGAGGATTTTATATTAAATAAAAAGTCAGGAGTATAATCATACACTCCCCAGTTAGGAAAATTCTTAATATTTAGGCTGGGAGTTTTTAATGTGTGTGTGTGTGTGTGTGTGTGTGTGTGTGTGCATGTGTGTGTCTTAGAATCTTTGGCAGTGTGTTAAACCTTATGGATCACTTTTCAGAATGATTTTTTCTAAATATGCAAAGTGAAATGCATAGGATTACAAAAGAAACCATAACACTTATACTTATCAAACACTTGTACTTATCAAACTGTTTAGGAAAAAACACCCAAATTCATGGATCCCTGGTTAGGAGATTCTGATTTGGTCCTATGCCTAATTTAGTTTTTATCTTTATCCTTTCTCCCTTTTTTTCTTGACTTCTTTGTGGTTAAGGTAAAATTCAGGTCCATGAAACAATTGAATAAAGAAACAACAGTGTATATTAAAATGCCTGTTGGTAAATAGGCACTAAGAAGGAAAATGGCGAAGTCAGTCTTTTCTTGGAACTTCTTTGAGGAGCTGAGTAGAACTGGTAGCCTCAATCTGAGTCTTTTTGGACTTTTGGTCACTTGACCTTTGATTTTTCTCCTTTCTGTCAAAGTTCAGTCCTTCCTTCTTTTGTTGGTTGCACCTATACTTTCAATTCTTTCTGACTCTGCTCTAGATGTCTCCACCCCTTCCACTCCACTGACAGACCTCAATATCTCTTTCCTGTCCTGTAGTAACTACTGCTTTCTGTGAGGTTTTCACAGATTGACCAAGTCAGTCACCCAATCAGGATAGACTTCCTATTGCACCTGACTCATGCTAAAACCTTGTTTAAACCTAGTTCTAATTGATGGGCTCAGTCAAGAAATGGTCTTATCTAACAAAAGTATTTACTTTTAAGGAAGATGGAGTAATTAACTGACATACCCTTACATGTGAAAGGCAAGAAAGATACAGTAACTGGAGGGTTAAGGGAATTTGGGCAGTTCTGCAAAAATCTCCTTTTGTCAAGGGTAAGAGATATATACCAGCAGGTTAGGGACTCACTTGCTTTGCCCCTTCAGTCTTAAGCTCAGCTGGTGAATTCTAAGAGGCCAGATCAAAGAGGTTTGGAGAAGTAATTATCTTTTCATTGACTCAGACATTTATGATGTCTATCCTAATTGAAATATGAGTGTATGTAATGATAATGTATTAGACATAATTGAGCTTAATTAACCAAGTAATTAAGGTCAGACCATAGTCCTCATCCTTTAACTCTCTAATTAGTCATTATAAGGTCAAGTTTATCTGAGCATTTTTTCCCTTTTGAATCAATGTTTGTACTTTAGGAACAGATGCCCCAACATCCCATGAGGATGTAACTATGAATGGGCATGCTATATTCAGTGAACACATCAGTTTCAAATTGAGAGAAATTATCTAGTTCTCACAAACCCACCTTGATGAGGAATCAGAATAGTTTAAAAATAAATCTGAGATAAGAATTTCTTTCTTCAATGCCTCAGAGGAGCTGTGACTTCATTCACACACATCTCATCCATCCATGAAAACTCCAGTCTAAGTATGTGTGTCTCCTCATCCTAGAATCAATGAACAGAGTTAATGATGAACCCACTTTGTGTCAAATACCATGTAAGCCCTGGGGTCACAAAGGAAGGCAAAAACAGTCCCTGTCCTCAGGAAGTTTCCATTCTAAGGGTAGGGACAACATACAAGCAACTATGAATATATAAAATGTATATATGTAGAAAACTGTAGATGGAAGGTGACCAGGGAAGGGAAGGTACTAGTAGCCTGGGCCCTGGAAATGGCTTCCTATAGAAGGTGCTCTTTGAGCTGAGTTATCAGATACCAGGGAGTCTTCTTTTTAAAAATTATTTGACTTTTATTTCATGAAATAAAATAAGCATTTCTATAGTATAGTTTAATAATCATAATTTCGCATGAAACTGTACATCTACTACATACAACTAAGCATTTCTTTTAAATATATAATAAAGTTACATATATATATATATATTTTTTTCTTACCCCTCCTCCCACCCTAGGGATGGCTACCATTAGACACAAATATGCATTTATATGTAAAATCATTCTATATGTATTGCTATTTATCAGTTCTTTCTCTGGATAGTATCTTCCTTCATAGGTCATTTTTTTGGTATATATAGTAGTCAAAGTGACTTAATTGCTCAAAGTTTTTTTTTTAAATTATTTATTTTATTCTGAGTTTAGGAAATAAAGTAAGCATTTCCATAATAAAGAGGGATAGAAAAACAAAGGATTGCACCTGAAATTGAAGATACATTATGTATACTATTCCCTTCAAATTAATAATAAAGTTATCATGTGACTATTTTTTCCTTTCTGCCACTCCAAACTTTGAGATGGCCAACATTAGACACAAATCTGTGTGTTTATTTATGTACATATACACAGAAATGCATATGTACACACATATATGTACATCTATACACATACACATACATATATGTCCATTGTTCTTTCTGGATTCCAACAGCATCTTCCTTCGTAAGATCTTTGCAGCTAATTTGCATATTTATAATAGTCAGAATGACTTGGTTTTTCAAAGTTGTTCTTAAAACAATATCGCTGTTATCGTATACAGCACTCTCTTTGTTCTTCTCATGTCACTCTTCATTATGTCGTGTAAGTCCATCCATGTTTTTCTAAGATAAATTGAATTCATCATTTCTTAGAGAATAGTAGCGTTCCATTCCATTCATATACCACAACTTGTTCAGTCATTTCCCGATTGATGAACATTGCTGCAATGTCCAATTCTTTACCAAGAGAGCTGCTATGAACATTCTAGAGATTGGATTCCAAGGGGCAGAGAAGGAGAGAGGGAGAGAGAGAGACAGGGAGAGAGGGAGAGAGGGAGAGAGGGAGAGAGGGAGAGAGGGAGAGGGAGAGAGGGAGAGAGGGAGAGAGGGAGAGGGAGAGAGGGAGAGAGGGAGAGAGAGAGAGAGAGAGAGAGAGAGAGAGAGAGAGAGAGAGAGAGAGAGAGAGAGAGAGAGAGAGAGAGAGAGACGCAGAGAGCATTTTTGCTCAGACTGCCAATGTAAATGCACAGAGATGGCAGATGGAGTACCCTGCATACGGAACAGTCAGCATTCAAAGCTGGAGGCTGTAGAGAGGTGTACATTCTAAGAAGCCTGGAGAAGTAGAAAGAGTGCAGGTTGAGAAATTTTAAATGCCATACAGTTGTTTATATATGAACATAGATGTAGTCAGCATCTACTGGTGTTTTCTTGTTCTTGTTCTCCTCAAAGTCTTTCACTGAGGATAGTGAGACAGTGTATATGAACAGGACACAGTCCTTCCTCAAAATGATAGAAGACTTTATGGATAATAGCAGAGCATTTGAGGTGCTGGACTTGGGGTCTCATAAAACTAGGAACAAATCCTGTCTTGGACACTTCCTACCTGTGTTACATCTGTCTCTCTGTCTCGCGCTCTCTCTGTCTCTCTCTCTCTCTTTCTCTCATTTAAATTCTCTCAACTGTAAAATGGTAATAATAATAAATAATAATGACTAGTATTTTAGTGCCTGAGTGGAGAATTGTGACGGCCAAATTATTTAAATCCCTTGGCTAATCTTAAACAAACAGCTAAATCAATTGAGTTCCTAGGAGAAGTGATGACAGCAGTCATTAGATGGAATAGTCATTTTTGAAAAGCAGGTCATCTTCTTTTGGTCTTTCTGAAGAGGTGTGGGAGTGGATAATGGAATATCAGACAACCAGCAGTTTGGGTCATAAGTCTCTAATTCTACTTGCAGACTGGGTCACATTGTCTAGCATGTGTTGACCCCCTGCAGGAACAGTTGGATGTGTCTAAACTGAGAACAGTGGGGCAGAGAAACATGGCCTAATGAAACCACTGTGGGGGGTGAATATGACAGTTGGCATTGTAAACACAGAAATAATAACTTGCCTTCTTAATGGGTGAGGGAGGAGTGGTAGGGAGGCAGAAAATGTGGAACTCTAAATTGAAAAAAAAAGAATGTTAAAAATAAATAAAATTACAGAATCCACAATTTAACAATTCCTTGTATTTCAACTATTTTGAACAAACACTTTGTGTGCCAGGTAGTATACTAGCACTGAAGACCTAAAAAAAAATATATAAAAAAAGCCCCTTTCCTCAATAAGTCTACATTCTAGGTTGTGGGAAACAATATTAATGCAGAAAACTAAACAAACATATATACAAAGAAGGTAGAAATCTTGGGTGGTACTATCAGGCTACCCTTCCTACAAGAGTGGGCGCTTTATCTGAATTTTAGAGGAAACTATTTATTGCATAAGGCAAGGGAGTCACTGGAGATTGCAAGAGTGTTTTCAAAGTGCTTGGGTATCTATTTTGTCCTGTAGCATCCTTAGGGTAGGTGCCTCTATAGCTGACAGGGGATTTGCTGAAGACTTTACTTATAGGTTTAACAAAAGATATGTCTGAAACTCTGACATTTATTGACCTCTACCTGAACTGAGTGCCCAACATCCTCTTCTTTGGCCCTTATTTACTGCATATCATTCAAGTGTGTGGAATGATCAGGTGATGCCTATTAGGAAAGATCCATTTACCAAACTGCTGCCCTGACAGATAATTCAATTTCACCAAACCAAACCTAATAAAACAAACAAAACAAAAGAAAACAAAAGTTCTTCTCTAGCCTAGCTTTGGGAATCTTCTATTCAGATAAACTAATGACACTGGAGCTCTTCCTATAGCTGGCCTGCTGTGCACAGCAGTTATTGTGACCTCCTCCTGCTGTGAGAAGCTGTTAGCTTCCCCTCACTTATCTTTTCTATTGTTTTAATGCAGGGGTTTAAAATCTGTGGCCCATGAACTTGTTTTTAAAAATATTTTAGTAACTGTATTCCATTATAATTGGTTTCCTTTATAATCCTATGTATTTAATTTTGTGCAATTAAAAACATCATTCTGAGAAAGACTCCATAAATTTCATTGGATTAACAAAGGGATGTTTTCATGGGTAAAAAGGGGTTAACAGCCCCTACTTTAATGGAATTATGTCTCTTCATTGCCATGGTGTTTCCCCCGATCTCTGAACTTAGATCCTCTGCGGTCAATGCCAGCATCTCCATATTAAGGATGGAGAAGCTGAGTCAGAGTGATAAAATGATTTGACTGAGTTCAGCATAGCTATTTGAAGACAGAGCCAGGGCTGGAATCATGGTACTCTCTCCTGCTGACATAACCATTGAAAATGGCTTAGCAGGACTTGGTTTTGAACCCAGCCCTAAATGCAAGGTCACTGGTGACAGAATCACAGAATTGGAGAATTGGAAGGAAACTCAATGGCCATAAAATTCAACCTATAAGAATCATTAGCATAATGTAACTGACAAGAGGGGATAGTTCTGGCCTTTTTTTCCCCTAGAAGATGTTGTTTTCGCTGCTATTAGAACAGCTAGAAGACCTTCATCCTTGCAGTTCTGATGAGTTTAGTTTTTGTTTCTACGCTGATGGCTCTAGGATCTATAAACACATCTATTATCATTCCCTCCTGAGCATCTTTTGCAACACAAACCACCTGATGGACAGACCTCTCAAACTCTCTCTGTTCAAAACAGAACTCATTTTCCCTGCTAAATCAGATCTCCTTCAAACTTCCCTTTTTGTGTCATGGGAATTATTTTTTCTCCAGGTTTCCCAAGCACCCAATAATCTAGGGATGAGTGCTATCAGAGGTAGAGTTCTCCTAGTAGACAATTTCAATATTAGCTTATCATGAACCTGATTACTTACCACTGATGATTACCAAGAGAGGATAGCTAAACTCATTCTGATGCTTCCATTCTATCTAAGGTGATTCCAAGGTTGTCTGTCTTTTTAGGCAACACTTTTCATAAATAAAATTTGTTCCATTTATTCTAAAATATCTGCTTTTCTCCCTTCCTTCCTTTTGTTTTTGGGCCTAAGTATCCATACATGCTGACAGCATGGGTTTGCTAAGAACTTTAGTGGAAGCTAATTATTTAATGGAGTTTAAATATCAATGCTTCATTTCATTGGTTTTTTTATGGTGACAAATTTGTAGGTATCATAAATAATAATAACAATAACTAGCATTTATACATAGCTTTAAAGTTTGCAGAGTTTTTTCCATATACTGATTCAGTTGACTCCCAAATTGACCCTTTGGAATAGGTGCTATTATTATCATCATTTTGTAGAACAGGGCATATAATTAACCTCGGATGAGATCAAGGTGTCATCTTCAATCCTGAAGCCTAAAATGAAGATTGCCAATATAGTATACATAAATTATATGGAAGAAAATTGAAAAACACATATAGAATGTACTCCATGTAGTCTATTTTATAATAAAGTCAACTAAGATTTGACTGAAGGGGTCAGTTGTATCTTTCCTCAAAGACCTGAACTTTGCAAATCATATTTTCAAGATCCTGGGCCAATGGGCAATGTGGTCTGCCTTCCTTCTTCCTCTGGGGTGCCAATGGGCCTACCAATTTTTTGGCTGGTTTACCTCTTTGGATTATGGTGGGTCAAGATCAACACCTTCTTTCCCAGGGCACTCCCACAGTGATTTCTTCTTCTGTTTTCTTGAGGAGCATAACTGACAGCAAGGGATTAAAAGATTTTTATTTTTAGAATTTTAGTCTACTCCAAAATTCCTTATTCTTTTCATATGAACTTTTGTGTAGCACCAGTACATTTTGGACCTAAGAAGTAGAATTTTGGAACTCAGGTGTAAGACTTTACATTTATCTCTGTTGAGGGATCCTGCTAAATCTGGTCTCTACTTTTAGCTTGTTGAAAAAACTGGATATTAACTTTGTCCATAAGAATGTTAATCATCCCTTCAAGCTTTTTCAACTTAAATTTTACAGTCACAGAATCTCTGCCTTCATCATAGTCACTGAAGAAAATGTTAAATAGAAAATGTTGAATCTTGAGAAATAAAATGTTAAGAAAAGAAAATCTTAAACAGAAAAACCACGTAGAAACTCATAGGACACACTACTAAAAACCTCCTTTCAACAATGAATGACTACTTTAATTCTTTTTTAACCACTAAATTCACCTAGCAAGGTTGTCTATTTCATGTGTTTTGAGATTTTTAACCAGAATAACTTTAGAGACTGTGTTAAATGATTTTCTGAAAACTGAGTTGAACTGTATGTATAACAGTTCATCAATTGAATCTAGTAACCTGATTAAAAAAGTCAATCAGGCTTTTCTGGCATGCTCTTGATGAAATAATGCTGATTCCTAGCGATCATGATTTCCTTTGATAGTGTTCACTTTAACATTTCCTACGTTTTCAGCAGGAATTGCAATCAAGCTTCTCAACCTACCATTTTTAGACCACTATATTCTATTTTTTTGAAAATTGGGACATTTGTTCTACTTCTATTTGTCCTACACTCCACAGTCTTTCAAAGATCAGTGATAGTGCATCAGCAAATAACAAATATCAATTCCTCCAGTGTCCTAGGGTACAGCTCATTTATATCTGTGGACCTAAATTCATTGAGGGTAACTAGTTATTTCTTTCTTTTTGGGTTACGGCTTTCTATCAGCCATTTTAATTTTATCACTTCAAGCTCAAAGATCATATTCCCTGACAAAGAAACCAGGCACCAAAACATAATTGGGTATTTTTGGTTTTATTTTCTGTATAGACTATTAGCATAATTGCATCCACTCTGAAGAGTGGTCCTATCCCTTCTTCTACCTACCCTTTCCTCTGTTTTTCCCATGTAGCCAAAAACATTAGTTTTAAGTCCTACATAAATATAAGCTGTTATTATAAGCCCACCCCCATCTACTTCACAGTGAATTTCTCCCCTAATAGTATTAGAATTTGTAGTTATAAGTGTTGGCCATAAGAGAAAGAAAATAATTGAGATAGAGACATATAGCCTCATTTGAGTGAGTACTGAGAAGTTATTTTCAAATTAATGTAAATTTATTGTTGAAATTACATTGTATCATTTAATAACAGTGCATTTAAAATTTTTCTAATTCTCATTCTCCATACAGTAACATAATAGTTAAGGACAAATAGGTGTTTAGATAAAGGAATTGGAAAAATGGTGAACATTTGGATATTTTCCCCAACCCTAGACAATGGTCCTATCTTCCATACAGGAGGTGCTAACTTACTTTTACTTTCAAGTAGATAAGAATAAAGAAGAGCAATCTGTAAAACGACGTTCTGCCATCATAAAGACTCAGATAAATTAACTAGAAAGTGTTGTAAAAGACCAGATAATTCCATAGACTCAATGGAACACAGGAAATTAAAAAAATCCTCCCCCTCATCAAAAATGTTTTGTGAACTGAAGTCAGTGGTCAATAGTGGATGGAAAACAATGTGTTTAAATCATGTCCCAAATTTTACTGCTGGGATAAATTGCAGGCACCAGTGTGTGTCTATCCTGAGAGCAAACACAGTAGAATCACTACATGCCTTCTTTGATAAGGAGCGTAAAGTGCGCACAGTAGGGCAGACCAAAGAACATAAACCAAGGTCATGAAGTTAAAGGAGAGGAAATCAGGTATCTGGGGAATGGAAAGATTTCTCACACTAGTCCATCTTCATGGTTTGTTTTTCCTTTCCCTTTTGACTTAAACAGATAATCACATGAACAATAATGGGCATAAGCAGTGGGAATAAACCATTTCATTTAAGATGTTCTTTCTTGCTTGCCAGTGCTCAGTATGGTGCCTGACTTATAACAGGCAGTTAAGAAATGCTTCCAGAATTGAATTGAATTAAAAGGATAAATAACTTAGTTATACTAGACCTGGTGGTACAAAGAAAAAAATTCTGTGAATGAAATTCAAAACAACTTTCCCCTTTTCTGCCAAATATCCTCTTTTTGATACCTAACATTTTAGGTCCTTGTAGGCCATACAACACTTATCTGTTTTGGGGTAAAGTGTTTCTCTTGCATATATAGTGCCTTTATATCCATCTTGATTTCTTTTCCAATCTATGCTCATTTTTAGAAAAGAAAAATATTGTTTTGATGAGGCTTTGCCTAATGAATGCCCTTTGTTCTATCATGTGCCCTGATTTTGGTGGAAAAATATGGAATACTTTTTCAAAAATATGATTATCATATTCTTGTATTTATGGAGAAGCACATAGACATGGAAATTATTTTATTTGCATCACTGACTGTTCAATACTACTTTGATAGTTTACTGAATTGATGAATTCTAAAGTAGAATGAATATAAGCTCCTTGAAGGTGGGTACTCTTTATATTTTTGTCTTTGTATCCCCAATGTCCATAATATTGGAGATGCTTAAACATGCATGCTGGATTCAGTTGAATATTATCAATAAGGGAATTCCTTCCACCAACGGAGATCAGAGCTCACCCATGCTTGCCTATCGTCTTTAGTCTTTGCTATATCCTCCAATGTATCCATTCAAGGGGTCCACCCAACATATTGGTAGCCTTCCTCAAGATGGCTTGAAATTACCTAAATATCAGTGGCTCAGCTGTCTGTCCATTAGTCAACACTTATTCTCTCAAAGTGATCAGTCCATCTCTCTCTTATTTTGTGTTATAATACTCTGATGACATACTTTATTAAGTAGAAGTGACAATCAGTATTACCTTTGGTGTGAAATTAGCTAACTCGAGTTTATTTTCTTACAATTTACTAAAACAAGGATCCTGAAAAACTGTCAGTCAGATGATTCTGAACATCTCCTCATTCCCCTGTTCCCTTGTCTCACTATTTTATTGCTTACTTTGAGAGATTGACTGTTAGTCTATTCAAAGAGCCATGGTCTGAGCACTTTACAACTTAACTATGTTAGTAATACTATAGTATACTATAGTATAATAAATATAATAGTAATGATAGTAAAGGTTAATTAGTCTGATCTCTTGGGTTCTACATCACTTTGGAGTGGAGTTTCCAACTAAAATGTTCATATGGCCTATTTGTGCAGACCTGTGGTAGAGCATTCTGAGCTCACATTAATCTTATCAACCACAGTTGGACACACTATAACTTGACTCCAACATAATGATGCCATTTTGGTTCCTCTTTGAGGACAAAGGACAACAACCGTAACAATACTCTGATTAGGAGTTGGGGGTAGGGGTCAACTACTTTTAGTATGTAGGACAGTCTGCCATGACTTTTCTACAGAAAACTTTTCTTAGTTATGTAGATAGGGACCAATTATCCCAACACAGACCCTGATTTGAATTGGTTTCTCCACATAGACGCAACAGCTTTGTAACTTTCAATGAATTTGTGTTCGCCTTTTTATGTTGATAGATTAGCAATGAATACAATTAAAATTCCCTAAAGATGTTTTGTTAAAAACAATCATTTCAATCTAGTAGCACTTTCTCAGTACTGGGCACAATTGGGAGTGGAGGGGTACAATGTTTACCTATAGACCTTCCCCAAAAGAATTATAATCAGCCAAATGAAACAGCATTCAACAATTTCCAGATTTATCTTTCCTTACAGCAGAAACTTCATTTTTATTATGGAAAAGTTAAGTGTAGAGTAATGAAGGTAAACTATATTTCTGTAATGAGAGATTGTTTTTTGGTTCCAATTATGTGCTCAGTTTAATTGGGACATAATCTGAACAAAGAACATCCTCTTTGCTATGGACTACAACTTTTCTAGTTGTGTACTTCAGTTATGTGACGGTACTGACATGGACTGGACATAAAGAGGTGAAGGGCAGGGGAAAAGGGTACAAGCAGAAACTGAACACAATCCTCCAAAGTTATCATATTTCTGGATCATTTGTGTTTAGGTGATTTTCTTGCATTGTTTGTTCATGATTTATTCAGAGCTGTGTGACATATTTGTCCATGTATTAATTTTATATATTAATTTAATGTATTACTTTTGAAATTCTGAACTAAGGATTGTTGTTGCCTATTTGACCCTTCACCTACCAGTAAGTCTGTTAGAAGATAGAAGATTTATATCACATCTGATGTTGATTTTCTATTTTTGTCTTTCTATTCTAAATCATCCATTACTTTGTTTAGGAGGAGCAGAAAAAAAAGAAAATGGGACTCATTTTGGTAAAATGTAGGTGGTGATCTAGCATAATGCTTAGGGAGGAAGGGACAAAAGACAATGTTGGAGACAACTGGAAAGGGAAGAAGGAAAATAGAGACATTTCTCAATCAAAATTCAGAATAGATTACAGAAGATTCCCTGTCTGTTATCACAATCATAAAACTACAAGTTCAACTTTCATAAAAAAATTCAAGGCTTTATAGACATCAGTTGTATAAACTGGTTACCAATATAAATCTTCCAGTATAAATTTCCCCTTCTTTGTTGGGTGGTACCTATGCAAAAAATGCAGCAAGGTGTTAGATACATAGCGTATTTCGTGGAAAGTCAACAAAATGTAGGTGATCATTTAGTATGTTATTTCCTGTTTATTAAAACAATAAATTGATATCAAACAAAACTGCTAAATGTTTAACGATGCATTTCTTTTTTTAGCGAACTGAGTGCCTTTCGAAAAGAACTACTGAGAAGAACAATGAATTGATACAAATCTGAGTGCAAATCCTTCCTCCTTGTTTAAAACAGCTTGTCCAAAGTTACAACTCCTGTGCACAGTACAAATTCCATTATGTTGTTTTCTTGGTGACAATAAAAAGCATTGTTTATTACAAACTCAAGTAAAAATGAAAATAAAATCTAAAAATTGGTCACAGTTTTGTCATTGGTATGTGAAGGTTGTTCCAGGGACCCATCCAGAGCTCCTCATCATCTGACTGCGTGTGGTCACTTGGGAATTCCAAGACCCCTTTCATGTCTTGACTGTCAAGCCTGGACTCCTTTTCTGCTGTGCTTTTGATCCTGCCACCCCTGAGTTTTCCTGTAGAACTGTCTGCCCCCATTGGGCCAGGGGCAAAGGAAACAAGAGGTGGTCTAGTGTTCAGTTTCTCACTGGAAAATGCCCCCTTGGATAATGTGTTCAGTGGGACACTCTCCTCATGTGTCACTGCTAACTTGTCAAGCTTCTTAAAATGCTTCCCCATCTTGACAGGGGAAGGGACTTTCAAATTATTGGTGAGGCAAGCCCGGCGGGTCCTTACCACTGACCCATTCTGAGCAATGTAGATATTGCCGTTGATATTGTTGTGAACTTGAGGATTGTGGAGGCAGGTCCTCTGGCACTCAGGGGCACTGTCTTCTCCAGTAGAGCTGGTTTCATATTCTCGATCAACAGCCAACTGGATCATTTTTTTTCTGGCCCACTATTGGAAACAAATAGAAGAGTGAGTCAGCTAGCAACAACGTTGACAAAGGTCAAACCTTTAATGACTGGGAAAACCAGAAACCACGCTGTTTAGGAAAGGATGGAGAATATTTTGAGGTGTGTGTGACTGTGTGACTCTGTGTGTGTGTGTGTGACTATGTTACTTTCACTGTCTCTATTCCCCCACTGGAATAAAATACAAACTTCTCAGTTTAGCCCTTTGCAGCTTGGTAACATGATTTTTCCAAAGATGATTATCCAAATTGTCCCATCTGCTATTCCCAGAACTTTGTCATCTTTGTCCAGAAAGTCTCCCATCTCCATCTCCCATGTTTGTAATGTATCCCTCTGTCATATTTGCCTCTTAGTTTGCCTATGTTCACATATCATCTCAAAGACAATATCCTCTGGAAATCCCTCCTTGTCTCTCTAGTTATCCCTACTCAAGTTGGAAAAAAATGTTTTCTTCTCATTATTGTACTTTTAGACCATTACACTGTCAAGACCGCGAAGGTCTATGAGTTTAGCCCAAGCAAGTGCAGACATGCCTTGGGAGTTCTTGGAGAGTAGTTGCCATACTTATAACTTTTATGGGGATCTGGGAAGAGGGATTTGGAAGTGATTGCTAGAAATGTATATATGCTTGCTTGACTGGGAAGACCCTGTGTGGCACCTATTAGGGTACATGTGGTCTGCTTCTCCTTGGTAGCTGCTCCAGTAAAGGATACCTAAATTAAATAAAAAATGCCAAGAGATACTTGGTATTAACCAAATGGGTAAATTTTCTGATGATTCTTATGTGCATACATGACCCCTCAAGAGAATGTAGGTTCTTTCAGAGCAGACTTTTATTTTTGTCTTTTCTCCCCAGAGCCTCACTCATTGATACTAATATTGATAATAACTGATAATAAATTCTTGTCACATTGGATTACCTAGTACTAGGTTGAGAGACCCATACATATCCTGTATTTCTTCTCAGACACTTTTATTTTGAATGGGTATAAACATTGAGACAAGATTTGCTGGTGTCAGTAAGGAGCTGTCCAGACTGAAGGCAGAAACTTAAAGAACTAATGTTTTGGGGCTACATCACTGCAGCTGTGGTGAACTAGGTTGTCTGATTGTATGTTACAGGCCCCAGGGATCTGGCACAGGATTTAACTTCAGCTGCTGGAAGTTATTTAATAAAGTCAGGTGAAAAGGAGGTCAAGGCTCCAGTCCTTTCCATTTCTACTGAGGATGACATTGGATATATTCTTTCATTTCTTTAAGTCTAAGCCAACTCCCACATTTAAAATTGTTGACTCAGTTGCTATAATTAGCAAAAAAGAATGGACAACTTAGTATATTTAAAAATTGATATATCATGGCATTTTATTTTCTCATGGTTAACAGTGTCCTCACTCTCCAACACTTAGCAGCTCTTCTTCAAAATTCACTTAAACTGCCACCTCCTTTCTATATGACTCTATTTCTGATTCTCAAAACTATTAGCTCTTCCTCAAATGACTTTGTAACACACATAAGTATATATTATAATATCTTATTACATGCATGCATGTTGTATTCCTCTGATAGAATTGTAAGGTCCTTAAAGAAAAGGACTTTTTGGCTTTCATTTTTGTATTCACAGAGCCCAATATTAACTGGCATGCAGTTGGTGCTTAATAAATCCAGCTTGGGGCACTGGGCCTAGATTCAGGATGACCTGAGTTCAAATTTAATCTCAGATACTTATCAGCTGTGTAATGCTAGGCAAATCATTCAAATCTCTGTTTGTCTCAGTTTCCTTAATTGTAAAAATGGACATAATAATATAATACCTACCTTCCAGGGTTGCTGTGAGAATTAAATTAGATAGCATTTGTAAGTGATTAGCATAGTGTCTGACACACAGTAGGTATTTAATAAATGCTGCTTGTGGTTATTGATTTATTTTATTGGCACAACTGTGAATTTAAAAAATCCGTACCCAACTTTTGCTCTTACTCCATAACTGCAAATGATTAAATATCAAAATAGACAAAAGGAAGGCTCCTTTCCTCTTTTCCTAAGAGAAGACCATCGCTACTCTTTGCAAGCAATTGAATTGTAATAAGCCCTGGTACCTGTCCCTTGGTATAGTGGCTAGAGAGCTGCCTCATAATTAAGAAAGGGCTACATCTGAGTACAGCCTCTAACACATAGTGACCAGGGCAAATTACTTACCTTTTTAGCACTCTGGGCCAGTCTCTAGGGCCAGTCTCTAAGACCAGACGTTACAGAGAAAGTGCTAGCCTGCACTGGTACAGGGAATTTACCTGGCATTTCCCTGATGCAGTGAAATCACAGGTTCAATCCTATCTGTACAGACCACACTTGGAAAGGGCAAGTAAGAAAGGTCTAGTGCCATGGAACCCATTAAAAAAAGAAAACAACTTAATGGCATTTTCAGAAACCAAGAATTCTCCAGCTTATTCTGAAGTTGACCATGCATAGAATTCAAAGTACTGGTGCCTGGAATCCATTTGTGTAGTTTCAGTGATCAACAATTATTCCTGGTGCAATGTAGTAATGGAATTAGACCCGCTGTCAGTGAGTATCAAACTCCCCTGACTTTGTACCCAAAGCAGAAGAATGTCCTCTGAACTTTATCCACTTTTTAAAATAAGTTGACTCATAGTATCTGCCACTGCTGATAATTTCTGAAAGTGCCATTGGCGTTTCTTAGACAATTCAGTTGTTTTTGGAAATGCAAACACATAGTTCTTGCCTAGATCCCATTTAGTAAAGAAATGCTCATTTGAAGCAAACATTTTGTGAAAATGACAGAAAACCATAGTGCATTCTCTACTCCTAGAAACATGCACTAGAATGAACTCAGTGACATTGTAGCTACCAACAGATTTCTGCTATCAAGTTCAACATGTTGAGCATCAGTGATAATGCATAATGATGTGCTGCTTTTAAGTAGGTTTTCCATTGGAAAATTATGACCTACTGGTCACTTGCGACATGCATTTTGGTTTACTAATAAGCTATGACTCCTTATCATAAACACTGACCAATTTGGTTTTTGGAGTCCTTCTTAAAATTGATCAGTATCACTGTCACTGTTTGTCCTTCAAGAGTAACACAGGGCACACAGCACACCAAGTCACACATCACGGCACACCCCACCTACTGCTCTGGTTTACAGTGCTGTGTTGTAGCCTTCTACTTCTTTGCCTTTTGCTGGGATGGCCTCTGCCCCCTCTGTTCTCTCGGCTGGGGGGGCCTCCATTCCCTCTTCTCCCTCTGTTCCTGCTGCTTGGAGCCTCTGGATCCTAGGCTTCCCCGGGGGATTGGGCCGGACATAGCCTTCAGTGCCCATCTGGCTTTCACTACTACTCTTGCTCTCAATGGATTCGGACTCCTCTGCGCTAGCTTTGCTCCCTTTGGACGACCTCCTACTGTCTTCTTCAGTAGTTTTCTCCCGGCCTTCCACATCTGGAACATCTCCAGGAGTGACCAGCTCAGCTTCTTCTCCTTCAGTCGGGACTTCTTCATTTTCTTCCACCTTCTCCTCTAATTCGGGCTCTTCTTCCGACGATGACTCCTTTCTGCGTTTCTTGGGTTTTTTGAGCAGTTCCTCGGGAGGGACAATCCTGCGGCCCACTACGATATTTTTTCTTGCCTTTTCTCCTTCGGATTCCGTGGATTCCGACTCTCCCGACTCAGGGGTGGAGCTCTCCTCCTCCTCCGAGGGGGTCTCTGACTCCGACTCCTCTTCCGAAGTAGTGCTCTCATAGGTGCTCCACTCCGACTCATCACTGTAGTCGCTGTACTCGCTAGACTCCTCACTGGACTCCTCAGACTCCACCGTGCTCTCTGTGGCTTCCTCCTCCAAGGTCAGCGTCAGGTAATCTCTGTCTTCTAGTCCCAGAGCCCTCCGCCGTTCTTCATCTTCGGCTAGCTCACGGACTCTCTTAAAGATCATGGGGAATATCTTGGCTTTCTTCCATGTGGCATGGGCAGTCTCAGCTGCTGTTGGTCCCTCAATGATCACTGGGACCTCCAGCTCTGCCTCTATAGGAGGCTCTCTAATTTCAGGGATTTTAGGTTTCTTTGGCCTTTCCTGAAAATTATGAAATTGGGATTCGTGACTGGGTTGATGATTAAGAGAACTTGTCCCACACAAGTTAAAGAGGAAAGGATCCAAGCAGTGACATGTTCACACAAGAGATAGCCCTGTTTCCAGAGAAGGAAAGCCAACTAAAATCATATCCTGCCCTATACTAGGTTTAAAGCAGTCTTTAATGGGGGTGATGGACTACTTTGGCAGTCTGATGAAGCCTGTAAATACCTTTTCAGAGTAATATTTTTAGATCAACTAAAGAAATGCTAAATTACAATTAGGAGTTAATAAAAATATGTATTTTTCCCCATTCAACTTCATAGACCCAGTGGATTCTAGTTACAGATTCTATGTTTAGAGACCCTGGGTTAGAGAGTGATTAGTTCCCTGCTTTAACTTTCAAGGTTCTCAGTTTCCTCATTTGTAAAAATGAGATAATTACATCAGATGACCTGTGGTATCTTTTACTAGCTCTAGAGCTTTGATCTTATGGATTTCAAAAGAGGTAAATACAATCATAATTGCTTATCAGAATATTTGTTCTTCCATTTGGCTCTGATTCAAGTTATAGCAATATTCCATTACCACCTAAACAACAACAGCAATAGCTGAATCAGTTAAAGTTGTTGATATAACAAAATAACTTGATCTGCCTGCATTAGATAGAACTAGATTTATTCATCAAACTGATAATAAACTACATGATATTTAAGGATAATTATTTATAGATTGCAAAATAAACACTTTAAGGATAACCATTATCTTGATTTTATCTTCATTCCTCTCAATGTCTAGCATGGTGCCTGGCTCTTAGTGGAAGGTTAAAAATATTTGCCATATTAGTCAATCAACTAATTACCATGAATTAGATACATGTCCCAGGCATTGTGCTAACTGCTAGTAGACAAAAAAAGGCAAAAGATAGTCTTTGACCTCAAAGAACGAAAGGCTTATTTTATGAATTATCATTTAGATTTTGTGTAATAGGGCCAACTGCTCCAGTTTCTTTGGGGATAAAAAATTAAGATGTTCCTTTAACAGAAAGTTAGGAGGACATACTAGATACATAATAGATAAAAACTGAGCCAGAAAAGCCTAGGTCCAAATGCTACCTATGATGCATATTGGCTATATGACACTGGGCAACTCATTGACTTCTCAGTAGGCAACTTTCTAAGATGGTAAGTTGAGGAGAAGGTACTGGTCTGCTTTGCTAGAAGAACTTTCCTTATCTGGGAATTCCCTTGTACTAATGATATCTCAGGTCCAGTCCCTATCTTGATTCTATTAATATAAGCTCTTTGGAAGAAGGAAGTTTAATTGTAATAGCATTGGAAAGGAGAAACACAAGACCTCCTGATGTCAAAGAGGATGAAAAGACATGCTCTTGTGCTGCTAGACTCAGCCCTCCCCACCCCCCCCCCCCAAAAAAAAAGAGCAAAGGCAGTAAGCCTACCTCTTCCTCTGGATAATAGTCTTCCTCAGTTTCTCCTGCCACTTCACCATACTCCTCACCAGCAGGTGGCAGCAGCCGGCGACGACTTCCATACTGGGGCATCTCATACCTGGAATAGAAATCTACAACTTTAAGCATCTTTTGCTTCCTCTTGATCTAGCATCACTGATGTCTGCAATCCTTCTGCTTTTCAAACTCTCAAAGACCAGAGCATGCTGGCATGAGAGTGTTCAGGGATGATTACATAGAGTCACTTTCAAAACTTTATTTTGGGGAAAACTGGAAGGACAAGAACTTCCATTGAGCCAAAGGGCTACCTAAGCTCAGGTTCTTTTGAAAGCACAATGGACTTGCACTTACCATTCCACACTCTCCATTTGCAATGATGTTTGTACTTGAGGAACAGAATGGCTGTATTTTGAAAAGTGATTTACCAGAGAATAGTGAAGTGGGGAAGGTAGGTACAGCTGGTTTTTACAACACTTTCTATTCAATCTAGAACAAATTTCTTGCTTTCTATAATTTGTATTTTTAAAATTTTGTGTTTATGTTGTGTAATTTTGTGTTTGCTTTTCCTATCAGGATGTAAACTCTTTAAAAACTAGAGTTTTTCACTTTTGTTCTTTTATCTCAGAGTCTATTATTGTGCCTGGAACAGATCAGGCACTTAAAAATGACTTTGATGAAGTATTAGATATCTCACACAAAGGATAAGTGGTGAATTCAGGAATCAAAAAAATGTGTGTTGATGTCTCTTCCCTTCTTCTAATCATTTGGTCTTATTTCTACTTACAAATATTAGAGAAAAACTGAATAGAACAATTGAAATGACTTTTAGATATAGTAAGTCATTCTCCAAGAAGAATTTGATGATGTGACATTTTTCTTGTGGTACATACACATGACTATCATTATTTAGCTTTTTAAATTAAAGCATGGAAAAAAACCCCAACTATTTGCATGCACAAAAAAGCTGTATCCAGGTATAGAGTATAAAAATCTGATTTATACTCTTGACCAGAATCAATTCCAGATCCCATTTCAAATAATTCTGCTGTTCAAAAAGAGAAGGCTCGTTCTTCTTTGAAAAATAAAATAAAAACAATTCTTCAATCACATTTCTGGGAAAGGTAGCATTTACATAGATATAATTTGTTGATACTTCTTAAAACACTGTTCCCGAAATTCTGCTTATTTCCAAGCACAATTTAAAAATGCATACACTACATTCTGTTGAACAAAAATTCTTCATATAAAATACATTAGGATTAATTGAAATTTTAAACAATAATAAAGGACCTTCTTTTAGAAGAAAATATACAATTTCTCACTATGTCCCATTCTTTGTTTTCTGATTATTGATCTAAAGAACAAAAACTCACTTTTTTGCAAATGTTTATTATTCAAACATATTCTCCATGTAAATATCTTATCATAAGACTGAGCCCAATGCAAAATATTACATCAGATTAAGTTAAAATCATACTATCTTTAATCAGTCATTCCCATGAGACTTATCCCTTCTCTTTGCTTTTCAGATGCTGGTGCAAAAGCAGATCTAAGGCAAATTATCTGGTATCAACCATTTACACCTCAAGGTGAATTTTACTGTTTCTTCTCCTAATGTTATTTCTGTTAAATGTCCCAAATGTTATGCTCTTTATTATAAGCCTTATTGCTAATTATGAAGTAAATAAATCTTTCTTTCTCTTAATGAGAATATGGGTAGGGAAGAAAAGATATAAATTATAGGTCAGTTAGGTTTCTCAAAATATTTCATATAGGAAGTTGCCTATTGTAACTATGTAGAAAGTTGGTCTTTGCCCTAACACTACTCTTTCTTTCTAGAAATACTTAAAAACTTGAAATTTGCTTATTACACTAGCATCTAATTATCTTTCAAAGTAATTCTCTCTTTCTTTTGAATTTTCCTTTCCAGTGAGGAGTACAGGTTGAGAAACATAGTGTTAAAGATTGAATGAATAGACAGTGTTTGCATCTTTCAACTAGGGAGCAGGATAAAGGAGAAATTCAGGTATGCGAGGTGGGGAGAGGTGTGGTCTCCAAATTCTCCTGGATAAAGGAAATTCCTCTGTCTCTGAAGACAAGGGATTCACCAGGTAGTGTTAATTCACCAGTTAATCTAGTTATGAATTAGTCAGGTGAACACCTTTCTTTCCTAAAAATCAATCCCAGATCTGTGATTCTGTAGATGTTTCCCAGTCTAGCAGTGCTAAGAAGTGGGACACATTTCT
Organism: Bettongia penicillata ogilbyi; assembly: GCA_023548195.1. Taxonomy (NCBI): domain Eukaryota; kingdom Metazoa; phylum Chordata; class Mammalia; order Diprotodontia; family Potoroidae; genus Bettongia; species Bettongia penicillata. The sequence goes on from JAJHZJ010000344.1 coordinate 822,184, forward strand.
TGGTAAACATGGGGACAATGAAGACACTTGGATACAGTATTGTGGCCTAGTTTTAAAAGTCTGAATATGAAGGAGTACCAAAGGTGAAGATTTCTACCCTCTCTTCTAAAAAATGCTTTACACCACAAAGTTCCCTCCCAGATCTCCCTCTAAAGCCTTTCTCTGACTCTTCATCATGGAAGGGAATTCACTTTGGGTTCTCAAAGCCTTTGCCACTGCAGGGGCCAACCAACTAAAAAATTATTTATTCTCCCATTGGATTGTGAGTATTGAAAACAGGTATTTTTTTAAAAAACTTTCACTATGTTCCTAGTGCTTAGCAACATACCTGGCATATGGTGGATGCTTAAAAAAAGGTTTATTTTTATTGTTGGAAAGTTGGAACTAAGTAAATACTGTCTTCTCTTTCACTGAATCCACCTGCTTAACACCAATTACTTTCTGTTCTTTAAGACTTAATGTTTATAGACTGATTGATTTCTAAGGGCACAGTAATCCAATCAGTACTATCATTGCTTCAGGAAAGGGTATGTCAATTATTATGTTCCGTGGATCAACTCATGGTAACTGGTCTTTGAGTCCTAAGAACTTCCTTCCAGCTTGTTCCCTGACAGTATCCTGGTTCTTAAAGCAGTAAGGACAATCCCTGTCCTATGTATTTCTCAGAGAGCATGATTTTTAAAACTTCAGGGGTGCTAAAAATATAAGTTATTATCCAGTGGGTAATAAAATGATGTATTTTTTAAAATCAATATACAAACATTCGATTTAGAGTCTAAGGGCCTGGGTTTGCTTTCTGGATCTAACACTTCCTGGCTGTGTGACTTTATGAAAATCATTCCCCCTCCCTGAACCTCAATTTCTTCATCTGTGCTATGGGAATTATCATAATCGCATTACTTCCTACATGACTTCACTCATACAACTGCTGTGAGCAAAATGAACTTTAAAGAGTTACAGACATGCAAACAATGAGGCAGTTGTAGTCAGGGATCCTGGGGGTCACGTTCTTCATCTGATGTTTGCTAGTTGTAAGATCATTGTGTCAAGACTCTTAATCATTATAAGACTCAGTTTCTGCATCTTTCAAGAATGATCAGTCCCTGTGGTGCATTCCTTCTAAGGCCCCTATGAATTTCCAATGAGAGAACTCTGTACATGTTAATTTTTAATCCTCTTCAATAAAGGCCTTCAGGAAGCATTCTAGTGCAAAGCAAAGAATATTGGGTCATAGCTTTAGAAGCAGAAAGGGTCTCAGAGACCATCTATTCTGATCCTTCCATTGAAAGATGAGGAACCTGGGACACAGAGAGTTGAAGATACTTGTTCAAGGTTACACAGGTTTTTCATATCAGAGGCAGAATTTGAACCCAGACCCTGGGATTTTAAAGTCAGTGATTTTTTATCTACAGTATCACCTCTTCTGCCTAGCTAACTGCATAATGAAATGATTGATTGAAAAACACCATGATCTCCAGCCTTCAGACCCTGCAGGGTTGCATAGATGGGCCAATGAAATGGTTACTCTCAGTGGTGAAAGAATTTGATTCAGCCAACTTTTGTTATTAAAGACAAAACAAAGTACTCAAGAAATGTATATTTGGATGGAAATATATGCCAGGCCTGGATTGCAAGGTCTGAGGTCCTCCCTGTTAGTTTTAGTGCTTTTGGGAAGAGGGATGGTGATTGTGATTTATTCATATTGATTTTGCTTGAAGCTCTGAGGATCCTTTACAGTCAGTGTAGAATAAATAAGTCTGACTGAAAAGGAAACTGAAGAAAGGAGGTTTTTTAATAGGGAATCATCCCACTGATCTGATCTGAGCTGATCGGTCACATAGGACTTGTTTTAGGGTACTCAATGTAATAGAGTGAGAAGCCATGTTGAATTGGAACAGTTTCATTTTTCTCTTTTGTGACCCTATTGTCTAGCATAGAGACTGGACATAGTATACACTTAATAAATGCTTGCTAATTGATAGATTGATTGACTTGGGTTACAATCCCAGCTCTATAAATTGTAAACTGCGTGACCTTGGGCAAATCACTTCCATGCTCTGCATCCTTAGTTCCTCATTTGTGCAATAAATGGATTATCTAAGCAAAAAGCAACAAAAATCTCTTTCATTTCTAAATCTCCAATTGGATGATGTTCTTAGGCTTTACCCTCAGTGAAACTGCAGGAGACAAAGGATTTTCTGGGCTCAATGCTCTCTTTCCTCTTTCTTGCCCATGTCCTCATGATTCCTCTACATTCTGACCCTTTCTGAATCTCAGATGTCTCCTAGTGGTACCAACGTTGAAAAAAAGAAACAGAACAGAATTTAATTCAAAGGTAGCAGAGAAGCAACTTGATTTTGGAATTGAGCTGGCAGCAAGCAGTAGGATTATCCCTGAGTTCCCTTAATTGTGCAGCGTAAGACAAGACCTCCATGTCAGAGAAATCATTTTAAAGGTAAGTTGAAAAAAGACAAGAAACTGGGTACTTCTTGTCTAAGAATAGAATAAAGACCTTAGTTTTTTTCTGCCAAAGAAAATTAAAACAGAAGAATACTTTTAGCAAAATCTAGAGCAGGAAACATCAGTCAAAAGTGCATAAAAGGTAGAAAAAATGATGGTTTAGAGCTAAATCTTAGGGACTATGACATTTCTAAGTATCCATGATTAAGGAGAGAGCCCATGTAAGTAACAAACAGAATAGGGAAAGGCGCTAATACTTAATTTCACTGATGCAGGGATATCCCAGATGAAGAAATTTCATCTAGCTCTGAGGGATCAGTACCTTCTCTTCCACTTAAAGTCTCAGAGAATAGTCTAGAGTACTAAGAGATTAAGTGACTTGTCCAGGGTATCACAATTGACTGGTCGTGCCAGAGGTCTTTCTAGTTCTGAGTTCAGCTCTCAATCTACTATGCCACACTGAATCTACGTGTAATGAATAACATCTTCGGTTTTTTGATGATACCACATCTATCATCATAGGGCCTAAAATTATAGTGGTGGTGTTTTGATTCTTCATTTTCTGATCTGATAATGTCAAACATAGGTCAAGCAGTCCCATGATTCTCATGGAGCAGGACCTTTCTCTACCCATGAAGCATGCAACTATCTCTAATTATCTATAATTTATTAGAGTGGCCCAAGATTCAGGGTAGTAAAGTGACTCATACAACTAGTAAGCATCTGATGAAGGATTTGAATACAGGTATTCCTGCCTCTGACTCATATACCCTGTTTTCTCACTTGTTCAATAGAAAGAGTTTGTGAAGCCTTATCTTTAGCTCTTGATAAAGAGCCCCAGTGACAAAGGAATTTCTAAAGGCACTTGGAGCTAGAGAGATTTCAGGTTATTCCATCTTCACTCAGACTCTTCAACTCAATCTGCTACTTTAGGAAAGTGGAAGATGAGAAAGTCTAAGATTATGTAGTGATATGGTTAGGGTGAATTTACAGAAGAATCTGAGTTACGTAACATTCAAGATATGTGTCTTCATTCATTATGTTAATCTCTTTTGGAAATGGGAGTGCCTCTAAAAAATTGAAAAAATATATCACTATAGAGAAAGTTATTCACAAATTCTTTACAATGTCCTGCCCAGATGATAGAGTTTGTTTCTTTGGATTATAACAAACTATGAAAATTGCACTCATAAGTTTTTGCCAGCCATTCAGAAAAAGTGATGCCCAATATTGATTTTTGCATGATTATATCTTCTATGAGTTTAAACAGACATAGTACAGTTGAGTATGTGAAAAGGGGCTGTGAAAAAAGAGATGGGATTGCTCTGATTCGAAAGGAAAAATTTTTCTTCTTTTTCTTTTTTTTGTAAAATCAAAGCATACATCCATTGGAGGCAGCATAGTGGGATGGAAGTGAACTCAGAGTTTCTGGGTCCAAATCCTTCCCCTGTGTGGCTCTGGACAAATTTCTTTGCCTTTCTCAGGATTCATTTCGTCATCTGGCAAGTGAGTGAGCTGGATTAGGGGACTCCCTAAGGTCCCTCCTGATCCCTTCCTACTCATCTCCTTCTATCAAGGCAGTGGCAGTATCAAATCCTTTATCATCATCAACTTTGAAACCCAGAAATCTGAGTTAAATCCATCTGATCTGTTGTTTAGAGCTTGGACATTTCCAAACCTGAACCTTTTATGAGTGGCACTTTGATGTGTGTTGTGTAACACACTATGCCTAGCAAATAATTTGTGCTCAACAAACACTTGATTACCTCAGATTATCTACCCATTGTGCAGTAAAAAAGATCATTCACTGGGACTTCTTTCTGGAATAGCAGTACAGCCATCATGATTGATGGCCACAATATTTAGGAAGTCAATTGGATTGTGTGTTTTGAGAGATGCTAAGTCCTGGTGTGATGTTTAGTTAGAGCTTGGAAATGAGGGAGAAGATCTAAATTAAATAAAGTCAGTGTGTCTAAATTTGTTGTTTATTCTGGGGAGGAAAAGAATAGGCCATGGAGAATGAATAAGAGACTTGGTAGATGTTCTAACAATACTTGAACAGGGAAAGAAACTCCCAGTGATCTGGGAGTTTTGTGGGATCTGAAAATATTTTGTACAAGAGTTAAGTACATAAGTCTCCCTTCCTTCAATCCCCAAATCACCTTAATTGTGAGGATGAATATGAGTTTATTACTAATGGAGATTTGGTAATTTTCTTTGTTGGGAGGAAAACATACAATAAAGAAAGAAACTATTTGTGAAAGAGCTTAACCATGTTTTGTTTTTTTCCAGAAATAGAGGGGCAAGCCAGATAACCTTATATGGTACTTTCAAATTCTGTCTGATTCTATGAACCTCTCTTCTTTAAAAATTTTCCACAAGATACTAAGTTCTATAAAAGATTATATACAGAAGTAAAATAAATGGGTCCATTATTTGCATAAAAAAGAGAGTGAATCATATTTTTCTCCCCTCAGGATTTTAGGTTTTTAGAGGCTGAATCCCTCAGAGATGCCCCAAGAGGATTCCTTGCACTAAATGGACATTTAGATTGGATGACCTCTTTTGTCTCATTTCTAAGAGAGGAAACATTAGTAGCAATAGTAGAAAAGGACAAGAAGAAACATAGTCTGTTTCAGTTCCAATTCCATGTTATTCATTGACAAGGAAATATACTAAATAAGCAAATTGACATATTGATAGGAAACCCTCATATTTTGTATTGCCTAAATAAACTCTATCTGCTTTATGCAGGTAGACCCTTATCTCTGAGGCATAACATCACCTTCAAGAGAGAAACAACAAAATAGAAATTAGCCATCCTTAGTACTGTAGATTATATAGCATAATAGCTCATTCTGGGCCTTATTAATATGTCAAGGCAAAACAAATTTTACAAGCAGCCTTACTAGCAAAAAAGAGGCACTTCATCTTTCCTCTAGGACTTCCAGGCTCTTTGACTGACTTTTTAAGTAACAATGACAACAGAAAAATGCACATAAAATAGAGCATACACAATGCAGTGTGAACTTTGGTGCCTTTGATAATCTGTGTCTTCCTTCAGGGCAATGGATATGATTCTCTCATAGTCAGTTTCAGATAATTGCAAAAAACTGTATTGCCTTTATTTTCATTATGGAACATCTTTGGGGATTACAGAGGGAAATTTGTGGAAAAGATATTTTTCATACTTGAGAAAAGTGGGAGAGTTTTAGAATTAAAATATATTCCCAGAGTATTTCCAGACCAGTTTTCTTAATTAAAAAAATATAATTCTAGAAGTGGTACATACATATATATGCACATGCAGAGACATATGTATGTACACATATGCATGCATGCACATGTACACATTCACACATATACATGCACATGCGTATGTATACATGCATGGATACTATGTGCATGTCTATGTGTCTTATGTGTATATACACATACACACATTAATAGGTGTATATGTACACATATACTACACATACATTCACATGTACACATATACATACATACACACTCTTGTATATACATATAAAGTCACCTCCCACTGCCAGCTTCAGGATTCATTGCCATGTGAGGAATTTCCCAAGAAAGAAAAGCTTAATGTTATATAAAGCTTAAACAAGTTCCCAGACAGCAGGTCAGAGGAACCTTTTAATTACATTTGAGGAAAAAAACAGCAACAAAAATGCCATGGAAGACTTCTTTCAATCTTTTGTGTCACCATCTGTAAAGCTTCACCATTAATATTCTACACACAGAATTGATTAAAAGAGTTAAATGATCACAGTTGTTCATGTGATGGGAAAGTAATGAACAACTGAAATGAAGATTTATTGCAAGAAGATGATGTGTGACTTTCTAAAGCATACTTGAGTTACATCACATTTGGGTTCATTTGTCTCTCTCTCGGCAATATTGGTGGAAACAGAAAGTTCAGAGGCTTGAGCAAGACAAGCAAGCCCATTCATCTTAATTGCTTTAGAGTGGTCACGACAATGTAGATTAAAACTATTAGCAAGAATGCCCGCTTAATTCTATCATCAATGCCATTTAGTATTGGAAATAGACTCACAGTGTATATTGCAGACTATTCTCACAACTTTGCCAATATTTACAGGGATCATAAATTCTTTAAAGGCTTCAGTAACTTAGACACTGTCTCCATGCACTCCATTTGTTTCTTTTGAATAAGACTTCCCCAGAAATGGTTAGGGGGATAATTGTGCCTCCCTAAAACAATTAAAAAAATAAAACTCCTCAGGTATGTTTGGTGAAATAGGCAACGAAAGAAAGTCATTTCATTTCCAAGAAAATCATTACATAGTCATCTCTTATTGGTACTCATTTTCATGAACAATTAAATATTTAAGGGAACCATATATCTTCAACACATGTACATGATATTTTGTCTTTTATGTACCATTTTATTACTTCTCTTCAAGAAATCAAAACCTGTATCCAGCTGAAACAAATATGAAGTAGTTAAAAGGAGGAAAGTTTTGAATAATGTAGGTATTTTCCACATGATTTATTCACTTTTAGCTAAAGCTTCCATAAAAACCCTGAATTACATTACAGTCATTTCTGATGCAATCTCTCTTAACAGTTTATAAGTTATTATTTTGCACCATATCTGTTAATAATAGTCATTTAGTTTGAGGCATGATCATTATAATATGGCTTCTGAATTCTACTAAGAATTTCATTACCATGAAGTTATTTCAAAAAATCCAAAATTGGATACAAAGACACATTCTTTGTTTAGTGTATCAAGGGATTCATTTCTCAAATTTAAGTTGCTCTGGTTAGATATCCACCAGATACGTACTGGTCTACTATATGAAGTGACCTAATAGAGTGATGGAATAGACAATGTAGGCTTTTTGGTGATGATGTATAGATTTTCAAAATAAAAAAATCAGTAAAAATGTCTTGGAATAGATTGAACTACAGGACCTAGAGATACTCCCAGTCTTCCCAGCAAAAAGAGTGTTTTCTTTTTGTTTATTTATTTGTATATTATTTAAAGACCAACTACAGAAAGTAAAAAAAAAATCAAAGAAAAACTTTCAGTGGAAAGGGAAAAAAATGATAAAAGAAATGTGTATATAATTTGTGGTCATTTGTGAACTCTATGAAAAATAGCCATATGGTGATTTGAGGCCTATCACAAAAATAAAGGGATCTTTTGTGTTTTACATAATTCTTGCTTGGGATTAACATCAAAATGGCTAAAAAATGAATGGAGGGACAAGTGATTTCATTGTTAAGAGCATATAGTTTTAGCTTGGGAAGATTCTGATGCTTTTTTTTAAAAGGTTTATACAATTATGGGGAAAATACCTTATATGAGTCCTCCAAAGAACAAACATTATCATGCATATGAAAATCTCATAACAAAAATGCCAACTGAAGTTTTTCCATGGAAGAGAGAGGAAAGAGAAGATCAAGCAAACAGAAATGTTTAAGAATTCAAATTTTTACCTGAAGGTTTTGGCTAAAAATAATTTGAGATGGAAAATAAATGGAAATGTTTATAAGCCTGTTTAGAATGTCATTTCCTTATCTCATTAATTTGGAACTATGGTTGGGCAGCCTTCAGGAATAGGAAATGGTAAGAGAAATTTGAGAAGAATTATATGAATTGATATGGAGTAAATTAAACAGAACCAAGACAATAATTTAACTGATGACCATAATAACATAAAGGGACATGATTTTAATAACTTCAGAACTCTGTTCAATGCAGTAAGTACTTGACTTCAGACAACTAATGATGTCATATCCCTCTCATCTCTCGGAAAATAGGAGATAGATTTGAGGTGGAGAATGAGATATAAATGTTCATACTTGGCCAAAGTGTTGATTTGTTTTGTTTATCTCTACTTTGTTACACAGGGGCTCTGAGGATGGGAGTGAGTCATTGGTAAGTAACAGAGATGGAAAAAAAAGAAAGAAAAGAAACTAAAAATAACATAAAAATACACAGGAGAAAGTCAAAAGAAGTGAAGAAGGGGGCATAGGAAGACATTGGACAATTTTATTATTAAGTTTAAAATTTCATATGTGTTTCAAAAATGACTATACAAAGAGAAGTTCACAATTTCACATACAATCTTCTTTTTCCTCTTCTCGGTGAATTTGTGTTCATTGATGGTCTTTAAGGTCATAGCAGGAAATTTTTTTATAAAAATGACATACATGGTGGAAGATGTGCATAGTAGGTTCTTCATAAAGAATTGACTGAATGAAAAATTAAAAGGATTTTGAGAAGATAATAGTGGCTTTTCATTTATTTTTCTTCATATGGTAGTTATGTTCTGTCGGCAAAACTCTTTACAACATTCCAAATATTGTCTCCTACTCTCTCAATAAAGTGACTGGCCTCCATTTAGGGAAGTTAAGAGTCAATTTGTATTGACTCTCAAGAGCTAATTGTTAAATTTTGTCAGCGTGAGTGTTTACACCTTGGAAATCAAATGCTGGAAATCAGAATTTGGGTTATTGTTTTGTTGATTGCCTAGAATTAAGAAAATCATGGAGAAAACGTCAAAATTGCCCATTAAAATTAGAAACGTGCCTTGCATTTTGAAGACCTGTTATGAAACAATGCTTAGCACAGCTTTACCTCTATGCCTTTTCCCAGGCTGTCTCCCATATCTGGAATGCATTTCCTCCTCACTTACTGCCCTCAACATTTTTAACTTTCTTCAGGGCTCAGTTCAGAATACCCATGGGAATTCTTTCCATCTGGTTCTCGATATTGTCTCCCTCAAGTGAACAAGTATTTAGTTATCTGCTTTCATCTTATAATCATACTACTCATTCAAGTGTAAACAACTTGAGGACAGGAAGACTTTTATATATATTTTGAATCCTCACCACTAGCACAATGCCTAGAAGACGATTTTTAAAATGACTTTTAAGAAATGCTTATTGAATTGGAGTGGAAACGTATCTATTAAACAATTAGACATATCTGGAAGTCTGACACCCATTAAATGCCTTTATGGTCAGAATTTGGCTTATGATTACCTCAAGGGACAATATCATGCGAAAAAAAATGTGTAAGAAGAACTGATTTCATTTATAAATTTAAGACCTAAAATGGAAGACAGACACTTGCTTCATTTTAAATTTAATGTCAATCTTTGTAATTGTTTGAATAGAGGAACAAAGCATTGTATGAAAGTAGATTTTAGTTATTTCTCTAAATATGGCCATGTGACGGTTGTGGGTACAGAAAGAAAAATTGAGAAAATGTTTAATTGTATTGTACATAGTTCTTAAAATTGACATAAAAGTGGGAAAACCATGAGAGACAGAGAGAGATCCCTAAGAGAGTTTATAATTTTGCAGTCCAAAGCGCATTGAAAGAGCACAGTATTTGAGTCAGAAACCCTGAGTTAGAATCCTGGCTCTGTCACTGAAATACTCATGTGACCTTGATTGAGTCTCTCAATTTTTCAGTTTCCTTATTTGTAAAATGAAGGGATTGGATCTCAAAAATTACTTCCAGTTTTAAAATTTTCTGATCACTTCTATTTTCAGCACCTCATTTAAAATTTTATTGTTTAAAATAGGGTTAGATCCATATTTATTCAAAGAATCTGATCCAGCCAGACTTGAGCACCTCAGATTTTTCCCCCTAATGTACTGTTCATTTTAGAGGACAAGCTAATTTAATATAACTGACATGCTTAATGTGAGGACTTATAATTTAGATTAATGGAATCAGCAGTAACTAAATTCATACTACATAAATCTTTATGGACACTTATAAGCCTTCTCTTGATATCACTGACTTGAATTTCTTTATTGGAACTGAAGGTAAGCAAATATTCTCTTTGATGGGAAATCTTAGCATGAAATATTAATTAAGAAGAGGCTTGAATACTGTGAACAAGCAAAATCACAACACATGTTAAACATCTGCTGAAATAATCAACTGTCTATAAAAGGCAACAACTGAAGATGTGTTTCATTTTTAAAGTGTAAAATGTATAAATGTGTATACCAAGGAAGGAAAAAGATGAGGAAAAATGCAGGACAAGAGGTGGGACACTCTACTTCAAGTTATAAGTGCATTTAGAAGGTGCCACTAAATCATAATAAAGAACGATCTTTTATAGAAACAGAGGAATCCATAGGATAATAACTCTGACTTACTATGTCATTAGCATTCTTATTATCCCTTTCATTTTCAAAAGCATATAACATTATACTAAGAACATAAGCTTTTCTTCCAAATAGGTAAAGACTTCTTCATTTTACAATTAAATAAAGAACAAATCATACTATTCTGAAAATAAGATATCTTTCCAGATGCACATGCACAGAAGGAAACATCATATCATCTTTAGCTTTAAAAAGAACTACGATTAGCTCCATGTCTGAAGACCCCAGGTGGCAAAATGGTAACCAAAAAGTAAACATATGTAACTATGACGCTGACTTAGGATTTTGCCAAACAAAACCTCAGGGGAATGTAGACGAGTATTTTTATTATTGTGCGCAGTGCATGTGGATAGCTCAAGAAGACCTTTGCTCATTTTACAATAAAACCTAGAGCAAAGAATACCATTCTTTATAGCTAAGCGATACAAAGTGAAGAAACAATACAGTGTTTGTGGTGATGATGTTAACCCAAAGTCTTTGAAGTTGACAGGGAGAATCAAACAGAGAACTGGGATCAGTCCTTGAGAAACGGCAACAGCGGAGTTATCTCTGATGCCCAAACTTGCTCTCACAAGTCCAATGTGATTGTCAGCAACAGAGTCAAAGAAGGTCATACCAAATGGTAGAAAAAAACAGCATTAGAGAGCTGTGGATTGAAAGAGAAGTGGGTTCCCAAGCTCTTCAGCAACACAGTCAGAATTCTGCTGCATTTGTTGGGCTGTGTTTCCTGTATTGGGTGGTTGAGGTGTGGCAACATATTTGAGCTTGGAGCTCTGTCGGGGTTCTGGGGGTTTGTGTCCTATGTGGCTGTACATGTTTGCTACTGACTTCTCGATGGCTGCTAGGTTAGGGATGTTTTTGAGAATGCCTTTCAGTTCCCTTCGAGGGCCTGGACTTGGGTCTGGAACCACCGGGGATAGCTGCCTACTCAAATAGTCCATTTCTATGGCAGGGGAGAGCCTGGAGTGATGACAAACAGCTGCACTGGACAGGGAGCATGAGGGAATGGGTGAAGTGGGAGGTGGAAGTGGTGGTGGTGGTGGGAGGGGAGGAGGAGGGAAAGGTGGGGGAGTGTTGGGGGGATCTGGAATATTTTCTATCAATTTCTCTCTTGTCTTTGAGGACAGATATTGTTGAGAATTGGGTTTTGATATCCAAAAAGAAGGTGAAGAAGTTGGCTTTTGAGTCAGTGGAGAAGATGTGAGAGGAGCATCAGCATGGGAAACGATGATTGGAGGTATAGTGTCAAGTTCAAGTGCACGTGAAACAGGTGGCAAAGTTGAAAAAGAAGAGAACTGGCACCAGGGAGAAGAAAGCAGGTGTTCACTAGATAGCTCTAGTGGCTTAGTTTGGGCTGGAGACCACGTCCCTCTTCCATTATGATGTTTCCCTCTATTCATTTCCTGAAAAGTTTGTGCTTTAAACTGCCTCGCTTTCTCTGTCACTATCGACTTTTTCTCTTCTGTTTGAAATGGGCAAAGGCTAGCACCCGCCATATCAGACTGGTATCCACTTATTTCAGCCTCTGCTTGGAGGCGTTCATTTTCCCATTGGACAGGATCCATAATGACTGGTCTACTCAGAACCTCATACATCTGCCTCCGAGTGAAGCTGGTTGGTAGAGTCCACGCCCGATGAGTGCTTTCTGCTGGGTATTTCTGACAACCTTTCTTGGCTAACCTTCTAGGGGAGAACTTGTCTAGCAAACCTGTTCTCCTCCATGGAAATCCAGGGCTTGTGGAACTTTGACCTCCCCCTTCCACATATAAAGGATTGTGGGTTGTTAAGGGGTTCTCATCAGATAAAAGTGTGATGTTACTTGCAGACTTGGGTAGGTTATTCCTGAGGGATCCAGTTTTCCGAGCCTGCTTGTGTGCCTCAATTGCACGGGAAGCCATGTGGCTAATTACTCTTTGACGTTCTCCTTCTTCTAAGACTGATTTATTTCCCCTGCTTTGTTGGAAATGGTACAGAAGGAAAAGACTTGAAAGAAAAGAAGATAATCACATGTAAGGAAAAAGGCTGGGATACAGATTTCACGAGAAAGCTTTCTTTTTAAGAGGCACACTACTAATGCTTCAGACTAGAAAAGGCCATACTGACTAGGGATACTGCCAAAGCAAGACATTTACTTTCATTTACTTTCTAAGATGGGAGGAAAGAGACATTTGATAACCTTTGAGCAGCATGAGCAATTCTCATTTACAAAATACTGTCTCTCTATAGATCTAAAAAAAATTTGGACAATCTAATGGATGGTTTCATGTTCCTAGACTTCAATAAATTGTGTGTCAGAGGGGCACAGAAGAAAGGGAAATTGTGTAAGTAAAATGGAAGCTGTGGTGAGTAGGAGGGAAATGGTCACTAGGTTCTTAAATACCTTCTCTTTTCTAAGGACTTGCTGAACATACACATGGGGGTGTAGAGATATTCCTTAAGACAGATTACCTGGATCATCAACTGTCTCATTATAATGATTCTGCCAGGGAGAGAAGTACATCCTTGTTTCTGGGTCAATATCTGGGAGAGCATATAGAGTATCTGGGAGGACTTCTTTATGCTAGAGAACAAGATTTTATGATCATAGGATCCTATATGGGATCTTTCTGCCCCAACATTTAAAAACAATAAAAGAACTGAGCATCAAGATAATAGGTATAAGCTAACCTAGGATCATAGATTTAAAGCTTGACAGGGTATTAAAAGTTATCCAGTCAGTTTCTTCACTTTACAGATGAGAAAATGGAGGCTTAAAGAATTGAAGTGATTCATCCAAGGTGACACAGGAAATAATTGGTGAACCTGGGGATTGATCTGAGACCTGCTAAATAGGGTTCTTTCAATTGTATGGCAAAGACCTCATTTTGAAAGTAATTGTTTAAAACTATTTAAATGATATTCAAATCAGTGTTAAAAAAGTACTCTTCATAAAGACTAATAATAGTATTTGACTTGTAAAAGTACATATGTATTGCTGATGAATTTTATGGCCTGTTAGAAAAAAATAAATTCTAGCAGTAAACCTCAATATATGAGCAGTGTAGACAAAGAAACAAAAGGGTGTGTGTCACCTATCAATAGTACTCTATTTCCCCCAAGGCATTCCATCCACATGTCTTTTGGGTTGAATTTTAATTAACTTTACTTTGAAGAATCATCTTCAAGTAAAAATACAAGTCAAGATTCCTCATACAAAGTCCTTAAGTTAGCCCAGCACATATTTATACTCATATCTCTCTAGAATGTTTGTTGAAATAAAAGGCATTTGTTCCTGTGATTACTGGGATGGAACCTTCTCATATAGGGCTAGAAAAATGATTTTTTTCCATTTTCTCATCTGATAATTAAGGCATATGAGTACATTATCTTCCCTCTCTGGATCTCAAGTCCTTCCATTAAAATAAACCAAACAAACAAACTAGGATATTAGAATCTCTTTGGTTCTTTAAACCACTGTTTCCTCTTTTTTTTTAATTTCATGAAATTTTGCTTAGCATTTTCAATTAAAGTAGAAATGAAAAAAAGTCCAGAATTCTGTAACTTTACACTCTGGGTTTTCCCAAATGACAGTAAAAGGAAACCATGTATTTAGCCAGATGGGATGCAGAAAACCTCCCATTTGTTTTAATTAGGGTTGCTCATTAGCACTGCTATTTAAAGTTATTGTTACCTCCTTTCTGGTTCTGTTATCAACTATCCAGATACTGCTTGTTTTAATGTAGAATTGGATGGTACTGAGGGATAATGGAATCTTGTGGGATGAACCAGTTTCAAGATTAAGACATTGGTGATTATAGGATCGTTGATTTAGAACAAGAGGACTTTGAGGTCATTTATTCCAATTCTTTAATTTTACAGATGATAAAAATGAGGCCAAGAAAGGTTAAAGGAGTTAATCAATGTCACCTGAATAGTAAGTGATAGAGCTAGGGTAAGCATTAAAATGGAGGAAGAAACCACACTAGTGCTATAATTTATTGTGCAGGTGGGACGCACAACGAGAGGAGAAGGGAGGGTATGTCATGCTGTAAAATTAATGTCGTTGACACCAGCACTTGAGGAAACACTCAAAACAATCATCTTAGGAAGCTAGTATTGTACAGTGAACAGAATCTTAGATTGGGAGCACCAATCCTAGCTCTGCTATGTCCTATCTGTGTGACTTTGGATAAGTCACTGACTGTCTGTGGGGTTCAGTTTCCTCACCTGCAAAGCTATTGGGTTAGGTGACCTCAAAGATCCCTTCAAATCTAGCTCAATCATCTTGGTACTTGTGAAACTGGGTGATGTGTAGACTTCAGAAAACATGGAAGTACAGAATTTATAGTCAGAGGACTTGAGTTTGAACCATGTGTCTGGCTGACCTTTAACAGTTACAAGACCATAAGCAAATGGTGTAACCTATCTGAGCTTTAATTTCCTCATCTATAAATTAGGAATAAGAATAGCACTTATACTATCTCATTCTCAGGATTGTTCTGAGGAATGATTGAGATCTAAGACATACAGAATGATCTGTAAGTCATAAAGCTTCATAGGTGCGAATTATTTTTTTGAAGGATTTTTTCTGCTCAAACAAAATATTAGATTTTCAACTTTGGGGTTATCCATCCACTAGCCGCAAATATTCCAGAAAGAAATAAAAGGCAAGACACTTTGAAATAAACCAGAAGTGATACTGTAATACTGGAATGAAGTAAAAAAAAACAAACAGCAAAGGAATAAGTCTAAAGACAAAGATGACATCATATATGTAAAGATGTTATTAAATGAATACAAGGAAGGACTTATCAATGACAACGTGAGAATTCTTACTACTAACTGTCTAAGACTAGAGAGGAGGACAGTCAATCTGGAGAGGTCAGCAAAGTTAGGCAGTCAATGTAGATAATCTGGCTCACCAATTCAGGTGTATTTCTTTATCTTAGACAATTCAGGAAAAAAAAAAAGGAAATGAATCATTCTTCCTTTTGAACTTTCAAGGCAATTTTTTTTAATGAACTCAATTGCTATTCTAGGAACTGTTTACCAGACTAACACCTATCTTTAGAATATATATATTTTCGATATGCTAGAGACACCATGTGCCATCTTTTAAAGTAGCAGAAACTGGCAACATGCCTAAACCACAAGGAGTAGTTTGTCAATCTGGTGGACACGTTTGATCACTAGAAAAAGTTGTAAAAAGAAATTCTTCAGGCTAACCCTTCTCCTTTCCTTATAAAGGGCTGTCAAAGGAGAATCAATCAAAAGGAAAACAGAAAGTAGTTCCAAAAATTCATTTGAAAGTAAATGTCTTTACAGCAAGAAAAAAAATAAAAATGATTTAGAGGTTGAGGCAGGAATTAATCTTCTCTACAATATCTGTTCTCTAGAATTGTCATAGAAAAGTGGAATTATATTTACTTACTGATGCCTATGAATCCAAAGGTGAGAGAGAGAATAGAAATTATAGGAAAAATATTTTAAAAGAGGCAATACGAGATAGAAATTAAAATAATACAATGATTTTTGCTTTGAAGAGATGACATGTATAGCAAATGAAAATATGTTTTTGTACAATATTGAAACATAAAAATGTTCTTAATGAATGGTAAGAGAAAATCATACTGCTTTTAAATTTCTTAACAAGGTTGATTATATTTGGTGTTTTGATAATTTTAGGTCAAAACTCCCCTGCAATATGTAGATGAATTTAATTTCAAAAGAGATTATTGTTCAAGACGTTCTTAAAAATTGTTTCTATGCCTCTAACAGAAGATTTAGCTAATATATGCTTACATTTAATGAGATTATAAAGAATATTCAGATGCCTAAATGATAGACCTTGTGAAAACAGAAAACAATATTAAATATGCATGTGCTAAGTTAATTGTGGACTCCACATTAAGCTATATTTAACAGCATCTGCTGATATCATTCTCTGAAGTTTGATTCATATTAGCTTATTCCTTTCAAAAATATAGCTGATCATTCAAATTAGGTCAGATATTCTATAATGTAATGTTCACTAATGGTTAATTTAAAATCTTAGATTGGGCAATTTAGAATCAAATAATCATAGATTTAGTTTTCAAGAATTTTCTTTCTCAGAACATTCAATTTGCATTAACAATGTTTCCTAAAAATTCAAACTACAAACCTAACTGTTCTATGCCATTCTCTCCCCAATGGGCATAACTCAATAATTGGTAATAAATGTAAACTTACATGACCAAAATCCTAATTTTCTAGATGTTATTATATACTATTTGATACATCTTTTTTTCTTGAAAAGATGAATAAAAGGCACTGATATTTTAACTTAAACATAACCATGCTTAACCGTATAGATAACCACTTTCAATTAGACCACAGATTTTCCTAGGTGGATTTGAGAAATACGATTACGAGAAACTCAAATTACACTGGATCAATTCCTGTATTCACCAATGTTTCCAAACAAGAATTTAGTGTTCCTGTAATTTTAGGGAAAATAATATTAAATTCTAAACAAGAGTTCTGTGCATTTACTTTTATAAGAAAATAATTTTGATATTATATGAGATTTATCATATCCAAATAATTAAAATGTGTATTTATAATGACTGATGATTGCCACATCCAAAGGTGGATTTTATATTTTTATTTTTTCTTCTTCTCCATGCTAATAAATGTGTATTTTGTACAAGAAAGCAACACATCCTATTCCTTTCCCTTCTGTTCCCACAATGTTCCAGTTAATAAAGGACTTTCTAGATTTGTCATTCACATTTCATGTTTCATCAGCTCTTTAAATCACTTGGGTGCTATCTTTCCTATATAGTAACAGGGAACTATTGAGTGGTTTTTTAAGGGTAAGAGAGCTTTTAAAGTGGTTAAAATGTAGGGAAGCATTATTCTTTTTTCAATTAACAGCTGTAAAATCTTTCACCCTCACGTCCTATTTTAAAATAAGTAATTTATCTGTACACAGCACTTTCAAATATTATGTGCTAAAAACTAGCCTGCCTCTTGCTCCAACAGTCAAGCTTTTTCTAAGGCAATGTCAAAGGGTTTTTGAGATCATATTCCCATCACCAGCACAAGAACTCTCCTCTCATCTAAATTTTGGAGGCTTTATTTTCCAAGAACTAAAAAAGTATTGAGAAATATCCTGGTTTTAAGTCACTCCTGAGTTATTTCAATAATCTCAGATTTTGTGTGATTGAGATATTTTTCGATTCTTGTCTTCTATGATTTCATATAGTCTTTTGAATCTTCCTTGGAATCACAATTTAGATTTAATATATGCCAAATATACTCAAATGTATCTGTGATCTTGTCACTGATGCAGCTCAAACTATTTGAATATATCTATAATAAATGGTTCAGGTTGATAAAGGTTTTCCTGTTTTACTTAATGCCTCTTTCCCAAAAAGAGCTTTCTAAATGCTTGCTGAATTAAATTGGATCAAATTTCTCACTATTAACCTGGCTTTTTTAAGCTCAGTCAATACTGTCTTTAATTAAATCAAGCTCATTTAGTGTCATCAAATTCCATATGCAGCTGAATGTTTTATCTTTTGAAAATGACAAAATTCAGGGAAGACTTACTCTCTGGAAAGTAACTGGTTAGTCATTGTCATTGTTTTAAGTTTCTCTAATATCTTTATGATGGTGTCTACTTTGGTGCAATTAAATGTGTACCCTCAGGCAGTCTTTCACTAAGTTTATAAAAAAAAATAGCGTCAAACCTGTCAGCTTCTCTCAGGGAGGTGAACAAGAATACTTACATTGTACTTCCACCCAACTCCTCGTAGAGATGGGGACCTCCTGGGGGCGGTGGTGGTGGTGGAGGAGGTGGTGCTGCTGCTGCTGGTGCTGGTGCTGCTGGCTTGGGCGCAGCCAGGGCCTGCATCTTGGCTGTCTTGGTGCATTCTTCTTGTCGTCTTTGGGAAATTAAAATTTTTTTTAAAAAAGTTTCTTACACATATCACATACACTAACTTCTATCGCTGACATTAATGTGAAGGAATCAGACTTTCAGGGAAAAAAATTACAATAAATTGAATAATTAGCATATGAGAAAAGACATGATTATTTATATTGAAAAGAGTTTACTGTAGGGTTATATTAACTCTTTAGATATCCTGTGATTTTAAAATACTTTCTAGATCACTATGCAAATAACAAAAGGATTAAGGAACAGAGATTGTAGAAAAGCTTAGGTTCAAAAGACTTCAGGTGGATTCTGAGGCTTCAGGAGTCTCATCCTTTCCAGTGCGATGACCATAGCAAGTTACTCAATCTCCTTGAGTCTCAGTTTGTTTATATATAAAATGCAAATGATAATACTTGAACTACCTCACAAGATTATTGTGAAGAAAGAGTTTTAAAATATTAAAACACTATGAACATATGATCACTTACTAAATTTCAGAAGGTATTAAAACTAAGGTTTTTGGACCTGCTGTGAATTATAAGTGAATCAGGTAGGTCCTGTATCTTTGACTATGTGTTGACTGTCTACTGTGAGGGCTACTGTTTATATGACTGGTTTGTTGATGTTGTGCGTATATACAAGTATCAGAGCCAGAGACAAAACAATATGAACAACAACACTTTCTCACATTTTACTATGATAATTGGCACTGTGAAGTCATGGAAGAATTCTAAATGCATAGAATGGAAAGTGATTCATGTATAATCCAGCAAAATCTTCGCTCCCACCACACACATCCAACCCCATCTCCACATACACACTCCTGCACACACTCTTCCCAAAGAACCTGATGTGGCTATTGGTATAAATTTAAATATTAACCTCATCTTCATTTTACATTTGACAAGCCATCATGTTACCTGTAAGATGACAGGATACTTACACTTTAAATCTGTTGAGGAAGTAAAGAGTGGGAGGGAAGAAGGAAAGAAAACCAGAGATTAGATAGATGACATGTTATAGGACTCAACCTAGACTTTAAATCTTAACATATTTGTCTTATTGATCATGGTAAAATATTAACATTGTTTTAAAACCCTTCACTTTCAAAGGAAGTTTTAAAGGAATTTCTTTTATATCATTACTCTCAAAATCTTAGAAGCAACTATCAAAAAAATTCCTCCTTCTAGGAAAGCTTAAAAAAATCACGCAACCAAAGTACAGGCTAAGTAGATTCAGAATCAGATGGATTCAAACGTGAGCATATGGATGAGAACTCTGATCATGATACGGGATATTCAGATGACCTAATCTTCCTAATTGGCTTCTTGGATCACCTGGCTTGAAGAATAAGAAAGGAACAAAGCTGCGTAACAAGACATGATTATATTCTGGGCTTTGCTTTTGAAGCTGAAGTTCCAACTGGAAGGTGCCACCATTGGGTAATGAACTCATGATCCTTTTTCGTAACTGGTTTCTTGATTTGTTCTACATAGTGAATTTCAAATGCCCTTATTAATAGAAAAAGAATAACGATACTTTCCAGGATTATTTACAAGCTGTATGTGTAGGCACTGAAGTGAGATTGTTAACTATTAGAATTTTCCACTGGATGGTAGGCAATGAAAAACTAATTTTGTTTAACTGCTATTCTTTAAAATGCAGTAAGTAAAATTAATTCATTGGGTGTTAAGCTGATCACTGAGCTAGAAAGCACTGAAGAATGCATCTACCACAGAGCATATACACAAATGTTTAAATATCAAGCAAGACTTAATTACTCCATTTTATGAGCTTTTAGTGTGACATGTTGCTTTATTCACCACTGATCTTTGCAGAGTATGCCAAGAAGTCTTTGGGTATGGGAAGGGATCTTCACTAAGAGTAGGGTATAATAGGGTTACTTTAGATGAGAGACCAATGGAAAAAAAGAAACAAGTTTGTGATGCAGAATAGACAATTTAAAAATTAGGTGCAGTGGAGATCACTCAAAGATTTATGAGGGAATTAGCCACTATTAGACTTTTATGTGGGCTAGATTTTTAGTGAATTCATTGGTTAATAGAGAATCCATTAAAACTGAGGCTAAAGTTCATATTTTAATCTCTTTTTTTGGTTATTATAATTGCTTGTACTATCTTAATGCAAAACAATATTAGAACAGACAAAACTCATGCCCAAGTTTTGTTTGGAGTCACTTTCTCCAACTTTATCCAGTGCCCAACTTTCAATATGTTGCAACAAAGATTATTAGTCAAGAACATATTCACACTGTCATAAACATTTCATCTAAGTTTCCCCAGATTTTGTTTGTTTATGTGTTTTAAATCTCTCATACATGATTTGCAAATCAGGCTTGTTTAGTGGGAGCAGATAATTGGATTGCCAGAAGACATGGGGTTTAGTCCTGGTTCTGTCAGTAAACTGTGTGTGACTTTGGGCAAGTCATGATAGGCCTTATGGTACAGTAGAAAGTATACTGCATCTTATTCCTGTTATTTATTTGGGAGACTCAAACAGTCTCTCTGGGCTTCCATCCCTCATCCTGTAACATGAGGAGGATAGACTAGATGAATTCTGAAGTTTCTTTCAGCTCTATATCTAAGTCAAGATCATAGGCTTTTATGGGTTTGTGTGGTTTGTATTTATTTTTCAAAAAAATGAAAATAAATAATATCTAAGGTACTTTCAAGCCCTATCTTTAAAGTGAAATCCTGTCATTTAGATGATTGCTGAAACAATAGGGTTTTGGCTTATCTGCTTTCTCTTACTGCCATTTCAAAGACACTGGAACCCTTCTTCCTCTATTTAAAGTTCACCATTTTGGTTTTGGATAGCTATCATCACCACTTGATATTAATTTATTTTCATGGTTCCCTGAGCAAAAAGTCAAGCCTTGTTGGGTTTTTTGTTTTTGTTTTTTAGTAAAGACCTTTTTTCTCTCTAGACTCCAATTTTTCTTGCCAGAAAAGAGAGGGAGGTGAGCTTGATTCTCTCTAATGCTTTCCTGATTCAAAATGCTCTGTTTCTTTATGTCCTTAAGATTCCCCTTGCACATGGTCAATTAATATAAGCAGTTCTTATCGAGAAGAGGAATTTCTTCTTTCACTCTTCTATTCCCTTTTTTCCCCAATAATGAGTAAACATTTCTATGTTCTGTATTTAAAACTGTAAAAAAGAAGAACCATTCATTTTCCTGTGCTGTGTGCCATAATGCTCCCCACCTTCCTCTTGTGTAAGTAATAGAAGTCAAGAATCTACATCTTCCATGCTGTCCCCAATAAGCCTGAAATAGTAAGTATGCACTCATTGACTGAATGTATAAACCAGATCTCCTGCAGATCTGGTGATCAATTGCAAACATCCTGTACTGAGAAATAATGTAAGGGCTAAGCTTTGGGGAAGCTAGGTGGTGCAGTAGATAGAGCACCAGTGCAGGAGTCAGGAGGACCTGAGTTCAAGTCTCACCTCAGACACTTGACACTCACTAGCTGTGTAACCTTGGGCAAGTCACAACCCCAATTGCCTCATCCTGGGTCATCTCCAGTCATCCTTATGAATATCTGATCACTTCATTCAGATGGCTCTGGAGGAGAAGTGAGGCTGGTGACCTGCACAGCCCTCCCTCACTCAAAACAAAGTCAAGTGCAAGTCATGTCATTATTTCTCTGATGGCATGGTCTTCTTCGGCAATGAAGGATGAACACACACAAGGACTAAGCTGCAGCTCCTAGCCAAGGATTTCTTTCTGCAGCATTTAGAAGCCAAGGAATCTAGGAGGGATACTTTGCACCAGCTTTATAGGAGTTTAAAATAAATTTGCCTCTTCCTCATGATAATGACAGCCAGCAATAAGAGCTAACATTTAGATAATTCTTTAAGGTTTTCCTAAGGCTTCAGATATATTATCACATTTGATTCTCACAATAATTCTGCGAGAAAGGTGCTATTATTGTCCTCATTATGGAGATGCTGAGAGAGGTTAAGTCCAATAGCAAAATAATTGTCTGCTACAGGATTTGAAAAGAAATCTTCCTGACTCAACGCCCATGTGCACAGGAGGCAGTTTGTTGTCAGGATAAGCTTGATTTTGAGTTATGTGCCTTGGTTTTGAATCCTAGCTCCAACACTTACTAATTGTGACATCTTAGATGAGTGACTTTGTCTCTCTGATTCTCTGGTTCTTCTGTAAAAGAGATGTATTTGCAGTGTATATAGGCATTGCTTACTTTACAATGTGATTATAAGGAAGGGCTTTTGAAAGTCTTAAAGTTCTGTAATCTGACCCAGTGACAAAGCAAATTTCATATGTTTTGGGCTTGTTAGAGAATTATACTGATTATACTGATTGTACACTGTTTATACTAATATTTCAAGGACAATGTGGGGGGGGGTTATAACACCATTCCAGATGCTGCAAGATGAGAGTACAGTACAATATGACTGTTGCCTCTCTATTTGAAGAGGGCAAGCAGGCATTCCCTGACTGATTTGGCAGCAGACTGTACTATCCATTCCCTTGAAGTTCCCAATTAGTCTTCTCATTGTGATTAATTTATCTCCTTGGCTTCCTTATGAATCATGTGCCAAGATAAAACCTTGACACTAGTGTCATGCTCTCTGTTTTGTGTGGAAGTCCTGTAGGAGAGAAGATAACATTTCTAATAGTTGTGAAAGAAAGTAAAGTTTGGGATGGGACCAAATTTAGTGTAGGAATCTTTAAGGAAAAAGGTCACAGAAATTTAGAATTAGAGGGATGCCAAAAACTATCTTATAACTGAATAAGAATCCCTTTTATGACATACCCAACAACAAGATAACTAATCTTTGGTAGAAGATCACAAGTGAGGTGAAACCCACTAGCTTTGTATAATGGAAATTGTGTTAGACTTGGAGTCAGAGCTGTTTGATTTAAAGTCAACTCTACATGTTCTCCCTTGGACAAGTAAAGAAATCGAGGTCTAGATTTCCTCACTTGTGAAAATGCACTCTATGTTCTTTTCCTGTTCTACAGTTATGATCTTATGAATTCCAAAGGTTATTTATTTTTTTCTCAGGATATCTCTAATTGTAGAGAAGCATTTTCCTAATGTTAAACCTGAATTTGCCACTTTTCCAATTTTTATTTCCTATTCCTAATCTCATCCTCTAGGACCAAGCAGAACGATCTAATAATTCTTCCACTGTTGTCTCCCCATTAGAATGAAAATACTTTCAGGGTAGGGACTCTTTAACTTTTGTCTTTGAATTCTCATTGCTTACCACAAATCCTGGAGCTTAAGAATTGTTTTCTGATCAGGAGTTGATTTCATAAGACAATTCTTCAAGTACTTGAACACATTTTTTTTCTTTAGTAAGACTTGCATAATATTGGTCATCCATGATAGTCTCTCCAAGGTACAGGATAATGATTTCTTAAAGAGCCATCAGAGTTTACAGTTTGACCTATACTTACTGTCTGTAGCTGACCAACACGACCAAGATGGCAGGAATACAGCAGAGGATGATAATCATGGCTAGTGCGAGAAGTGCCCCTTCAGTATAGCCAAAGGACTGCCCATGTTTCTTAACCAACGCTACCGCGTCTGGTGTGCGGATTTCCAAAATTCGTCCTCCTTCACCATAATATGGTTGGAAGTCTTTATTTATATCCAGCAGTTTCCCATCTAGGAACCTTCAATATTAAAAATAAAGAAACACAAATCAGTACCATGCACCTTAGTCTATAAGTCCTTGGAGGGCAAGTGTGCTGTCATTTAAACAAATGTTTCTTTAGCATTCAGCACTGAGTCTTACACATAGAGAGTAGTTAGGGAATATTTGTTGAATTGAATAAAGCATTGAAAATGTATGAGTTATCACTTCGTGAAAGCTTTCTCCAAAGAATTTCTCACTAAAAGATTTTACAATTAGAATTAATGGAGATGTAATATCATAAGAAAGAAAAGCTGAATAAAATATCCTTATAGATATAAATGATGAATTATAATTAATATGTTTAGATGAAAGCAAATGCTATCAAATGATTCCTAAAAGTTGGTAGACATGGATACGCTATCCCTTCTATCTTGGCATACAAGTTGATTTGTATCATACATTGATATATATTTTCAGGTTTGGATATGAGTATAGATACCTGCATTTTCTAAATGGTAACAACCCTTTACACATACTGAGCTCAAACACTGAAAAGCAGAGGCAGAGCCAAGATGGTGGAGTAAAAGCAGGGACTTACTTAAATTCTCCCCCAAACCCCTCCAAATACCTATGAAAATGATTGTAATCAAATTCAAGAACATCAGAACCCATAAAATGACAGAGTGAAACAAATTTTCAGCCCAAGACAACCTCTAAGGTTGAGAGGAAAATTCTGTTGCACCAGTCTGAGAGAAGAGTGCACTTTAGTGCCAGGAGAGGTGGGACTGGAAACAGGCCTCAGGAGCCTGAATCACTGGCAGCTGTGATAGTTTCTGGACTTCTCAACACACAAATACCAAAGGCAACTTAGAAGGTCAGTTGGAAAATCTGTTGCACATAAGTGAGAGAGGAGAGTGGTCTGGCCCCAGTTCTGGGGTGTTGTCAGCAGCAGCAATAGCAACAGTGGCTGCTTCTGCAGCTCTTGGTCCACAGACAGTGCAGGGGGAAGGGTTCAAGTGTATGATCAGAGGGAAACTGTAGGGTTTTGGTGTTGAGGTAAGATTCTCTTGATTTGCCTTGATTGAATCAGGGCAGTAGTGCTTGAGGGCAGTCCTGGGGTGAGGAAGAGGGCTGGTATGGTGGAGCTTGTGGCAGCAATGGACAGGGAATCCTCCTCATACTTCCAAGCAGAATAGCGCTTGTGGTTACTCAGAGACTAGAACACAGGCCAGGAGAAGAGTAAATACCTCTCCTTTGATTATACCACCTTGGAAGAACCGAAAATTTACAGGTCCCTAGAAGTATTTATGGAAAACTGCACAAAATCCCTGAAGCTTGGGACAGTACACCCTCTACACTGGAAGCAGAACTCTACCATATGAAAGAGCTCAAATATCAAGATATTGGCTGAGAAAAATGTGCAAACAATGGAAAAATAAGATCAGACTATACAATCTTACTTTGGTGACAAGGAAGACAAAACGTACAACTAGAAGAAGACATCAAAATAAAAGTTCCTAAATCCAAAGGCTCCAAAAAAAAAATATGACTTGGCCTCAAGACATGGAAGAGCTAAAAAAGGATTTTGAAAATCAAGTAAGAAAAGTAGAGGAAAAATTGGAAGAGAAATGAGGCATTCAAGAAAATGATGAAAAATGAGTCAACAGCTTGCTAAAGGAGACTCAAAATATACTGAAGAAAACACGCTAAAAAAAACACCCAAATGAAAAGAGGTCCAAAAAACAATGAGAAGAAAAATGCCTTATAAAGCAGAACTGGCCAAATGGGAAAGGAGGTCCAAAAGCTCTCTGAAGAAAATAATTCCTTAAAAATTAGAATGGAGCAGCTGGAAGCTAATGATTTTATGAGAAATCAAGAAATTAAAAAATGAATGAAAAAAAGAAGGCATTGTGAATATCTCATTGGAAAAAAAAAACTGACATGAAAAATAAATCCAGGAGAGAACATTTAAAAATTATTGGACTACCTGAAAGTCATGATCAATAAGAGAACCTAGACATCATCTTTCAAAAAAATCATTAAACAAAACTGCACTGATATTCTAGAACCAGAGGGTAAAATAAAAATGGAAATAATCCACTGATCTCTCCCTGAAAGAGATTCCAAAAGGAAAGCTCCTAGGAATATTGTAACTAAATTCTCTAGTTCCCAGGTCAAGGAGAAAATATTGCAAGTAGACAGAAAGAAACAATTGAAGTATTGTGGAAACACAATAGAACCCAAGATTTAATACAATCTCTTCACTGTGTGTGTTTAAACTGACTGTCAGCTCTGCCTGAAATGCACTCTTTCCTTTCTTCCTTCTGCCATATTTTGTTGGAAATCTTTCTTTGTGCTCCAGCTGCTAGCACAAATTCTCTCCAAATTATCTTGTATTGATTTCCTATATATGCTGCATTCTGTATGCATGCATATGAATATGTATACACATATACATACATAAACACATTTGTGTATATGATACCTCCCCCATTAGAAGATAAGTTGGACTATTTCACTTTTGTCTTTTATCTTCCTGGTGTTTAGCACAGTATTTGGCAACATAGAAAGCATTTAATAAGTGTTGACTTATTGCTGGCTTGATTGAAAAACCTCCTTTGTTCCTCATATTCAATTCGGGATGTCAGAAATGTTCACTGATATCTGGATATCAATGTCTATATGATATATCTGTCTCTCTCTCTCTCTCATCTATTTTTATGGACCAGCTCTCTATGGGTCCTTCATTCAACAGCCTTATGGGATCTGTGACTTCCCAATCTAGAAAATTCCTTAGTAGGAAATCCACTCCATTATTGGCAATGCTTCTGAAACTTTTAGCCTTTGAGAGTTGTATGAGGTCATGAAGAATTTCAATGACTTGTCTAGGATCACCCAGGAACTATATGTCAGAAACAAGACTGGAACCCTGGTCTCTTACTCTAAGGTCTTCATTCTATTCCCTCTGCTAGTCACTTTATCTCTCTGCCACTGCCTCTCAGAAAGTTATTACTAACAAAACCAAAAAAGGTCACACAGAGACTCATCAAGGACAGATAAAAATAATAATAATAACTACTGTTTTTTCCTAAGCATTTGATATCACCGTTAGTATGTGTTCAGAACTGGAAGCTCAATGCTCTCAATATTGTGATATCCCACCCCGATGACCTTCCTCTATGAACTTTCTGGCTTGGTCCATCTGCTGTCCTCATCCTTGTGCTCCTTTATGCTATTTCTATTTCTTCATATAGAGCAATCTGAAACTGTACTGTTATAGTTCCAGTGTAGAAACTGCACTATCATTGACAAAAAAGCAGCTTGACATTAAAGTCATGAATATTCTTTCAGTGTCCATTCATTTGCTAGCCTGTGAGTTTCATCCTACAGTGCCCTTGGATGATTAACCTAATTCTGTTAAGATCACCAGCTCTCCTTCCAGGCACCAGGCTGAAAGACCCTAGGTGTTTTGTTTAATACCTCACTCATACTTACCTCCATTGTACAGTTTGTTGTAATTTCTTGTAATTGCCACCATAACAGCATACATTGTATATATCGCCTCTCTACTCACATAGCTGTCTCTCTGTTGCAGGTCTTTATTATGTTTCCCTGGATTACTGCAATATCTTTCTAATTGCTTTCTCTTCTCCAAGTCAATCATCCATTCAACTGCAAAACATGATTTTGCTAAAGTATAGGTCTAGCCATTCACCCTCCCTGCCTTGGTAAACTCCAGTGGTTTGCTACTGGAGAAGAGAAAGGGGATAATGTATATTGCCTACTACTTTCTGGGTATTGAGTTAAGTACTTTATAAGTACTTAACCTTCAACAACCCTAAAGGTAGGTGTTATTTTTATCTCCATTTTACAGTTAAGGAACCTGAGGCAAGCAAGGGTTAAGAAAATTGCCCAGGATTACTTAGCTAGTAAATGTCTGAAGGCAAATTTGAACTCAGGTGTCCCTGACTCTAGGTTCAGCACTCTATCCATCATGTAACCTAACTACTTACTGCCTCCAGGAGCAAATATAAAACCCTCTGTTTCAGAGCACTTCATCCCTTTCCAGTGTTCTTCCAATTATTCCCCTACACACACTCTCTGATCTAGGGACACTGCCCCCCTGTTCTCCACATGTGACACATGTCAGTCCTGGAAGATTCTTCCTTTTCACTTCCAACTCCAGACTTCCATCAAGTCTCATCTTGAATCCCACCTTCTATGTGAGTCCTTTTTAATTCTCCCTCCACCTCATTACTTCCTTCTGAAAATTATTCACACTGTATATATCTTGTATGTCGATAGTTATTTGCTTGTTATCTTCCCCACTAGAGAATACACTTAATAATGATAACAATTATAACTAATATTTAGATAATACTAGCTATGCGTCAGGTGAATTCAACTAAATGGTACAGCAGAGAGAGCACTGGGCCTGGAGTCATGAAGATCTGAGTTTATATCTAGCCTGAGATACTTACTAGTCATGTGACCCTGGGAACGTCACTCACCCCTATTTGCCTCAGTTTCTCATCTGTAAAATGGAGAAATACTGGAGAAGGAAATGACAAAACAATCCTGTGTCTTTGCAAAGAGGGTTGGATATGACTGCATGACTGAACAGCAACAAAACATGCCAGGCATTGTGCTGATATAGGTTATACATGTAAAATCATATTAAACTTCTTCCCACGAGTCACGTTTTAAAAAAAGAATCAGTGCAAGAGACTAAAATTATGAGAAAGAAATAAAAATTAAAAAAGAGAAAATAGTCTGCTTTCACCTGTGTTCAGACTCCATAGTTCTTTCTCTAGATGTGGATAGCATGTTCCATCATTAGTCTTTTGGAACTCAGATGATTGCATTGCTGAGAGGAGCTAGTCTGTCAAAGTTAGTCATTGCACACTGTTGCTGTTACTGTGTACAATGTTCCCTTGGTTTTTCTCACTTCACACTGCATCAGTTCACGTCAATGTTTCCAGGTTTTTTTCCCTAAAATGCACCTGCTATTCATTTCTTAGAGCATAATAATTTCATCATAATCACATGGCACAATTTGTTCATCCATTCCCCAACTGATGGACATCCCCTCAATCTACAATTCTTGGCCACCACAAAAAGAATCTCTATAAATATTTTTATACATGTGGATTCTTTTCCATTTTTATGATCTCTTTGGGATACAGAATTAGTAATGCTATTTGCCATATTTTTCCGCTTGGAAAGGGAGCAAACATATCCTGATTAATGTTGTTTCTGAAGTCTATCAGCCTCTTTATGGAGACTAATTTATTTTTATTAGCTTTCCTTAGGAAATTCATAGTTGTTAACTGGTCTGTAATTTATACATTTTTCATTTTTCCATACTTTGTTTAAGTTGCTCAAACACTCAGAAAAGTGGGTTTATTTAAACTATATGCATTATCTTCTCATTCATATACTTTTATCCAATTTTTTTCTATCTTTGTGTACAGACTGCTGATGCAGAAATGTCAACCATATTGGTAATAGCTCATTTCACATTTAACTTCTGCTCACATTCTTTTCTACCTCTTTGTTCTGCCTCTGAACTCACCATATACCTTTGAATAATAGCCGAAAATTGACTACAAATATTGGCAGTCCACAATCTTTCAGCCTTTCTTGTAGGGGTTCTGGAACAAGAAACTGAATCAGCTATGGGAGAAGACAAGGAAGCTTCATTTTTCACCTATGAAAATGGCAGAGTTCAATGTTATCTGAAGGTGAAAGAAAAGAATGAGCATGATTTAAAAAGGAAGTAAGGCTGAAGGGAATATTTGATAATGGAGATATGGAAGCAAACCTTATTTCAAATTCCAATATATTTTTCATCATTGTTCCTTATTCCCACTTTTGCATTGAAATCAGCAAGGATTAAAAAAGGAGCACTGAATTACTTTGCATGTTCTTAAGTTCTCTGCTGAATTTGACTATCTTATTCTATGCAAGAGATTTTGGTATATAATTGTAACTTACATGTTTTGTTTTTGTAGGTTTTAAAATTTTGTAGGTTTTAAAATGTAGGTTTTAAAAATTTTGCCCTTTCACATATACAAATGTTTTTCAAGGATCCAAAAGTATGAAATCAGGGAGTATCTCATAAAATTATACTTCTGGGTTACTTTTTAAACAAGATAAAATAAAATCTGTTAATTGTTTTAATTAAATAAAATCTGTTAATTGTTTTAATTTCTTCATTCAAAAAGATCTATTGAGTCCCCTTTCTATCTATCTGAAATTTCCTGTGGTTTTCTGTTAGTATTTATAGCAAAGCTATTAAGGCTATTCTGACTCAGTGTCTCTAATACTATAACCAGTCAATGGTCACTGTGTAAGGTTCTCACACTTGGAGTACCAAAAAGTAAGCTGGCCTTTATAGACAATAAAAAAAAATGGGATTTTGGGGCACCCTCGATTGCCTCCCCTCCAACCTGTCCACCTTTCTAATGAGAGATCCTGAAGAAGCAGAAAAGAGCTGCAGAGGAATGAGTGTCGTTTTATATTTTTTGAATTAATTTAATTTTAAATTGCATGTGAATTGTAAATTCTATCCAGTTTAACTCTATGCCAAGTAGTTAATTTTATAATTATTTTGCTTGTAAAATTTGCTATAAATATTTTTTTGGTTTTCTAAGTGTTAACTGACTATATGGAAAAGACATTTCAGAACTAAAGTAGCTTCGATGTACATGTCTGACACTGAACAAAGTGTCAGAATATTTACAGAATAAAAGAAGGGAAATGTGGCACCCAAATAATTAACAAAGTTTCTTCCACACTTTGTTACATCAATCTTTAATACTTTGAAAGGAGAAGTGATTTGATCAGGCTCTGTATTTC
Source organism: Bettongia penicillata ogilbyi (assembly GCA_023548195.1). Lineage (NCBI taxonomy): Eukaryota > Metazoa > Chordata > Mammalia > Diprotodontia > Potoroidae > Bettongia > Bettongia penicillata. Next base: position 853,220 of record JAJHZJ010000344.1, read on the forward strand.
TTCTAGTTATGTGGACTGCAATAACCACATGGTTCAGTTCATGTCTGAGTTGTTATGACCAAGAGATTCTATATTTTGAAGCTAATCTACTGATGGGTCTCTGAATTTTAGCCAGGTTGACCTCAGAAAACAATCCATTACCAGTAGCATTTCAAAATTCTTTAAGCTTGGTGGGATAGGGCTTATGTTTCTCTGATAAAGTTCTTGAAAATCTACTGCATTATATTGAAATAATGCAGCTTTTGATGAGGTGGAAGAATTAGCAGAAAGTGTATATAAGTGGCTAAATGTATTCATATGCATGTGTGTAAATCTTTGACCTCCGATTTTGACAATGTAGGTGGCTCTACTGAGGAATTAATTCTAGTGAGGCAGAAGGGATCCTGATCTGTACATCACAGTCTTCAAGAGTGTGCACATATGTACAGATACATGTTAATTTGTATAAGCTCATAGGCAACACATATGTTTTTGTATGCAAACATATGCATTTACATGTGTGTACTTTCATCATTGTAGTGAAATTCTGTTGTGATAACTCACTATGGAAATGAACAACTTATCTTTAATTTCTATTCTTAAATTGCTCCATAGGGGCATTGAGGAATTAAGTAATAGGTTTTTGATCCCAATGATATACAACAGATGGTAGACTTGAGCCCATCTTTCTAACTCTTAATGGAGACTTTTTAAAACAATGCCATGTGAACCTCCAGTATCTAATAGTGTCAATGACAAATATATAATGTATTCAATTTCTTTTTCTCATGTGATAGAATCAATAAAAGTACATTAAAACGTACTCAAAACTTGGCAATAAAACCACTAGCACCCAAACAAAAAAAAATTCCCCCAAATCTAAGAATAGTTTTCTTAAATTTTATTAAATCATTTGACAAAATCTCAAATGTCCTTCTTCTGAAATAGACAGAATTATATAAGTGATAGCATTATTCAGCTGTTTCAGTTGTCTCTAACTCTTGCCATTTGAGGTTTTCCTGGAAGAGATATTGAAGTAGTTTGTATTTCCTTCTCCAGCATATTTTACAGATGAGGAAACAGGGGTAAACAGGGTCACTTGACTTGCCCAGTATCATGTAGATAGTAAGTATCTGGGCCCAGATTTGAACTCAGGAAAATAAATCTTTCTGCCTCCAGGCCTAGCATTCTAACCACTGCTTTACTTAGTGATAACTAAGTGATAACATAGTTTGTGCCATTTAAAATTGGTTGAATGGTCTATATTCAAATGAATGGTTCACTGTAAATTTGGAAAGAGGGTTCTAATGGAATGATCCTAGGAAATTGTGGTTGATCTGGCCATATTTATATTTCTTTTGTCAATGACTGAATAAAGGCAGAGATGACATTTTCATTCAAATAGCACAAAGCTGGATAGGATAGTTGACATATTGAAAGAGATTGTCAAGATCCATAAAGATGTCAATAGATAAGAACACTTAGTTGAATCTAAAATAATTACACTTAATAGGGATAAATGAAATACTCTACATGAACTGAAAACCTCCCAAGTACAAAGTAGGGGGAGATGTTGTTAAAAAACAATCAGCTGACTGTAAACTCACCAAGGGATTGTTTTCCTCTTTGTACTCGTGTCTCTGAAATCTAGCATGATAGTTGGCATTCAATAGATTCTTAATACATACTTGCCAGTTTGTTGATTGTTCTGAAGGAAATCTTGCATTTTTAGTGGACTGAAAGTATAACGGGTCAACAGAGTGATATATCAGCTAAAAAGCTACTATTATCTTAGGCTTCATCAGGAAAGACAAAATATAGAGCTACAGTGGTGACAGTACTGCTGTATTTTCCCCTAGATATACGATACTTATAGTATGATGTTCAGTTCTTGTCCCCCAAATATATGAAAGACACTAATTAAGCAAAGTGGAAAAATTCAAAGGGCATGAACCAGCATGATGAAGAGTCTTAACATCATGTTGAATGGAGATCAGTTGAAGGAACTGAAAATACTTAACTTGGAGAGAAATCAAGGTATCTGTTTTCAAGCACTTGAAAATATGTCATGTTGAAGAGAGATTATATTTAATTTGCTTGCTCTAGAGGACAAATCTTGAAAAATCCAGGGGAAGCAGCCAAGGCATAGATTTAGATTTAGTAGAAAAATAAGAACTGAAAAAAGTAAAACAAAAACTCTAACTATTACACCTGCCAAATGTGTATTGGACCGTCATAGTACATAGTGAGCTCTTTCTCCCTGGAGCTCATGCAATAAAGACTAGATAACTTCTTCATAAATATATTATAGAAAAGATTATTGTTCTGGTAAACCTTTTAATTTGAGGCTGGGAATGTTTTTCCTACTCATCTGCTCCTTAACATTTCTAGTTTCTTTCAAGGCTCAGCTCAGGCATCACTTTCTCCAGAAATGAGGCATTTCTTGACCCCTTTAGCTACTAGCACATCCCCAATACTTTGTATTTATTTTGTATTTTTTTAAGCTATTTTTATGTTGTTTTCCCCATTACAATGTATGTCTCTTGATTTCTGGGGACTGTTTCACCCTTGAATTTACATCCCCAGCATCATATTTGTACAGGACCTCTCACATAGTAAGCTCTTAAAATTTGATGGGATGAGATAGACAGGTCTTTCAATGTTGAGATTCTGAGGAAATATATCTAGGAATTACTATTTTCCCTTTCCCTTAGTGATTTCTCTGACAATTTAAAAATAAATTATAACTACTAACAATATGTTAGTAAACTATTTTAAAGTGAGTACTTGTGTTTTTTTAAATACTCAACCATATTTACATCAAAATTTGGGATGATAATCTCAGGAAAAACTAAAATTTGATTTTTTTTGTTGACCATTAGATGTCACTGCAGCACAAGAGAAACTTCTGAACTGATAACAGCATTGTGCTGAGCTATGGTGGAATTTTTATTATTTAAGATTCTATGTGCATGTTTTAAAAGATAAAACCTCTAATTTCAGGGTTTTGTAACTCAACCATTCAAATTTTGTCCAGGATAATACATGACATATGACATAAAATCATGGACAGATCAGTTGTTTTGCTTCCAAATAAATGAAAAAAAATCTTTGCTTAATTGATTTCATGCTACTTTTGTACTTAAAATTCAAACCTGCTTTAATAATGACTGGGGATTCTGCCATTTTATAAAGAATCTTACACCTTTCTCTCTGGTTAGCAATGCCCAGGAGAGGAAACAGCATGAGATGATCAAATATCATGTGATGGCTAATAAAATGAAAAAAAGCCTTTTGAAATGAATAATATAAATGAAATCCAAAATCTATCAGGACTTCAATGTCATGAAGAATTTAAGGACTTATATGTAGATGAACTGTTAGCCTTGGTTTCATTCAACAAGTACAATGGAGGCAGATTCTTAGAGCAGCAGGCTAAATAGATCCCATTCATTGTCCTCCTTCAAGCTTACTCCTGCCTCCATGAAAAAAGTTCAGATATAGGTCCAATAAAACTAATTCATATGAGTTTCCTTGGGAACATTAATAGATACTTACAGAGTTTGCATTCTATAATAAATATAGAAGATATAAAAGAAGAAAATGGGCATTATATTTTATATTTGGGTTTTTTTATTGGAATATGAGAAACATTCTGGAATCAATATGGGAACAAAAAAATGGATCACCCTCCATCCTTTGTACCTTATCTTTATGGGAAGGATGCATATTATATACCATCCTCATTGTTTTCATTATATATTGAGATGTTTGTAATTTTTGATGATGATTAAGTTCATGATTAAATATGAAAGAAACAAGTTATTAGTAGGAGAAATCTACCCATCAAAAATGTGGTTGACCTCCTTGGTGCCATTACTATGACCAGGGCAGTTAAAAACAATGTTACTGCCACCTTCTTCCAGAACTGATACCATGGACAGCTCCTTACTGACCATAAATGAGTTAAGTAGTATTTATCTGCCTAGTTCAATGAAGAGATTTCTGGGACATTTAAAGAGGAAAATGAGATATTGGGCTAATTCAACTGATGTATCTTTGCAGCATCAGGAGGTTTTTATTGCCATAATATGACCAATGGAATTCTTTAGGTTAGGTGTAAGTTTATCAGGAAGATGCATGTCTGATATGGACCCAACATCGTCCCTCCACAGTGCACTGCAGCATTTATTAAAGAAGATGGTGAAAAATGATTGTATGCCTAAAATCTCAGAGCAGAGCTTGGAACTCTCCCTGGCTGACCAGGGGTATGTATTCTCATAAGGCTTGAGTCTGAGATAAGAATACCTATCAAAGTTATCTTTCATTTTATTTCTGTCATATTGCTTGTCATAAGGGCACGTTAGAGAGTTCGGACTTAACAACTGTTGTCTGGCATTGGGAGCCGTCCAAAGTACCAAAAAGAAAAATGTCACCTAGGATACACATGCACACACACACAGTACATAAACATATGTGCACATATGTTTGTGTGTGTTTAAAATGTGTATATATCTATGTCTGTATGCATGTATGTATAAATACATATGTATTTCACAATATCTTTTATAGAGTTTTAAAAAGTGGGGCTTTTTATTAGCTTAATTTTATAAAGTTTTTTTAAAAGTAATATTAGTCATTTTGTAGATTTTAAAGTACTAAAATCAAATTTTGATGGATGACAGAACTTATTCATTAAATCACAGGGAAATCAGCCAGATTTTATTTGAGAAAATAGATATTTTTGGATCCAAACACATTTTACTTATTTCCTGTGTGCTTGAACTAAGATATTAGTTTGCAAGTAATATGAAATTTATTAAAGGTCATTAAAATCTCTGTAAAAATTTGTTCATTTTACTTGACTACAGGAGAATATTTTAAAAACATAAATATGTACATAGACAGGTCTCTAAGGCTTTGTTATATTGTTCTCATCTGCATTGGAAGAAGGAGCTTCTTCACCCAGCATTCCCTCTACCAATAAAATCATGAGTAAAGATCCTATCTCTATTTTTTTCCTACAAATATGTGTAACTTGCATATGTTATTTATATCTCTCCATATTAATGCAATATATATCATAACTCATAATTATAGAAAATAACTCATAAGAATAAAATGAGATAATTAATGCCAAAGCACTTTGAGAAATTAAGGCACTTAATAAGTACTAGAAATATGATTAAAGATGCCTCTGTTCTGACAAAATCACTGGTATGCCATTAAATGTTTAATTAAGATGTTAATGTTATTTAGGGACAATAGGAAGCTAAGATGGATCGCCAACATCAAATACTTTTAGTTCAACTACCCAATACTGCTGATACACAAATGAAACCTTTTCTAAATTTAGCATTGGTTGTGAAAGGTCTGACACATACTTTACAATAAGGAAAATAGCTGGGGTTTTTGATTCGACAGTCTTCGGAGCTGTTTCCTGGAGTAATAAGTGACACTGTAATTACCTATTAGGCTTTGCCCACAAGTCTTAATATTTTCTTATGACTTTTCTGATTAACTCCACCTGAATAATCATTCCTATCCTCCTTGCAATCTCAGGATTTGGTTTGGCCAGTAATCATTTGCATCTACTTCTGTTACTTTTGCAGAACTCTTTTTTCCCCTCTTGTAAGGAAATTTGTTCAGTTAAATTCACGGAATGAGAGATTCCCAGAATAGTAGAACTAGAAAGAACCTCAGGGACCCATACCTGAAAGAAATTCTGACTAAAACATGCCTAGCAAGTAGTCATTCAACCTCTGCCTAAAGACTTCCGGTGGAAAGAGTCCTATTTCCCCAGACAGTCAATGAAACCTAAGGTGAGTTATGACAAATAGGAAGTTTTTCTGACATCAAGGTGAAGTTTTCCTCTTCCACTTGTATCCTTTCCTTCCACTTCTGCCTTTTGGGCACTTAAAATATATCTAAGACCTCTTCTGCTTGACAGCCTTTCAAGTACTCAAATGTAGCTGTTATTCCTTCTCTTGAATATTCTTTACTTTAGGCTAAATATTCATAGTTCCTTCAATAGATTCTCAGAAAATTTTCACCAGAAATACTGAAGCAATGTAGTAGATAGACTTTAGACCTGAAGTCAGGAAGACCTGAGTTCAACTTCTCAGACATTTTCTACCTATGTGACTCTTAGGAAGTCACTTAGCTTCTGCTTCAGTTTCCTCTACAAAACTGGGATAATATTAGCATTTAACTCTCAGGGTTCCTGTAATGGTAAAATTAGATAACATTTGTAGAACACTGTGTAAATCTCGAAATACTATGTAAATCATAGACTTCATTGTCATTGTCTGATATAATTAATATTATTATTCTGGTTACCATTCACTCAATACTCTGGAATGTTCTTTCTAAATGTGATATCAGACTAGGTAAAACTCCAGGGGTGATCCGACTATGACAAAATATAGTACAAATATCATTGAAATAGATATGTAATGTTACCTGTTGTTTCTCAAATTTAAAGCTCTCTCTCTCTCTACACACACACACACACACATACATATACATATACATAAAGGTATATGTATATATATATACATGTGTGCATATATATGTGTGTGTGTGTGTGTATACACATATATATAACCTATCCAGCAGCAGCAGCAGCAGTAGCAGCAGCATTGTTGTCATTATCTTTTTCATAGTTATTGCCATCATCATTGTCAACTTTATCCTGGATACTAGGCCTCTCTCAGTGACTCCAAAGGGCACATTAACTTTCAGGACTCCACATGAAAAAGTTGATGCAAATCCCTAGATCTTTTTCAAATATACCACTGTTGAGCTTTGCATACCCATTTATTTGGTGAGACCAATTTTTTTTTTAATTCAGAGGAAGGAAAGATAGGAATTCAGAGAAGCAAATTCCAAGTTAGAAATTTACACTATTCTATAAGTTCCTCTCATATGTCCTAAGAATTTTTTTCTTTTAAATCTCATAAACTCTGAATATAGTTGATGTGAAAATTTGGCTAACTAATTCTGTAAACTTGGAAATATTCATTGATGTTAAACAAATCATAGCTTGCATAAAATAAATGAAGCATTGCAATTTATTAAGATCATTTTTATTTCTAGCAATAAATATGGATGGTACTTTGATCGAATTGCAAAGATACATGGCTTCCAGAAGCAAAGAGCTCTAATTGATAGTTTGTTACAAGGATGTGAGCATAGGTAATGCATTAAAACAAGGAATTACTGAAGAGAATTGTCATAATGAATATCTTTGATGGTACATGAGTGGAAAAAAAAAGATGGGTTATTCATGGAGTGAGAGATGACCAACAGACATCTTATGTTCTTCCATGGATATATTTGCAAAGTAAAAGCAAGAAAAGTGCCTACCATGTTGGATGGAAACACTTGGGTGAACTCATGGAATTACTTGGGCAAGGATCACAAAGGATGGACAAAGATGAGTATTACTGCAGGAGGACCTCTCATTGAAAGTTTCATCAATTGATTTGAGCAAATATTGAATATGTGTTTCAAGTACTTACTTAAAAAGTTCATTCCTGCTGATTGCTCTGTTGGTTTGGGGGTCAATTGCATAGACAACCAGATCAGACTTGGTATAGTCTTCTTGAGAATATGCTTCTCCAAACCGCCGGGCTCCAATGGATTCCACCACAACTTTGGCACCAGGAATCTGATCTTGCACATAGCGATCCAAAATCCTATCCATTAAAACAGAAGGCAAACACAATTTTCTTTAAGAATTGTTGAATGGAGAGACCAACTTAAAAGTGTAGAAAATAGGTCCTAATATAGTGATATCTAGTTTTGTGTCCTTGCTAGCTAAATCTTATCACTTTTCAAAAAATTTCCATATTTCCTAACCAGTGACCTACCCCAGGGACTACAGAAGCATAATAACATAGAGGGAGATCATCAACCATGTCCTGTTTATGTCTGAGCTTTTGGAATTTATGATACCATTTCAGTTTTAAATGGCCCATGGGAAATGCCAAATGTGTTTTACAAATAAAACTGTCAACAATTTATAGAAGTCATGGGGGCACAGAGTTCTTTGGTTCTACCTTTCTTGATGGGGGAGGAGGATGATAAATTCCTTGTCCCATGACTTATGGGATCCATGCCAAGGCACTGGATCACATGGAATAGAACACCTGTTCTTCCTATGGGTGTCATGAGAAGAAATAGGAGCCCTTAGAAAAATGCCATCCATCAGCTTAAAAAGTAACTCAGATGAAGGCAAAACTAAATCCAGAGTGAGGAGCAGAGGGAAAGGATAGTATGAAAGAAAGAGGCACAAGCTACTAATAAGTATAACAATAATAACAATATCAACAAAAAATAATAGTGATGGTGATAAATAATAACAATAAATCAATATGTCATCCTCTGGACAACATAAGAAACCTTAAATTGTAAGTCAATGAAGTACAGTTTCAGGTAGAAGTACATTATAAATTACATTATCATTTTGTTAAATATAATATTTTTTACTTTTCTTTTCAAGTTTACATTCTTTTCTCTTTGTGATTGAGTCATAAAGTATTATGGAATCAAATATTTTATTAATAATATTTTATCCAGAAAAGAATTAATTACATAAGACATCTGAAGATTTATCATATCAAGAACTCACTATGATGCTACATTGTTGTGCACAGTATGAAACCACTTGGTAGATAAAAATTTTACCAGGGCTAGTCCTGCAATGGTATTTGTTTAGTGACCTCCTGGGAGAGGAAACTCAATGCAGGTAAGTACATTTGCTACAAATTAAAGTCTTAAAGAGTCATCTAGAGCAGAGGTTTCAAATATTCATCCAATGGGACCAGTTAAGCAGGAACCAGATTACAATGCTTTTGGGAAATGTTTAAAAATACAATAAAGCATATATAATGTCAATTTGTGGTTGTCTAAGTCAATTATATGGCCCTTAGGGATGCATTTGTATTTGAATTTGACATTGCTGTCTTAGATGTCTGAGAAACTAATGATTTGCCTGGGTCACATAGCTGTGGTGTTGGAGCAGTGTGACTTGAATTCAGGTATTCTGGTTTCATTGCTACCTCTCTTTTCACTCGATCATGAGGCTTCCAAATTTTCATGAAGGATCTTATTTTTCAACCTTGAATAGTGTCCAAGACTGACTTATCTATAGCTTGACAGTAAGCTGCACTGTAGTAAGACTCAGGAGTATGAGAAATAAATTCTCTAGACTTGCTCACAGTCTAGAGTCTACAAAAAAAGAAAAGAAAACAAAATAAACAATACATGTATTTTGCAGAATGCAACCGGACAATTCAGAGGAGTGGTGAATATTGTATTTTCTTCAACTTAATTGCCAAATGAGCCAAAATAATTGAACACTTATTTTTGAAATATGAGTTCTTTAACAAAGGCCCAATCCATGCAGCTGGCTGAGGAAAAATTGTGAAATATTGCACTTGTTGAGCCAAGCTGGGTCTAGCAGCTTATTATCCCATGAATATATCTGGAGTTGAGATAGATGCTAAGCCTTACCTTGCTGCTAATGACCTAAAAGCAATCTACATAACTACTCAGTTTTCTCATCTGTAAAATTTTGATTCTGAATTAGATTTATCTCAAAGCACTAAAATCTCATGATTTCTGTACTAGGAGAATTGCCTGGGTCATTGAGAGAGTAACTTGCCCAGGGTCATATGGTATATATAGGAGGAAGGCCTTAATTCCAAGTTTCTTGATTCTGAAGTTGGATACTGATTTATTATGCAAAAATGTTTCTAAGGCCCTTTTCAACTAGAAGATGCTAAAAAAGGACAAACCACTTGCCAAACTACATGAGATAAACCAATGATGTCATTTCCTATTCTTGAGATTTACCTCTACCTACATGTCCCATCTGTACATGTTGGGGCCCTATACATGCTTAAGACTTGGCTCCATTGAAGCTTTTCCTGATTCACTAAGCCAGAAGAAATTTCTTCCTCATCTGACAATATGGCACTTCATACGATACAGAAGTACTGTCATATTGCAATTTATATTTAATCTCACAAACAGTATAGAATAGTGACTTGAGGGCCAGCCTTAGAACTAGAAAACTTGAGGTACAAGGCTTTTTTCTGACATATACTAGTGATGTGACCATGAGCAAATCACTTCAATCAATCAATCAACATGTAAATCCCTACTATGTGGCAGACTCTGTGCTAAGTGCTAGTGGTATAAACAGAGGCAAAAGATAAGCCATGCAGTCATAGGGCTTAAAATCTAATGAGGGATAATACATATAAACAAATATATACAAAACAAACTCTAATCAGGATAAATAGAAGATAATTAGCAAAAAAAGGTACTGAAATGATGAGTTGTTGGGAAAGTTTCCATTAAAAGATTGAATCTTGATTGATACTTAAGTGAAACCAAGAGAGGTCAATAGTTGGAACATATGAGTGTGAGCATTCTGGGTGTGAGGGACAGGCAGAGAATATGCGTAGAGCCAAGGGATAGAATGTTATGTTTTGGCTGTAGAACAGCCAGGAGTTGTGTCACTTGACTGAAGAGCACATGTAGGGGGATGAAGTCCAAGAAAACTGGAAAGGCAGCAGGGGCAAGTTAGGAATGACTTTGTATTTTGTATTTGATCCTAGAGGGAATAGAAAGCTACTGGAGATTCCTGAGTAGTATAACTCTCTAAGATCAGATCATAATTTGCAACAAAAATCTTGCTAATCTGCATTGTTGGAAGAATTTTTCTCATTGGAAATTCTAAAGGCTGATGAGATTCCAGGTTCACTTCACAAATCCCTGTCTTAGACAATTAATTGTTTTGTCATTTAAATATTGTAGTAAATTGCCAGGATGGAAATTCTCCATTGAGATGCAGACTTGTTCTGGCTTTTGAACTTACAGTTCTACAGAACTATAGCATGGTGCACTGGAAAGAGCCCTAGCCTTGAAATTGATGGACCTGTGTTCAAACATGCAGATCAACATATAACAAGCAACTCTCTGAAAAGGCATAGCACACTTTTAAGATTCATCTATGTTAGCATTTTCTCCATTGCCTTCTTGAGTCTAGGGATCAATGAAATAGTAAATTAAGGCCTGATTTGTAGCATTTGGCAATTTTATAACTCTAACTGCTCACATGAAAAACTTCACAAATAACTCTAGTCTATTAGAGCTTGTTCTGGCACACCACGCCCTTTGATGTTTACAGTTGTATGAACTTGAGGAAGTCATTCAACTTCCCTTGGCTTAAGTTTATTCATTTATAACACAGATGGGTTGGAGGAGAGTGCCTCTGAGATATCTTTGAGTTTTAGATCTCTGAATTATGAGAGTTCCTAGGACACTGAATGGGTAAGGGGTCTCCCCAGGGTACCAAAGTATGTATCAGAGGAAAGAATTGAATCCAAGTCTTCCCAATGGTGAGGTCAGCATTCAGTGTCTCTCTGTGCATTGCAAGTAGGTATTTTAAAATGGTTATTGAGTTTAATTGAATCAACAGAGTCAGGATATGAATGTAGGTCTTTTATACAGGTTTTTATTAAGTAGTTACCACGAGCAAGCATTGTACTGTGCAAGGCATTGGGGAATCCAGAGAAAAAAGCAAAAGAGAAAGACTTTGACCTTGGATCACTTATATTCTAATGAGGAAGACAAGATATGCATAAATAGGTACCTTTAAGGGCATATAGAATAGAGAAAAGATTGGGAAAGGGGTGTAATAAGCCTAAAAAGGGAGGGTGGAGCTAGGTCAGGAAGGGTTGTAGATATCAAATACAGACATATGTATTTTATTCTGGAAGCAATAAAGATTCATTGTAATTTATTAAGCAGAGGAGTGATATCATCTAACTTGTACTTTAGGATGGCCTCTGTCTTTAGCATCAAGGGTTTTCCCATGAATGGTAAGAGCACATAATGAAATAGCTCACTTGTTGCAAAACAGAAGATTAAAAAAGAAAAAAAGAGAAAACTAGAAGTTTAACAATGATCTAAATAAAGTGGTTGGATGAAATAGATCAGAGAAACAGTGGACTTTTGTCATGTCTCAGTTAAAATGAGTCAGCTTTCATAGCTCATTCTATCTTTATTTGCTATGTTTAGACTACATATAGACTAACACCCAGAAACCATTTTAGGATGCATAATTATTTTTTTCTTCTTGTCTACATCATGAGCTAGACAAGATTTGCTGGGATGGGGGGATGATGTGTGAATTAAAGATATCACATGTGCTTTGGGTATTGGAGTATTTTATCTTCAAAGTTCAGATCTAGGGATTAGGGAATAGTAGCACTCAAAGGCTACTCAGTTTCTCCCAACATGTTCAGAATCCTAGAATCAGAAATGGAAAGGAACATCTACTGTAAACCATATCTGGAAAAAGAAATTCGTATCACACCCCACAAGTACCAAGGAAGTCTTTTCTGATGGATCTCCAAGTGGGGATCTGGAGATCAGATGGAACAACAGTACTGTTCAAGCAGCTTGGATCTTGTTGCTACCAATTTGGGTTGGGCCCACTAAAAGAGAAACTGAGGTGGAAAGAAAAATGCACAAGTTCTGGGTTACAATAACCCTTTGCTCTTTCATCATTGCCCCTTCATTGGGTAGGGGATGACTGGGGTCTCCCTATCTCCCTCAGGTTAGCCATACAGGGGCCAATAAAGACTGATACTGATTGGTATGGAAGTTTTGATCTACTCCCTTTCCACCCCTGAGTCAGTTTCACCCTCTTTAGACAGTATATTAGCCTTTTGCTTACCGAGGTTGTGCCCAACTTAGTTCAGACACCTGATTGTCTTTGGTCTACTGTAGTTCAGAACTCCTAAGCAATTTAATAAACTCAACCTGGAATTACAAACATGGTTTATATTCCCAGCTGCCCTTCTTATTTTTTACTCTAAATATGTACCACCAAACTTCACAGGTTTTACTCCACAATGTCCTTTTTCCAATGGTTTAGTTTTCTCCCTTTGTGGTCATTGACCGAATCTTAGAAATTGTGAAGCCAAATCCTAAAGTGAAGCAACACTTACATTTTTCTTACTAGTAATAAGTCTGTGGTCAGTGGATGGAGTCCAAGAATTTGAATTTAAATCCCAGCATCATCCTTTAATACTTGTATGATTCTGAACAAGTGGTTAAACCTCTCTGGGCCTCAGTTGCTCAGTGACTAGCTGACCTCTATGGTTATTCTAGCTTGTCATTTGGAATACCATGACTTCATGATATCTAAAGTCTTTACCAACTCTAATTCCCATGGTCTTATAGACAAACATGCCTTACTGGTTTTTAGAACACCAGGCTGCCCACTGTGTACCTATTAGCAAATGGGATATTTAAAATAGAGATTTTCTTTTTAGGATTGATTGCTCTGAATCTCAAAGAACACAAAGAATAATTCTATAAACCTTGATCACTAACATCATTATTTTTGTTATTAGTAGACTTTTTAAAAAAGTAAACATATCTGAACAATGAGACTTTAAAGGTTCCTCAGTCTTCTTAGATTTTACTGGGATCTGGACCATTCCAGAATTTCTTTAGATTTATTTCTCTTTATCTATATTTTGTTCCTACCTCTAATCTCCAAGAAAGAAATGTTCCCCCCTCCTCACCCCTGTTAACCCCACCATTGTAGTACTTGATCCCACCTCTACTTCTACAGTGCTATCTACCTCAATATTTCCTAGAAAATCAAATTCATTTATCTAGCATTTATTCAGGGAAACAAAACATTTGTTTAGTGCTTACTATGTGCCCAGGAAGGTGTTAAGCTTGGAGGATACAAAAAGCAAAGTGTCTATTTCAATGAGTTTAGGTTATCATAGGATGACAACACGTATTGGAGAATGGTGGGCAGGGGAGCAGGAGTTTCTTTTGAAAAGTTACAGGGATGATGAGTGGAACCAAAGGGGTATTATAGAGGGACAGAGCTAGTCACTTAATCTCTGCTTCTGTCTGCTCATCCCTAAGATGGGGTAATAATATTAACTTCTTTGCAGGGTTATTTTGAGGATAAAATGAGATTGTTTTTGGGAAATAATTTGCAAATCTTAAAGTGCCATATAAATGCTGAACATTATCATTGTATTGTTTTAGGGTAGGACTATCACAGTAAGCTCCCAGATTAAAGAGAAAGAACCTTTAGAGAGAGATAGAGATACAGACATAGAGACAGGAAAAGAGACAGGCAGAGCCAGAGAGGGAGAGCTATAGGGAGAGAGGGAGAAAGAGGGAAAATCTGAGACTGAAGATGCCAGAAAAAAGTACATTAATAGGAAACTGAGGAAAGCTCACAGTATTGGTCCTTTCAATAAAGTAACAGAAGAACAAGAGAATACACATGGCTCATTTTTCAATGAGAAATTTCATAGGATCATAGATTTAAGGGAAACAAGTATTTTTAAGTACTTGGTATGTTCAAGATATACAGATCTGATTTGGTAGAATTTAGCATTCAGAAGTCCTTTTACCCAACTCCCTATCTTCCCTCTCTTTATATCTGCCTCTCTCCCTCTGTCTCTCTTTCTGTCTTTCTCTCTGTCTCTTTGTCTCTGGCTCTGACTGTCTCTGTCTGTCTAGACACACATGCATACACACATACAAACACAAACTTGCTCACTGTCACATACAAATGAGAAACCTGAGAAGTGCCTCAAGGTAGCATGTGAGAGAAAGGGGATTCAAATCCAGGTTTTCTAACTCCCTATTCCTCATTGCTTTCATTACACCAGACTTGCTAGCTTAGCTGAGCACTTCTTGAGGGTCAGCAGTATTGTTGAAAACTATTAATATGCCTGAGTTCCTGAAATATTAAAGTGCTCTTTGGGTATCTAGTGGATCTGTGTTCTCGCCATACTGAGCAATGATCAGCTGGAATGGAATTATTATCAATACACAAACTAAGAGCTCCATTCATCAATACCAATGCATGTTACCTTAGAGTCTGATACAGTTTTTAATATAGATAATGTTGATTCATTTTCAAAGGCCACTTTATTCATATTCTAAGTGTGAAGGTCATGAATCAATGCTATGAGAGAACTTCTTTTGTCCCCATGTAAAAGTTATATTTTTATAATCATTTTTTGGAAACTGCAGTTGAAGGAAAGGGGGGAGGAATCATAAACAAAATTCTACTCTCTATCTTTCTTTTCCTAAATGCCAACACATTTAATTGTCTTTACCTCCTGGGGACACTGGCTTACATTGAAAAAGAGAGAATAATGCCCATTTTGGGAGGAGGCATTTAAAGGGAAAATTCAAGACACACATAAACTCATGATCTCTTATTAGGTCATGCTTGACAAAACCCTATAAAATACTTGTGGGTAGTCATTTCTCAAATATCTTCTCTTTTTGCTGCAGTGTCTTTTGTATGTCCTGATCAAAATGGATTCTTGTTCTCACATTCTATGACCCAGAAATGTAGTCAGATCATCAAATTGTCTATTTCCATAACCCTGCTCCATTTCCACTATGAAAATAACCGTTTTTTCCTTCCTGGGGAAATTCTTGTGCAACACAAGTTAATATCTTCCTTTCCATAAATATTCTCTCTTTACTTCCCCCAGTTTATCTGTAACTGTCCACCATCAGAACTGTTCCCCAGTACTTCTCACTTCTAGCTCATGGCTTCCTTGATCTCTTCCAAGTCTCAGCTCAAATCCAACCTTTTATAAGAGATCTTTGTCAGGCACCCTCAATCCTATTACATTCCTTCTTAGATATCTCCAATTTACTCTTTATTTATCTTGCAATTACATAGTTTTTTTGGATGCTATTTCCCCCTTTAGGATGCAAGCTTTTGGAGGTCAAGGACAGTGCCTTTCCCATTATTTGTATCCCCAGTGATACATTCAGTGAACTGAATGTTGTAAGTACTTCATAAAAGCTTGTTGACTGCCATCCTTTACCACAAGCAATAAATCCAAATCCCAGGTCTCATAAGAAAAGCAAGATTATCTATAAATTGCATTTAAATCTCTTTCAAGTTACAAGTGCCATTTCAGACATTTTAATTTAGCATTGATTTACAGATACTTTCTGACTAAATGTGTGTTTTTATATTTACTCAAAAAGCTCGTTAAATAAATTTTTGTATGCCATGAAAATTACCAAGTGACAATCAAGCTGACCAACTTGTAGCCCATAACATGGAAATGGTGTGGACATATTTAAATGAAATAGACTAATCCACATATTGAAATCTCCTCTTTCTCTAAAAACAAAGCAAAATGATCATTACTTATCCTTCCCTAGTATTCTCTGCAAAGAAAGTCAACATGGTGTACAGTAGAAAGAAAATTGGACATAGAATCAAGAAACAGCTGTGAGGTAGTAGAAATAGCACTGGTTCAAGCCCCCTGTTTGCTACTTTCCACCCATGTGATTCCAGGTATACCACTTAACCTCAGTGGGACTCAGTTTTATCATCTTTATAATAAGGGGGTTGGGTTGATGATCATTTGAGACTTTTAAAATTTAAAACTTTTCAACCTTAATTCTATAATGCTGTGAACCTTGGCTATGTACTAGATATGTGATCATATATAAATCTTTCTGAGCATATGTTCCTTTATCTGTAAAATGTAGATTTCCTGTATGATCTTGGGGAATTCCCAACATCTTTGTGCCTCAGATTCCTCATTTCTCAAAAGAAAGGATTAGATTAGAATCAGGGGTAGGGAATCTGGAGTCTCAAGACCACATGTGGCCCTCTAGGTCTTTTAAGTGCCCTTTGACTCCAACTAAGTCAAAGGGGCACACTTGAGGACCTATAAGGCTACATGAAGCCTTAAGGCCACAGGTTCCCAACCACTGGAATCTCCAAGGCTCCTTCTAGCTTTATATTTATCTTATTTTTTTTCATTTAGATTGTGATGTTCAAAACAGTGATATATGATTGATTCCTCTGAATTTGAAATTAAGCTTAGTCATTTAGAATATTGCTTTGAGTTTCAGTAAATTTTCAATGCAATATAAGAGACTATTTAGTTTATTTTCTATTTTACTGAGCTGAGGACTATTTGAAGAGAAATGCCTTTACATTTCTTTCTTCTCACCAATATCTGTACTTTCCTCACTGTCCTTTTCTTTTCAATCATCCTTTCTGTCTCCACACTTCCAATCTATCTTTATTGTGCCATTTCTCTCTACACTACACTTTTGAGGGGAAGAGTGACTCATTTTTTATCACTGCCTTCTCCCTCTCCCCCCACAGCACATTCTTCATTTCTTACATCCTGGAGCCCTTTATCTCTTCTCACTGAACTAAAACTTCTAAAGGAGTTAAATTGCCTTCATCTCCCTTCCATTGGTTTTCTCCCAGTCATTTACTTCAAACTCTGTGAAGTATTTGACACTCTTGCTTACCATTCTTGAAAATGTCTCCTCTCAGCTTTTTATGATACTATAATATCTTGATTCCCCTCTCTACCAATACACTAAAAGACATATCAGGCTTTTCCTAGACAATCTCTTTCCAAACTCCTCAGAGATTTTTCATGATCAGCAAGAATATCCCATTCTCACCATCCCTTGAAACCCCTTCACCCAAATATTGTTCTATATTTAGCTAGTCTTTACTATTTTATTCTCTCCATAAAAATCTATTTTTGTTAGAACCTAGGAGCTCGTAAAGGAAATTTTCGTCCACAAATTGATTGCAAGGGTCATCCTTTGAATATTCTTTATATCTCAACACTTAGCACATTGCCTGGAACATAGAGTATGCTTAATAAATACTTATTCACCAACTAATTTGTGTTATAAAAAACAAAATCCCAAATATGCTAGGGTCTATCTATAGCAGCTGGTTGGATCATCTGCTCAGGAATTTCTCACTGAAATTCTTCAAATTTAGACCTGATGATCACTTTGTGGGGAACTCTCAAGTAGTTTGGGGCTAATTGGGGAGCCGGACAGATCCCTTCCCAACTGGAGATTCTGGAATTCTGTGATTCCTTTGATGATAAGAGCATGACCATTGGAAGTATCTCATTCAGAATTTTGTTTGGTGAGTTTGTGGCCTTACCATAGCTACAAAACAATGATTCTTTGCAACCACAAAAACTTGTTTTTATTCCATTTGAGTATCTATAATTCACTGCATTTTAAATTTAGAGCTGAAAAAGGCCTTGTTGTTTATTTATTTTTCAGTTATGTCCAGCTCTTCATGATCCCATTTTGTGTTTTCTTAGTAAGATACTGAATTGTTTTGACATTTCCTTCTCCAGCTCATTTTACAGATGAGGTAACTGAGGCAAATAGAGTGAAGCAAATTGCTCAGGATCACACAACTAGAAAGTGTTTGAGGCCAGATATGGACTTAGGAAAATGAGTTTTCCTGACTCCAGGTGCAGCATCTATCCATAACTGTTCAGGAGGGACCTCAGCACCAATTGAATCCAACCCTTTCATTTTATACTGAGACCCAGGGAGATTAAATAACTTAACCCAGAGTCCAACAGGTAGTAAATGTCTGAGACAGAATTTGAACCAAGATTTTCTTGATGCCAAGTCCAACATTCTATCCAGTATACTTTGATACTTCTTGGTATAATTGCACGTGGTACTTTTAGGAAGGAACTTGGCTAGAGATTATTCACAACAACAATGCAAAATTTGGATCACAGAAGCAACTTGAAATTTTTTGACCCCGGATGACAAGGAACACAAATCACTCACAGGGCAAACGGCATGAAAAGTGTCTTGAGGAAAAGGGTAAGGCTAGTTCAACAAGTAATTCAACTGAGAGAAGAGTGCAAAGAGGGAGGAAACAAGTGTCTTCTGATAGTTTACTTATAGGACTATTTTTGTTAATTGGGTACCAGACTCTGTTGTTTCTAAGTCCCTATGAAAATTCAAGAGTTACCTGTACCCTTTAAATTTGCACTCTTACACACACACTGGCACAGTTGCATTCTAAATTGTGGTATGGAGGCAATTTTAGAATGTTGTGGCTTATGTTTAGGGGCACAAATCCTAGCAGGCTCTAGCAACATGAGCAGTTTTCAAGCAAAATCTTGGTGATGTATAGTGTAATTCAATTAATTTGTGATTATTTATTTACATCTGTACTTTATACTGGGTGTCTGGCCTAGTTGTGGTCAGAGGGTCTTATCATCCAAAATTATGTGGTCATCAGAGCATGAAGTTTTAAGTCATACCAACTCATGAAGATCATGTACTTAGAAGGAGCTAGGTATTATAGTGGGTAGAGTGATGAATTTGAAGTCAGGAAGACCTAAGTTCAAATTTTGCTTCAGACTGTTACTGCGTTGGTCTGCGCAAGTCCCTTAATGTTTTTAAATGTTGACCACTTCTAAAATGTTGATAATAGTTTTCCCCTCACATGCTTGTTTTAAGGATCAAATGAAACAATATGTAAATATTATGCAACCCTTAAAAGTGCTATAGAAATACTGTTGTTGTTTTTGTGGTTGCTGTTACTAAGACATGGGAGCGTTGGGATCTGCATTGGTAGAGGGAGTCTCCACAATCATGAGTCCCAAGATCCTTGAAATACAAGGACAACAGTGTTCAAGGTTATCCCATCATTTCTTTAAATTGAGAGCTAGTGCAGCACTTACAGCCTCTAGGAGGAGGAAATTATTTATTTCTTTATGATATGTCATCCTTTCCTTGAATGCCTGAAAATTCATATTGCATCGAGCATTTTATCCTTCAAAATCAAAGCACGGGGAGTGAAAGTCATGGATCACCTGCCTTTGCAATGAACAGGTGAACTCTTCCGTCTACCTGATATTGCAGACCTAGAAAGCCGCATCCCAATAGATTTCCCAGGAGTATCCAAAACTCCCCAGATCAGAAATCAGTGAATTGATCTGCATTTCAACTGGAGAAATAGTAAAGATATGACTCCTCCACGAACTCATAACAGTGAATCAATAAATCAAGAAACATTTATTAAATAGTATGTACCAAATACCAAATCAAATGCTGGGTATGTACATTTAAAAAGAACAAAAAAAGAGTTCTTATTCCCAAGGAATTTATATCCTATATTTCACCCCAAAAATATTGATTAAACATTTAAGTAACATTTAGAATCTCTCTAAGTACTTTAGTCCATTGGACCAATTTAGGCTCAGTCCCTAATATTCTTATATCTTAGACCTCAACAGATCAATTCCCAATCCCCAATTCCCAAAGGCAATTCCCAATCCCCAATTCAATTAAATTCATTTCAATTCCAGAAATACCTATTAGTAACCTATTATAATGCAATGTATTGTGCTGGATACTTTGGATTCAGAGATTTAAAACAAAAACCTTAAATAATCTCAGTCATCAAGAAATTTGTTTCTTATTTCTTATGACCACATGTATACAGGCAAGCAAATTCTAATAGTGCCACAGTGATGGTGGGGAAGATCATGACTCAACTTCTATAGGAAATTTGACTTCATTTGTGCTTTGAAGAAAACTAGATCTTCTCCAAAATAGAGGATGATACTAAATAAAGACAGAAAAACGCAAATTTCCCCCAAATACCAGCTGAACTCCCTCAGAACGAGCACCAAAAAGCAAAATTACCAAGATGATGTAGAGGGGAATCATTAAATTCTTTTTTTTCCTCCCATCACTAAGAAAGGCACATTTGGGGAAACAAAAGCATTAACATCTTTTTATTTTATGTGTGGCTAATGCCTAATGTTTACAGTTAACTTTTAATTTATGTTACACTGATTACAGACTTACTATAGCAAAGGATATCATTAATAAGATATGCCACAGGGGAGGCCATGCTCCATTAATTGAGAGAAATGAGGCTGCTCATTTTTCTGTCTTGATAATCCCTATATGTCTATGCATTAAGTACACTCATTTCTAAATGGTATGTGGTCAGCAAAATTTTCGGTAATTAAAGTTTAGGAGTTAGGAGCTAATAGAGATTTCTCAATTGAAAGAAATTTTGAAGAAATGACTGGATTTAATTTCTTCCAAAAAGTATTGTTTGCTGTATGAGCTTTAACTGGCCTTCTAGAAAGGTCAGTTAAACAAATGAGGCTATCAAAGTCCAATTTGTAGGAGGATTGTTTGAAGGAACTTGGGATATTTAGTCAGGAGGAGAAAACCATGGGAGGCCATGATGTTGATCTTCAAGGCTTAAAAGGTGTTCTTATTGAAGAGAGATTAGCCTTCCAATTGGCCTCAGAGGATCACAGGTCATAGGTTCTGAGTTGGAAAGAGCCTTTGAGGCTAAGTATAACTCCTTCAATTTACATATTAGGAAACTGAGG
Source organism: Bettongia penicillata ogilbyi (assembly GCA_023548195.1). NCBI lineage: Eukaryota > Metazoa > Chordata > Mammalia > Diprotodontia > Potoroidae > Bettongia > Bettongia penicillata. The sequence continues at coordinate 874,465 of JAJHZJ010000344.1, forward strand.
TTGAGTGTTTAAGTGACTTGTCTCAGATCACATACAAGTCCCCCTGAATTGAAATGTGGTGCTATATCCTTTATGATACTTTCTCATGGGGCAACAACATAGAGGGCAGAAATAGAAGCAAAGATAGTTTTCAGTTTGATGCTGTACAAAATTCCTAGCTACAGACCTCTTGGATGCTTTAGGAGGCCAAGAGTTTTCCTTTTCCTCAAAAATTTCCACAGGGACATTAGAAATCCACTTTTAAAATGGAATTTCTATTCATAGCTGTGTTAGGCAAAATGATCTCTGGGTTCCTTTTGTAACTGAAATTCTGAGATTTTATGATCCTGTGACTCTGGATACAATTGTGAGGAGAATAAGGAGGAGGGGTCAGTAATACCAGAATCTGCGTCTAGGGGCAAAAAATGGGGTTGCAAAGAAGTGAGACTAAAGTCTCAGTTCCTTACTATACTGGAATATGAAACATCAGGATATGTTAGGCTATATTAGGCACCTTGAACATTGTGTTTTTTCTTAAATCTCAATTTCTCTTTTCAAGGTATAATTGTTACGAGAGGCATCCAATCACATGGTCTTATTCATGCCTATGATGAATACTTGGGCTTGGGTTTTCTTTCCAAATTACTTTATAAATCCAATTTCAGAATTACATGTTGCTGAATGAATATTTTTTAAATAAAGTTTTTATTTAATGTTCTTTTAAACGTTCCCCATTAATTATACAGAAACAAAGTGAGGATACTTTAGGAAAACAGAGCAGTTCCATTTGGTAAATCAACAACAGTGGCCTCAGTGAAGGTCAACCAACATCAGGCTTTTTTTATTTAATTATGTAGGTTGGAAAAGTATTTGTATTTGTGTGAGTAACCAAGGAAGACCTAAATTCTCCACTACAATTTGTTTGTAAGTCATACAGTATTTATAGTGCTTCCATAGTAGAATAACTGACCCATTTTTGAAAGTCACTGCTATTTATATACGTATGTTTGTGTATGTAGATATCTATCTATCCATCTATCTATCTAGCATCTATCTTATATTAAATTTAGACAAACTTCTGTTCCCTTGCCTTGTATTCCCTTCCTTTGCTTTTCCTTCCCTTCTCTTGCCTTCCATTCCCCTTTACCTTCTTTCCATTCTCCCTTGCCTTGCCTTGCTTTTACTTCCATTTCCTTTTCTCCCTCCCCCTTTTTTGGGAGGGAATATTCATCTTCAAGAAACTAGGAAGCCTATTTCTGAGGTCTATAGTGAGTATTGAGAAATCACCCTCCCCCACCTTTCTCGTTTCCTTGGTTGGTGTCCTTCTCCTTAGTAGCTATTCATCAATGCAGTATTTCAGACTGGGTTAGAAATAGTTTTGCTTACAATTGACTTCATCAGTTTGGCAATTCCCTCCTGGTTCCAGTCTGATCATTTACTTCTCCCCTCTGAGCTACATTAACTTTCTCTAATGGAGCTGAGCTGTACTAGACTTTCCTGATTGAGTTGGTTGTACTCCTAGATGATATGAACTCTTACCAAAAAAAGTGATCATATGACCATGGGAACTAATTGGTCAAACAGGATAGCTCTGCAGTCATATTCAGTAATTCCATTTGATTAGTAATTAGGTTGGTTAGTTGTTCTCCCTTGCTCCCGAAGAGGACTAAAATGACTTCACCATGATAAAGTCAAGTTTCAACGTGTCTGATTGTGGTTGATGAGATCACTTTGAGCTTGGAATGCTTTACCACACATTGGGCACAGATAGTCTGTGTGAATGTTTGGGGTGGATAATCCAAATTTGTGCATACCATGTTTCCTTTGTGTTGTTTCAATTCTGCTTTGCTCATAGAGCACAGTCCCTTTTTTGATATTGGCACACAATGCTAAGTAGTCCTGTGCCAGTGTCTCCCATATTGCCCAATCAAATCCAAAGTTCTTGAGAGAGACCTTGAAAATGTCCTTGTATCATTTCTTCTGACCACCATTGCCTGCTCCATGAAAGTTCTCCATAAAATAGTCTTTTTGGAAAGTGTACATTTTACATTCAAACAATGTGACCAGGTCATTGGAGTTGTGCTTTCTGAAGCATAGTTTAAATGCTTGGCTGTTTTAGTTTGAGCCAAGGACCTCAGTGTCTAGTACATTGTTCTTCCAGGTAATATTCAGGATCTTCCTAAGACAGTTCAAATGGAAGAGCTTTATGGCATGGTGCTGGTAGACTGTCCATGTTTCACAGGTATACGACAATGAGGTCAGCACAAGAGCTCTGTGGACCTTCAGTTTGGTAGTCAGTCTAATACCTCTTCTCTCTTAAACTTTTCTTTGGAGCCTCTCAAACACTGAGCTAGCTCTGGCAATGCTTGTGTCAGCTTCATTGTCAATGTATATATCCCTGGAAAGTACACTACCAAGACAAGTGAATTTATCCATAGCGTTAAAAATTTCTCCATTTGTTGTAACTGATGGTTCCATGTATGGATGGTATGGTGGTGGCTGATGGAGTACCTCAGTTTTCTTGGTGTTAATATGTCAAAATTATCATAGACAGCAGAGAATTGATCCATACTTTGTTGCATCTCAGCTTCAGAGGCTTCACTGAGTGCACAATCATCTGCAAACAGAAAATCATGCACCAACACTCCTTCCACTTTGGTCTTGGCTTGTAACTTTTTCAAATTGAAGAATTTACCATCAGTACAACAGTTAACCTTGAATCTGTGTTCATCCTCATTGAAAGCATTTGAAAACATGGCTGAAAACATCATACTAAAAAACACGGGAGCAAGTACATAGCCTTCTTTCACTCCACTGATGACTGGGAAGGCATAAGAGCACTGTCCACCATTCAGAATGGGGGCCAACATGACATCATGAAATTGACGTACAATGCTGATGAATTTCTCCAGGCAACCATATTTTGACATAATTTTCCATAAGCCCTCATGACTAAGAGTGTCAAAGACCTTGGTCAGATCTACAAATGTTGTGTACAGACCTCTATTCTGCTCCTGGCATTTCTCCTGGAGTTGCCGGGAAACAAACACTGTATCAAGTATTCCTCAGCCCTTTCTGAAACCATACTGGCTCTCAGGTAGATGACCATCTTCCAGTTGTAGGACCAGTCTATTAAGGAGGATTCTAGCAAGAATATTGCTGGCAATGATTAAGAGAGAGACTCCGCCTGTGATTGTTGCAGGACAATCTATTCCCTTTACCTTTATAGAGATGAACAATAGAGGCATCCTTGAACTCCTGGGGGATAACCTCCTCTTGCCATATAACCTGGAAAATTTCAGTCAGCTTTTGTATGAGCAATGGATCCCCTACATTGTAAATCTCAACAGGAATAGAGTTAGGACCAGGTGCTTTGCCACATGAAAGGAGTCTAATGGCCCTCAAAATCTCTTCTTCAGTTGGAAGTTCAGCTAAGGAGGGATTGATTTCAACCTGAGGTAAATGGTCAATGGCCTCAGCATTGTTTGATGATGGTCTCTTGAAAACACTATGGGGTGTAGGGTGGGTTCAGGGAGGACCAGTACCTCTGGTGTGATGGCTGCTGAGCCCTTTTGAGGATCTTTCTACCTTTGGAGTTCACCTGTTTCACATAACTCTCACCTCTGGCTCCAAGAAGCTACAGCATACACAGTGGCCACACCCCGGGAGATCATTTTGGCAGATGGGCCAAAACTAATTGAAGGTAACCAAGGGGTCTCAACCCCACTGATGAGATAGGGAGGTGTCTACCCCAAGCATGTAAAAACTTGCCCTGGTGGAATGGGTGGATGAAAACAATTTACTCCAAAACCATGAAGGCAGTTGAAGAAGGGGATACGGAGCACTCAGAGCTTGGTTAGACACCGAAGATGCCAAGGTCATCCACTGCATTCTGAGCCATCTCCAGTCATCTTGATTCTTTCCTGCCACTGGACTATGATGACTCTGGAGGAGAGAATGAAGCTGACGACTTCGTGCAATTCTGCCTTACTTAAATCCAATTTACGCACGAATCAAAAGATATCACCCATACCATTTTACTATTATATTTCAAAGGCCTGTGGTGACAGGCAAGTGATAAAGCAGCAGGTGCGATACACTGGAAGCTGTAGTTACAACCCTGCATATGGGTGTCCCAGACCATAGGGTCATTTCTCACTGGAAGCAGCATTGGGATTTGGCAGCCTCCTGGATGTCTGAGCAGCCTTTTAGGGATCTCACTTCTCATCTCCTGGTGTGAGGAAAGGGGGCTAGAAAAGGTGCCTTGAAAATTGTCTGCTTACCCAACCCTGGCCTAATTACCATGGTAGCTGGGGAATCCCACTCTGTGGTTGAAACAAAAAAAAATTGTACAAAATGTGCAAAAACATCTGCAAAGATGATTCCACTCACCATTGGCAGGTGGAATGTGCACACAATTAGAGTAGTTAACTTGCCCTCTATGCAAAGTGCCAAAGATAAAAAGAAAGAGAAGAAAAAAATTCTCTGAAGGAACTTGCATTTTATTTGGATCACTAAAAGATATATAAGAGTAAGATAAATAGAGGAGAAAGGCATACTAATAAGGAGAATCAGGGTAAGTTTTCCACAGTGTGAGCCCTGAAGAAATTTAAGAATTTTAAGAGGTGTATGTGAAGAGAGAAAACATTATAGTCATGAGGGTTAGCTTTACCAAGGTGTGGAAGTAGGATATGGAACTTTGAATTTGGGATAGCAAGAACATTCTTGGCATTCGTGTGAAATGAGCCTGAAAAGTGAGGCTCTAACCAGATTATAAAAATATTTAAATAGCAATCTGAGGATTTTTTTTTTTTTGGCTTAGAGACAGTAGGGAGATATTAAATATTTTGTGCAGCAAAATAACATAGCCAGACCTGTACCTTAGGGATATTATTTTGTCAACTGTGAGTTGGCATAGATTGGAGAGGGTTAAGGCAGGGAGATTAATTAGATGGCTATTGCAATAATCCAGGTAAAATCTGACAGTGAAGGGACAGATCTGAAAGAGTTTGTGGTGGTAGAAACCAGGAAAACTATCACCAGCTTGTGATTCTGGTATGATTCAGCAGAATGCAAAATATTCTAGTTGAAGTGTTTTTGTTTTATGTATTAGATTCAACTTAATCTCAAGATCTATGTATCAATGAGCAAAATTGATTAACACATCTTTCTGGATAAAGTCTAATGTATTTCCAAATTAATGTAAGAATTTTATACCCTTGTCTTCCTGGTATTTAACCTGTAAAGTTAAAAGATTTGTTGCCAATATGAATTTTTGTTATCTAGTCAATCACGGGGCAACTGAATTAGTATATAATTTTATGGATTTTTGTTTTTAGGTTGCAAGATAAGGTTTGATCTGGATTATATTTATAACAGTTTAATAAAGTCTGGTGCCATGCTTGGCTTCTAACATGTAAGAGCTTTACACACACACATGCAAATGCACACACACACATACATATATATATATACATATATATATATATATATACACATGTGCATATTAGTATAATGCTCTAAGGGAGAATGCATATATATATATGCTTGTATACACACATGTACACATAATAACCATGAATATATAAGTATACATTCCCATGTTATATGTATGTATATGCATACAAGTATGTAATTAAATATCTTTCTGTTTATGTCTCTATCTGTATAGAAATACAGATATCCGTACAAAACAATATATGTATGTTCATATTTATGATGCACAAAAACAAAAAACTACTTGCTGAATTGCAAAGGAAGTATTAAGAAAGATGAAAAATTAATGAATTAAATAAACTATATCTGATATATTCTTAAAGGCTAGGTTAAAGGAAGTTAATGACAAAATAATTTTCTTAAGCAATAAAAATCCATTTTTATGTATTAAATTGAAAATTTTCTCTCCCAACTTGTGCTTAGGGAGGTTCCATTTCTCAAATTGCAGAAATCTCCTTCAGAATGCTGTTGGGCAGATTTTCTCATTTGAATTATATCTAGTTGATTCAAGGACTTTTGACAGTGGGAGTCATTAACCAATTGATTGCTTCTATTTTCCTCCAAATATTAGAAGCATATTTTAGCACCAATATGAGTATAGTCAAATAATGGACAACTAGGCAACTATGCTCCTGTGCAGGAGTAGATGGCTAACTTCATTAACGATTGGGCATCCTTGAATTTTGCACAAGGTTTCACTTTCCTCCAATTGTGCAGGGCAAGAGATCTCCTGGAGAAAAGGTTAATCCATATCTCTCTTGTCATGAGCTTTTGTTTCTCTTGATGTAACTTACACAAGGCTGTCTCTGATGATGAGATGAGGTCAATACTAGTGTTGGCCTTTGGCGTTTAATTCCCTTCTTCCTCGGGGGAATCGAATAAATTAAGAGCTATCTGTCATATTGGCCTTGAAAGCTGACTGGGCATTTCCTAGTTATTTATCCAATCAACTTGGCATCATTCTGTACCTTTTAGTCTCTCATCCTACTACTTACTGCACCTTTCAATTCAAACTCCAACACTGATTAATTTATCAGGTCCAAAAAAGAGGAGGAATTTTTCTTTTCATAAAGACATTTTCACTTTTAACGTGAAGGGTTTACTTATGCTTTAATTGAATTCTATCACGTTGTTTCCTAACATTGCCAGGTGACATTTTCCAAATAAAACAATGACAGATGTACTATTGCTGAGCAACTCAATGATTCAAGTGAGCATCGGGGGAAGAGCAACAAAAATAGCTTTGCAAAACGACATGCCCACTTCTGTGGAATGCATTTTCTCGACTGGGAAGAAAAGATGTCATTACCATGGAGTCGGATGATATTTGGAGGTTTTCCATAGCTTGGCCCAATTATTTCTGCCAGTGTCATGACATGGTAAGACTTTTCCATTAGTAATATAGTGGAAAAGTATGGTCACAAAGACAGAGAGGAGAGTAATCAGATACCTGATATCTGGGAAATGGATTCCATATGGGCCACAGAGTTCCTCCTTTTATTTAATTGATTGTCTTTCTCAGTGCCCTTATGTTTTCTGACTGGGATTTCAATAGTATATAGCATTTTGCTGCTAGCAAAAGAAAGATCATTTTCTGTAGATCTTACTTTTATGAACCTCATCCCTATGCTTCACATGCAGCTCTAAAATTCAACGATCAGGCTTCCTAATCTATATTACATTAGAAGCTTTTGTTTTTACTTACACTCACTCAAGTAGATGTAGAGAACACCCCCTTTAAGGTTATCTTTTATAGATTGTGCATGTATCTTTTATATTCCTATGTCGGAGCATATTGGCTCCCAATTTAGAATGGTTACTTCCAGAGACCAAGAAGTGTTTTCAGTTTTTCTGGGAATCCCCAGGACCTACCACAATGCCTGGCACCCTGGATGCACTTAATAAATGCCTACTGATTGACTAATTCATTGAATGAATCAGAATAAGGGATAAAGAGGTAGACATTGATAGCAGCTGGAAGTAATGCCTATTAGCCTGACATAAGCTAGAAGAAAAATGATTAAACACTAGAGAGAAAGAAATGTGTGTACAATTGTTTCAGGCCCTTCAGGGACCTACTATCACCCAGAACTACTTGGTCTTATATAAAGTTGGCATCCATAAATATGATCCTGAATCCTTCAGAAAAGTTAAATAACAACTATATGCCATGTGCTATGTTAAACATTTTACAAATATTATTTCTAGGTGCTATTATTATTTTCAATTTTTTTTTACAAATGAGAAAATTGAGACTGAGAGAAGTTAAATGACTTGTACCAGGTCTCAGAGCTAATCAGTACCTGAGGCACAATTTGAATTGAAGTTTTCTTAACTCCAAGGCCAGTACTCTGTCAATTCTGTTATCTAGCTGCTTTTATCAGGAATAATGTATTAATATGTCTATGTTTATATGTTTAATACTATAATTAGCTCATCTTAATTCTAGGGACAATATTTTGACCTCTAAGGTACACAAGGTTTACTCTACTTTCTTCAAGAAGTCTATTTTAGGTAAAAAATCATAATAATTGCTTGAGACCTCTAGTTAGGGGAAAAAAAACCCTACAAACATTTGATTAGAGGTTAGACTCTATGTCCAACTTTACACAAATGTCTATGTCTAGTTATCCCTTGGTCACTGGATCCTTTGGGTAAAACTCAAGCTTTTGGAAACATCTGGTAACCAAACAGAAAATTATATTATAGAATATATGGAAGGAGAGTGTAAGAGGGCACTATGGGTAGCAAGGTGGCACAGCATATAGAGCATCAGGCTGGGAGTCAGGAAAACTCAAATTTGTAAGTTGAAATATGGTCTCACTCAGACTCTTCCTCGCTGTGTGACCCTGGGCAAGCCATTTAACTCTGTTTCAATTTCCTCATCTGTAAAATGAACTGGAGAAAGAAATGGCAAAGCACTCCAGTATCTTGCCAAGAAAATTCCAAATGGGATCACAAAGAGCAGAACATGACTGAAATAACGGGACAATAACAAGTGTGAAAGGGCCATTCCCTGATTATCTGATGACCAGATACATTCTTATGAGAAGGCAAGGGAAGCAGCTACTACTAAAATTGAAGGTACATGTGACTGTAACTAAGTGCATACCCTGGCCATGTTAGGACAAAGTAGCTCATTTTGTTCAATGTTCAATAACTCATAAGTACTTCATTTAGATCTAAAACTGGAACTAGGAGAGTACTGGTGATAGTTTTACCTGTCCTCTAGAGAGGCACTAGGTATGGGGAGGAAAGCAATCTTTTCTCAGGATTTCCTGGGTACGTTGGTTTCAGCCAATCTGATCTTTTATGCCTAAAGGAGCAATAGAACTCCATACCAACCTTCTCCACCACAATTCTGTTGGTAGATCTGGGCTACTGGTTCCACCTAATATTATGTAACCTCATTGTTTCTTTTCCGTTGGCAAAGTCTTGGATTCTCCAGCTGGTTCTCAGATAGCTCCTCTTTTTAAAACAAATTCCTTATTGTATGACCAAGTCTCAAACTCATTAACTTTGATTGATTCAACCAGGTATATAAACCCTGTTCATACCTGGTTTTGATAAGCTAAATCACTAAATATTCTCTCCTAACAAAAGTAATGATTATGAATGTGTCAGGATAAACTATGGTGCATCACTTTTGACATTTATATATCTGAGTATGAATGTAAATTACAGGGCCTATATACATGTACAACACCATATACATACATATGCACAAACATGTAGATATGTGTGTGTATATATTTCCATTCATTCTCCACCTGGAAACTTTCAAGTTTTGTAATGAGCCAGCATGAAAAAAAAATGAACATAAATGGCTCACTCTGTCAGTTCTTCGATGTTCTGTTCCACAAGTGTTGGAGGCACATTGGAGACAATGACTTGCATGTCCAGCTGATTGACCACAGATACCTGAAAAGCACCAACACAGGGGTCAGAAGGCTTCCATGTGAACATTGGTATAGCACAAAATTCCAAATCATGTTCTTGCCCTTCCTAACATGTCTAGACATAATATCTTCTCATTTAAAAAAAATTAAGAACAAATTAAGAAATCCATGCAGTTGTTTATTCATCAATGAGCAAGCATGTTTTCTTTAACTGTTATGTGCCAGATTATATTTTAGGCACTGGAAACACAAATGAAAAAGTGAAAGAAAATGCAGTTCTTTCATTCTGGGGAGGGGAGGACACAAAAACTGAAAATAATATTAATAATAATAATCCCAGCTAGTATTTCTATAGTGTTTGAAAGTTAACAATGTACCCTGTGAATATCACCTCATTTTATCCTCAAAACAACCCTGGAAGTTAGTTGTGATCACCATCTCCATTTTACAGATGAGGAAACTAAGGCAAGCAGAGGTTAAGTAACTGACCCAGGTCACACAGCTAGTAAGTGTCTGAGAGTGGATCTGAATTCAGGTCTTTCTGATTCCAGGTTAAATGCTCTATTCAAAGTGCCACCTGAGGCCACATGTCAGGAGTATCATACCGGAATTGATGTCAAGAAGACTTGAATTCTAATCCATCTACTAATACTAGACAGAAAAAATAGTTTATAGAAAAAAGGTTTGTACACACACACAAATATACCATATTTATGCAAAAATAAATGAATATGAAGGATAACTCAGTCCTTTGAAATTTTTCTCCACAAGTGTAGAAGGGATCCATTCTGACCTTATTAATACTTTTTTTTTTGTTTATTTTTAGTTTTCAACATTCATTTCCACAGGATTTTGATTTCCAAGTTTTCTCCCCATCTCTCCCCTCCCCCCACTCCAAAACACCATGCATTCTGATTGCCCCTTCCCCCAATCTGCTCTCCCTTTTATCACTACCCTCCCTTCCCTTATTCCCATCTTTTCTCTTTAATTGTAGGGCAAGATAGATTTCTACACCCCATTACCTGTATTTCTTATTTCCCAGTTGCATGCAAAAACAATTCTCAACATTCATTCCTAAAACTTTGAGTTCCAACTTCTCTCCCTTCCTCCTTCCCAGCAAGCAATTCAATACAAGCCATATATGTGTAGCTCTGCAAAAGACTTCCATGTGAAAGACTAACTATATTTCCCTCCATCCTATTCTGCCCCCCCATTTAGTCTATTCTCTCTTTTGACCTTGTCCTTCCCCAAAAGTGTTTACTTCTAATTACTTCCTCCTCCCATTTGCCCTCCCTTCTATCATCCCCCCACCCCACTTATCCTCTTCTCCCCTACTTTCCTGTAATGTAAAATAGATTTTCATACCAAATTGAGTGTGCATGTTACTCCCACATCCCAAATGTGATGAGAGTAAGCATCTCTTTTTCCCTCTTATCTTACCCCTTTTCCCCTTCACTGAAAAAGCTTTTTCTTGTCTCTTTTATGAGAGATAATCCCATTACATTTCTCCCTTTTCTCCCAATATATTCCTCTCTCACCCCTCAATTTTATTTTTTTAGTTATCATCCCCTCCAACTACCCAAATACTGAGAAAAGTTTCAAGAGTTACAAATATTATCTTTCCATGTAGGAATGTAAACAGTTCAACTTTAGTAAGTTCCTTATGATTTCTCCTTACTGTTTACCTTTTCATACTTCTCTTGATTCTTGTGTTTGAAACTCAAATATTCTTTTCAGCTCTGGTTTTTTCATCAAGAATGCTTGAAAGTCCTCTATTTCATTGAATGACCATTTTCCCCTGAAGTATTATACTCAGTTTTGCTGGAGAGGTGATTCTTGATTTTAATCCTAATTCCTCTGACTTCTGGAATATCATATTCCGTACCCTTTGATCCCTTAATGTAGAAGCTACTAGGTCTTGTGTTATCCTCATTGTATTTCCACAATACTCAAATTGTTTCTTTCCAGGTGCTTGAAAAATTTTCTCCTTGACCTGGGAATTTTGGAATCTGGCTACAATATTTCTAGGAGTTTCTCTTTTTGGATCTCTTTCAGGAGGTGATCAGTGCATTCTTTCAATATTTATTTTACCCTTTGGTTCTAGAATATCAGGACAGTTTTCCTTGATAATTTCATGAAAGATGATGTCTAGGCTCTTTTTTTGATCATGGCTGTCAGGTAGTCCCATAATGTTTAAATTGTCTCTCCTGGATCTATTTTCTAGGTCAGTTGTTTTTCTAATGACATATTTCGCATTGTCTTTTATTTTTTCATTTTTTTCGGTTTTATTTTGTAATTTCTTGGTTTCTCATAAAGTCATTAGCCTCCATCTGTTCCATTCTAATTTTTAAAGAGCTATTTTCTTCAGTGAGCTTTTTAACCTCCTTTTCCATTTGGCTAATTTTACTTTTTATAGCATTCTTCTCCTTATCAGTTTTTTGGACCTATTATGCCAATTGAGTTAGCCTATTTTCAAAGGTGCTATTTTCTTCAGCATTTTTTTTTTGTATCTCCTAAATTTAGCAAGCTGTTGACTTGCTTTCCATGATTTTCTTGCATTGTTCTCATTTCTCTCCCCAGTTTTTTCCTCCACCTCTCTTACTTGATTTTCAAAATACTTTTTAAGCTCTTCATGGCCTGAGACTTGCATATTTATTTTGTAGGTTTTGGATGCAGAAACCTTGACTTTTATGTTTTCCTCTGATGGAATGCATTGTTCTTCCTCATCCAACCAGATGGAAGAAAATACCTATTCACCAAACAAGTGACCTTCTATAGTCTCATTTTTTCCCCCTTTTTTAGGCATCATCCCAGTCAGTTACTTGACTTTTGAGTCCTTTGTCCAGAGGAGAGTATACTCTGGAGACCTGTATGTAAGTTCTCAGTTCCTCAAAGATGGAACAATCAAGGGAGAAGAGTTTACTCCTCTCCTGGCCTGTGCTCTGGTCTGGGAGCAACCATAAGCACTCTTTTCTGCCCAGGATCTATGAGTAGAATTCCCTCTCCAGAGCCTCCACCAGGCCAGCCAGAGGTCCTCATCACCTTAGGAGCACCTCTCAGTGCTGAGATACAGATCAGCTGTATAATTCCCCCAGAGGCTTTAGGCTGAGGGCTCCTAACATGGACACTGTGCTGCAGCAACTGCTGCCACCCTGGCAGGGGTCAGACCAGGTTTCCTTCTCACCCAGATGAAAGAACTTTCTCATTGACCTTTGGAGCTGCCTTTGGCATTTGTGGGTTGAGGGATCTGGGAACTGCCGCTGATGCCAGGGATTCTGTCCACCCTGAGGCCTGCTCCAGTCCTGTTCCTGTTGTGATTGACTGTCATCCTTTCACTCTGTTGTTTTGTGGCTTCTCCTGCTCTAGAATTTGTTTAGAGTCATTTTTTACAGGTATTTTATGGGCTATTGGGGGGGGGGAGCTTCTACAGGTTCATCCATCTACTCTGTCACCTTTGTTTCACCCCCTGTTAATACATTTAAAAAAACTATAATGTACTCCATCTTCACCTTTGCCTTTTAGAATGCCTTTATTTTATTTTATTTTATTTTACAAAACAACTCAGATACCAACCTCTATACAAAGTATTTCTCTCTTCCCTTGTCCCCAACTGGGTAGGATTGCTATCTCCCTACAAATTAACATTTATATATTTCATTTTTATATCCCGTATCATTTCATTTATATGTACACATTGTCTCTATGAAAGGACATTGAAATTTAAAAGGCATATGCTTAAAATATTGCTTCTTAAAGATTGTGAATTTTTTAAAAAAAGTAAATTACAATATATGTTATAGCATCTACATTCCTTTAGTAGTATAGAAATCACTGAATGGAGTAACTGGTTAGATACATCAAATGTATCTAAAGTAAAAGGGCATGCTACTGGAGGGCTCATATGCTAACCGCAATCATTTATGCCCCACTAATTGCCCTTCCTTCTCGGGTGATTTTGTCTTAATTCTTTTTTGTATTATTTTTCCATCATGGACAAACAGTTGATTAAGGATCCCATTTCTTAATGACTTGTCTGTCTTGGGAATCAAATTTCCTAACTATAGACCTGTCTACAGGTGATATGTAAATTCACCAGAAGCAGTGTTTATAGTGACAAACATGTCCATCTTCTTCCTAATTCTTGCAATGTGACAATCTTGTCATCTTTAAGAACAATGGACTCTACAAGAGGAAACTGATACTGGGAAAGGAGCTCTCATTTTCATTTTGGCTGACCAATTACTGGGCCAAAATTGGAGACTTCGAGGATCTCATAAAGCAAACAGAATCCCTCTGGGACCTTAAGCTGGAAGGGATGTTTAAAGTCCTCTAATCCAACCACTTCACTTTAGAGAGGAGAAAAGAGACCCAGAAAAGTGAAATTACTGCCTCAGACCACAGAGGGAGTAGTAAGGCACTGAACTGGGCTTCAAAATCAAGTTCTCTACCTCCCACAATAGTTTGATTCCTCTGCACTAAGCCATCTCATAACCAAGACACTGAGTTAACAAATAATTTTTGATTGTGTAAATGTATGAAATGATCTTAATGATTGTGAGAAATGTTATTTTCTTTCCTTTCACATCGCATTAGAAATTATGCCTAGTCTTGCTAGAATGAGAAAAGTTAGGAGTTGCAATTAAATGTAAGCTGTCTCCCTTACCCAATTGTAAGACTCATTTCAGCATGTCCTTTTGCAAAAGTCTCTTCCACATGGGGTTATCTTATTTTTTACAACTTCCTTTTTAAAAATATCAGTCAATTTCCTTGCTGTAATTGAATTTATTATAAATATATAAAGCTTTACATAAGCAAATGAGAAAACAAATGAGAGAATTTCAAATTGGTGCTGTCCATTTTTGTGGTGATGATTGCAATATCCAAGATTTACAGAGCATTTTGCTTGCATAAAGCATTTTACAAATGATATCCCCAACTCAAACATACACAAAACATGTGTATTTAGCACATATTGATTGCTCTGCTCCACTAAATGCTCTGAGCATATGCCCACACACTTTCCAAAATTAACTTTCTGTGGGTTGATCGCTGATCAAAGTTTCAATTTCCAAATCACTGCTCTGACCTGGAATTCTTAATGATTGGAATAGCTGGTCATGGTTGAGGCAACTGATTCAATCAGAAACTGCTGTAATGATGGCAGCATGACTGAGCTCTGTGCATCACGTTATGAATCCTTAAAATTGAGTTTAAGTTTCTTTGGAAATCAATTTTCTAGAGTTTGAGGATATAATTTTATTCTCCTGTAACATTTTCTTGGTGTGAAAATACATAATATAGAAACTTCATACCTTTTTCTGTGGCATATTCCCTATCTAATCTTGATGTCACTATTTAGTATTGCCTAGATGGCTCATCTTTACAATATTTCAATTGTACGTAATTTAACAAAGAATTGTGACCTTGTGCAACTTTTGTAACAAGAACGGAAATGACAAAATTATACTAGGGAATGTTTACAAAACTCATAAATATAAGCATCTATATCATGTTTCCTAATTCCCAAGTCATTATGACCTTGTTTAGTGGCACAATAATAGTCCATGTCCATTTCTATTGAATCTATGTATATGCAGAGTTAAGGGTATTCACATGGATAATTACAATGGTGGTTTTTCTTCTCCATTTTCTTTTCATTCATTCTTTCACTTGTGCATTTATTGATCTTTCCCAATTTTCCATGAAACTGGGTGGACTGAGGAACTTTGCATGTGTAATAACAGCTGATACCAAAACATATTGCCCCAAAGTTTTCCAAGTTATTTGTATAAAATTTCCCACTTTATCCTCACTGTTTAAGGGAATCAAATCTCAGAGAAGCTAAGTGACTTCCCTATGCTTTATAGCTAGTGTCTTATCCAGGATTTAAACCCAGGTCTTCCTGACAAAAAGTTCATCCCCTAAACACTACACCAAGTTATCCCTTTTATAAGGACTAAACTAGAAATATAGTGTGTCACAGTAGAATGAGCAATACCTTTGGATTCACAGGCCCTAGATTCAAATCCTGCCAATGACTCTTAGGTACCTCTTTTGATGATGGGCAAGTCACATGACCTTTCCTCATTTGTAACAACAAAATTAGAATAAAAAATAGCATTTATGCAGTTTTAATATTGTTATGGAAATGCTTGTTTTATTCCATAAACCTACATTACTATAAAAAAGGGAAAATAACTAGCATTTATGCAGTTTTAATGTTTTCAAAGTGCTTCGAAAATCTCATTTTATCCTCAGCAATAATGGGAGATAGGTGCTATTATTATTCCCATTTTACAGATCTATAAACTAAGTATGGCTTGTTTTGGGTAAAGTGACCAGGCATGCATGCCAATTGATGTACAAGTTTCTTTCATGTGAAATAACATTTTAATCCTATTCTGTGTTCTTTGCCTTACTGCTGCATCAATAGTCTAGATACTCTTAAATTCCATTCTTTCTAGTTTTTTAAGTACTCCACAATCTGTCTCATGCAGACTTTTCCAGGCTTAGCATGCAATACTCCCCTTCACACTTTCTATCTCTGAGACAATCTGAGCTTCTGGCTTTTCACAAACCATCCTATCCCCTATTTTCTACCTTTGAATCTTGATTTACTAATAATTATAACATGCCTAATATTAAAACAATAATAGTCTCTTCCTCAAGGCACTGAGAAAAAGCAAGAAAGGTCTACAACCTTTCGGCTCAGCATGTGAGTAGTTTGCGGATCTCAGTTCTTGGAAGCAACATGGATATCTGTGAAATGAATGATCCATTGGTTTGATGGAGTATAGAATGACTCCCATTTAAAAAATTTTTGCTGCCAACTTTAGAAAAACCTACTTTTTATTTTAACTCACTAGTTAATTAAATATGAAAACTTTATCTTACTCATGAAAGGAAGTTTTAAAAACTGAGACATCCCCCAAAAGAAATCATATAAAAAGAAAATAACAAACTAAGCTGTTATTATCAAAATGAGCCCAAGTAGAGCTTTTCAGTTTCTTCACTCCTCTGTTAATGAAGCTCATGATTGAATGCAGAATCACATTTAGGGTTTCTAAAGAATTTTTGACACATTCTTGATCTCTTGTTTGAACTGAGATATTTCCATTGTTATTTTTTCCATGGCACATTCTTCTTACCTTCATTGCTACATCCACACCTCTGTTTCCCAAACCCTTTCTCCACCATAATTTCTCCAAAATCCTTTGCACTTACCAGGACATCAGCTTTGCCACTCAGTCCTTTTCCATAATCATCTGTTGCAACAACATGGAACTTGAAGTAGGATCTTCTCATGTTCTTGAATAGCATGGCAGTTTTTATAAGACCTGTATATGTCTCAACCACAAATCCTTCCTTTCCCTCTTTAATAGGAGGGATGATAAGTCTGTATGCCATGGCACTATAATTACCAGTGTCTTTATCAGTTGCCTATAAGAAAAGCAGAAGAGAAACTGAATATGAAGAATAATGGAATTTATATTTTGGAAAAATGACTAATTTCCTTTAGTGGTGTAGTATGTGGAATACCATGTTAGGAACCAGAAGGACTAGGATTGAATCTGGACTCTCTCACTTATGTACCTATATTAGGCAGGTTAATAAATTTAACAAGCTTAAATATCTCACCTGTACCATGCAGTGAGCTGGGCTAACTGCCAAAGGCTTGCCTTCAATTCATTCTCTGAGTCTTGATTTCCAGCTCTGTAAAGTGCTGTTTGGACTGGAGGACTTCTGATGTCCCTTACAATATTATGTAAGTAGTTATATGATTATACCTATTTTAAAAAGCCACATTACCTTTGCATCTTCCCAGTAATAGTTTCAAAAATAATATTTTGTGATTTTTTTAAATTTAAATTTTCTTTGTTATGAACTTACCAAACATCAAGAAACATAAAAATTTCCTTAAATAAAGAAGAGAAGAAAAGAGGGTTGCATAAGACACCATGAAACTCTATTATTGGATAGCATTTGCATATTGCCTTATTTGTATGTCCCCTCCTGAACTACTCTGAGCATCTTTTAATCTTTCATTCACTGTCATTTCTTTCTTTTAGAGCTTTAAAATGTATAAAGGATATATCTCAATAGTCTTGTGGGTAGGGAAGAGCAAGGTTATCCTTTCCCCGCCTCACCCCATGCTTCATTATATGGATAAGAAAACCAAGCCTGAGAGATATTAAGTAGTCTCGTGTGATACAGCTATTAAATGACGGAGTTGGAACCTAAAAGAGTTCTTATTCTTACTCCAACATCTTTTCCATTGACTCCCTCTTGCTGTCTTTTTGAACTTGACTTTTTTTAATCTATCTGCTTACTTATGTACTTTTTTATTTTTAGATTGCACCTATGATTTTGTGGCATAGAGAAAAGGAACTCTCTTTACCATTACATATTAATGTCTAGATAACGTGTATATTTCCTTGATTGTCTACATGGTGATTATACTAGTAAATTGTCATCTGATTCAGCTATTTATGCTGTCTTTTTGGCAAACTGGTTCTGATTGACTCTGAACTCTTTTGATTATAGAAACAAAAGTTCCATATTGGTTGGTCTTTATTCCATTGGTTTTTGTGGAATAGATGTGGATTGTGATGTGTGTGTGTGTGCATGTGTGACAGAATCTCAGACCTGGAAGCTTCCCCAGAGACCAATTTTAACCACACCTGACTGAAAAGTCACCCTACACCATCTTCCCAAACTGGTCATTCCACAGTTTCCTTGAAGTCTTTTATGAAAAGATAGATCACGATCCCCCTTCCCATAAGCAGCACTGTTTTGCTTTCCCTAGCACTAACTGTTAAAAAGTTTCTCCTTACATTGATTCTAAATCTGTCTCTTTGTAACTTCCACTCATTGCCTCTACATCTACCTTCTGGAATCAAGTAAATATGTCTGTTTCCTCTTTTCATTTGAAAACCATTCAAATATATGAAAAAAGCTATCTTATTGGACGACCCCCCCCATTTCTAGGATGCTGGTGTTGAGAGGGATATGGTCAATGTAGCAATGTGTTTGAATTGGCTCTCCATATTTGCAATAGGCCTTATTTTTCTTGCTTTCTCAATGAGTAGGGGAGAAGGAGGTTGGAAAGAGAAAATTTTGAAACTGAAAAGAAATGAATTTAAAAGCTATAGTTATATGGTTGGTTGGTTGGTTATTGTCCTTCATCTTCAAAGAGGACCAAAATAACATTACCATGATAAAGTGTAAAAATGACAAAATATATAAAGGACATCACCCATGCCATTTTTCTATAGCTATATATATATATATATATTTAATAACCTTCATGCATATTAGCTTTAGGTCAGCTTCTTGCATAAGTCATTTGTTCAAAGTAATCCTGAGAGTGGAGATCCCATGAGGTTGTAGGAAAAGTGTTGTTGGTCCAGAAATGAGGAAGACACGATCTAAGCCTTGACTCTGACACTTAATTAGCTGTGGGATTGTGGCTCAAGAATCTCTCTAAGTTTGCAAGATAGAGATGGGTCATGAACAGCACTGGTCTAGGGAGTTCTCATGATAACGAAATTAACATTTAAAATTGAAATAGTCTCAAAGATCTTTTCTAGCTCCAAATCTAGGAAACTATGATTCACATTTTATAGAGTGGACTGAGGCTCAGTGTAGTTAAAAAAGCTATCTGAATTTTGGAGATGACATTAGAATATGAGTCTCTGTAAATTCCAAGATTGGTGCTCTGTCTGCTGCCCCATGCTGCCTTTCTCAGGAGAACATCATGCTTAGTAGCAATAGATAACCTGCACTTGTTCACTGGATTTTATTTGGAAGAAATAATGTTAACTATGTGGAGCCCAGTAAGATGTTGCAGATATCTATACAGTCCTTCCCCAAATCACCAGCTCATATTATCAGCACCAAAGGGGACAGAATACTTTCATCATTCTTTTTCAAAATGTAATGATGTGTGAAATGATAAATAAAATGCATTGAAATTCAAATTTTAGCTATTTAAAATTTTTCCTATATTCTAATGAGAAAACTGGAAGTCAACTCTATACTTGTTCAGAAATTGTTTTCAATCTTTTGTACTTCTGATGATCATAGATGGCTTCCCTGAAATCATCCACAATGGTCCAGATGAAATTCCAGAGAATTTATGCAATCAAAGCATGAAGATTCCACCTAGTTACTTAAGCAGTTAAAATTCATGGCTTATTAAGTTACATTTGTTTGGATGTTTTAGGTTGATTCACTTTAGTTTTCAATAAGTAACTCAACTTCCCAGAATGTTAGACTTGGCAGGGAACTTAGAGGGCACCTAGCTTGACTCTCAGAGAAGAGACTGACGATTAGAGAGGAAGAGTGGCTTGCTCCAAATTATGAATCACAGATTTCCAAATGGAAAGGGGCTTTAGAGGTCAGCTGGCCCAATCCTTTTACTTTACAGATGAGGAGACTGAGTTTCAGAAAGGGCAAAGGATTTATCCAGAGCCATATATCATAGCCATAGAATTGGAAAAGAACATGGAGGTCACCTACTCCAATCTCCTTAATGTACAGTAGGGAAAATTGAGATTCAGAGAGGAGAAAAGACACCATCATAGATTTTAGGATCAGAACTGGAACAGAGGTCATCTAGATAAATCCTTTCATTTTCCAGATGAGGATATTGAGGAAGAAATCACTTGCCCATAATTTAAATTTGAACCAAGGTCCTTCATGCCCAATGGTTTTTTTCATTGTTCATATCTCCTTATTTATCAAATTCTTTATGACTACACAATTGCTGTTTTTGCCTCATCATATTTATTTATTTTTCTATTAAAATTAGGCCAGTGGCTTTATTTAGCATGAGTCTCCTGAAATGATGGCACCTTGTAAACAAACTGAGACCTAACATGAGTCATTTTTATACAGAACCATCAACTCTTTTCTTCATAATTTTTTCATAGTGCCTTTTCATTCTGCCATCAGAGAACATAAATTTACAAATAAAAATTCATACACCTACCAGTCATACGCACTAGAGTCATGCACAATTAAAAATGGAAGGCTTACTTTCTCCTGTGAATTATAAGCAGTTCTGTTTTAAATACACACATATGCCTCCTTAGGTAAGGGCTCTGAGATGGAGGTTTTGAATCTCATTTAAAATCAATGAAGACAGACTCATAAATGGCCAACTTCGTCTGGTTTCAGCAGCTGGATCTATATTGCTTTTAATATAATTTTGATTTTAAAGTGCTTAGGGGGTAGTTTAGGTGCAAGAAGATTTTCTAGACCTTCAGAGGACTAGAACTAGAGAAGCCTGATTGATCAGGGTGACCTTGTGGGATGAATCATGTCTCTACAGTCACGCACCTGAGTTCTAATCTTCTACTTAAAGCCTCTGCAACATTGGGCAAATACTGCTTCAGTTTATTTAATGATAAAGTGAAGAGTTTGGATTATAAGTCCTTTAACATCCTTTTGAACTCTAAATCAATGAGGCTATGTCCTCTAAGATCCCTCCTGGCTAGTCTAACTTTCTCATTTTATTTACTTGAGGAAAGAGTGGGAAATGAACTTGAACCCATTAATTCCCACAGTTCAATTCAGGAATACAGCCCCTTATTTCAGAGCCCCACACTCCTGTTACCACCAACACTTAATCATGTCATTTTAAAAAATAATCTGATTCATTTTATTACAACTTTTTTTTTAATCTTTGGATTTGGCTCAAAAAAATTAATCATAGCTAGCATTTCATTAGTGCTTTAAGGTTTGCAAAGGGCATTACAAATATTGTCACGTTTTTCCCCTTATAACAATGCTGAGAGGTAAATACAATTATTATCCTCATTTTATGAGTGAGGAAACTGAGGCAGGCAGATAATAAGTGACTTGCCCTGTATCAGGCAGCTAGTAAGTATCTAAGGCAGGATTCGATTACAGTTCTTCCTGACTCCATGCCCAATGTTCCTCATATTTCACCACCTAGCTGTACAAGTATTTTATTAAGCTCTTATTATGTGCCAGGTATTGGCCTAAGCACCAGGGATGCTAAGACAAGAATCCCCTTAAGTAGCTTACACTAAATCACTGTATCTTATTTTACTTCTGACCCTTATTGTAAGTCCTGTGCTGATCTTGTCACCTTTCTTCATCTCAGTTTCCTCATTTATAAAAGGGTTATATTCATGCTTATAGGGCCTACCTTATAGGGTTGGTTTGAGACTCAAATAATATATTATATATAAAGGGCTTTGCAAAATTCACAATGCTATATAAATGCCAGTTATCATTATTATTGCCAAGTGAACCACATTAGCATAACACCATATAGTTAGCAATATAATATGCAGTTTGTGAATTTGAAATGAAAGGCTATTAATGGGGGAAATATAACTTAGAACAGTAGAATCTCAAGTTATAGTCTGCATGCAAATGATCAGGGAAGGGATAATGGCAGTTTGGTGCCTTTGTGAACTTAGATCATGATGCTGAATGGCTCAAAGTCATGGAATATGGAGATCTTTAATAGTGAAATTTAAAGGTCATTGGGAAGAAATATCAAAGTACATAGACACATGAGCTAGAACCCATTACTGACCAAGACATGCTCAAGAGAGATGGTGTCAAGGATGTCATCAGAAATGTGTAGGACAAGAAAAGGAAATGGGCTAACCATGTGGGAAGAATAAAGGAAAACTGATGACCATCCCACGTGTTTCACTGCTATCTGGTCCATGACCACAGGCCTAGAATAGTGCTTGCTTTTTTTAAAGTGTATATGTCATGGACAAACCTTTGAGCAATCAATCTGGCAAAGGCTTTGGTCCCCTTTTTGAAATAATGTGCTGAAATTTATTAGAAAATTTGTAGGATTACAAAGAAAACCAACAGTATTAAAAACAGTTAATAAAATACTTTTTAAAAAAGAAGTTCATGAATCCCAGGTGAATACTCCCTATCCAGAGGAATATCTCAGTGAATTGAGTGGGGGCCCTGTGCTGGATTTCCAGGAGGACCTAGTAAAGGGTCAGAATGAATGAGAAGTCATAGAATGGCTACAACCTGCATCCCTGAAGGAACGACCCAAAACTGTGAGATACACATCTGTCAAACATCAAAGTAATGGGACAGGCAAAATCTGTCATTGACTTGATGTCCTGGACTTTGTTTTCTCAGGTTATGAGAGACCACATTCACAGATCAAATGCTTGAGTAAGGAGGAACCCTCTTGTTACTAAATCAGCATTTGTTTCAAGGATCAGTGATCTTTGCATTGTGGGTACTCCCTCTAATGACCTGTTGAATTCCCTGCCTTCATTGTCTATCTTGGTGTGTTTTTATGGTCATCAAAAAATACATCACCTCCTAGTGATGAGCATTGGTACATTAGTTATCCATTCCTCAGAGGACAATCTCAACGTATGATGCTGGGAATCATAATGAATGCTTTTTTGGCCTCTTTAGATCAGCTAGAGTTTCTTTTCCATTGCCCTAGACTTATGTACTCAGAGTCACCACTAGACCACTATGAAACCTCAAAGGAGAACTTCATGAAAACTAAAAGTCAAAGTTTGATCATGGTTTATGTTTTAAGATATCCAGATAGAAGTCCCAGTCTATGTTGACTGACTCCCACAAAAGTAGGATTTTCAATCTTTCCCACCTCCCCTCAAAGATGATCTTATAAAAAAGGTCTATAAATAAGGTCAGAGGATCATAGATTGAGAGCTGAAAGGAAAATCAGAGGACATTGAATCAAAATTCTTAACTTTAATAGTTGTGGAAACTGAGACTCAAAAAGGTTACATGACTTGCCCAGGCTACATGACTTGCTCATGTAGCTAGTATGAGAGATGGAATTGGCAAACAAGTCTTCCTGATTCCAAGTTGAGTACTTCATCAACTACACCATACTTCTCGACTGGTCTATTATCATTCATCAACTAATAACAAACATTTCACAATGCATCCAATTAGGGAAAGACAATGAAGAAGGAATTCCTGAAATGACAAGGCGGACATCTGATGGGTGAATAAATCAAGTTTTCTAAGAGAGCACTGTTTTGCATACAGATTCCACTTCATCATAATCCAACTTTGCTCCAGCTCTCTTGACGGTAGTCATCAATATCTGAGAAAGGTCACACAAGAAGAATGGATTTCACAGACTGTGGGATAAACTTCTTTTGGTATAATATATTTATAAAGCAGTGAAAAGAGAAGGTACCAAACTGCACACCAGTCACTACAAAAGAGTTAATGTCAGAAACTCTAAAGATAATCAAGTTAAGTTGGGATAAATATATTTCTAAACAAAAGCCTAGACCAGGCAACCACTTACCCTCTTATAACATCTTCCTTGCTTAGTGACTTTTCTGGCACTCACTCTTTGGTGAACAACATTAAGAGAAAATGATTAAATAATGGCTTCTGTAGAGCAGGTGAGTAGGTGAACCCATTAATTTTTAACAGCAGAAATCTATATTTTTTCCCTACACTGCCTAAATAACTAAAATGGAAGTGGGTAATTAGCACAGAAGGATTGGTGAAGGCCACCAGAAGTTTTCTAATTATCTCTGTCCTTTCCTGATAACTATTGGGTCATGAAAGTGTTCATCCAATCATTTGCCAGGTCCTACAGATTCTTCACAACACGGCTTCCATATATCCCTTTCTCTTCACTCTCATAGGCATTGTCCTCCCCAATTTAGGTCCTTTCCCCTTCTCAGATTACTGTAAGAGTCTCCTACCTGGGTCTCTCTGCCTTGAGGTTATTTCCCATGTATCCACCATATTGATATCTATAATTACATGAGTTTTGTTGTATCACCAATATTCAGGAGCTTCCTTCACTCCCTATCATCCCAAGAGTAAAACACAAGATCTTTTGTTTGGAATTTTTGAAACCCTTCACTGTCTGGATCTAATTTCTCTTTCCAGACAATACATTATGCCTGCCCCCACCCTAAAACCTCTTGATCCACTCAAACTTTCTTTCTCGCTGTTTCTCATACATAACATTTTGTCTCCAACCTCAAAAGCTTCTTGCAGACCTTCCGCTCTGCCTGGAATGTAATCTACTCACCTCAGTCCTTTGTTGCCCTGGTTCTTGTTGTCCTAAGTACTCTAAGAAGACCAAATTAATAGCATAACACCAGGGTCAAAGTACAGTGTGTCTAATTGTGGCTGATCAGACCAATACCAGCTCAGAAGGTACTACCACAGGTCAGGCACAAATAGTGCATTTGAACATTTGGGATGGCGATGGTTCTAAATTTGTTCATCTCACATTTCTCTAAAGCTTCTGCAGTTCTGCATTTCTCATAGATCACAACAGCTTTAACGTGGGCATACCATGTTGGTTGGTCCTGTGCCAGTGTCTCCTATGCCTCACAATCAATTCCAAAGTTTTTCAGAGAGAGAATTTAAGAGTGTCTTTGAATCACTTCTTCTGACCTCCACATGAGGGCTTACTTTGTGTGAATTCTCTGTAAAATATTCTTTTAGACAAATGTACATTTTGAACACTGCAGTCAGCCCATCAGAGTTGCACTCTCTGCAGTACAGTTTGAATGCTTGGCAGTTCAGCATGACAGAGCAGTTCCGTGTCAGGTACCTTATCTTTCCAGGTGACCTTCAGAATCTTCCTAAGACAGTTTAAATGGTAACAATTCATTTTTCCGGAATGTCACTGGGAGACTGTCCAGGTTTCATAGGTATACAACAGTGAGGTCAGCACAACAGCTCCGTAGATCTTCAGTTTGGTGGGTAGTTTAATACCCCTTCTCACCCATTCTTTTGGAGCTTTCCAATGCTGAGCTAGCTTTGGCCATGTGTGAATCAGCCTAATTATCTGTGTGCATTTTCCTGGAAAGCATGCTGCTAATATAAATGAAATTATCCACAGCATTCAAAATTTCTCCACTTTCGGTAGCCAATGATTCCATGTATGGATGGTGTGGTGCTAGCTGGTGAAGAACCTCTGTTTTCTTGGTGTTAATTGTCAGGACAAAGTGTCAGTACAAATGACAGAGAATCAATCCCTACTCTCTTGCATTTCAGAGGCTGAAATGGATGCACAAATATCTGTGAACAAAACATCATGCACCAATTCTCCTAATTTTCTCTTGGCATTTAGCCTTTTCAAGTTAAATAATTGACTGTAAGTCAGTAACTCATACCTTGATGCCATTTTCATCCTCATTGAAGCTACCTGACAATATTGCTGCAAACAGCATGCTAAAAATCATGTAAGTAAGCACATAGTCCTGCTTTACTCTACTTACTGGTGACTAGGAAAGTATGAGAGTGTTGTCCAGCATCCCTGCAAGCATGCCATCGTGAAACTGAAATATGATATTGATGAGCTTATCTAGGCAAAAAATTTTGCCATGCTCTTCCACAAGCCCTCCCCAATGACAGCATCAAAGGCCCTGGGTAGATCTACAAACTGTATGCAGAGACCTCTGTTCTGCTTCTGCAACTTCTCAGAGAATTGTTGGTCAGCAAACAACATGTTGACTTTTCCTTGGCTCTTTCTGAAGCCACACTGACCCTCAGGTGAGTGAACATCTTCTAGGATGCATCAGCTTATTAACAATCCGCCTATTAAGGAGGACTCTGCCAAGAATCTTGCTAGTCATGATTAAGAGAGAGCCTATCCTCCCCCACCATGGCAGTAATAGTAAAACCTATTTTGTTTATCTCAATAGAGTTGGACAATGAAGGCATTCTTGATTGCCTGGAGGATAGTCTCCTCTTGTCCTACAAACGGGAAGATTTCAGTCAGTTTCTGTATGATCAGTGAACCCCCTGCCTTCTAGATCTCTAAATGGAATCAGTACCAGGTGCTTTGCCATGTAAGATGAGAATAATAGCATGTAAACGTTTTCTTAAGTTGGAAGTCTGGTTAGAGAAGGACTGACTTCAACCTGAGGTATACAGTCAATAGCTTCATCGTTGGTTGATGATGGTCTCTTGAGAATGCTAGGGAAATGTTCAGCTCATGTCTCCATGATCACATTTTTATCACTCATCAGTGTGGCTCCTCAGCCCTGAGTAGTTGAGATGTTCCAAAGGTCTTTGGCTCATAAAAAGCCTTCAGGGCATCATAGAAGAACTTTGAATTGTTACTATCAGCATAAAATTGAATCTCATCTATTTCTTACTCATGCCAAGAGTTCTGCATCTCTCTAAACTTTACATGCACTTTACTTTCAATGGAGTTAAATTCTGCCTTCTTGGAGATAGAGTAAATGTCCTTTTGGTAAAGCCTGTGGAGTTCTTGTTTTTATTTACTAGTTTCTGAATTTTCCCATCATTTTTATTAAACTAGTACTGATATTTGTGAGTGTTCTGGCCCAGATGAACAAATGTAGTGCTGTAAATGAAATCTCTGAAAGCTGCCCATTCCATTTCTGCTCACAATGTTGCCATCAATGCCTTCAAAAGTAAACTCCAATTCTAGCTTCAACTAGAGGATTTTTCTGACTCCTGGCAGGGGATACGTTATACTTGTTTTGTGTAGACTCTGTCTGTGTGTGTGTGTGTGTGTGTGTTTATCCTCTCCTGATATAATGGTGAATTGATTTTAACAGTGAGTAAAGAAAACAGTATTCAGTTTTTCTGTAACAGATCTGTGATTTCCTTCATTCAACCAACCAACCAACCAACCAGCCAACCAACCAACGAGTGACAACTTGACAGGCACTAGGGATAGAAAGACAAAGGCAAAAATGACTTTACCCTTATGGAGTTTGGGGGGACAAGGAAGAAGGTATAAGGTAGAAGAAGAAGGAAAGTTAACTAGCAGACAGATGAATAGAAGCTATAGATGCAAAACCACATCATAATTTTGGTGATAAGGTCACTAGCAACTGTGGAATGGGTGATCAGGTCTTGCTCACACAGAAGGCAATACAAGAACTGAACCCTAGTCCAAGGATACTTCTCTCCATTTTATAAATGAGCAACCTGAAGTTTAGGGATCTATAGTCCCACAACTAGTGCAGGTATCAAATCTTCTGACTGCTTTCATTCACCAGAATGGCAAAGGTAGCGATAGGAAATCCCAAGTTCATTTTCATTCTGTGATAGCTGATGAGCAGTGTGATTTATATTCCTTGAAGGAAACATGGGGTTCCAACCAAGAAATCAGTCAATTGATAAGAATTTATTAAGTACCTTTTGTCAGTTAGGGACGATTCAAGGTGCTGAGCATACCAAGATGACATGAAACAGTGTGTTTCCTCAATGAGTTTACATTCTCTTCTTGAAGATAAGATGCCATATGCATAAATAAATTTTTAAAATTCAAGTTAAATTTTTGAGGTTGGTGGAAAGTTACTGGAAACTAGGGAAGCAGGTAATATTTCTCATAGAAGATGATGCTTGAACAAAGTTTTGTAGATAATGAAGGGATTTCTAAGATTTGGAGGTGAGCAGGTTATGCATTCCAGGAATGAAGTAGGTCAGCCTGTACAAAGGCTTAGATATGGGAGATGAATAGCCAAGTGCAAGGAAAGGACAGAAAGTCATTTTGGCTAAACTGTAGATTGCTGGAAGAGGTGGGAGGAGGATCATATAATAAAGTTGGAACATTGATTGAGACTAACTTGTAAAGGACTTTAAAAGTACATTTCCATCATGGAGATGAGAAATAAAACATTGAGTACAGAGAACAAAATACTGTGTATTTATGAATAAGTAGTTCAATTTGTGCAGGTCTTCTCATTTTACATCACTCTTGTCCATCCCACAAATATTCCCTAGAGCAGAGATATATGACCTCTTTGTACCATGGACCCCTTTGGAAATTTGGTAAAGCCTATGGACCCCTTTTTGGAATAATATTTTTATTTATTTAATTTATAATTTATGGAATAAAATGATCATTTTCATAACAGAATAATAAAAACATGATTGAATATGTAACTTCAAATATATTGAGTACAGTTTTTTATTTCTTTTTAAATATATTGTAAAGTTATCACCTAAATTTCTTTTTTTCCTTTTTCCCCCCTCCCTGCTCCAGAGATAGCTATTATTAGACACAAATATGCGTACATCCATATTTCTATATAGAGAAAGTCTGTGAATACATATATATATATATACATGTATATATGAATGTCTGCGTATTCTATGTACACTTCTATTTATCACTTCTTTCTCTCGTTGGAGATAACATCTTTTTCATATGTCCTTTATAGTTAATTTGGGTATTTATAATAGTCAAAATTACTTATTCACTTAAAACAATATTGTTCTTACTGTCTACAGTGTTCTCTTCATTCAGCTCATTTTGCTCTTATTATTTCATGAATGTCTTTCCATGTTTTTTCTAAGATCATTGAGCTCATCATTTCTTACAGAATAGTATATTCGAAAAGTCATATACCACAACTTGTTCAGCCATTTCCTAATTGATGATATGATTTTCACCATAAAAGAGCTCCTTATAAACATTTTAGAACATATAGTTTCTTTTCTTTTTCCCCTAATCACCTTTGGAAACTGACCTAGTTAGTGGAATTGCTTGGTGAAAGGTAGTTTAACAACTCTTAAGGCATAATTCCAGATTGCTCTCCAAAATGAATGGATCAGATCACAATGGAATACTATTTTAAAAATATGTAAAATGAACAAATCATCAAGCATTTCTAGGTATTTACTATGTAATTGGCACTGTGTTAGGAGTACAAAGACAATTATTAAAATACAATCACAAGAATTTAAAAACCATTTCATGAACACCAAATTAAGGACCTCTGCTCTAAATGTAAAACACAATGATAAACTCTAGAGATAAAAGCCAAAGTTGAAAAATAGCTTTAGCTTTCATAAACTATTGAAATATACCCGGTAGACCACCCTCCAATACTAACTGGGTTCATCAAGCAACATGAATTCCTTTGAAGAATCAGGAGGAGAGTGAAATTGGACATTTGTAAATTCCATTTGAAGCATTTCATGAATCGAAGGTAAATGTTGATGAGAGAACCCATCTAATATGCAAATGCCAGAATTACAACAGAGACCAAAGAAATGGAGAGTCTAGTTTCAGTTTCAAAACTGACTTCCCAGTCATACACTGTTTCTAAGTTGTAAATATCTTAAGACAATGTAGATTTAGAGCTAAAAGGGACTTTAGATGTTATTAACTCCAACTCTCTTATTTTATAGGTGAAGAATCCTGAGAGACAATCTTGACCAAGGTTAGCCAGGTAGTTAAAGGCTGTAGAAAGGTCAAGAAGGATGAGGAGGGAGAAAAGGCTATTAGATTTGGCAATTAGGATACCATTAGTGACTTTGGAGAGAGCAGTTTTTGCTGAACGATGAGGTCAGAAGTAACACTTCAAAGAGTTAAGAGAATCAGAAAAGAGGAATTAGAGATACTAATTATAAATAGCCTTCACAAAGAATGTAGTCATAGAAGAGATATAGGATAATAGCATGGATGGAGGGATCAAGTGAGGATTTTTTAAGAATGGCAGAAACATGGGCATCTTTGTAGGTAACAGGAAAGTAGCTAGTAGACAGAAAGTGAGTGTAATGTGTGTTAACATGAGTTTCTAAAGGGTTTCTTAATTGTTGGATTGTTTTATCTTTATAATTGCACTAATATTTTTCCAATATTGGCATTAAAATTAAATTAAGGCTATTGTAAAACATTTTTTAAAAATCACCCTAGTCATTACAAGGCAAATAAGAATGAATTTAGGTTATGAGAAAGCTTTCCAAGGTGTTTATTTCCTGTAACTAGAATATTTCTATTTGTAGGACCCAACTCTTAATTAAATTCAGTCCTAATCAGCAAAAAAGACTAATAGGCTTACTCACTTATTTTCCTACATCTGTCAAGGTCGCTGGCTTTTTTGTGCTTTATTAAGAAGCACAGTGGCAAATCAGAAGGTATGCAAGATAAAAAGTCAGTAGACCTTGGTTCAAATCTATCCTTATTTACTAATTATCCTTATGACCCTTGGTAAGCCTCTTAATTTCTCAAAACTTAAGTTTCATTGTCTGTAAAGTGGAATTGATAACATTTACCTTTCATAGTTCTTCAGACCACAGTCCTAACCCTTGGAACACACTAGAAAGAAACTGGATATATGGGAGTATGATTTAATCTATAGGACAACGATTTAGGTTCTTATAAGTTACCTTATGACATGTCATACTCTATTCTTAAATGTGAAAATAAATACCCAAGACAATTTCATGGTTCATTAGGTGGTGAATTAAGACAGTTAGCCATATCAAGAGAGAAAACAGGATGGGGACTGGAGAGCTGGCCTCAGAGTCAAGAAATCATGGCTTCAAGTCTTCCCTCTGATATATACTGTCTGTGTGACTCTGAGCACAGCTTATGGGGCTTTAGGCAACTCTCTAAGATTACAGTTTGCTGCAAGGATGTCAACTCCTAATCTAGGAGTTATTTATACTACTGAAATTACCCATCTAATTCTTATTTTAACCTTATTGTTAAAATATCAAATGCATAGCATAGGAGAAGGCTCATTGCTCATCATTGTAATTATTGGTAGCAGAAACAAACTTGTGATTTTATTGGCCTAGGAAAACTCTTGTGTACGAACTCCTGCCACTAATGTCAACTGTCAATTAAACTGCCATTTGTAGTCTCAGGTATCTCAAGGTACTGCAGGGATAAGTGACATGTATTATTACAGAGCTAACATGTGTCAGAGGAAGGACTTGAACTGACGTCTTCCCAAGCACAAGACTTGCCCTCCTCTCCATTAGGGTAGACTGCCATTTAGGTAGGTAGATCCCAGTGTCCTAATGGTTCTACTTCATTGAGTGGAAATTTCAGAATCTTTATTGGTATCTGTCACTAAGAAGATGAAGGTAAAAGCCATTATTCCTTAAGGGTCCTATATTTTCATTAGTTTTAATTTTCATAATCCCAAGATTGATTAAAAAATATATGGCCATTAACTGGATCAGTAGGTGACAGAAGAGATTTTATTCCATGCTGTGATTAATTTACTTGGGGAGAGGTGGGAAGTTATTCAGTCTTCTTAAGATAGCTTGTTTCATAATAAAAACAGAGAAATGTCTTTACGTCATGTTTGTATTAATGATCCTTTCCCTTTGGTCTCTGCTTTTCTTTCTAAATTATGGTAGAAAAGTAATTTTGTTCATATCTCTATCATTTTCTCTGTGATTATCACATTCTGTCTTTATTTCTCCATCTCCATCTCTTTCTCTTTCTAAATCTCTACCTGTACCTATTTATCTCTTACCTTTAACTCTCTGTATCTTTCTTTCTTTAATTTCTCTCTCTCTTCTTCTATCATTATTCTTCAGCTCTTCCATCTTTTATGTTCTACACCCTTTGCTTATGCATGTAGGCTAGAACTCTTTCTCCCAAAGTCCATCCATAAATTTGATTGTGTAAACACATTTTCTTTCATGCTTTTGAATTTATATATACATTCTAAGAGCATTAAAATATGACAGCTAATCTAATCAAAGCTTATCTTGTGAGAATTTATTAAGAACCACTTTGTGCCAGATATTGTACTAGGTGCTATCAATATAAAGACAAAATCAAAATAGTCTCTAAACTCAAAGAATGTCCATTACACTTGTTTATCAAATATGCAAATAGAGAAGCATAAGCTTTGGAATTTGAAGAAGGAAAAAAATCTACTTTGAGCAATCATCAAATACTCTTGTTGGAGATGATCCATAGGCTGTTTTTCTTTTTATTTGAGGAAGCTAGAGTTCTAAATAATGGCAGGGAAGAGGGAAAGCCCTGTAGGCTTATAAACTTAAATTTAGAGCTGAAACAGTCACTGGGCATCACCATATCCAACTTTACCTCCATTATTTTTTTTACAAGTGAAGAAATTTGAGTGTAGGCAGGTTAAGTGACTAGCATGGGAGGTAGCTTGTTCAGAGAGAGAAGAAGAATGCTAAGCTCGGAGAGCAATGAACAGATTGGTTTGGAAATAACAGATTTCAAGAAGGTGAATAAGCCATTGCAAACTGGAAACAGGCTAAAGTCAAATTGGGGATGGACTCTAGGTCAAAAACCAGGGAGTTCTAATATTCTAAAGGCAATAGAGAGTAACTCAAAGTTCTTGAAGCAGAGGCTATCATAGCCTGAAGTGATTTTTGGAAGGTTACTTGAGTGGAAAGGTGCTCGAGTACAGCAGTTCAATCACAGGGCTACTATGATAGTTTGGCTTAGAGATCATCTAGTACTGTGGTGGTGGTTCTGTGAATGGAACAAATGAAAGATTTCTTGCTCAGGTAGAAGAAATTGGATTTATTGGATTCATGGGGTGAGTTGAGTATGGAACCAAGGTTAAAGTTTTAGTGACCAGATGGACTGTGTTACCCTCAATGGAAATAGAGAAGTCTACAGGAGAGTTGAAGAACAGATTCTGCTTCAGAAACATTGAATTTAAACTTGCATTGGAAATATCCAGCAGACAATTGGTGATGGGGGATCAGAACCTAGTAGAGTAACTAGGGCTGGAAACATATAAATATGTGCATACATACATACACACATATATATGTGTGTATTCATACATGGATGTACACATGTATATACGTATTATGTACAGAGATATTGAACAACTAGAAGACTATGTCAGAGAAAGGGGGGGAGAGAGAGACAGAGAGAGACAGAGACAGGGAGAGGTGTAAAGAGGTAGCTGGGACAGTTATTCACATTTAGGGGATGAGAAAAGGAATGATATTCTTCAAAAAAGATAAAAAGATTGTGGACTGATCATAAAAGCATGTAGACAACCAAGAGAGTACAATGTAATGGAAATCCATGGGGCAGATAATATCTAAGAGGAGGGGAACTGTTGATCAAGTCAAACTCTGAGAAAAGTAAAGAAATAAGAAAATGAAAAGAAAGTCATTCACTTTAGTGATTCATTTTTTTAAGTTTTGGGGATGTGAAAATATTTTTAGAAAGTAGGAAAAGAGTCCACTGTTTGGAAGCAACTGAAGTTTAGACTATTTGGAGGGTTATTGAAGGGCCACATTCCAAGAGGAAATAGGCCATAACAGAGGGAGAGGATAGAATAATTGGCACAAATAAGAACCACAGAATGTTTCATTTTTGTTTTTGAATCCCCTCCTTTGTCTAGCACAGTGTTTGGCATGATTAGGTACTCATCACGTACGACTTGGTTGTTTCTTTGGAGTAGAAGGTCTCTCCTCTGAAGAGAACATCTCCCTCCCTCTCAGAAGAGGATCTTTACTCTTTCTCTCTACTAAGAGAGAGGGAATTGGTAATGTTTTGAGAGGCATTCAGCTTACTTCCAGACTAGGCTAAAGGGCCACATCCTACTAGGAGTTTTCTCTATACCTATTGAAATGTAATGTACTCTTCCTCTTCAAAATAACCTATTTCTGCTTCCTTATGGCACATTGCAACCCCATGGTGGAAGGCAAATTTTCTGATGGAGTGATGTATCTATCATATTTTTCTTTGTATTACCAGCCACCAGTGAGTTGTATGTGTATGTGTGTGTGTGTGTGTATATGCGTTTTGCTTAAAAAAGACTCATTGCATTAAATAGAATTTTATAGTAATGAGAAGGATCTAACTCCTGCCAACCGTGGTTTCCCCATCCCTGTTTTATTACCAGGAAAAATCAACAGTAAGGAAGTAATTACTTGATGAACCATCTGTTTCTCTGGAGAATGGTGAAGTGGGAACTCATTGAACTCAGGATAACAGGATCATATCTTTAGAGCTGAAAGAGGCTTCAGAAACAATCAAGCCCAAGAATTTAATTTCACAGAATAGGAAACTGGGACCCAGAGAGGGACTGCAATTAACTTGGGGTTATACAGCTAGTGGTCAAGACTATACTTGAACCCAGATCTTCCTAATTCTAATTTTAGTGCTCTCTAGTCACTGCATTTCTCTTTCTCTGTAGGATTTGAGTTCAAATCCAAGCTCTGCCACTTATTAGATGTGTGCCTTCTGGTATCTCCCTCTTGCTTTCTGGGCCTCAGTTTTCTTATCTGTAAAATAAGAGGGAAGGATGCATGACCTCTAAGTTCTCATGGACCCATTGAAGTAGAATATTATATCCCTATTTCTCAGGATTCTGATCTTATCTTGACAGAGAGTGTGTCCTCTCTAATCATATTCATTGACAAATCGAATGGCTATCAACTTTGAAAAGAGAATAATCAGGCATCTGATAAAGTACTGACAAACAAACATGATACCTCCTATCTCTTATATTCTCAGCTTAGTATGAAACAGGCAGTGTACCTTGAAACACATTAATCTGGCCTTTAAAGGTTTCCATTGATCTAATCAATGCCAAGGCCTAAGAGAATTGACAATCCCATTAAAGAGATATGAAAGAGTTTGTAACTGACTATTCCTCTTTGATATACCTTTAGTGAGAAGGTAAATTATGCTGCGTTTCAATGATAGATTTCAGTCAAACATGTATTGAGGCAGGAAATCTTTCTCGAAATGCTTCTTACCTCTTCTAATTGCTTGTCCCCTCTACTGTCAACAAGAACTAGATTTGATCAAGTGTTTTGTAGAAAGATTGAGCATAATTTCTGGAGAGAAGGCTCAATTATCCAGGTTTAACGGCAAGGGCAGATGCCCAAGTGATTGGGCTGCTTTTGTCACTAGCTTTTCTTGTGTCTGCTTTGTATAGAATACACATTTTTGTATCTCAGAGCAGTGCTGGCTGAGCTGGCAAGAATGCCTGACTCTATAGGACGTTTAATGAAACATCATCTCATAGGTTCATAGATCTAGAACTTGTAGAGACCTTAGAGATCATGGAGTCCAATCTTTTCGATTCACAGGTCAGAAAACTGTACCCAGAAAACTAAAGTGAGTTGCCTGAAATCATACTGGTAGTAAGAATGATAAGCATTTGAACCTAGATCTCATGCCACAAAAGCTGGTGCTCTTGCTATACTATTCTGCGTCTCAACTCATGGTGAATGAATACACCCTGCACCTAGGTAATATGGTTCAAATCCTGTCTTTGATTTTTACTAGACATGTAACCATAAGTAAATCACATAACTTTTTAATGCCTCAGTTTCCTAGTCTATAAAATGGATATATAACACTTGCACTATCCCCATCCTTTGCAGGGGTCATGCAAGGGAAGCATATTCAAAACCTTAAAGCTTCATGGAAACACAAATTAATGTTATCCGAGCTTCTGCCTTTGCAAATCTATAATTAATTCTGGGGGTAGAAAAAGAAAAAAGACTTCTTTCAATAGAATGTCCCCAAATGGCTTTGATGCCTGAGAGTTCAATCACTGAGCAGAGCCAAGAAAGGGGCATTGTTGCACAAGGTACTCCATCCTTAGGAGCTGCCATTCTCCCTATTCTCTCATGCCTCTCCTCCAGTAAGATGTATATGCACATCTCTCATCTCACCTTGTATGAACTAAGCTTAATTCTAGCTATGAGACAGAAACCCAGCAAGAATTTTTCTCATGTACAAGGCACATTAGCAAGGTTGAAGTTGTTCTTGGATCTCTTTTGCTTTTAACTGACTTTATAAAGTATGTGTACAGTGGAAAAAAAATTATCTCTATAGTCATATGACCCAGGTTCAAATCTCACTCTTGATACTACCTGTAATACCTTCAAAAAACTACTTAACTTCCCTGGGCCTCAGTTTCTTCTTAAAATGAACAGATTGGATGAGATAGCATCTAAAGTTTTTTTGAACTCCAGGTCTATGATCCTATGGATAGCAAGCTCAGTATGAATTAACAAGGTAACAAGATAGCCAAAAACATGTTAATGTAATAAAAAAATGACAGGTACACATAGATAACTTCCAAGAAGAAGATGACATTGCCATTATTATCTGTGTTAATTGACATCTGGAGTAATATTTTCTCTTTCAGGTAATTTGAAGATTGTCTGGAGAAGGGCAATGAAGATGGTGAAGAGTTTTGAGTTACTGCAATAGAATAATAACAATAAAAACAGCAATAACTACAATAAAATAATAACTAGCATTAATATGGTTTATTTGCATAGTTTCATATTTTCAAAGATCATTACAAATATTAATTGATTTAATCCACTCAACAATCCTGAGATGTAGGTGTTACTACGACATTAAGATCAAAGACATAAGGATATTTAGCCTGGAGATGATTAGACAGTATGGATATGATTGCTATCTTTAAAGAACTGTATTTAAAGGACTGTCAGTGGGCAAAAAAAGGATGATAGGTATTTAGACCAAGAAGGTAAAATTAGGATAAATGGATTAAAATCATATAAAGCGCAATTGGGGTTGGTGGAAGGAAAAAAATTTCCAAATGTCTAGCACTATTGGTAAATTAAATAGAATGTGTCAGTGGGTAGTTGACTTCATTCTCCTAGAGACTGGATGACTTGGTTGGGAATGTGGTAGTTGGGGGTTCCTTGGGTGCTACAGGTTGGACTAAGTAGATGCCTAGGACCTTTCCTACGTTATATTTGGTTACTTTTAAATGTTAAAACACTTATGTTAGTTCACCTGCTTTGATTCTACCCCTTGCTTGTTCTTTAATATTTAGATGACACTCAACTTGGCTTTGGTCTTGTCCTTTGTAATCATGTTAATTTCCTCTTCCTAGTTGGCCATCCCTTGACCTTTTACTTTCACCCGAATGATAACTTTTACTTAATTTTTTTCAATATTTTGTATAATATGTTGCACATAATAGACATTTATCCAATGTTAAATGAAATTGATTTAATTCAATCAGCAAATCAACAAACCACAACAATCAGTTTAATCAAATTTAATTTAATCAGCCAATCAATGAACAGAATTAGATGCTTTATATCTGTTTAGCACTATTCCAGGCACTGGGATAACTGCTCCTTCTTTCCAGGAGCTTATGTTCAATCTGGGTACGCACATATCATATAACTATGCACAAAATATATAAATATAGAGGGGCAGATGTTATATGTTGGATGGATCAGGAGTGACTTCATTTAGGCAATGATTGAGTTGAGTCTTGAGGAAAACTACAGGCTCTAAGAGGTAGGAATATATTCTATTATAGCTGGATGGGGGAGATGGGGTTTCTGGTATGATGAATAGGAAGACCACTATAGGTTTAACGATAGAGAATGTGAGGGGAAGGATATGTAATAAGTTTGAGAAGGTAGATTGGGGCTTCACTATAAAGAACTTGATTGACTTGAATATTTTATAGTTGATCATAGAACCAATAGGAAGTCAATGGACTTTATGGAGTAGGGGAGGATGGATTGGAAGGGGAGAAAAGAGATAAGAAGAGACTTTTGTAATAGTCCAGGTAAAGAAATGATGAAGGAAGGATTAGCATAGTGTGGCAGTCAGATGAGCAGGAAAAGGGGGCGGGGGAGGCATAATGCTACAGATTTAGAAAAGACAAGACTTGTTGACTGACTGCATATGTGGATGAATAAGAGTACGAAGCTAAGATAAATTCAGAATTTTAGTCTGGGTGACAGGGAAGGGGGTGATGACCATGATAGATAAAAAGGGCAAAGATAAAAATAGTCAGGTTTTCATTTGAGTATGAGATTCTTATGAAAAAATTCATTTCAAAATGTCCAATAGACATTTGGGATCTGTGCATCATATGAATTGAGATGTTAATTAAACCAGTAAAGCATAATGAAGGCATAAAGTGAGACAGCAATATGATAGAGGACAGAACATAGAAAAGAGATAACATTTCCCGGTTGGTGTGGGATTGGTTGGAAATACAATCTCTACTGATTCTTCAAATGCATTCCACTAACGTTGATAGTTATTATCCATGTTGCAGATTCAGACAAATTGCAAAGGAGAGCAACCAGCATCAAGTGAAAGCAATTAATGATTTCAAACGGAAATAAGAGTTCATTTAAAAAGCTAAGAGTATGATGAATGAAATTTATGGAGAATTTCATTTATTCTCTTTGCATCTTGCCAGAATTATAGAACTCCTACGTCAAGTCTACAAAACAGAATTAAGTGATGACTTGAGTAATGAAGTGGATAATTGAGACAAAATTGAGTTTTGTTTCCCTGAATTATCAGGCTAATCAATTTGTAGAGTTGCCTCAGTTTTGAAAGTATTCAGAAATTATTAAGAGTATCTAGTGTCATTATTCCTGGCAATGGATAATTTGGGGATATGAAGGGGGATATGTTTCTTGAAACAATATAGGACAAACTCATGGCCATCTCTATTGTGCAATATATTAAACCTCCTACAGGATAATGCATGCCTAGCCTAAAAGATAATAATCCCTTGGATTGTTAAACATTCAATCATCTGAGAGATGTGCAGACACTGCATGGCTTTAGTTCGCAACAGAGTTCAAGCATATTTTGAAGTATGCATCCTACCAATGAGCCCAGGAAAAGAAAAGAAAAATAATTTATACAGTCTACAAATAAACTACCCTTTCCTCATTTTTCATTTCCAATAATTTATAATGCATAGATATTATTCTATGCTCTAGATTCTATTCTCTTCCAGATTTCTATTCCAGAAATTCCCAGTTATGAGAATCAGTTACTTTTCATTTGATTTTGGCAAAAGTTTTTTTTTTTAAATTTTTCCAAACCCTTCTACATCTTGAGTAAAGCAAAGAATTAAAAGCTATCTCTCTTAAAAATATTTTTGGATGCAATGCTGGAAGATTCTCTGTCTGAGGAGAATGTCATTGAGTTCATATAGAGGGGAAGTTTTATTGAGTTTGTTGGGAAGAAAGGGTATACTGTGGTGGAAAATAGAAATTGGCTTAAATTTCATTGGTTA
Organism: Bettongia penicillata ogilbyi; assembly: GCA_023548195.1. Lineage (NCBI taxonomy): Eukaryota > Metazoa > Chordata > Mammalia > Diprotodontia > Potoroidae > Bettongia > Bettongia penicillata. Next base: position 913,619 of record JAJHZJ010000344.1, read on the forward strand.
AATGGCAAGAATTCCAATGTGCCACAAGTCAGTTCATCATTTTTTGAAAATGGCTTTTTTTTCTGTGTACTCTACATAAAGGCAGGTTAAGATTACATTGAGAAAAGAACTCCTCTTTTTCAATGTATTAGAAAGAAAAATACACGCCAAAATAGATGTCAGAATCACAGAAACACAGAGATGGAAGAAACATTGTAGGCCAAATGATCTGATATCTATTTGCAGAATCATTCCCATATAATAAATTCCCAAGAGGTCATTCAGCCTTTACATAAGACCTTCAATAAGAGAGAGCCTTCTGGGGCAATCAATCTTACTTTTATAAAACTATAATTTTCATGACATCAAGGGTAGATTTGACTTTTTGAAACTTGTGAAGGTTTTTTGGGTTTGGTCCTCTAATAGAATGTAATTGAACATGGCCTCAGATGAAGTGCACCTCTGCTTGTAATATTGTAGAGGATAGTAATCAATACCCAGAGGAGGACAATTCCGTTCCCATTACACTACATTGACATGGTGGACTCTAGATATTGCCTATAAGTTGAGCTTTTTCTTAACTCACCCTACACACTCCTCTCCAGCTAGATCTGAGGTTAGTATGTAGAATATTTTGGATTCCCAGTTTTCCCCCAAATGTCCCAGAGCGCCAACTTGCCAGCTATTTGGGACCTGAGTCCATATTCAAATGAACTAGAGACTCAGAAAATATGTCATGTTCAATATACAAATTCACATTCAATATATAAATACACAAATACGTATTCAGTATACAAATGTAGATAAATGTGTTCATTTTGGCCCTTTATTGTATCTACAAACAAAGGATTTCAATTGCACATCATTTATGAAGTATATGTAGGAGACACAATATTTACAAATCACCTAGCCACTGGCAACATGAATAAGTGAATGAAGAAATACATATCAAGTCCTTACTATGTGCCAAACATTACTGACACAAATAAAATGCCAAAGACAACTCCTGCCCTCAAAGTATTTATATTTCAATGAGGACATATCACACAAGGGGAAGTGGGGTTTATTATTTTGCTGTTCATGTCATAGATTACAAACAAGATGGCTGAAAGATGGCTTCAGGCTTTTCACTGCATTTTCTTCCATTTTAAGTGAGCATCAATTTTGAGGAAGTTGTTTCCCCCTTCCCTTCAGCTCAATAGTTTAATATCTTTGTCACTCCCACCTACTGGCCCTGGTTCTGACTCTTAGGGTCAAGTAGAATCAGTCTACACCCTCTTCCAGTTGACAACCCTCAAAACACTCTAAAAGAGCTGTCATAACCCTGTGAAGTCTTTTCTTTGTCAGGCTGAGCATTCCTTTTCCTCCAAGCACTCTGTCAATTAGAAATTATAACCTATCATTATAGGGCATGCAACTAAGCTCCTTCCCTTTCCTAGTTGTCCTTCTCTGGAAACTTTCCAGCTTAGCAAAGAACTTCCTAAGATGTGCTGCCTGTAATTAACCTTGGAATTCCTTTCCTTTAGTCTCTTTAATTTATAGATGACAAAAGTTCAGCCATTAAGTGTTTCCATCAAATCACATAACTATTTAGTCATGGTGCATAGTGCATAGACTGCTTAGCTGGGAGTCAGGAAAATATGAGTTTGAATTTGGTTTCTGACACTTACTAAGCTGTGTGACCTTGGCAAGTCACTTCTGTTTGCTTCAGTTTACCCATTTATAAAATGAGTATAATAGTTACATCCCAGGGTTATTATGAGGATCAAATGAGGAAATGTTTGTAAAGCACTTAGCATAGATCCTGGCACATAGTAAGTGTGATATACCACATATGTGTATGTGTGTATACACACATGCATGCATGCACACATATATACATATGTGTATATATGCATGAATGTGTATATGTATCCGTATACATACATTTATAAGTGTATATATGTATGTGTGCATACTTACATGTATGTACATATGTTGTTGGCGGTGGTGAAGATCCAGGACTGAAATGCAGGTATAATCTGCATTCTCCTCTTTTCCCCATCTGCTCACATATACAGTCAATAGAAGGAATCATTGAAGAATAATGTTTTGAATGTTGAACACTGACTCCATCCTCACTGCTTAATTAATTTCCTCTTCCTTTTCTAAGGTTTCTTAGGTTTGGGGTGTACTCCCTCCTGACCTCTGCCTCTTCAAGATCCCACCTTGATCTTTCTTCAGGTTTAGCTCAAACATTGCCTTCTTTAAGAAGCTCTTACCTGACTTCTACCCAACTGCTGGACCCTCTGCTTACCCTTTAATTTAGCATTTACTTTGTCGATATTTTACATATACACATTTATGTACTTGTTTTCTCCCATTGGTAATGAAATGCAAGCTGCCTGAGAGCACAGACTGCTCTGATATTGTCTTCGATATAGCCCAGCAGCCTTGCATAGAGCTTAGAACATAACAGGTGCCCAATAATGCTCTTTGACTTAACTTGGATCTGGTCTCAGACACTTCCTAGCTATATGACCCTTGGCAACTCATCTCACTCCCCTAAGATTGCTTTCTTACATGTCAGTGGGGATAATCTTATCACCTTCAGAGAGTTGTACCAAATGAGATTGTGAAAAGAAACTTTGTAAGCTCTCTAATTAGATCAGGTGTTATTATTATTATTAAACTAGCAATTTACCAATCTTAATGATTCATGATAAAAAAAGTGGGAAAAGTTCCAAAAAAAAAGGAATTCAAGGCAATGCCAGAATAAAAGCATCAGGCACTTTTGCAAGATTCTTAATGCCTGAGATTGGGGCCAAGAGATGTCAGTCCTCACCATCTTGATTCCCCAAAGATAGTAGAGAACAGGCGCAATTACCTTATTAGGACCTGGCAACTGCCTACATTTTCGCACTTAATTAAACTAATGAATAAACCATATGATATTTTTAGCACAAGCAGTGGCAATGATTTGGAGAAAATGAATTAAATAAATTAGAAAATGTGTTTCCTAAATTGATCTTCTTTGGACTCCTTCAGACTACATACCATCAATCAGTTGGGATCCTGGAGTGGCTACAACTTTCATCCTCTGCTTTGGAAAACCAATCATAGTACAGTTAGTGGCCTCCTCACTTTTCAGTGGGCTCATCATTTTCCTTTTAATTTCTATGAAGCTATGCAAAGCCATTGATTCCATCTACTTTTATGGAGATTCACACATATATCCACCTACATATATGTAGGTAATATATTACATACAGAAATGGATATGTAGGTGGGTTATAGATATGCTTATATTATCATTCTTTTAAGGAAAATCATGTATACGTGTGTGTTCACATATGTAAACATAAATGTTCCACATGTGCATACATATTGTATATGTAAAGTTTGTGCATGCATATATATGTGTGTGTCCCTGTACAAATATACATATATTTAGATATTTATAAGAATCTCTATTTCTATGTATTAACGTATATGTATGATATATTCATATATCAACATATGTACATATGTATCTGTTATATATCTTTCTGTCTATCTATCTGTCTATCTATCTACCTATCTATCTATCAGTACATAATTTTCTCAGGGAAAGAAGCATAACAGATGCCCTCAACCTAAGTTGGACATGTTGGCTTTGGGCTGGGTATGGTGGGAAGATATGGCCCCATGGAAAGAGCAATGATCCAAGGCAAGTGATTTGAGGATGCTGCTGGAGACATAGAGATGGTGGTGAAGATGAAATGTAAAGTCATCCCATTTAACACTACAAGTGCTATCAACCTCCCTCCCATTCCCCTAGTTCAGTACCTCTCTCCCTACTATTGTTAAAGCTTTGTAGCACATCTTTGAATTTATTTCTGATATATCAGTTAGCTCAATGAATGAACTGCATGACTAGCAATCTAAAAGAGCAGTTTCACTGTATTAAAGGAACATCTTGACTGAAATGTTTAGATATTATATGCATATACCCTAAAATGTATATGTACACACATGTGTATATACACTCGTACATATAAATACACACATATATCCACATATGTGGTATGGATTGTCCAACAACGTGATCTCTTTAAGCAATCAGTTGCTGTGATCTGTCATTGTTTCTTAGCTTTGTTGTTCTGCTTTTTCTGAACAGATTGCCTTGAAGTCAAGCTCAAAAATTCAGCGTGAGCTGATTCAGTGTCTTCTTCCCCTTTATACTGAGAAAGCAGGTTTGAAGGATGGCAGCCTTACGCTCAAGTCCTTCTCATGACACATGCTGGCTGTGGTAGCCTGGGTAACCTCTCAGTGTGACAGGGAACGTCTCAAACTGCTAGGTACATAGCTGACCTACGTTGAGAGAGGGCGTTTCATCACCTATTACATTACAACTACATTAACAACAGTAAAAGAAACCCCAAACAAAACGTTCTGGAGTTTTCTATGCTTATTTAGTTTTCCTGCCTGCCTTTGCAAAAGCAATTCCCCATCTTGACACCACTTCTCTTCACCTCTGCCCTTTAGAATCCCTAGCTTTACTTGATGAATAGCTCAGGTTTCACCCTTTATACTTGACTTCTTGTAATGCCCCCTGTCAGTGCTTATGTCATCTTGAAATTATTTTGTGTTGTTTTAAAATTTCTGTGTCTTCTCTTATATGTTTACATATAAGATTTGCATGTCCATACATAGACTTTATATCTGGAAGGATCTTAGAGATCATAAAATAAGGAAACTGGGCATACGAAGTTAAGTGATTTGGTGAAAGTCACATAGTAAATGTCTGAACCTGAATTTGAACCTAGTTCTTCATGACTCTAAGTTCAGCATGTTCAACATGGTGTGCCCTATGAGCAAAGCAGAATTGTAGTAGATTCAAGGAAATATGAGATACACTAATTTAGAGACATCTCTACTCCAAATGTTCATATAGACAATTTGTGCCTGATCTGTGATAGAGCCTTCTAAACTGAAGTTGTTCTGATTGGCCACAGTCACAGTACCTTGGCCCCCAAAGTGATATCATTTTGGTATTCCTAGAGAAGAAAAGTCAACAATCAACCAAGCAGCCTTGGTTGACACATAGCAGAAATAATAAATGCCAGGTTGACTGATAATCCAATTTTGTAAAAACAGGGCTAAAAGAAAATAGATGTGTCTTATGAACATGCCTACACTTGTATTATCATAGTGCAGTAGAAAGAGCTTGCTGAACGCAAGATCAAATCCTAGCTCTACCATTTATTACCCATATAATCTCAGGCAAGTCACTTAATACATATGTGGGCTTCTCTTATCTCTTGTAGCTCTCGATCAATGATCCTATTTATCTGAAGTTTTATAAATCAAATTAATAATTGAAATTTTACCCATTGTACACATTGAATATCTTTCATTTCTTCAGTCATAAATTTAAGGAAAACAAAAAAATCATAAAATCAAAACAGTATAAGATGTTTCTTAGCTAGTTCCACTGTGAATTTTAATTTTAAATCTACATTAATATTCTTAAAATATCATAATGATATTGAATCCACATAGTATTTCTTACAAATATCTCAAAGTTGACTTGTGTGTTACATACATCATGATGATATTAATTATCCTTATCTGTTGAAAATAATGAGTGTTGGGAGAAGGGAGTCACTAGAAATAAACACTTTTGAGAAGGGACAAGGTAAATTGTAGGCAGGAAAAATAAGGGGGATAGGGTAGGTTAGAGGGCAATATAAGTAGTATTACACAACATGATTACTATAGAAGTCTTTTGCAAAACAACGCATGTTTAGTCTGTATTGAATTGCTTCCCTTCTTAGTGGGGCTGGGGAGGGAGGGGGGAGGAAGAGAAGTTGGAATTCAAAGTAGTAGAAACAAACGTTGAGAATTTTTACTTCATATAATCGGGAAATAAGAATTGCAGGGATAGGGGTATGGAAATTTATCTTGCCCTGTAAGAAAAGAGAGAAGATGGGGATAGGACAGGGGTGGGGTGTGATCGAGGGGAGGGTACATTGAGGGAAGGAGAAACCAGAATGCAAGGTATTAGGAAGTGGGGGGAGAGGGGTGATGGGGAGAAAAAATTGGTCATGCTACAAAGTGAGGTAAAAAGCAATTAGTATTAAACCATAGACTGAATTAATTACTGAGAAGAAATCAATGACATCTTTAGTTTGGAGAAAAGAATTTCAGTCTAACTTTCCAAGAGGAAGGTAACCTCTGATAAAATTTGGCATTGATGGAAAAGTCAAGGTTTTAATGGTAAATTAGATTTTATGATTGCCATTTAATCAGGAAATAGAACATGTATAGAAAGATATGTAAGCCACTTACGACTTGCCTAAAAGATGTTCCTTAGCCAAAGTGAAGCTGTAATCATATTTTGAACCTGGTTATAGGAACTTGCCATTTTTGGATGTTATGGAACTACTAAGTGACTGTTCTTCTGAGTCTAACTCCAGGTATGGGAAGCAAGAAAGGTGATCCGAGCCTCCATTACATGATGCCAGTAAGCTGGTGAGATGCTGGTATGAACTGCATAGGTGATCTCAAGGGAAGAGTGGGAGAGCAGCTGTTCAGCATGGGCTGAAGTGGGATTCTCTGGACTCAATTTCCCCACTGACACACCTGGTAGACTTTAAGCCTGACTGAATGCAAGTGGACAATCTACTCCTGCTTGGAATTGACATGAAGTTGGGAAGATATTGTATCCCTGCAATGTGTCTACTCTTGGTGGCAATTTCCTATAGTCAAAAGGTTTGTAAGTTTAATAGCAGATCTATTCAATTATAGATTATGGGTAGAGGAACATCCAAGGCTGTCTAAAATTAAGCTATTAGGCATAGGACTTTAGACCAACAACATTAAGTTAGGGTTCTTTTATTATTAGTAATACTGAGGAGACAATTAGGTCAAGAGATTGTGAAGTTAGCAACATAAATATTATCTGTGTCTCAGTTGACTTAGGTTTAAAAAAAATTTCTTTCGTGTTCCATATTGTAAATGCTTTAAAAAGATGTATCACCTGACCAAAAGTTTGAATTGCTTTATCTGTTATAAACTGTGTTAAAAATAAATAAAAAAAAGAAAGAAAAGAATGAGTGTTTTTCCATCATCGTTAAGTATATTTTAGTTATGAAAAATAAATGGAAAAAAATGTATTGGTTGAAAATTTGTTTGGTGGTTGGAAAACAGATAAAGTGAGTAACGGATTCATAGAAGGCAGTATGGCAAAGAAGGTTGAGTTGACCTGCAAAATTTCTTTGTTGTTCCTGTCAAATTCACCTTTTATTGGACAAAATAAATCACCAAACCAGTGAGAAAGAGGAAACTTGTAGGATGGAGGGAAAAAATGGACCTTAGAGATCACGTACAACTGGCTAATTTTTGCATACAATGAAACTGATATCCAGAGATGTAACATAACTTGGTCAAAATTACATGAAGAGCCAGAATTTGAACGTGGGCTTTCTGATTTTGATTGCATTGTTTTTTCCCCATTACATTACTATTCCATGCTCTTTTCTTGTGCACATTTTACTGATAAAATTGGGCATGGGGCAGAAACAGAGGGATTATTTTGCTGCAATAATGTCTATTGGGGGTATGATACATTTAAAACAACCCCGTATTAACTGGTTAATTGAAAGTAAAGCTATGATTCTCAACCTGTCTTTGTTTCAGTGTTAGCTATTATGGGCTTCATGTTCAGAAACAGAATAAATGCACTGGACCAATAGCACCGTTTACAAGTGGCTTGTGAATAGGATTTCAAATTAAAGATTAAATTTTACCTTAATACTCTAAAAAGCTAGCTAGTACTTAATCTGAAAAGCAGCTAGAAGAACCTCAACCATGCTTTACCTCCCTCATGCTTGGACTCATTCTCTGGATTTCTCATCATCATCTGCCAGTAGATACCCTTTCCTCCATATTTCTAGTTCTGCTCTAGGTGTTGTACTCATTCTTTAAAATGTAAGTTTCTTAAAGGTAGGGATTTGTGTGCTTGTATTTGTATTCTAAGCACTTAGCACAGCACCTAGCACATAGTAAACATGTTGTCTTCTTGTCCTCCTTCCTTCCTTCCTTCCTTCCTTCCTTCCTTCCTTCCTTCCTTCCTTCCTTCCTTCCTTCCTTCTTTCCTTCCTTCCTTCCTTCCTTCCTTCCTTCCTTCCTTCTTTTCTCCCTAGGAGTTCTATATCATAACAAATTGTGCTCTGCCATCTTTAATAAAATGTTTGTAAGTGTGTATGCACACATATACACATATCACAGTGGAATGATTAATTATCTATACTTGTCAATGATTTGAATCTGAGGATATAATCTGTTACAGAAAATAATCTTCAGAAGCTTATTTTTCCCTTATATTTTCATCAAGGATATCGTTGTTCAGTACACAGACCCTTCTCATGAAGATTTATAGATACAAGAAAGTAGGCATAATGATGGATGCCTGTTAATATAATCTTGATTGCTTTTTCTGCAATAATATTCTAATCTTTTTAATTTTAAAAATGTAATCTTCTTAAAATTGAATCCTCCATGTTTTAAAAATTCTTCCACCTTCAACACAGAATCCCTTCCTCTTCATACTTCTAAAGAACTGGTTATATTCCATGATAAAATGTAAGCTTCTTGAAGGTATGAGCTATCTCGTTTTTTACATTGTATCCCCAGTGTTTAGCACAGATTTTGGCATACAGTGTATATATAATAAATTCCTACTGACTAATTTAATATAAGTAGTTGACTTTGTTCAACCACTCTCCCTGACTTCATTTTCTTGCATTATATCCATTTCCTCATCCAGCACACAGATTTTTGAAGTGAATGGCATAGAGGTTCCATTCTGATGGACATAGATGGAGAATCTTTTTCACTTTACTTCTCACTGATGTCTTCCAAGTTCATTTATAAAAGTTCTTCCAATGATAAAAATTATTCATCTCATATATCAAACTTTCCTTCCATCTCTTTTCTTTCTCCTATTTTTAATTGTTTTGTTAGTCAAAACTCCCCCAGTTCTTCCACCATTCTCCTTTGTGAGGTCTTACATGAAATTACATATTAAATTAACATTACCCTTGACTGTCATATCTTTCCTCTTAGCAAAGAGATTAAGTGTTTGTTGTCTGAGGAAATGTCAGCCTTTGTCTGATCTCTTCATTATGGTAACTTTTACACCAGTTAAATTTCTCTAAAAAAGATCAGGAAAGCCCATGCTAATGGGTCAGATTCTAACTCATGCCTTTATTTTGAACCATTTCTTATATGTCAAACTTAACTATTTATTTAAGTCCTAATGAACATAGAGTTTTCTCTTACTCTTTTGTTCAAATTGTTGAAACCTTGAATTGCTAATTATTATTAGAGTAGACTATTTTATGTCTTCTTCTAATTTGGCAATCTGGTGAAACCTAGATATCCCCTCTCAGAATCATGTTCTTAAATGCATAAAATTTAAAAAAAATAGTGTTTAAAGATGAAATCAAATATTGAAATCGTTGCCAAAATATGTTTAAAAAGAAAAAAAGAAACAAATTCACAGACCCACTCATTTACATCTATGTATAGAACCCAGGTTAAGAACCACTGCTGTATTTTCATTCTGGTTCAGATTCTGACTGCCCATCTCACCATCACAAATCTATCTCTCTGTCTCCTAGCTTCTCTTTTTTTTTATAAAGTGGGAAAGGATATGATATTGTCCTCAAATACTGAAAGGACCAGACTTGTTCTTAGTCACAGTGTACAGGTTGAAGTTAAATGGGTAGATATTGTAAAGAAAGGAATTTATGATACATTTATAGAAAATGTTCCTTCCTATTAATTGAAGCTGTTTGAAAGTGGAATTGGCTATCTCAAGGATGATGGGCATCCCATTGTTGGAAATTCTTGTCAGATGTAATAAGGGATTTTTGTACAGATATGGCTTTTGCTAGATGACCTCTTGGGTCTTTTCCAGCTTTGAGATTTTGTGATTCTTTTCCCTCTCTTCAGTTTTTTAAAGGTCTTTCTCAATGGTTGTAACTTTTCAATATAAAAATAAAGAATCCTATCTTATGGAGATTTTGATCTATTTGTTCCCCCGACCAACATAGTTTTTAAAGGACCATTCTACTCCAAGGATATTAACAATAGAGCTGAGAATCAGATGAGTTATCTTAAAATTACTGCCCCCCCAAAAAAAGAACATGAATTTGAATGTTCAGTCTCACATCCTCTCACCCTGCCCAGACACAACAGGCATGTAAACATATTTCATCTGTCTCTCATGGTCAATGAGAAGTTTCATACAATATATTTTTTGGTACCTACTTTTAATGAAAATTAATGTTACTTGAACATATCATAAACTAATTTCTTGTTCCTATTTTATGGATGTGGAAATTGAAACAATGAGAACTTCCTGATGATTAAGGTTCCATAGTAAGTACTCAGATAAGAAACAGGCCCAGAAACATTTGAGAACTAGGGTATGGCTGAGTGAATACATTGTTGGTGATATTCTAACATTGAAGCCCTTGGCCACCTGACATAGTTCACTATGTATTTGTTGTCTTAGTCTGTAACCTCATACCTTCACTCTGAGTACAGAAGAAAACATCAATGCTTCTTCAGACACTCCACCGATGTATAACTTTTTCTGAAAGACCGGAGCATGATCATTCTCATCCTGAACTTCAATGTACACTTTGGCTGAGTTGCCTGGGAGGGAAAAAGGAATAGGTTTCTGTTGTATACCCAAATGAACAACCTTGAAAATTCTTATAGGCTCCAAAAGGGGGTCCCATTTGCATAGAGGAAAGCATGGTTACTAAAGACATTTATTACTATTTTTTTAGATAAAGAAAACAGCTCAGTGATGGGGTTATTTATCTTAGATAATACTTAATTATCCCAAAGTCTATAGATAGGCTATTCCCAATACTAACCACCATTTGGGCAAAACTGACTAGCAGTAAATGCATTTTATTCCAAGATACCACTGTATAAATTCTAGTGGCACTTTATCTGCCACTTTATCTTCCAAAATTTTCCATTTCCATAAACCTATTTAGTCTACAGATCTATCCCTTTTCAAGGTTATTGACTAAAATCTATGTCCAACTACATGAAGAATATTTATAGGCCTGCCTCTATGAATGACAATATCTTTGTCCATATCCATAGCTATATCAAATCTGTTATGTCTATACAGAGATGTTGTCTATAACTACATTCCTTATATTTTTGTCTATATTTCTCCATATTGAAATTGTCAGGTTTTCTGGAAGACCTCGGTTCATGTTCTGCCTCTGACATATCTTGGCCATATGGCCCTGGGCAAGTCACTTAGCCTCTTATTGCCTCAGGCAAATATACACACATCTGTGTATATATATAAATATATATATATGTGTGTGTGTATGTATATATATATGTATGTACAAATGTATTTATGTATTTACACACATACACACAGAACTCCTGATGAAGCAACTAATTCGAATCTTTAGTATCTCTGTAACTTATAGTCACAAAGAGTTGTTGGGGGGGGAGGGTCTTTAGAATCTAAATAACTTTTTTCAGGGTAAAACAGACATTTTACATAAGAGGCAGAACCTGACCCCAGATTTCTATGCCTTCTCAGGCTGGCTCTCTCTAACACACACTGTTGTCTCCCATATAGATGCTAGGATATGCTTAGGCTCAGTGTCCACATGAATTGTGTAGAGTCCACAGCCTGTCTGTATGTTTCTGTAATGGAATTTGAACCCAAGTCTTCTATTCCTCATGCTTCACCAACTCCCCAGAAGCATCACTTGGGGAATGGCTAAACTTATTGTAATACAGGAATGCTATAGGAAGAAAACATGACAGTTACCATCTAACGTGGTCAGTTACCTTGGTAGTTTCAATTTATGTCAATTTAATTTAACAAGTTATTATTAATTCCCTAGTGTGCTTTGATGAATAGTGTAGAAATATCTATCATGTGCTTTGATAAATAATGTATAAAGAACTGCTGGCCTGGGACACCTACTGGTTGTATGATTCTGAGAAAGCTCTTCAACTCTCAAGCTATTTTTAAGTTTCAGGCAACGATCTAAGACTTTAAATCCCAAAACAATTGTGGACTTACATTCATAATGGGGATTGTCTCATCTAGAATGTGTTCTATAAATGAAATCATATAGGAGGTTAGAAAAATGCTTTGTAAGGCCTCTGGAATACACAGACAAAACCAAAATCATTCCTACTGATAAAAATGGAATTGAACAGAGTTCTTCAGCTATTTACACATTTGGCAATTCTGTTGTTGATCAATACCTTCCAGATTTTGGAATAGGGATGAGATTGATCTGGAAGAGTTCACTCTTCCAATAGCAGTTCATGCCACTATAGAAATGTTCTCCAAACAGGTCATTTTAGGTAGGTATAATAGATATTAGCAGGAGTACTTTGATCCAGAGATGTCCTAAGGACTTAACAGAGAGAGATGGCTGTTTGTGAATTAATAGAGTCAACTCCTCTCATTCCATAATGATGTCATCTAAAGGCAGAAATCACAAGGGCAGGAGTGGTCACCCTTGGGATGTGGCTTTGGACCTTAGAAAGAAAATAAGTAAATGGAAGCATATGATCTCATTTGACCATCTTTTACCATTTGCTTCACAATACCTCATTTTTCTTTTACTTCATCCCTTCTTTTTAAATGATACCACAACAAATTTGGGGTCAGCTAGATGGCACAGTGTATAGCGTGCTGGGCTGAAGAGAGGAAGACTCATCTGCTTGAAGTCAAATCTGGCCTCAGACACTGACTAGTCATGGGAATCTGGCAAATCACTTAGCTCTATTTACCTCAGTTTCCTCATCTGTAAAATGATCTGGACAAGGAAATGGCAAACCACTTCAGTATCTCTGCCAAAAAAACCCTAAGTGAAATCACCAAGCATCAGACATGACTGAAAACGACTGAGCAACGGTAACAGCAACAAATTTCCTGACAACTGGTAGATTTAGTTGCGCCTTCTAGGCGACACAGGCAGTTTCCATTCTAATCACCCTCCAGAGTTTCTTTGTTTTTAATTAACATTTGTTTTTGCTCACAAAATGTTAGATCTCCAAGGTACCCTGGAGATTATCTAGTCCAATCCAGCACTTTGTACATAAAGGAACTAAGGCTTGGCTAGGGAAGAGATTTGCCTAAAGTCAGATCTTTGATGGTAGTGGCCAAGCTGGGCTTCAAATACAGGCCTTTTAGATATCAAATTCACCTTTTTTCCATTATGTACCACTAGACCTCAAAAACAGATACTGTCTTAACCAAGCAATGTATGGGAAATAGAGATAGCCACATCTTAGATATTCCATTTATCTATTCATATAAAAATGGAACTTTAGTTTTTATTTGAAAGCACACCTGTATCCCCATTGGATGCCACCAAAATAAATACATACATATATATATATATATATATATATATATTCCATTTTAATTGCTAACAGATTGTATCTTGAAATGTAGACATATTTATATATAACTGATTTTTCTAAAATTCTATAAGTAATTAAATATTTAAAAAAGAAATATTACCTCATAATAAGGCAGTATATTTCTTGAGAGAGATTAAAGCATACTTTTTAAAACACTGTCTATCATACAATCTGATTTCCCTATAATCTATCACTGCTTTATCCACAAGCAGCATGGTATACTACAGAGATTGATGCATTTCATTGGGATCTAATCCAGGCTCTTTTTAAAAATTTCCTGTTAGACCTTGGACAAATAGCATGAATTCTTTTCTCCATTTCCTCTTCTTTAAAATGAGATGATTTAATCAGGATTTTCTTTTTGTTGTAATTTTATCTTCTGTTGTCTTTTAAAATGATAGTGTTGAAAAAAGGCAGATAATGGATAAAGGAAAGATATTAATGTGGGCTATCATCATTTCTCAGGGAAGTTTAACCAATGAAAACAGTTGTCATAATGAGGCTAAAAGAACTTAGAAATCAACTGAGCCAGAAAACACTCAATTTCCTTCTAACATGACAGATATGGCAACTAAAATTGTCCCTATTTAAGCCTGTGTTAGAGAAAAAGTTTGCAGATGATGTTAAACAGTAATATCACTCAATAAGAGAGGAAAAGCTGGAAACTCAAAAAATGAGGATGAGGGATAATAAAGTTGTACCATATTATCCCAAGAAGACATAAACATTAAACTAGCTGAAGAAAACAGTTAAAGAAAGAAACTGATTTATCAACACTTCTATAACAAACTATTTTCATTATTGATTACAGTGGAGGTATATTATTTGGAATCTTATCTCTGTCTCTGATTTGCTTATATATGAAGAAGCAGAAATGACCCTAAATAAAGCAAAAATGGAATTAGTGTCTAAGCCAGAACAAATACACAGAATGAAATTCGTTTTGGGGGTGATGTAACCTAGAAAACAATGACAGTAGGACATTGCACTATGTGGAAAAAAGTGTTTGGAAAATACTAGTACAGAAAAAGAATGTCAAGAGACCATCAAGAACTACCATCTTATATGGTGGGTCAGCTACAAAATCTTTTTAAAGAGTAACCTATCCAATCAGTCCAGGACATCCATGAAGAAAATATAACAAAGGAGCAAGTAGATTTTCATTAAAAAAAAATTGAACATTAGGCCACATTGTGATATAATTGGTCAAAAGTTGTAGAAAAGACAAAATTCCATTTTCTTTACATTTCATTGATTATTTTTGTCTCAGCAGAACAAAAAAAAAGGAGGCTTAAGGTTTATTTCAAATAGTTATCTACCATGTAAGATCATACAAAGTTCTTTGGTAATGGCTACTAAAAATAGAGAAAGACAAGGAACTATTTGATGGTCATTCATGAAACATGATCCCCACTGGGTTTTGCATATCCAGAATGCCCATGGGAGATAGTTCCCATGGCTGATGAAGTCCTCTATGAGTTTGCATTTATAGACAATACTGTGTTTATTTCATTAAGCTCCAGAATACTATAATGCCTCTTCAACTCAATCCTCAACCGCTCAAAAGGACTCAGACTACAAAAGAATCAAGTAGAAGAAGAATATTCAAATTAGAATAAACTTTTTGCTTTGATAGTCTGTTCAGTTAGTCTATCAAAATGGACCTATATTTCCTCTATCTATCTATCTATCTGTCTGTCTGTCTATGTATCTATGTATCTATCTGTGTCTGCCAGTCTGTCTATCTATCTATCCTGTCTATCTCTATCTTTCTATCAATTTATCTTAGACAAAGGAAGAGAATAAACATTTATATAGCACCTATCATTGGTCCTCTTCAAAAATGGAGGGAGAAAATGAGTAACAACAGCAAGAATCAGGCACTGTGCTAAGTACTTTACAGATATCTTATTTGTTCCTCACAACATCCCTGCAAGGTAAATTTGGTTATTATCTTCATTTTACAGTTGGAGAAACCGAGGCAAACAGAAGTTCAGTCTTGTTCAGATTCACACAGCTGGTAAGTGTCCAAGGCTAGATTTGATCTAGTTCTTGTTGGCTCTAGGCCTGGTCTATCCATATTCCTACCTAGATGCCCCTAGTCAAACTTAACTATTGGCTATTGAACTATTCCTAGGATTGTAAGGGACAGTCAGAGAAACTGGTTGGATTGCATTCAGAGGACTGAATACTGTGCTCAAGGAACGAAAACTACTGTATGAAACAAAGTGACTTGTTTTTCTTTGTAAACACTAGTATTCTTTCATGTTCCTATTTAGCAGTGAATAATGGTACTCTAAGTTCATTTAAGAATAGAAACTGAATGATATAAAAGGTGACAAAGAGATATATACAGGAGTGAAAGCTGTGTAGTATATGGCCAATGATGATTTGTACAAGCAATGGCATAAAAGGGATTATTCAGGAGGGAGATAATTGGAAAAAGGAAGTGGATGAGTCACATGACAGAAAACCTCTGGTGTGTTAGAAGGATTCTCTACTGATATTTATCAGACTGAATATATTCAAAATTTTCACAGGACAAGTTGTGGCTGGATTATTCTGCGCAATGGAGAAAGTACCTCTATTGATTAAGCTCATGGATTCATCTGAGTGTTGAATCATCACAAACTATATTATTTTAAATAAATATAAATTATATCGATGCCAAATTTTGAGGTTGACAATGTGCTTTGTCCAAAGTGATAGGCAATGCAAATCTGATTATTCTCCTTTTACTAGTGAGGAAATGGAGGTTTAGTGACTCGTTCATGGTTATTTAGCTAATAAATGCCAGGACTAGGATCGGACTGTGGGCTCCAGACTCTCAAATAAGCATTTTTTTCCATTGTATTATATGATACCTCAAATATCTACATTAGAAGAAAAGGCAGCAGAACCCTGCTACTTCCTCAGTGCATATCTTTATTACATAAATTATTTTTTAATTCAGTGATGAGAAAATTTTTTTAAAAGTTACTGTGAAGGTTCTGAATGGCTAACTGAATCAAGGTAAAATAATGCACAGCATCAGTCAGAGGATCAGAGTTTAAAGCTTAAAGACATGTTGGAAACCATTGAGCCCAACCTCATCATTTAAAAAAAATAAAACAACTTTTATTTTCTCTGCATCTAAACTTGGCAAACATGAGTTTCTTCATAAATAAAGAATATAAAAGGATGATTTCACTTGAAAACAGAGATCTTTATTATGTATATCTCATCCTTTAAAAAGTAACACAATAATTCAACAAATAAGTTTCCAAATTGCCCTGTTTTTATCTGCTTTTTAATCTCATTGCATTTTCTTCTATGCATTTAACAAAATGCTGCAATGATCCTTCTCTTTTTTATCTTGGTATCCCTATTGTTAATATTCCCTTCCTCCCCCCCTTGCAGATTTCTCTCTAATTAAAAAAAAAGAAAATATCCTTTTTAACAAATAATCATAGTTATGCAAAAGAAATATCTGAACTGGCTATGTCCAAAAATATATACTTCAATCAGTGGCTTATATCTTCCCCTTCTCTGTCAGGTGGTACATTCTTCTCATCTATTCTTGGCAATCATACTTGATCATTAAAGTGACCAGAGTGTTTCCATCTTTCAAATTTATTTTTCTTTATGAACAAACTCTTGAGTGAAAGTCTTATATTGGTCCCTAAAATGGCACTAATAGGTGTTCTAGAGTCATCTTGAACTGGCTTAGGAGAGTCAACTATTCAGTTTTCAGTGTGAGCATGCACACCTCAAAAATGAGTGAATATTACAAATCAGGCTTGGTTTATCATTTTGTTGATTTTCTAGACTTAAGAAAGTGATGGAGAAAATGCTAACAACGCAGATTAAACTTAAAAGTGTGTAATGTGTATATGTTGTGTGTAAATATGTTTTTGGGGAAGAGGTTCAAATGTTAAACATGTCCTCGAACACCCCTTGTCCTATGTTCTAATCCCTTGGCTGACAGTCAAGCTAATTTTGAAAACTTTGCAACCTGGTTAGTAAAAATGTTAAGATCTATAGTGTGTGTATGAATACCTACAGGTTTTAAAGTTCTTTTGATATCTTTTGTTTTTATATCATCGTTGTTTCCCAACAACGATGTCCCTCTCTTGGAAGCTCAGCATAATTATTAAAAAGAGGGGAAAAAAACTGGGTTTAGCAAAACTGGTGTGTGTGTGTGTGTGTGTGTGTGTGTGTGTGTGTGTTTGTGAAAGAGAGAGAGAGAGAGAGAGAGAGAGAGAGACAGAGAGACAGAGAGACAGAGAGACAGAGACAGAGAGAGAGAGACAGAGAGAGAGAGAGAGACAGAGAGAGAGCACCTAATTTTCACTGTTCATAGGATGCATCATGCATCACTTCTCAAAGGATCTGGGTGAAACTTTGGACCCCAAATCAGGGAACCTGAGTTCAAATGATGACATTGTCATTATTTTCCTGTATAATTTCAAATAAATAGCTTAAGCCCTCTGCCTCTCAAGTGATCAACTGATCTCTAAGCTGATGTGCTTCCCTGAGCTGATCACTAAGTTTATGTCCAGTTTTGGCTCCAAAATTCTATTGCTCTCCTCTAGCCACTGATGACTGTCAACCTGAAAATGATTCAGGATTTAACTCTTCAGCCTGATGAAATTCTCTATCATTTAGTTTGTGCAATAGTTCATCAATCCAGTATTATCTAACTCCTAGTGTTTACCACTTCAAAGCCATTCTAGAAATCTGAGCTGTTCATCAAATACCCGTTAGCAAACTCCAAAATGGCTCATCAATTTAATGGTATCTAACAAGAGAAGTTACATCAATGCGGTGTCATCTAATATTAGAGCTGTACATTAATTCCCCGGCAGGTACCTCGAGTCTGGTTCACTCAAAGTCACCTATATCTATAGCTGTTTATCATTCCCATGTCATTGAACTTTGCAGTGGCCTAGTAAATCAATGTCATAAGAGTTGATAGGAATTTAACAAGATAGGGCTAAAAGAATCCAAATCACTCTTTAACTTAATTAAACTACATTTAGATACATCACTTACAATGGATAAAACAAACAAAAGAAAACAAAGAAAACCCATATTATCTTAGGTGCTGAATGTTTGTCATTAGAAACAATTGGATAGGTAATCATGAAACATCTTAGAAGTAAAGGTTGTGATAGTTCCTAATGCTGTCTGCAGAGTCAATTACTCAGAAGAGATTACAGTACTGGACTGCACTTAGAGATAAACATACAATGATGTTACTGTCTGTCTTCCACAAGAGCATTTATTTTCAATGAGTATACTTAATTCACAAAACAAGAGGATTTACTATTTTTGATAGAGGATTGAATGTTTTTTCCTTTCCTTTTCTATCTCTAGTCCCCACAGTCAGAAGTTGCCTGTCATGAACTAAGAAAGCCTTCAGTACACCCCTTGGGGCACATTTGTCTTGGGTGTTTGGCACCAGTTTTTTGTGGCTATTAAAATGTAAGTTTTATGAAGGTAGGGCTATGTCTCAAATCACCTCCTTAATGCCTACTTCTACATCTTGTATAGAGTAAAACACTCAGTTATATGGCAGAGTTTAAAAAGGATACTTGAGTCTGGAGTCAGAGCACCTGGGTCTGCAACTTATTTCCTTCCCTAGCCATGTGATCTGGGGCAAACCACAACCTTTCTATACATTAGATTCCTTTATTCTATAAAATAAAGGGCTGAACTAGATTGCTTCTAAAGTCAATCTCTTCTACGACTAAGTCTATGAACTCTATTATATGTTTGTTGAAGGAATTAAATAGATGACATAGAAGCTAAAGAGTTTTCAAATAATTCTTGCTAACATTGAGGAAATGTGCAGAAGTGGATGGTGTCTGCGAGGTCCATAGGGTCAGGGAAATTTTTATTATGCTCTAAAATTCATTTTCCTTAGATGCACAATGAAAGATTAGACCAGATGTCCTTTAAGTTCCCCTGCAGTTCTAAATCATTGATCTTATTCTATAACTGAAGATAGCAGAGTCACTCACCCCTTAGTGTCCTAACTACCTCCCTAGGGTTATGCGATAGAGGAGTTATTGGTCAGTCTGGATGAAAGCAATTCCCTATGCTGAGGTATATCATCTAAATCTCTTTACCTATATAAATAAACACTTGTTAGATACCTACTACATACTAGGTGCTGTGCTAAGCACTGATATATTCATATTCATAACAGTACTTATACCTAAATGCTCATGTATATACCAACATTACACACACAAGTGTTTACATTTACCTACAACTACTCCTTATATCTATGTGCACACCTCTATCAACATATTTATCTCTACTTCTATATTTATCTATATCCAAACCTAAGTTGATGCATATATCCATATAATACAAATATATGGAACTTATATATATATATATATATATGTGTGTGTGTGTGTGTATAACTTTTATGTCTATATTTATTTATATTTATACACCTATCGCTTTACCATTTGTCTATCCTGCTCTGCATTCATCGGCTGTTTATCTATCCACCTGTCTTTCTATCCATCTATCAATCTAGCTACCTAGCTAGCTAGCAATTACCACACTTCTTTATGTTTGATGCTTTGGCACTAACAATGGCCATTATAGCCAACCTGTGTGGGTTTTCTTTTTTTTTAACTCTCCCTGTTTACCATATGTACATTCTTTTCATGCCTACTATTCCATGTCTCGTAGGTGTTACTATTGGTGATCTCTTGCAGCCCACTTGTACTCGTCATATGTCACTCTCTGAGTTCCCTATGATTACCATTTGATATTGAAACTCCATACTTTCCATGTTGAAAATAGTGATGTTTAAAGGATGAACTTTTTGCATACTGAATAGCATGAGATCACTAACAATACTGGTTTCCCAAATTCTGTCTGGTTTACTTTCATTCTCCTATTCACTTCTGGTCTCAGCTCCCTATCCTTATGTGGTAGCTATTTAAGTTGAAGTTTTCTTATGAAACAGAAATCCACAATTGCTATGAATGGACAAATTATATTCCCTTTCACAAATCTTTCAACATGATAGTTCCTTGTTTACCTTTCATGGCTTCCTTTTTCCTATGAGGAAAAATGTGTGTATGTTGGCACAAACATCCTCCCATGATATCACCTCTATATCTCTACTTTTATTCTCAGCTATTCTTTCTCTTTCCTTTCTTCTACCTCAGAAGCATTCTGGCATCATGGTTAGAGAGGCAGGCACCTCTTTTCTTCCAAACTTCCATATTACTCTCAATGGCTTTTCCATCCTTGTGGTTACCTAGGCTTACAATCTTGGTGTCATCCTCCACTACTCGCTCCCCTCATTCAACATGTTTTCATGTCTTGTCATTTCTTCTTTAAAATCTCTCATATATTCAAGATCATTGTGAAATGGTTTGGGCAGATTAAAACCCTGATTGATGCTTTGGGAGCCCTGTCTAAGATGTTTTCATTCTGTAACTAGTTTGCTATTCTCATATCATGTCATCTACTCCCCAAAGCCCTTTACTATTCAAACTTATTTCACACTATAATTTAATTTAGAAATGTTTGTCACACATCATTGCACTAGGTACAACAGACTAATTTGGGGAAAAAAGCTGAAACCCATCCACAAAGCACTTGGTTCCAGAAGTGTGTTAAATAAATTCCATTTCCATTTGTTGATCACAATTTCAAGTAAAGCAACATCACAGACTACAAATGTTTTCTTAGTGAGACCCTGTTATTCCCCTATCTCCTAGAATAAATCTCTGTTTCATTAAAAATGCAGTTGTTTCTGTGTTGTATTTATGGCAGATGCCTAGGATGTAATAGGCAAAAGGTTTTGAAAAGCACTTGAGGTTATTAGTTTTTATAATCAGGTTTCCAATTATTAAGTGTAGAATGATGTTATGAGCACCATTGTTAAAAATATGGTCACATTCATCACTGTGCCTACCCTAGTGGGCTCTGATCACACTTGGGGGTTCTGGACCACTGTGTAAACTATGGGTGATTAGTTACACGCTTGCAACCCAAGACATAGGAGCATTATGGAAAGAAAGTGAATCATAAATGTGGCTTAGTTAGCCTTATTTTTTATTTATTATAGATGCTAGTGGAGAATGTGATACATTACAGGTTGGCACCATAAAAATGTAGAAAATAGTTGAACATTAATCCTAATGGTTTTCCCATTTGTTCCCAATGGCAAGGTCGGTTACTCAAGTAAAACTAGGTTGACATATTTGTATATTTGGGACCAGGAAGCCCTGGGTTCAAACCCCATCTCTGTGTGACCTTCAGGAAATTCTATAGGATGTAATGTCCTTGAACCCAGAGAGGGTCTTACTTTTGCCTTTGTATCCCAAGGACCTGGCACAATAGGGCACATAGAAAACACTTAATAGACTATTATTGATTGATTGACTCACTAAAGTAGGTCAGAAAAAAGGACAGTGTTACAAATAAAAACACAAGGCAGTCATACCCAGATGACCATAAAGCCTGGGGGTCTTCTCCTCCAAGATTATTATTATTTTTTGACTAGGTAAAAGAGGCCATTTTTTTTTGCCTTGCCTTGTTTCTTACTCAGCCTTAATCACTGAAAGGGTGTTGCCTCAGACAAACTGAGCTTAAAAAGGCCAAGGTCTCCCACTGCATCAGGGCCATCTCCAGTCATCCTGATCTATATCTTGCCACTGGACTCAGATTGCTCTGGAACGGTGGTGAGGCTGATGATTTGGCACAGACCTGTCTCACTTAAATCCAATTCACTTGCAAGTGAAGAAGTCACCTTCCTGATGTCATTGATCCTCTTCAAGAAGGACCTTGTCCTTTGAACAAACAATCCAGAAGTAGGTGGTCATGCATATTTCCTTCTTCTAAGTAGAGTTGTCTATGGGTATGCAGTGCTACTTTCATATAATGGCTGTCTTGGTCCTTTTATCAGTCATTCAATCAATATTAAGTACTTACTAAGTGTCAAGCACTTAGCTAAGCAATGGAGATACAAGGTAAAAAGCAGCAATGGTTCCTTTCCAAAGGGAGTTTACTTTCTAATGGAGGAGACAATACATATAAATCATAACTAATAAACAAAAAAATAAATGCAGAGTAGAAGAAAGGATGAAACTAGCAAGAGAGGACACCAGGAAAAGCCTCTTGGAAGAGCTTGTGCTGGAGATGAATTTAAGAAGAAGTCAGACACTGGGATGGAGTGCATTCAGGGCATGGGGACCAACCAGTCCAAAGGCATGGACGTAAGAGATTAAGATGAGACAAATGTTGCTGGAGAATAAATGGGGGGCAGTAGAATGTAAGAAAGTTGGTAAAGAAGAACAAGGTGGAGGCGGAGCCAAGATGGCGGAGTAGAAGGACGCACGTTTACGAGCTCCGAAACCAAAGCCCATAGAATTAATGTAAAAAGAGACTCCCATAACTTCTGGGTCAATACAAGGTGTGCAGAAACGGAGTGGAAGAGATTTCCGTGCCAGAGAGCCCTGAAGAGCCGTCCCCGGGGTCGTCGCACCCCGGAAAGCGGACCCTGCCCAACACTGCCCTGGCCGCGGCCCCAGAGAAGCTGACCCGAGCAGGCTTCAGGGACGAAAGCTCCGGCAGCCGGTAAAGTCCCTCCACCCACAGAAGCTACAGGTCAGTGAGAAAGAAGGCTGGGCTAGAGGAGGGGAGCCGAGCATCTCCGTGACTCGGGCCCCCTCGGGAGGAAGCGGCGGCGGCAGAGACAGGGGCAGGAAGCAGCGGAGGCAGAGGGGTGGGCGGTGGCTGAGGCGGCAGCGGCCTGGGACTCAGGAATCCCCCAGCAGCAGGCAGGATCTTCATTACGGAAGGTTTCTGCATAAAACCTGACGGAGCTGAGCCTGGGAGACGACCCTGCCCCCACCCCACTCAATTACTGAAGGCTTCTGCATAAAGCCCCTGAGGGAACTGAGCTTAGGAGGCGGGCCCCCCACCCCACCCCCACCCGCTCCATTCCTGAAAGTCTCTGCATAAAGACCCTGAGGGAACTGAGCCTGGGAGGCAGCCCTGACTCCACCCCAGCATCAGAACTAAAGCTTGCTGTGGAAAGCACATTTGAATCTCAGAGGCCAAGCACTAGCTGGGCGGATCCAAGAGGGGGTGGAAAGGAATCTCAGAAGTCAAGTAACTGGCTGGGAAAATGCCTAGAAAAGGGAAGAAAAATAAGGCTATAGAGAGTTTTTTCCAACAAATGCAAATGATCCCGACCTTCGGATCTGATGACGAGGACGTATTCTTGCCATGAGGGAAAGACGTGGAGGGTGGGGCTTCAGTACCCCAGACACCCCAAGGGGGTGGCGGGTGGGCTCAGGCCTTGGAAGAGCTCAAAAAGGATTTTGAAAAGCAAGTTAGACAGGTGGAGGAAAAACTGGGAAGAGAAATGAGAGAGATGCAAGAAAAGTATGAAAAACGGGTCAATACCTTGGTAAAGGAGACCCAAAAAAATACTGAGGAAATTAACACCTTGAAAAATAGGCTCACTCAATTGGCAAAAGAGGTTCAAAAAGCCAATGAGGAGAAGAATGCTTTCAAAAGCAGAATGAGCCAAATGGAAAAAGAGGCTCAAAAGCTCACTGAAGAGAATAGTTCTCTTAAAATTAGAATGGAACAGATGGAGTCTAATGACTTTACGAGAAACCAAGAAATCACCAAACAAAACCAAAAGAACGAAAAAAATGGAAGAGAATGTGAAATATCTCATGGGAAAAACAACTGACCTGAAAAATAGATCCAGGAGAGACAATTTAAAAATTATGGGACTACCTGAAAGTCATGATCAAAAAAAGAGCCTAGACATCATCTTCCATGAAATTATCAAGGAAAACTGCCCTGACATTCTAGAACCAGAGGGCAAAATAAGTATTGAAAGAATCCATCGATCACCACCTGAAAGAGATCCAAAAAGAGAAACTCCTAGGAACATTGTGGCCAAATTCCAGAACTCCCAGCTCAAGGAAAAAATCTTACAAGCAGCTAGAAAGAAATTCCAGTACTGTGGAAATACAATCAGGATAACCCAAGATCTAGCAGCTTCTACATTAAGGGATTGAAGGGTGTGGAATAGGATATTCCAGAAGGCAAAGGAACTAGGACTGAAACCAAGAATCACCTACCCAGCTAAACTGAGTATAATACTTCAAGGGAAAATATGGTCTTTCAATGAAACAGAGGACTTTCAATCATTCTTAATGAAAAGACCAGAGCTGAAAAGAAAATTTGACTTTCAAACACAAGAATGAGAAGAAGCATGAAAAAGGAAACAGCAAAGAGAAGTCTTAAGGGACTTACCATGAGTGAACTGTTTACATTCATACAGGGAAAGACAATATTTCTAACTCTTAAAACTTTTCAGTATCTGGGTAGTTGGTGGGACCACACATACACATGTACACGCATGCACACACATACACACATGCACACACATACAGAGATAGAGAGCACAGGTTGAACTGAATAGGATGGGACCATACCTTAAAAGAAATTAAGGTAAATGGTGAGAGAGAAATGTAGTGGGAGGAAAGAGGGGGAAATGGAAGGGGGCAACTATATGTCATTTAAGAGGCAGGTAGGAGTTTTTTTTTAGTGGAGGGAAAAAGAGGAGAGCTGAGAAAACAAAAAAACAAAAAAACAAAAAACAAGAAGTTTACCCTCATCACATATGACTAAACGAAGGAGTGAAATGCACACTCATTTTGGTATGAAAACCTATCTTATAGTATAGGAAAGTGGGGGAGAAGGAGATATTGCAAGGGGGGAGGATGATGGAAGGGAGGGCAAAGGGAGGAGGGAACAATTTGAAGTCAACACTTGGGGAGGGACAGGATCAAAAGACAGAAGAGAAACAAGGAGGGGCAGGTTAGGAGGGATGGTAATCCAGTCAGTCTTACACAACATGACTATCAGGGAGGTCATTTGCAAAACTACACAGATATGGCCTATATTGAATTGCCTGCCGTCCCAAAGGGAATGGGTGGGGAGGGAGGGATGGGGAGAATTTGGAACTCAAAGTTTTAGGAACAACTGTTTAGTATTGTTGTTGCAACTAGGAAAGAAGACATACAGTTAAGGAGGAATAGAAAATCATCTGGCCCTACAGGAGAAAAGAGAAGATAGAGACAAGAGAAGGGAGGGATGACAGAAGAGAGGGCAGATTGGAGATAGGGGAAAATTAGATTGCTTGGGGTATTGGGGTGGGGGGAGGGGATAAAAGGGGAGAAAATTTGGAACCCAAAAATTTGTGAAAATGAATGTAAAAAGTTAAATAAATAAATAAATTAAAAAAAAAAAAAAAGGAAAAGAACAAGGTGGCCAGGTTGTAAAAGCTGTATAAGTTGATTTTGCTTTTTTCCCCCTTTACATGGATGGGTCCAGTGTCTGGGAGTAATTGGGTAATGACTGAGGTTTATGCAATACCAATAAAAAATAAATAAAATACTCTGAAATGATCTTTTTTTTTGGCTCAAAGGTAGTTGGATCAGAAGACTCCCCTGAAAGAAATTCTAGTTAAGCTCTAGTCTTCTTCCCAGAACACATTGTGTTCTCATTCCCATGGTTACATATGTGTCAAAATAAGAGACTAAATAAATGAGACCTCATTGCAAAGCAGGAAAGGATGATTAGAAAATTAATGAATTAACCTCTGTTTCCATAGCAAACAAATTCAGCTAATTATTTTTTGGCTAATGGACTATGCCTTGACTCCAGAGCATTCATTGTCATTAATAAATTACATTGCATTTGGAATCCTGAAGTTTTAAATTTCATGTCAGGAATGAAGGAGCAATGAACATTTTCATATTATAAATGACGAAGACATTCTGCCTTATTACTTAAGCAAACCGAGTTTCATATTTTATACTTATGATCTATATGAAAGGATAAGTCCTGAGTCTTGCCAGTTGTTCTTTTCTTCCATGAATGGAGTTGTTCTCTCTTTTGCCTTGACACCAGCTTTTATTTTTGAGTAATAAGTGGAATTTGGAGTTTTTTGGATTTAAAAATATACATATATATGCAAAAGATTAATTTCATCCTAAAGATAAATGTATTTTCATCATTGATAAGGGATAAAAACTGTATTTAGCAAATGATCTCTATTTTAAGCATGTTTGTTCAAATCCCAGGCTTTCCATTTATTGCCTGGGTAACAGTTAACTTACCACTATAATTTTCTGGGTTTCATTTTTCTCATCTGTAAAATGAAGGATGTTGACCACATGTTCTTTGAGGTCACTTCTGACTTAATTGTATGTTTCTATGATCTATGAAACAATTATTTTATTCAAGGAAACTAGATGTCAAGGTAACAATTGTTGGGCATTTTACACACCTGTGATCTTTTAATGTCATTAGTATCAAATAATGTAGATAAATATACCATATGGTGAAGATTAGATCTCTCTGTGAGTCCTCCTTTCTCTCCTTTTCAATTATTCTCTTTCTATAAAAAATGAATTTTTTCCCCATTAGTATTGTTATCACTTTAAATCAGTCTTTTGATGTAATGGGTCTTGTATTAAATATGTTTATCTAGATGGTATTAACATTGTCTTCAGTATTAACTTCCCTTGATGCATCATTGGATCATAGAAGTGATGGTAGATTTCAGAAGGATAGAGCAACAGAGGCAATAGAAAGTTCTACATGATTTGATGCAGAGTGATGTTAGCAGAGCAAAGAAAACACTTTACTTGTTGACTACAACAATGCAAATGGAAAGAAAAAACACAAAAACGACAACAAAAAGGAAATATAACTAAATAATAAAGATCAGTTAGAAAGAAGAGATATGAGAAGACTGCCCTAACTGACCCCTATATGGGAGTGAGAGGTCTGCAGGTACTACACATTGTACATGTTTCCGAACTTTGTCAATGAATTGATCTTTTAAAAAGATACTATGTGTTATGTGGGGGTACTCTCTGGGAGGAGAAAAAGGAAGGATTCTGGAGATAACTTTTGATGTAAGAAACTGAAAACATTGATTAACAAAACAAACTTATTTTTAAAAGGACTTGAATGCAAGACTTCCTACACATTATCAAGTTGGGAAATCCTGAAGTTTAAACCCAGTATAGAGCATGTACCCATTGTTCTAGGATAAGTCTTGCCAAGTTCACGCCGGCTCATCAATGGGTCGGCTGCCAGATGGTTAACATTTAGCCATAGCGACCCTCTTTAATCACCTACTAAGTATGTAAATACTAATCACACAACCCTCATGTATAAAATATGTATACAGCAAGAGTGCCTACATAGGGTTGTTGAGATCAAATGAGATAATGCATGTAAAGTGATTTTCTAACATGAAAATATATATAAATATTAGCTATTATAATTATTACTATTGTTCCAATTTAAAGACTGAGCTAGCAGACTCACCTGAGTGAGGCCTGGCCTAGAGTACCCCTGTATAATATCTCAGAGACATGGAACCCATTCAGCCTCGAGAAGCCTGAAGATGTCCAGTGAAGAGGAAATCACTATCTTCAGAGATGCTTGCATATTGTTCCCCTTAGAACGTGAGCTCCTTGAAGAAATCCCTCTCACTTTAGACAGTTATAACCATAAGAAAGCATCTATTTGTATTGTGCTAAAAACCGCCACTTTGTAACATCCACCTTCTCCCATCACTAACCAATGTCAAGATGAACAATTCTAATCATTATTTAACTGCATGATTCTTCAAACAATTGAATATACTTGGTATGGTTCAGACACACCTTCTTTTCTCCAGGCAAAGCACTGACATCTCTTTAACTGGTCCCCCAATGTTATCATCTTTGGCCCCTTCAAACTTCTGATTATGGAACCATAGAATGTCAGAGACAGAAAGTTTTTCAGGAACAGATCTCTAAGTAACCACAAAATTCCATATCCATTTATATGATAAAGGACAGTGGGGCTTGGTACATTCCTGGATTACCTAAAATGGTGTTGGAGTCCATTGGTTCAGTAGCTGGTGTGGGAGAGACAAAACAACTGTTAGATGTATGATGATCTGAAGTGACCTGCAATGTGATTGGGAATAGCCTCTTCTGATGGACTTGCAAAGCCAGAAATGTCTCATTTTGAAAACTGACTGAGCACATCCTACCTCTTTCTTTGTGTTTAGGGGAAGGACTCATTCATTCACAGCAGGTGATACAGTGCAGTGAAGGGGGAGGGCAAAGGTCACTTCTTCCACCTTAGGCCATGTGGTCTTCAGAAATGAGAGGGAATATTAGTCTTGTAAATTTTTCCTCTTAACTTCTAGGTGGAGGAAATTGAGTTCACAATATGGTAACTTCAGCTATAGGGTTCTCAGAGGCCATGATTCCAGTTTGGATGCTGTACCTGCCCAGAAGGCAAAGCAAAGATTTTGGTGTTAGATTAGTAGACCTCAGCAATGATACTATATCGGAAATAAAGTAAACTGGATTCCTAAAAGCCTACCCAGAGACTAAATGGTTTAGGAGAGGATTATAGCCCTGAGATGTTGTGCCAAATATTTCTGTGTTTGTTCTTGATATGATTTGTTGTAAATATTTCTCTATCCAATACTAAACGATTAAATAGAACTGGAATCCTAGTTATTGGCCACTCAAAAATTGGGGAGCACAAGTAGCAGGAACTTGAGGTGATAGAAAAGAGAAAACTCTTGAAGTCCTCATAATATCTTTTATATATGTAAATGTAATAAGCCAAAGTCTCTAAGAGTGGCGCTATCATAATTCTTGTTACCCAAAGTATTGTATAGACTAAATTTGAATAGTTCTAAGAAGGAGGAACCCACTGACTTGCCAAGGAAGCCCTTTGCACAGTGGGATAGCTCAAATGTTAGCAAGTTCTATTCAACTTTTCCTTCCATTTATTACTATTGGTTCTGCCCATTGAATCTGAATTAAACAATTAAATCCTTATCCATATGACAATCCTAGATCTACTTAAAAACAGTTATCAAGTCATGCTTAACATTTCTCCAGGCTTAATATCTCTACTTTGCTCAATTGATTCTAAGCTCTCCGACTATTTAAAATCACATTAATAAAAATAGGACATTTATTATGTTTCATATTTAATAATCTCATTAATATTTAATATTCTTATTAGAGCCATCTTAATAGGTTTACACATTTGTACTGCACTACAAATTCCTAGATTTCCCTTGATAGTACATGTGCTTGGTCATCCTCATCAAATATCTCTTTATCTTAAGCAAAATTTGTGTATTTATTTAGTGGGGTTCAGTCTACTAAGTGCTCTATTAATTATTGCCAGCCAAGATCTTTAGTTGAAGAGATTCCTGGTAGTGAGCAGAGTTGAGGTGTTGCAGCCTTATTAAGTTTCTTGTGAAAAGGTAAAGACAGTCAGATATTTAAAATAAATGGTCTTGTTAACATCCCTTCTCCAGCATTTTACTTAACAGTTTTGCAGCAATGTCCATTAATTACAAAGCTTCTATTTTCTAAAATATCTTTACCAGATTTGGTGACAAGTATCATATGTGTCTCACAGATGGAGTATATTATGATTGTTTTAGAAAACGCTTTTTGTAGCATCTTAATATTTGCAGTGGTATAATTGTGAATTCATTTGATCATGATAGTTTTTATTTGGAAGTTCATTGAGTAGTCTGCTAATAGTTCTGAAATTGGTTTATTTTGGTTATGAATTTTCTGCAAATTTTGTTGTTATATAGTTTGTATTTTTAAACAAGTGCATATTTAAGTCACTAATTTCCTTTTGTTAATATATATATATGTCAATGTAACTATCTTATAGTTTTAAAAATATTATTTTGCATTCTTGAGATTTCTCCTTTTTCATTTTTGATGCTAGTCATTTCATGTTTCTTTCTCTTCTGTTGGAACATGTTTACCAATTATCAATTCCACTGATATTTTAAAAGCACTTTCATTATTTGTAATTGTAACTATTCTTTTATTATCTGCCACATTCCTATCCTTTTTTACTTGAATCCTACTCTTATTTCTGCTTGCTTTTGATATAGTCATTTGTTCATTTTCTAGTTTATTTAACTACAAATTGAACTCATTAATTTTCTCATTTGCTTTCTTGCTACCATAAATGTTTAGGAATAAACATTTGCCTCTGAGTATTGCTTGGGCTACTTACCATAAATATTCACATTCTACATTTATGCTTTAATCATTGTCATTATCATTTATTGTTTTTTAAATATTTTGTTCTTTAAATCAACCAGATCCTACAAGTTATGTTTATGGTTTACATGGGCCTATATATTTTGATAATATTTTCATTTTTGGTAATTGTTTCGACACAATATGGCACATAATTGTAGCAATTTAAATTTGTCTCTGAATTTATATCTTTGATCTAAACACAATGTTTTCACAAATGTGGCAGAACCAAAGCACATCCTCTCTTTTTCAAATCAATGCTCTCTGTATTCATATCAACTTTTACTTTTTCCAGCACTCTATTCAAATGTCTAACTTTTCTTTTCCTTGTTTTTCTGTTTGAGTGAATATATTCCATTCACAGTGTTGAAATTTTGTGCTGTTTTTATTTTCTATTTTTTTTTCAAATAAATTAATTTTTCCTTTATACACTTACTTGATGTGTTTAGGTAACACTCTCTCATTAATAGTATTTGTAATGGACAGCTCATATCTTCCTGGCCTGTGAATAAACTTGGAAAATCCAAATCCTGAATGAACTTCATTAACAGTTCATTTGATAGTCACATACTCCTATCTTGAGTTTTGCTTTTTTCTCGCTTTTTTTCCCTGTGAATTAGCCTCCATCATTCATTCTCTCCATCTATTCATTTAACAAGGATTTATTAAGCACCTACTTACTATGTACCAGGCACAGCTCCTGGCTTTATGACCAGAGAAAAGACTGATATGCACTGTTGCCAGCCCTTACTCTGTCCCTATTATCAACCTATTTTTTTTTCAGATAGTCAGGAAGAATTTGAGATTGAAAAAATGCTAAAGTATCATCAGTATGCAGACTAGTCATCTTTATACCTCTACCCTGTGGGAAGTAGTCCAGGCAATTGTGTCAATATTTTTCAGCCCAGCTCCAGAGGGGGAAGCATATCAGACCCTTGTGGTACCAGATATTGCTATTCATTTATAGGAGCTTATTGATAAGCTACCCCAGGTACTCAGCAATCAGAGCATCTGGGACCTGTGTGTGGAAGGGGAACATGACTATATGGGTTGTGGGCCAGGATCTGACAAAAACTGAACTCATGGTTGATGGGTCCAGTGGTTGACACCTATCCTTATATATTCCTGTAATCAGTATCTTCACTCTATATCTGTATCTTGTGTGGTCACTTCATATATTCATCCAAACTTAAACCCTGTTAAGTTTGCCCATATGGCTCATTCAGTAGATTTTGGCATGGACAAATTCCCTTGTAGATCTCTCTTAATGCTTTATAATTTTAATGTAATGTCATGATCTCATAGACCTTGGTTTCAAAGTCCAACAAAAGAGAACTTTTCCAACCCTGTCAATGGTTAGTGAAGCCTGAAAACCCTTGGCATTTATCTCTCTTTTTGGTCTTTATTTCCTTTGTGGTATATTGCATAGTTCCACCCAGCAGAACATAATCTCCCTGAGAGAAGGGGCTGCTTCCCCCTTCACACTTTTTTAGCATGGCCCTTAGCATGGTGCCTGGTGCATAAATAGTTACTGAAAAATTGCTTGTTGATGGACTAATAGATTGTTTATTTCAGCAAACATTTAGCTCTTGGAATGCATGCAATAACTTCCTAAGTCTCTTATCTATTTCTTCCATTCTATCCTATGCTCCTCTTCCAGATAAATCCTTATAAGGATCCATTCTGCTCATGTCTCTGTACTGATGAAAACCTTCCAATGAAAGGGAATATAGAATGAGTTCTTCCCATAAACTTGTCACTCAAGGCTATCTACAATTTGGACACAATCTATCACCCTAACCTTGTCTCATACCACTTTCCTTCTCATTATTTTTGCCATAGCCAGTTTTAGGGAATGTGGGTTGCCTTACATCAATGCCTTGGCTCAAACTGTTGGTCATGCCTAGGATAATGACCTCCAAATATCTCAGCCTTCTGAAATCCTCCCCATTTTCAAATCTTTGCTTTATGCCACCTTCTCCCTGAAACTTTCATTGATTAAATGAAATAAAAAGTCTCCTCCTTCTCCCTTAAACCTTTACCATTCCTTCATCCATCTCTTCTATACATTTATTTTTTTTAAAGTAATATCATCTTGGAAACATGCTTTAACTACCTTAGTAATCTACTCAGTCATGAAAGACTGGAACTCATTTCTTACCCATCTTTGAATCCTCTGCAGCGCTCTTACTGCACTAGAGACTAGGTAAATAAATGCTTATGGATGGTTGGATTCTGTGAAACCAATAGGAGCCACGATTTATTTCCATCTACTGGTTATTTCCTCCATTCACTCCAGAGGCCAGAAGTAAATTCCTTGCTTCTCTTTAGTGGGTGGATGCTTCCACACTTTGCTTTTAACACATGAAGAAGAATTCAGGCAGGCAACGCATGTGTCAGTGTGGGACATTGGACTGGATATTTTTTCAGGAACCAGGACTGGGCAACTAAATGGCATGGTGAGTAGGATAGTAGACTTGGAATCAAGAAGCTTCTTCATGAGTTTGGATCTGGCTTGAGACATTTACTAGCTTTATGACCCAGGACAAATCACTTAACCCTGTTTGCCTCAGTTTCTCACTGGTAAAATGAGCTGGAGAAGGGAATGGCAAACTATTCTAATCTTTGCCAAGAAAACCCCAAATGAAGAGTCAGACATGACGGAACAACCAGTATTTACATGAACACTTTATGTGTGCTTTTTGGGACAGTTAAGACTCAGAACCTGAATTCAAATCCAGTCTCAGGCACTTACTAGCTGTGTGACCCTGGACAAGTCTGTTTGCCTCTGTTTCTTCCTCTATAAAATGAGCTGAGAAGGAAATGATAAACCACTGTCATATCTTTGCCAAGAAAACCCCAAATAGGTCAATGAAGAGTCAGGCATGACTGAAACAAATGAACAACAAAAATCCATAGGAGACTGAGTTAACACCGAGTAAGCTGGAGTTTTGTCCCAGACTTTGATACAATGATAAAGGCAGGAGGAAGTTTCTTCTTTCCTCCACCACCTCCCCTGTTGCGTCCTCATGCCTTTCTTCTTTCCTTGTGACCATTACACTCCTCTCCAGAGATACAATTTACCACACGGTTGGACCATCTTCAATTTTATGACTGAATCATTTATTCCTGGCTATCACACACTAAACTAAGCCCTAGCCCTCCCCAGTCACTACACCCCTCTCCTATTCCTTTTGACTATGCTTTCCGAAAATTTATTATTGAGAACCTCTTTTTACATCTCTATCTCACATTCCTTCCCTTTTCTGAGGGCTACTGAAAATAGCTTGTCCTGGAAGACATCACATGTTTTGGTACTCTGTCCAAGGCTAGCTAATCTCATTCCCTGATCACAGGGTCAAAAGACCTGGGTTCAAATCCTATCTCTGTTCTCTATGACTTATACAAACTTGGGATCCTGGGTGGTAAAATGAATAGTATACTGGATCGCAAAGTCAAGAAGACATGAGTTCAAATCCTGTCCCAGGCATTTGTAATGTGACTCTGGCTAAGTGACTTCATCTCTTTTTGTCTTGGTTTATGAAATGGGTGTAATAATAGCTACCTCACAAGATTGTTGTAGGGATTTAAATAGATTAGCACATATAAAGAATTTTATAAATCTTAAGCTACCATGTAAATACTAACTATTATTATTATTAATAATTGTCATTTACCTTCTCTAGGCCTGTTTCCTAATTTATAACATGTAGAAGTTGGACTAGATGACCTGTAAGGTTCCTTCTCAATTTGAGCCCATAATTCTGCGATTACATAGAATATGTCTAACTGTCACCACGACATAATTATGTCTTATCTTTTAAAGGTCCCCCTATCATGTTCACATCCTTGTTGTTGGCATCTCTGGATCTCGAGGTCTCTCCCTCTCCTCACCAAGATACCTAGAACTTGAGTTCCAGATGTCTTTTCCACTCCAACTCTGATTCTCTATAGCTTCCCAGAGATCATTGCCTTTATTTCCAGACCTCAGAATCACAGTTATAGAACTAACTAAGATTTGAATAGCTTTTAAATCAAAGTCATAAAGTGGAGGAAAATAAACAAACAAAGCATTACAACACACCTAGGGAGGGGTACTCTAACTTCTGCTTAAAGACCTCTAGCTTGACCGTAGTAGTTGTCATTTAATTAACAATATTTATTAAGTGTCTACTATGTGCCAAGAATTATGTTATTTCTTAGATCTTAACCACTCTTCAATTAAATTTGTCTTACATTTTGGGTGTCTTACAGTAGTAGTAGTAGTAGTAGTAGTAGTAGTAGTAGTAGTGGTGGTAGTGGTAGTGGTAGTAGTGGTAGTAGTAGTAGCGGTAGCAGTAATAGAGGTATTGCCATTACTTCTACCACAACTGTCACTACTACTATTATGACTGACTACTACTGCTAGTAACACTATTACTATCACTGAAATTATTATGACTACTTTGATTTGTACTGTAAGACTTCCAGAAGATAGAACAAATTTGATTGAAGAGAGGATGGGATCTAAAAAGCGACATAGTTCCGATAATCCATTACTAATATTTATATAGTGTTTTGGAATTTGATAAATTTGGAATTTATATTCTACAAATATTATCTCACTTGATCTTCATCACAACTTTGGCAGGTAGATACTATTATTATTGCCTTACAACAGATGAGGGAACTGAAACAAAATGTTATTTGCTCAGGATCCCACAACTAGCAAGTGTCTAAAACTGGATTTGAACTCAGGTCTTCTCATCTCCAGACTGAGTCATCCACTGGGTCAACTAGTCATACCTCTGGGTTTATTTCCTGCCTTAGGTGCTTGCTATCTTGTGACAGGTCTTTGTAACCTGTCTTAGCCTCAGTATTCAAATCAAGAACACGGTGGTCATGATCCTTACCCACTTCTCATAATGAAGGCATGAGTATGAGTCATTATGTACGAAGGACTTCTCAATCTCAATTATCCCTTAGAGGCTTAGACCAATTACACTCACGGGCTGTAGACTAGGAAACAGCTGTCTTCTTCTATAGACATTATCAGTAGTGGTTATCAAAAATATATTCTGGATTTCTTCAGTTACCAAGATAAAGTAATTAGTTCTAACTTTCTTCATTCATATTTAAGAATTAAAATGGACTTTAGTATGGAAGTATTGAAGAAGAAATAAAAATGACTTACTTTTGGAAGGGACACGCAGATTTGCCAGAACCACTTCCAAGGAATCGGCCTGGACTCGGAGCACATAGCTTGTTTTTGTTTCATAATCAAGAAGTGACTTGACATAGATCACACCCGTGACATTATTAATCCCAAAGTGATCTGGAATATGAAGCAAAGCTGTTAGGTCTTGATTTCAACCAAAGGTGAGTTTCTTCACTGTGATTCTGACATTATTTCTTTATTTTACTTCTAGCTGACAAACTAGAGACCTGGGGGTTTAAATTTCACCTCCATCACTTACTGCCTTGTAACAATGGGCATGTCACACAGTCTACTGAGGCTTCAGTTTCCTTATGGATAAAACAAGGGAACTGAACAACTCCCTTCTAGGTAAAACTCTTTGATTCAGTATAAAACTGATACTTGGCTCCCAGATTTTCAGTAGGATGTTTAAGTGGGGGAAAGAAATTAAGGAGCAGAAAGGATGAGCACTCAGGCTCTGACTCTTAAGTCAATTCACAACATTACATCCTCCTCACAGATTGGTCTTATCTCTAGAAACTTCCTCCCTGAACAGATGGCCCTCCTGACTCTTTGGACCTTCTCTTCCATGACATAGAAAACCCTTCATTCTGGAGGTTCCTTTCACCCTGGATTTCTCACACTGGAAGTACCCCATGACATCTCTCTGATAGGCTGGTTTCTTCCAAAGCCTTCATTTTAAAGAGAATACCCAGGCCAACTACATCATCTTTCTCTAGACTTCTCTCTACACACTTGCCCTCTTGACTCCACACTCTTTCTATTGTGCCCCTGTACCAGACCCTTCATACCTTTTCCCTTCCCCCTTGTAATCTTCTTTTTTAATGTGCTATCATTTTTCATTAGAATATAAGCTCATTGAAGGTAAATGCTATCTTTCTGCTTCTGTTTGTATTTCCAGTGTTTAACATTTTCTGAACACATAACAAGCACTTAATAAATGTTTGTTTACTGACTGACTGACCTGACCTTGTACGGTACACTTATACACTGAAGGTGCTTAAAAAGGTTCAAGAATGTACAAAACTAAATGTCTTTATGGAAGAATGGGAACAAAGAAAATTTTCCTTACGAGAAACAAGATGTAGCAGACAGAAGGCTAGACTTAGAATCAGATAGACCTCATTTCAAATCCTGTATCTGACTTGAAGTAATGGTGTGACTCACCCTAGACAAATCATTTAATCTTTTCATGTCTTTAGGCAACTAAGGTTTTAAATTACAAATGAGTTGTTGATTTGCTTCAATGGAGGACAAATCCTACTTTCCTACTGGAGTTCCCTACACTGATGAAATCATAAATCTTGGACAATGCCCACAGAAAAGAGGGGAGAGGCATAGCAAAGAGAGGAGGAAAAAAGAGAATGTAAGAGAATAGAGAGGGAAAGGGAAGGAGGGAGAGCAGAGAGAGAAAGACACACAGAGAGAGACTGAGACACAGAAAGACACACACACAGACAGAAAGAGAAACAGAGAGACACAGACAGAAAAGGAGAGACAGACAGAGAGAAGAGAAACAGAAAATGAGAGAGAAAGAGAGAGAGAGAGAGAGAAAGAGAGAGAGAGAGAGAGAGAGAGAGAGAGAGAGAGAGAGAGAGAGAGAGAGAGAGAGAGAGAGAGAGAGAGAGAGAGAGAGAGAGAGAGAGAAATGAATTGGACTTCAAGGTGTAAAAAAAAATGTAGGCCAGTATTATAATGCAGAATAACATAGAATAAACAATTTATACTCTTCCTAAAAAGAAGAGATGTACTTCTACTTATGTATTTAATATCATTTAAAAGACATCACTTTAAAATATCACTCCAGGTCCATATATTTTTTTATAAATGAATTGAAATAAATTCCCCATTCAATAGCCTAATTTTTTTTTTTTTGCTCAAGTCCTCCTTCAGTCCCTCATATGGAGTAGGTGACTGGACTTCTGGAAGCTTCTGTTGTTGGAATGGGACCTCCGGCTACTCCTAAAGGGCAGCCAAGGCTCTGGCAGACAGTACATCTGTTATCAAGGATCAGCACAACTAAGTTTGGAGAGACTAATTAGTAAGTTGGCCAGAGGAGGATATACCTATAGGCCACAGAAACTATCAAAAATTATCCACTAAGATGTAAATGGGCTGCACTTTATACAAGAGGAGGGGCCACACATATCAACAAAATCATTGATCCTTGCAAGATTTTTTTTTCAGAAAAATTTCAGGTTT
Organism: Bettongia penicillata ogilbyi; assembly: GCA_023548195.1. NCBI lineage: Eukaryota > Metazoa > Chordata > Mammalia > Diprotodontia > Potoroidae > Bettongia > Bettongia penicillata. The sequence continues at coordinate 951,614 of JAJHZJ010000344.1, forward strand.
TAAAATCTTACATAAATATTTTTTGTTCCTTATAGGAAAGATAAATAGCTCCACGATCTATGCAGATATGGCTGTTTGATGGGTCAAAATTCTATTTATTATAGTTTTCTAAGTTGGGATAGTACATGCACAGCTATATGACACCATACAGAAAAGTCTGATTCCTCTATGTGGTGTGCGGGTGACCTTAGAAGCCTGAGTCTGCTCATATCTTGACAAGTTCAGAAGGCTTTGAGAATGCGTGCAGAGGCAGATTCTGGCTGTGTCATCAATTCAAAGCTCTCATCACCCAGTTGATTGAGGGACAGAAATATTCATCTCATTCCCCAGACTCTCAAAAACTAAGTGAGAGAGTGATGGATCTGCAGCAGCGCAGGAAGAAACCTTAATGATGTGTTTACATTTCCTGAATTATAATAAATTTTCAGCATGTGCATATGTGAGAATGGGATGTACATATGTGTAAATGCATACATATGTATGTGAAAATACAGTAGTATACGTGTATCTATACATTCAAGAAGTGTACAATGTGATCAAGAAGAAGATATAGTTAAGCCTCAATTTCCTCATCTGTAAAATGTTGTGATTAGACTAGATGACCTCTAAAATATTTTCAATTTTTACATTTAGGATCCCACCACCCTGCTTATGCAGCATAAAATATATATAGTATGGAACGTGAACATGTCTAAATAAAGAGGTGTTTGGTTGGTTTCAAAAGTTCCACAGGCTGGGAGTTCCTTTCAACTGAGGGGATAAGGAGGTCTCCATAGAAAGGGTAGCATTGGACTTGGACTTTGCAAGATGAGCAAAACATCAAAAGATAGAGAAGAGAAAGGACACTCTGGCCATAGAAAATGAATCAGGAAATGCAAAGGACATTGGTATCAAGGAAAGAAGAGAGAGCTCAGTGGTGCACAGGAGAGGACACTGGATTTCAAGTTAGGAAGGCCTGAATTCAAACCTCACCTTCAACATATGTTCTGTGCCATCATGAACAAATGGCTTGACTTCTCTGTGCCTCAGTTTCTCTACCTATAGAATGAGGCATTGAGCTCCAAAGAGTCCAAGGTCTCACCTAAGTCTGTTACTCTAATCATGCCCATTTTTTTTTCTGGAGCTTAGGGCATACAAGAGGAGGCAGTACAATAATAGTGACCATTTACTTGGCATTGAAAGGCTTGCATGAAGAAATTTGCATGGTGTAGCAGACTGAATCCTCACAATCGCCTTGACAGGCAGGTATAATCATTATCTATAATTTATAGATGAGGAAACAGAGGCTGAGGGTGATTCAATGGTTTGCCCAGGATCAGAGAGCTAGTAAATATCTGAAGCATGATTAAAGTCCAGGTCTTTCTGACTCCAAGGACAACATAGTCCAGCACCAATGCCAAGATGCTTTATGGGATGAAGCTGGGAAGGCATGTGTGTAAAGGCAGGGTGAGAGTTGGGAAGACCTCAGGTGAATGCTGTCTCAGACATTTGCTCCATGACCCTAGGGAAGTCACTAATTGCAGTCTCAGTTTCCTCACCTATAAAGTGGGGATAATGATAATACCTATGTCATAAAGCATGCAAAGCATTTTACACAATTTCCAAAGAGATATATAAAAGTATGTTCTTATAGCTAAGCATGTACCTTTATGTATGTGTGTGTTCATGTGTTTGTGTGTATGAGAGGGGGTTCCTGTGTTTGGTTCCCTGTGATCTTATTCATGTAGGGAAATCTCAATATAGACACTCCTTCAATTGACACAGATCAACACCTAGTCTTTGAGAGTTATCTGGGGACACTGACTTGGTACAAAATCTGCCCATCCAATGTGGCATACATTATTTACATTGAAGTATTCCTGATTCAAAGTTTGTCCTTCTATCCACTCTAACATGCCTCCTTTCTTATGCCTGTATGCGTATACTGTTGAATGAATGCATTTATTTTTTATCTATTATATATATATATATATATAAAATATTATATATCTATATTGACAAATAATTATGGACATTATGGGACTTAAATGGTAATCCTAAGAGGTCATTATTATACATCATATCCTATTGTAAAACCATGAAAGGAAAAGAAAATAAATTGGATCATTATACAGTATAGAGTGACATTTAAGATCCACAGATATTCTATATTTTCTTTAAATATTCTAGATTTCCTTGAAATTAGAGTTTCTGGATATTTAATAAGCATCAAAATCTTGAAATTAACTTACCATCTTCATTTCCTGAGACAATAGTATATACAATACTTTGATTGATGGCAGCTGCATTGATAACACCAACTGGAGTCCCTATTGGTGCAAGTTCACTTACTGGAGGTGGTCTGCAGAATTAGACAAAATCATGTTTTTTCTTCATGTTAATATTTGATGTGACATAGGTTTGCATTTAAAGACAAAATACGTACAGCGTCAGCAAAGGCAGACTTCCCTCAAGGAAGACTGTTACAGTCTTCAGGAAGGTGAGACATCATGCTTAGAAACACAAGCGAATTCAGCAGCATCTTACTAAATAGGAATGTCTCTTCATCCAGGGCAATAAAGAATAAACATAGGAGTGTCATGGTTTTATCACACAACTAAGTGATAGGTACTAGATTGAATGGAGGATACTTTCCTGATTTAAAAAAATAAAATAATTAACTGGGCTCTCATTAGCATTAAATGATGCTAAGAGTATTAACCAGGCAGTTTTTATTTCTAGCCCTTGTCCCTTCTTAATCCCCATTCTTCTCCTTCCCCCAACCACTTTTACTGCAAGACATTTCTAAACAGAAGACTAATCACAAAATAACATAAAGAGAATTAAGCTTGCTATGGAAAATCAGCTTCTTACTCACATTCCGGGCTTTGTTACTCTTATTTATCTACATTCCAAATGTCATTTTCAGCATATCATTATTATTTTTGTTAAGGGATTCGTTCATTTTGTAATAATAGCAGAGGTCTTATAAACCCTTCCAAGGATTTTTTCCTAATCATCTCAATGTTTTTTCATCTTTCTCAATCATTGCTTTCTGCTCTTAAATGAAGGGGGATGGTTGTTACTACTGGGGTTGAACATAGACTCCTAATTATTCTTTAGAGTCATTTGTCATGCAATTTCTAATGACTCTGTCTTATACAGAAATATTATTGGCTGGTAATTTTTTTTATTTCAATCTTGATTTTATGCCTGGGATATGCTTCAAAATTACCTCCTTCTTATCATCTACTTTGACAAAACCGAATGTATTATGTTTTCCTTAAAACTTCACCTGACTCTAAACTTTCCAGTCTTGGTTATGAATGCCACTATCTTCAAGGACCCAGGTTCACAGCCTTGAATTCATCCCTACCTCTTTTCCTTTCACTACTTCCCATGTCCAATAAGTTTGCAAATCTATTCTCTTCCTTCACTGAGACTCCCTCACGTCAAGCCCTGATCAGCTCTCATCAGGAATATTGTAATAACCCCCTCCTGTTCCTTTTCTCTCTCTACTCACTAATTCAGACAGTCTGTCATTGAGGGAACTGTAATGGATTCACATCTCATCCCAGATAACTGTTAGCTATATGACCCTGGAAAACCACTTAAGGTAATCAGCATTTATTAAGTGCTTATTATATGCCAGGTACTGTGGTAAGTGCTGGGATTACAAAGAAAGCTTAAAAAAATCCCTGCCTTCAAGGGGCTTATTTGTTAATGGGAGAAACAAGATGTAAACAGCTATATACCAACAAGATGTGGACTAAATTAACATCAGGAGATTCCAGGGGGGAAGGCACTAACAGGGATGGAGATGAAGAGGAAAATGGGAAATGCTTTTTTTTTAACACTGGAATTTTAGCTGAATCTTACAGGAAGCTAGAGAAGCCAGGACACAAACATAAGGATGCAGCCCATGACAGCCAGCGAAAAGGCAAGGGTTAGGGAGATGAAGTGGGCCAAGTGAGGAAAAGTAGGAAGGCCAACATTCTGAGTCATAGAGTACAGAGAGGAGAGGAGAATGCAAAAATTAAAAAAAAGGAGGAAGAAGCTGGGTTCCAATGGGATTGAAAAACCAGAGGATTTTGCATTTGATCTGGTAGGTGACAGAGGGTTTTTTTTAATTTTATGTTTCCAAAATTCTATTTTCTCTCTGTAAGAATGGACAAATATTAGCACCTATAGCCTAAGGTCGTTGTGGGGATCAAATAAGACAACGTGTGAAAGGGCATTAAAAGCCTGGAAATGCTGCAGAAGTGTGTGCTATTACAATGGTCATGTGGCACTAGGAGAAGGGGGAAAGGGGAGGAAGACTGGGGGAAATTATCTCACATAAGAGACAATAAGGAAGCACTTTTACAGTGTAGGAAAAATGGGGGAGTAGTGCTTGTTTTTTACTCTTTTCCAAACTGGTGCAAAGAGGGAAAGGTATTTTTATAGATATGCTCACTTCAGTATGGAAATCTATTTCACAAAAAAGAAGTAAGAAGGAAAGGGGAAAAGAGAAAGGAACGGCGATAAGAGGATGGAAAAAAGGAAGGTACTTGTTGAATCATTTTCAGTCATATCCAACTGTTCATGAACTCATTTAGGAATGTTTTCTTGGCAAAGATATTGATGTAGTTTGCCATTTCCTTCTCTAGAACATTTTACAGATGAGGAAACTGAGGCAAACAGTGCTAAGTGACTTGTCCAGCATCAAACAGTTAAGTGCCTGAGGCCAGATTTGAACTCAAGAATGAGTCTTTCTGATCCCAGGCTCAACAGTCCATACACTGTGCCACCTGATTGTCCTCAAAAAAGGTAGTGGTCAGGATTTTGAGCTTAGAATAGGGACAGAGGAGAAAAAGAGAGAGGGGCGGGGGAGAAAGAGGGAGAGAGAGACAGACAGAAAAGGATAAACAGAAGAGGACTGAGGTAAATAAACAGGTAATAATCATAACTATGTACAAGGATGGGATGAACTCACACATAAAACATATGTGAATAACATATTGGATTAGAAATCAGAATCCAAGAATATGTTTTCTACAAGCAACATACTTGAAACAGAATTATATAAAGTTAAAATAAGGGGCTGGAGCAGAATCTGTTGTGCTTTAGATGAAGAAAAAAACAAAAGGCAGGGGTGGCGATCAGGATCTCAGACAAAGCAAAAACAAAATTAGACCTAAGAGATAAACAGGAAACTGCATCTTTGAAACCACACAAATGACACCATAGCCAACGACATAATATCAATAGCAAACATACATATGTGTGTGTGTGTGAGATGGCATAGTTTCCAAAATTTTAAAGGAAAAGTTTAATCAGTTATTAAAGAAATAGACAGTATAACTATACTAGTAGGAGATCTTACTACTCCCTCTAAAAGCTAGATAAGTATAACCATATAATAAATAAGGAGTTAAGGAGATTTATATATACATATACACATATATTATAATATATATACATATATATATGTATATGCATATGTTGGCTGTTGGACTTCGTTCTCGAAGAGGAACACAATGACATCACCATGATAAAGTGAAATTTCAGTGTGTCTCACTGTGGCTGATCAGGCCAATAGGAGCTCGGAATGCTGTACCACAGGTTGGGCACAGATGGTCTATGTGAAAATTTGGGGTGGTTACTTCAATTTTGCACATCCTACGTTTCCTTTGTGCTGTCTCAATTCTGCTTTGCTCATAGAGCGCAGTACCTTTTGTGATGTGGGCATGCCATGCTGAGCGGTATTGTGCCAGTGTCTCCTATGTTGCACAGTCAAATCCAGTACTTACTTATGTATATGTATGTGTAGGTACATATGCATATACATATGCACATGTACACATGTATGTGCATGTGCACATGTACATGCAAACATACACACAAATGCATATGCAATGCATATATACATACATAATTATATGTATTGATATGCGTAGATATATGTATGTGTGTATATGCATACACACATACACATGCATACACACCTATATATATATATATACATATATATAGGTGTGTGTATATATATATGTATATACATATACATATATATATATAATTAAAACCAAATAATCAAATCCCCCAAAAATGAGTGGACTAAAGTCATAAAAAGTCATAAAAGCAATAATTTCATTAAAAATAAGCAATGAGACAATGGGACATGATATGCGGGATGCAGCCAAAGCAGTACTTAGGGGAAAATTAACAGAGAGAGAAATCAGACCAATGAATTGGTCATAAAATTAATTGTGTATCACTAAAAAAAAAAAAAAAAAAACTAGAAAAAGGAAAGAAATCAAAAATCCTCAATTAAATACTAAAATAGAAATCTTAAAAATCAAGGAAGAGTTTAAACTTGAAAGAAAAAATAAACTAAATAACTGATAAATAAAACTAGGTTTGGTTTTACTTAAAAAATAAACTGATAAACCATTGCTTAATTTGATTTACAAAGGAAAACCAAATTACCAGTGACAAAAGTGAAAAGGGTGAACATACCATCAATATCGATGAAGTTAATTGATCTAGTTGGAGTTATTTACTCAATTATTTACCAGTAAAACTGATAGCCCAAATGAAATGGATGAATATACATATAGAAGGATAAAATGAACAGATTAACAGGAGAGGAAATGGACTACTTAAATAAACTTATCTTAGACAAAGCAACACAAGACACCATAAATAAGTTTTCTAAGAAAAATTTCCAAGGAATAGATGAATTTACAAATGATTTTTACCAAATATTTAAGGAATAATTTATTACCAAACTACATAAACTCTTTGCAAAACATAAGTAAGAAGTGCTAATAAATTTCTTTTATGACATAAATATTGTTTGGATACTGAAGCCAGTATGGTGAGTAAAATGTAATAAGGGCAAATTGAGGTGTGTTTCCTCTAAGCAAGGTGAGTATATTAATAATGACATATATAACTGTTACCAAAATAAAGTGGGTCAGACAGTTCCTGAGCTGGGTCAATGATCAAGTTGAGAGGAGAAAATCCCCTTTATGGAGATACAGGAAAGAATACCAATCAAACTATCAGCAAATTATTTTATAGAGCTATATACCATCTAAACTATCAGAGAATTACTTTATAGAGCTGGGAAAGATTTATTTTACACCAAGTTTTTTTTGATAAAAGCTTAATTCCTCAACTTAGTACATACATATATATATATATATATATATATATATATATATATAGTGTGTGTGTATATATATACATATATAATATATAAAATTGAGTCAAATTTATGTTAGCATATATATGTGTGTGCATATGTATACATGCAAACATATATACATATATATTTATATACACCCATTGCACATATATTTATATGCACACATATATGAATACATATATATGAGGCAAATGTATAAAAAAAAGCATTACCTGGTTGATAAGTGGTCATAGGATATGAACAGAAGAAGAAATCAAAACTCTCAATAGTCACATGGAAAAATGCTTTAAAGTGCTATTGATTATAGAAATACCACTTAAAACAACTTGAAGGCACCACCTTATATATATCAGATTGGCCAATATGACCGAAAATAGAAATGATAAATGCTGGAGGGGTTGTGAAAAATAGATACACTAATGCATTGCTGGCAGAGTTGTGAACTGTTACAGCAATTCTGGAGAGCAATACAGAACTGCACCCAAAGGATGTAAAACTGTGTATGCTCCTAGACCGAGTAATATCCACTACAAAGTCTGTATGCTAAAAGAAACAAAGAAAATGGAAATATGTGTGTGTGTATATACACATATATATATATATACACACACCTCTAGACACATACATACATAGACACATACATGCGCACTTATATATGTATATGCATATACACACATGCATCCACATATATACATACACACATATACACATACACTCATAAAATATTTTTATTTCCAATATTTTATTTCCTTCAATTACATGTAAAAACATAGTCCACCCTCCTCCTTGGGATGGTAATCAACCTTATATAGCTTATACTTGTAAAATCATACAAAATATATTTCCATTTTGGTCATTTTGTGAAAGAAAACTCAGTCCAATCATCTGGAGAATAGCTGAATAAATTGTAGTATATGATTGTGATGGAATTATTATTGTGTTATAAATAAATGATGAGCAGGATGCTTTTGGAAAAAAAAAACTTGGAAGATTCATGTGAACTGCTACAAAGTGAAGTGAGCAGAACCAGCAGAACATTGCACTCAGTAACACCAATATTATACAATAATCACCTGTGAAAGAATTAGCTACTAAGATCATCGCAATGATCCAAATCAATTCCAAAGAACTCATGATGAAAAATATGATCAACCTCCACAGAAATACTAATGAACTCAGAGTGCACATTGAAGCATACTTTCATTTTTTGTTTCATTTTGCAACATGGTTAATATGGAAATATATTTTGCGTGACTTCACGTGTATAACTGATACCTTATTATTTGTCTTCTCAATGGGGGTAAGGGCAGAAAGGGAAAAAAAAAGAGAATGGAACTCCAACTTTAAAAAGATTGTTAAAATAAATATCTTGAAAAAGTATCATTGTGATTACTCTCATTTTTTGTTATTACTGTCACTTAGTCCTCATATGCCTATCAAATTAACATTCTTAAGACACAGATGACCATTTTACAGATGACCATGTTCATCACCTACTCAGAAATCTTCAGTGACTTCTTAGTGCAGTGAATGTAAAATATAAACTCTGTAATCGAGATTTAAAATTCCCTGACATATATATTTCCATATTTATTTCATATTACTCTCCTTCATATATGATACATTACTGCCATAATGGCTTTTAACTCTTCCCCAACCTCACCATGATATTTCTCATGCCTTCATCTAGGCTGTCTTGCTATTGTAGAAATGCTCTCCTTTATCTCATCTTTATCTCAACACCCCTTAAGAATTTCTTGAATTCGTCAATGCTCAGCTCAGCTGCCTTTTCCTATGGCAAACCTTTGCTGACCTACCCTGGTTGTTGTATCCCATCTGCAGAACCTACTATGTTTTATTTACCTATTTATAATTGGTCTCCACATTGTAAAATGACAACTTGAAGGCAAAAGATTATTTTCATTTGTATCTTTGTATCCCTAAAGAAGAGCACACGATTAATGGTTGATAAAATGATTATGTGAGTTGGATATATTGCATGATTTTTTTAAAGTGCAAACTAAGAAATTCTTCACTTCTAGTCTATTCATCAATGATGTGCCCAAGTGGGAATGATCTTTATATATCTTCAGATCAAATATAAATTATTTCATTTTAGCTCTTCTAATATAACATGAAGTTCTTGAGTGTAGAACCTTCAGTTTTTGCCCTCTAAATTCATTAGTGCCAAATGTAAATTATAACTATAACTTGAACAGAAATACTTGGTGATAAAAAGTAAGACTTTACCTAGTCCTGAATTTCTTTTTCTTTAGCAAAGGTATTTTGACAGATTTCCTTAGGCTGTCAATCAATCTTTCTAAAGTAAAATTTCACTTTAGATATTGGTGGGTAAATTAAGAAAGGTTTTATCTATTTTGTCTACACTTAGTCCTGCTGGAATTTCAGATTAATTGATTACTGTCAATATGTGAATGAATGAAGATGATCAAATAATCTTTAACGTTAGAGCTGGGACTTTAAAAATATTCCCATGTCAGTTATTCACAATCCAGTGAATGATATGAATGGTTACTGAGGTAATAAGGTAAACTATTGTGTAACTGAACTGAGCTGAAACAATTCTGGACCACATCGATAGGTGAAAAATTTGAAGCTGCATATCCTCCTAAGGGACAATGGAACAACACATAATCAATGTGGGAAAGATGTCATATATTATTTAAAAATAAGGAAAATTACAGGGGCATCGTTTAAAAGATACATGATCAAAAAAGAATACGGACCACTTATATTATGAGAAATTCATGATGGCCAGCCTGTATGTCACTTTAATATTCACGTGATGTTAAAAGATCATGAGGAAGGAACACAACATATGGAGTAAATCCCTGGTAGTGACTTTCTGGTAAGACATGAACAAGAGTTGTGAGATACAGGATGTGATGGCATTAATGGCTGTAATCAGCATCACTAGAAGGAACACTCATATCTATGAGAGAACTAGGAGGCAGTGAGTAGTCATTTATTAGTACTGGTATTTATTAAGCATTTACTATTTGCAAAGCATAATACTGTTGTTCAGTCATTTCTGCCATGTCCAACTTTTTGTAACCTCATTTGGTATTTTCTTGACAAAGATACTGGATTGACCTATCATTTCCTTTTCCAGCTTATTTTACAGATGAACAAACTGAGGCAAACAAAGTTAAATGACTTGTCCAAGGTCACACAGCTAACAGGTATCTGAGGTCAGATTTGAACTCAGGGAGATGACACTTCCTCCACCTAAGAACTCTGCTAGTTGTTAACAAAACTTAAACAACATCAACAGAATCTCTCAAAACAGAATCACTTTCACAATGTAAGTTCAAATTTTTCATCTCCCTGTAGATGAAAGGCCACAAACAAACCACTTAGTTTATCTGAGACTCAGAAAATCCTTTAATCCTATAGATGGAAGAAAATAATGAGGAATGTTTAGAATGAAAACAGACTTTAGTGGAAATTCTCTCTTGAAATCCTGGGTCATTGATATATTACTCTAAGTCTAGATAAGGTGCACTAAAAGTTGCCTGCTTACCTAGCCCTGGGCTGTTTGCAACAACAGATGGGGATACCATGCTGTGATAGAAACACACACAAAAAAAGTTCAAAAACTTCTGCACAGATGATTCCATTCACCATAACTACATGTAATGTGTGCACACTTATAGACAACACAAAAGAAATTGTTGCAAGAGAAATCAGCAGGTATCACATCCAAATAGCAGCCCTGAATGAAATGAAATGAAAGCTAGCAAATGAAGACCAGCTTACTGAAATGAGATCTAGATACACATTTTTCTGGAGTGACCTCAGTGAGAGGCAGTAACATGAAGCTGGTATAGGTCTTGTAATCAAAACCAACTTAGTCAACAAGCTAGTATGCCTACTAAAAGGAGTATGAGTGACCTCATAAAAATACAACTACTACTTGCAGGAAAATGCCACTCCATCACCATCAGTGTCTATATTCCCACCATGATGAACCCTGATGAGGTCAACGGAAAATTTTATGAAGAACTGGAAACCCTTATCATCAATGTACCAAAAGAGAAGAGGCTTAAAATTCTGGGTGACTTTAATGCTGTGGTAGACTCAGACAACCAAGCATTGGAAGGGACTTAGTGAATCCTAGAGAATCAACTAAAATATATATTTGAAAAAATTAACAACTTTAACAAAGTTGCAGGATATAAAGTAAACCCACATGAATCACTGGCATTTCTATATACTACCAACAAAAGCCAACAGCAAGACATGGAGTAATTCCATTTACAATAACTGTAGACAATATAAAATATTTGGGAGTCTACCTTCTAAGTCAAATCCAAGAACTATATGAACACAATTACAGAACACTTTTCACACAAATGAAGTCAGCTCTAAAGAAGTAGAATAATACCAACTGCTCATAAGTAGGCCGAGCTAATATAATAAAAATGACAATTTTTACCTAAATTAAGTTACTTATTCAGTGCCGTACCAATCAAACTACCAAAAATGTAGAGAGAACTGAGTGGAATTTATAAGAATTTATAAGTCATTCATCAGCTGATAAATAGACAAAGGATTGAAAAGGAAGCTTTCAGATGAAGAAATTAAAGCTATCTAAAATCATATGAAAAAATGCTCTAAATCACTATTGATTAGAGAAATTTAAATTAAAACAACTCTGAGATACCACATCATACCTATCAGATCAGCTAACATGAGAGAAAAGGAAAATGATGAGTGTTGGAGAAGATGTGGGGAAATTGGAACACTTATGCATTGGTGGTAGAGTTGTGAACTGATACAACTATTCTGGAGAGGAATTTGGAACTATACTCAAAGAGCCATAAAATTGTGAATACCCTTTGACCCAGCAATAACACTTCTACGTCTTTACCCCAAAGAGATCATAAAAAAGGGAAAAAGGACTCACATGTAGAAAACATATTTGTAGCAACTCTTTTTGTGATAGCCAAGAACTGGAAATCGAGGGGATGCTCATCAGCTTGGGAATGACTGAACAAGTTATGGTATATGAATGTAATGGAATACTATTTTGCTATAAGAAACCGTAAGCTACTTTCTGAGCTAGGCAGTGGTGACAGTTGAGGGAGCTTTCTGCCCTTCCCTCCATTCCCCTCCAGTCTGATCGAGAAGTGAAGTACCCCAAGCCTGGGCCCTCTCTGCAATGTTCCCCAAGAAACAGGCTCCAGCTTGGGGCAACAAGAAGGTGGAGTAGAAAAAAGCAGAACATGATTGAGGACAAAACTTTAGGTTTTAAGAATAAGAAAGGGGCAAAACAACGGAAGTTCATCAAGGATGTAGCTATTCAAGTTAAGTTTGGTCAACAAAATCCACAACAGGTGGTGCAAAATGGAAGTGATAAACATTGAAGGAAGATGACAGGATGAAAGAACTTCAGGAGCTGAATCAACCATTCAAACCAGAAGTTGCTGCTCAGAAAATAAGTAAAGGTGCAGATTCCAAATCAGTACTATGTGCATTCTTCAAGCAATGGCAATGTACTAAAGGAGACAAATGTAAGTTTCCCCACAGTTCATCTGTAGAAAGAAAATGTGAAAAATGAAGTGTTTATATAGATGCAAGAGATGAAGAACTTGAAAAAGACACCATAGATCACTGGGATGAGAAAAGGCTGGAAGAAATGGTGACCAAGAAGCAAAGTGAGGCAGAAAAAATCCTCCAATAATGTGCAAACATTTTCTTCATACTCTTGAAAAAAACAAATATAGCTGGTCTGGGATTTGTGCTGGAGGTAGTGATAATTGTATGTACAATTATGCCCTTCCTCCTGGTTTTGTACTAAAAAAAGTGAAGAAGAAAAAGATGATGAAATGTTATCAGAAAATATAATATAGAGTATTCTCCTTTAGGACTAAATGTTATCCAAATCGCTTTAGAGTCTTTTCTTGCATGGAAGAAAAGAAAAAGAAAAGATGGATAAGTTTGAACAAGATATGGAAAGAAGAAAAGCAGGCTTTAAGGCAGGAAAAGCACTGGTGATCAGTGGTCATGAGGTATTTGAATTTCATCCTGAGTTAGGTGATGATGATTATGAAGAAGCACATGATACCTGGTACACTCAAGGAACAGGTGGTGACGAAGTTGAAGATGTAGTAAGAGTAAATGATATAGATTTGAATCAGTATATGCCAAAGGACGTAGAGGAGACTGCTATTACTGTGACCAGTCGTGAAAGATTCAGTACATATATTTTGGTATAGAAGAATGATAGTAAATTGAATGAAGCTTCAGGAGGTGGGGCAGAAAATGGAGAACAGAGATTTGGAAGAAAATAATAAATAGGAAAATGGAGTTATTGATGCTGTTTCTGTTGATTCAAACCTTTTTATTGGAGAGGATTTGGGTGAACTAGAAGAAGAATTAAACACACTTGACCTAGAAGAATGACAATGAGCAAGTCAGACAAAAAAAATGTTGGCTCAACATAAAACGAAATGGACTACATTATTTTTTCTCTTGTTCTAGAATTCTTAAGCAGGATGTTTATGGTTTCTCACACTGATTTTGTTAGGCACCTTTTCCTCTAACCCCCCCCCCAAAAAGAATATTCACCCTTTTCACCTCTATTCTGATGTAAACTATGCCTCAGTAAGTTCTGAGTAAATCATAAGTAATCTGAAATATAATGGTCATTACATTACAGAAAAGATTTTGTAAATAATCAAAGTAGGAACTATTACTGTCTTTTTTCAACTTGTGAGCTTCATTGGGCATGTGTTATTACCAAGTGCAACATACATATTGAACATATCCCCTCATTTAAGCTGAATCATTTTAATAAGTGATTTGATTTCCTTTGTATTTATGTATTAAAAAGACTTCCTAAAATAAGAGTAATTCATAAATAGACTACTTATGCAGATTCAGTGTTGGGTTTCTTTGGATAATTAGTCAGATGGACATTGAAGGTGCAGGTTCTTTAAACTGATAAAAAAAAAATGATGAACAGACAGATTTCAGAAAAGTACGAAAAGACTTATATTAACTGAAGCTGAGTGAAATGAGAGGAACCAGGAGACCATTATACAGAGTAACAGCAACATTATGCGATGATCAACTTTGATAGACTCGGCTTTTCTCCGTAATACAATGATCTAGCATAATTTCAAAAGACTCATGATGGAAAATTTTATCCACATCCAGAGAAGGAACTATGGAGTCTGAATGCAGATCACCTTTTGCCTTTTTGATTGATTAATTTTTTTTAATTTCTCTTGGCTTTTTTCTTTTGTTCTGATTCTTCTTTAAAAACACGGAAATATGTTTAACATAATTTATACTTGCATAATCTCCATCAGATTGCTTGCTCTCTTGGAGGGGGGATGGGAAAGAGGGAAGAAAAAGTTTTGAACTCAAAAATCTTACTTTCACTTATAAAAGTGAATGTTGGAAACACGTAATTGAAAAAAATACCATTAAAATTTTTTAAAAAATTGGAATTGATCAGTCATAGATGGATACTCTGCAACTCATTTTGGTCCTCTTCAAGAATGAAAGCCAACAACTTAATCTAACTGTAAGTGACATCAAACAAGAGATAGGAAGATACATGGTGACATGACTTGTATCTTCCAAGGCTAATAATGAAACCATATTGAATAGTCTTAAAAAGAACTAACGTGCAAAATGACAATTAAGTCTTGAATTTATTCTTGGTGACTCCAAAGAGATAGTATTTGAGTAAATTATTATAAAAATGTTCCCTATATAAAAATGATTTATATAGTACATGGACATTTACAGTTTTCAAATTATGAATATCTATTTTAATTAATTAGAAAAGCAGAGAGGAATTGGTATAAAAATAAAGGAACAAATGAAACTTAGTGTTAAAACATTATGTGGGGGAGGACTGAGTAGAATCCATCGGTCTAGCTGGTGATTATGATAAAAAGTTTAACATTCTGGAATTTCTGTAATCAGCCTCTTCTGGGATCTACATACCCTCTCTTTCTGAGGATGCACTACAGAAAAATGATGTCTGCTATTAATGCACCATTAACTTTGGAAAATGACATCGTTTATTTCATATATTCAAATGAAAACACTGTAAAACTATTTGTGTTTCTGCTGCATCATCTTCCACATGAGGGTGGACATAATTAATACAAGAGCAAGAAAATGGCATAATTTAAGAAGCAATTTAAATCCTGAGCATACCATCAAAAACATTTAAAATTCTATTTGTTACTGAATGCTTAAAACACATTTTGTTCTGGCCAAAACATTTCCTTATTAACCTTTGTCATAATTGTTCTTGTTCGTGTCACATGACTGAAAATAAAACCTACTATAATAAAATGCAATTTTCTTCTGGGTAGAATCAAATGAAACCTGAAAATAATGAACACCAAGTGACAGCAGCAGCAACAGCAAAAAACAATGCTTCTCTGTTCAGATAGCTTAGGAAATATTTTATTTTCTATTTACCTACCACAAAACATCAGTATCTAATTAGTTGCCATTTTTCTTCCTTTCCGTACTTTATTCTCCATTAATATGGATTTTGTCAGATCTGAGTTCCAAAATCCACTGCTAAATGTCTGGTTACCAGTAGGTTCCTTTCTTTTCACACACATGCACAGACAACACACACACACACACACACATACAGACATACACACACACAGACATACACACACACAGACACACACACACACACACACACACACACTGTTCCTTTCCCATTTTCCCTTGTCATGTTTTTGTACTTGTTTTTAAGTCTGTGCTCATTTTAGTTTTTCTTACTTCAATGAGTATAGTCTATCCTGTTCAAACTCTTGATTCAAAAAAAGCAAATTTATTCTAACGTGCTACAAATATTTGGGAACATTTTTAACATCACCTGTATCTGAATATAGCAATACTGACTCTATAGCCTCTCCTGAAAACTAATGATCACCCAAATTATTATCTTCAGGTAGATATATACCTGTAATCATCCATGTGTATATATTTCTAGTTATCTGTATGTCAACATGTACATCAACACTCTTCAGACAATATTTTTGTCTCAATACAATCATTTCTAGCTGTAAGTACATCTTGAGCTCCATTACCATCTCTATTGAATTCCTATTTGTTTATGCTAATGTCAGTATTGACATTGATATATATATCATTCAAGGATGCAACCTACTTACATCTGAGTTGTTGCATAGAAGATGGTGCCATTAGTGTAGATGAATGAATTAATGAAAAAGCTTTTATTTAAAACATTTAATATGGTCCAAGGACTAGGCTGGGTGCTGGGGATACAACCTAAAAATAATTTCCTATATATTAGCAATTCTGAGGGGAGGAGAGGGATACAATTCTGGTCTAGTCCCCGATCTCTGAACAGAGCAGAGTATCCAGCATCTAAATAAGCTCAATATCCTTCTCCTCTTCAGGTAGAAGTCAATCTCTCCATTGGAGATGGGGAGCAAGATTCCAGAGATATCCATTCTTGTCTCTTTGTGAGATTATAGGACATAGAACAATCCATTATCCTCCCTCTTTTTTCTCACCCAAGATTATATGTCACTTAGACCCTTTCTCTAGTCGTCTCCATGCATGAAAAATTCTGTCTTTTTATCTTTGCCTTTTGGCTCCTCTGATTTCCTTAAAGTTCCACTTATCCTATATATGTGTGTGTATGCATGTGTATGTATATATGCACATGTATATATACATCGTGTGTCTGAACACTGCACAAATATGTGTATGTGTATGTATATGTATACCTATGTGTGTATGTTTATGTCCGTGTGTGTGTCCTGTACCTGGATATATATGTATGTATGTATATATACATATATATAGTACCTGTGTATACAGACATACCTGTATGTATATATTATATCTTCTGTGCATTTGCATATTGCATATGAATATGCATATACATATACACATATACCTACATATATCTATATTTATCTGTTGTGTGTAAATAGTTGTTTGTACGCTACCTCCCCCATAAGAATGTGAGCTCCTTGGGAATAGGGATTGTTTCTGCCTTTCTTTGAACCCTTAGCACTTGGAACAGTACCTAGAACATCTTATATTCTTAATAAATGCTTCTTGACTTGACTTGATGATTTTATAGTGGTTATTGGAATTGCTTCCCTCTTTAACTCATCTTATATTTTCTTTATCTGTGCAAATGCTTTATTCTCTGGGTAGAATGTAAGTTCCTTGGGGGCAGAGAATATGTACTGAATTATTCTAATCCAGTTCTCAGCCCCACTGCATTTCAACCCAATAGTATTTATTAAGCATTTATAACATACAGGCACCTAGGTGGCCCAATACGCAGAAGAAAGGGCCTAGAATCAGGAAAACCTGAGTTCAGATCCAGCCTGATATACTTACCAGCTGTCTGACCCTGAACAAGTCATTTGATTTCTCTTTGTCTTAGTTTCTTTCTCTGTAAATGGGGATAATAATAATAGAATCTGCCTCTCGGAGTTGCTTTAATCATCAAGTAAGATAATATATGTAAAGCACTTAGCATGCACCTGGTACATAGTAGGTGCCCTGGAAATACCAGTTATTATATTCTAAGAATGATAACTAGCACCAGGGCGACATAGGAAAAAAAGGAGTTATCATTCATCCTACTTTCATATGATAAAAACTTAATAAATTATTGCTAGCTTAATGACGTGTCTTAAAAACTAAATAAAACTATTTTTTTTAAAATTAAGGTCTCATTTTAATCATTTAAGTGGGTGGAAGAGAGACTAGGGTAAGAAGAACAAGCTAGTGACAAATAATCCAGAAATACTGAAAGTTAAATTTAACTTTTGTTTTAAGCTTAAAAGGTAATGATGAGAAGAAAATTAAAATATGTGTACAAAGACCTTCGACTGCCAATTCTTTTAGCTGTCATGCTTTTTAACCGAAAATTTGTTTGTAAGAGAATGCTATCAAAATTCGCCTGGAATTTTATCTAATGCTGTAGCTGTCTTTTTTCCCCTCCTCCAGGACATGCCCATTGGGTTTTAATATGTCTGACTTAGAGGTACTTGCAAATTTTTGCCAATTACGATGCTTTTGTGCCCAGTACAGGGGAATTAATGAAAATGTGATAAAATCACTGAACTACTTTTATTCTATAACATTTGAATAATTAGATTACATTGATCTAATTTTTAAGAAATATAATCAAAATATACCAGTCTGAAAAGAGCATGAAACTAGCGAGACTCTAGTTCCCCTAAAACTCTATAGGATTTTTTCTTTTAAGTTTGAGTCCAGATTATGACTTTTATCATTTTAAGGAACTACCAGTGACGTGACATTCTCTACCAGTTCTGATTAGTGACTTGTTTGTTACTTTGAAACTTAGAGAGGTCCTGAGAAATCATGTGACTTCCCAATGTCCATGTAGCTAACCTCTGGGTAACACTGACTAACCCTGGCAGGGCGCAGGGCAAACCCACATATCTGGCACGGGCAGGAGTGGAAACTAAGTCTTCCTGGCCATCGAACTTCCTCTTTATCCACTGGACAATGTTACCTCATGGAGAGGGGGAGGAATTATTGATAACTGAATTAATAATGGAAAAAGAATTAAGTATCATCACTAAAATTTATGGGTAGTTTGTATGTTATTTTTAATGTTTTCTTGAAGCTTCATATTTTTCATTGTAAGAAATATATTTTTCACTTGTTGCACAGATTGTATTAAAAGTCATGAAAAAAAAATAGGGGCAAGGAGGCACTTCCAAAGAACTATTCATTTAATATGTTGAGAAATATAAAATATATATATATATATATATATATATATATATAAAATTCTGACATAACAATACAGGGAGATAGGTTATCTTATGCCTCTTTCTCAAGACACTTTGTGATTCATCTTCTGTTTACTCTATTAAATTGATCTTAGAAAGGCTGAAGAATCATAAATTTGGACATCTCTTGTCCCAATTAAGTGAAATTAATAGCTGACGTATGTATCATACTTTAAATCTAATACTATGTATTCATTCATTCTATCTATCTACCCATCTATCATCTCTCTATCTGTTTTAGATGAGAGGTAGTACAAGAAGAAAAATCCCTGAATGTTGAATCATAGGATCTGAGTTATAATCTCAGCTCTGCTATTTAATGGCACTTTAGGCAGAAAGTCCAGAGGATGATGATGGTTCAGTTTTTGGTCTATTCTGGGCAGATGGCTTCAAGAGTCTTATGCTCAATTTTGGTCACCACAGTTCAGGAAGTATAACAGTAAATATTCAGTGGGGGTGACCAGGATGTCAAAAAGACTGACAATTATGGCAAATATGGGACTAAGAGGCAAATTCTCAAGATGGCATGTTAGTATATTTGCACATTTGAATAACTGTGATATAGAAGGCATTTGTTCTCCTTGATTCAAGAGGTCAGGATTAGAAGGACAGTTCATAGTTATTTGTTATTACCATAGATCATACCTCATAAGACATATATTTAGAGTTGGAAGAGACCACAGAGGAAATCTAATGCAACACTCTCATTTTGCAGATAGGAAAAAGGGAAAGAAAAATAAAGGAATTTGGTTATGCATGTAGTGAGTTGCAGGGGGTACAAATATCAATGCCCTGAAAAAAAAAATCCTGAGAATTAGAGTGATCCAATTGTGTAATTGTGTCCTTTATGAGGTAATACATTTTCTCTAGAAATTTTCAGAGGATAAACAGTCATTTGTTGAGATAATTAAAAAAATCTTATTTAATATTTCTCTTTCTACTTATTACATATAAAATCAATTTAACCTTTTTTTTTACTTTGAGTTTCAAATTCTCTCTCTCTCCTTTCCCCTATTCATTGAGAAAGCAAGCTTTTTGGCTTAATTTATACATGTGCTGTGTGTGAAAGAAAACACAGGAAAAAAACATGAGAAAAAGAAAGTAAAGAAAAAGTATATTGGATCTGCATTTAGACTCTACCAGTTCTTTTTATGGAGATGAAAAGTACCTTTCATAATAAGTCCTATAAAATTGTCTTTGATCATTGTATTGCTGAGAATAGCTAAGCTATTCATAGTAGATCATCATATAATATTACTGTTATTGTGTACAGAGTTCCCCTGGTTGTCTTCATTCCATTTTGCATTATTTCATGTAAATCTTTCCCATTTTTTCTGAGAATATTGGGCTCATAATTTCTTAAGCACAATTGTATTTCATCATAATCATATATAGCAACTTGTTCAGCCATTCTTCAATTGATGGACACCTCCCCAATTCCCAGTTCTTTGCCACCACTAAAAGAGCTGCTATATAGAGGATTCTTGGAAGATGGTAGATTAGGTCAGATAATTCCAAGCTCTCAAGATTTTCTGCCACAAAAGAGATAAAATAGCACCTTAGGCTAAACAAAATGTGAGTAAAAATAAATAAGAATAGGGGCATAATAGGAGTCTTCTAGAAGACCAGAAGAAAAATTCCAGGATGAGGCTTGGTTCCAGTGAAGAGTAAACACCTCCAGGCTACAGCCCAGGTTAACAAGTGGCAAGTCCTGGGGATAGCTTTTGGGAGGTCTCCTTGGCTCTAGTCACCAGGACTTTTATTCCCAGGATAGTGAAGGGAGTTGGGCATCTGAGCCCGGGAAGATCAAGGGAACCTCTGCTGACAAGGAACAGAAGCTGTAATGGTAATTATGAGAGTCAAAGATCTTCTCCAAACCATTAATGGGCCTGACCATTAAGGGAAGTTTGATTATGGGAAATTTGTTTTGTAGGAAGGTTCACACACCTTTTGTTAATTTTCTAACGAGGCACTGGTTCTCAAGGGTTGTGTTGCCCTCTGCCTCTGAAAAGTGTATAAATACTCTGAGGTGAGGTTTTACTTTGGGGCTTACTCATTGGAAATGTTTGTTTGTCCACATGAGACTCTGGGCAGCTACTAAGGAGCCTCCCCTGCTTTGAAAATCCAAATGTTGATGCTTCTGTCTCTGGTAATTATGGACGGTTGGACAGTTGGATCTTTCTGTTGATCTGTGATGTATATATTGATTATTGTAAGGCAGTTGGAAGCCCTGTCTGTTACTCTTTATTTCTCTGTATTTTCTCTGAAGTTCAGGTGCTATCTTTTTCCCCTGAACTAAATGAGTGATATACGTGCTTGATAAAAGTGATTGTTAACCCCTCAAAAGTTGCTTTCCTTTTAGAAAAGCAGATCTAAGAATCCATACAGCAGGTCCTCCTGTGTGTGCTGGGGTCTTTGCTGTTACACAGACCCGGCTGTACTGTGGAGAACTGCAGAGGTGAGAAGGAACTAGCAACCATCTGATGAGTGCAGAAGTAGTGGGGCAGAATGCCCCTGGTTGGGGCACTTACAGGAGGCTGGAGGTTTGGCTTTGGTTCCAGGTTAGAAGGAAGAACTGAAGATCTGGGACAAGAGACACTATATCCCAGGGCTATAGATCATTACAAAAATTAAACTGTAACTACAAAAGGAGAAAGAACTCAACCATATAGTTATTATGGGAATAGAGACACCTGGGGTTCATCTTAAAGGAGGATATTGAAGGAAAGAAACTTTTTCTCACCCCAAATAATAATGTCAAAGTGTCACCTGCACAAAAAAAAAAGATGTCATAGAAGAATTTTATAAAGGCTTTAAAAATCAAATGAGAGAGATGAAGAAACACTAAAAAATGAATCGAAGAAAAACAAGATTATAATAGGAAGGTCAACCAATTAGAAAAGGAAATCCAGAATCTTAAGAAAGAAAATCACACCTTGAAAATTAGAATTGGCCACGGTGAAGTCAGCAAAGTTATAAGAGATCAAGAAATAATTAAACATAATGTGAAGAATGAAAAAAAGAAGAGAAACTGAAACATCTGATAAGAAAAACAGCTGATCTGGAGAGCAGTTCAAGAAGAGAAAACATAAGAATAATTGAACTACCTAAAAGTTATTATAAAAAAGAACCTTGATACAAAATATAGAATTGATACAAAATATATAATTAAAGAAAATTGTCCTGAAGCATTAGAAGAAAGAGGGGAATACAAACAGAAAAAAATCCATCAAACACCACTTGAAAGAGATCCTATGAGGAAAGCTCATAGGAATACTATAGTCAAATTCCAAGACCTTCAGCTCAAGGATAAAATATTAAAAGGAAGAAGGAAAAAATCAATTTAAATTTGATGATGTCACAGTTAGAATCACACAAGACTTAGCAGTGGAGACCCTGAAGGACCACAAGTCTTGGAACACTATATATCAAAGAGCAAAGGAACTGGGGCTCTGACCAAAAATATCATACCAAGCAAAATTAAGTATAATCCTGAATAGAAAAAAAAGACAGTTGATCAACAAGGTCAAACTTTCAAGACCTGGTTACAAAAAATGAACTTAATAGAAGATCTGACATACAAGAGCCAAGAGAAACATAAGGTACATACCAAAGACTGATTAGAAGGGATTCAGTAAGGATAAGCCATTTACTTTTCATATATGTAAAATGTAGGTCTAAAACTGTCATTAGTAATTTGGTAGTTCATAAGAAAGATTGGGGCAGACCTGAGTATATCATTTTATAAATAATGCTTTTTTAGGAACAGCTAAAAAGAGCAATCATTTTATACAAATGAGATGCAAGAGGAAAAATTGATACAGAAGAATTAGATGAAGGAGGAAGGGCTGGTAGTTCTGGTAATCTACCTTCATCTGGCATGGTTTTAAGAGGGAACTAGCTAGATAGAAGAGTATAAAAGTCTTCTAAATTCAGAAGAAATAAAACATTAAGGGAATATGGAGTGGGGAGAGGACCACAGAGGAATCAGTAGAGGGGAGGATGAGGGAATAGTTTAAAGAGGGGTATAGAGGGGTGTTTAGATCAATGGGAATGGGAGGATAGGAGAAGGATTCATGGAGGAATGTAGGATAAGTAATAGGAGGGCACGGTAGTGAGTAGAAGTAAACCAGAGGAGGCAGGAGGGATAGCAAACAAGATATGCACAGACATAAAAACAAAGATCAGAAGTAGAATTTGTTAGGGAAAGTATATCTCTATATATGTATGTACACATGTGTAAATATGTACTTGTGTATGCATATATCTATATGTTTATAGTAATACATCCACACTTAATTTTAGCCTTCTGGAGGGGTGGAGGAGGAAGTATGAAAAAAGAGCAAAGTAAAGAGTACATAACAGAAAACAAAAGAAAATTTACAAGGCAGCCCAAGTTCTTTGGGTGTGGTTCCAAATTACTCTCCAGAATGGCTGAATCAGTATACAACTTCACCAATAGTACACAAGTATTTTAATTTTTCTGCACCCCCTCCAACATTTGTCGTTTTCTTTTTCTGCCATATTAGCCAATGACAGCTGTGAGGTAATAGCTCTGAGTTGTTTTAATTTGCATTTCTCTCATCAATAGGGACTTAGTGAAGTTTTTTCATACATCTATCTATCGATCGATCTATCTATCTATCTGTCTGTCTATCTATCTATCTATTGCTTTGATTACTTTGAAAGCCACCTATTCATATCCTTTGGCTTTATATCAATTGAATTTATTTCTATAAATTTGACTCAGTTTTCTCTGTTTTAGAAATGTAGTTTTTAATCAGAGATTAATTTTTTTCAGTAATTTTTTTCACAGTAATGATTACCAAGTGTATATTTCCCTCCTTTCTATTTTCCCCTATTGGTCCTGCTCTCTCTTTCATTTTACCCTATTCTTTCTCAAAAGCTTCTTTTATAACCCCAAATTGCCCTCCCTTCTATCAGCTCCCCGCACTCCTTCCCTTTCTACTTTGTTATATGGCAAAATAGATTTCTATACCCAGCTGAGTGTGTATATTAATCCCTCTTTAAGCCAACTTTAATGACAGTGAGGTTCATGTACTCCCCTCCCTGCTTCTCCCACCTTCCCCTTCTCTGTAAAATCTCTTTCAGGCCTCTTTTATGACATATAATTTGTCCTATTCTATCTCTCCCTTTCCCTTTCCCCCAGTGCATTCTTCTTTCTTATACCTTAATTTTATTTTCTTTTAGATAATCATACCATCACATTCAACTTAAACCTCTGCTTTCTATATATACTCCTTGTAACTGTCCTAATAATGAGAAAGTTTATTAGAATTATTAGTATTTTGCTGAGAAGGTTTTAACAACAAGTATTCCTTAAATAGACATTGGACATCATGGCTTTTGAGTTGCCTCTAAATTGAGAGTTCTGTATTTTCAATTTAACTTGAGATTTTTTCATAGTTTCATGCCTCCTAACATGGGTCAATATCACATTATTTCATTAGTTTCATGCTGTAAATAATAATAACTTTATTTGTAGTTGCTGTGTGCCAGGCACTGTGCTAAGCTCTTTACAAGTACTGTCTCATGTAATCTCAATAACAACTCTGTGAGGTAGGTAATGTTATTATCCATCTTGTAAAGGAAACTGAGGCAGACAGAAGTTAAGACTTACCTAAGGTCTCATGGTGTCAGAAACTGGATCTAAACTCAGGTCTTCTTGACAATAGACCCAGTATTCTATCCTCTCCACCACCTATCTGACCATGTACTAGGCAACTCAGAATTCATTGATGCTTTCAAATCTTTTATGACTCATCCATATTATATTAGAGTTTTTTTCTAGGTTCCTCTGTATTTTTTTTGACTAACAGTGTGACACTTAAGACTTTTCTTCTTATATTTCCCTTTTACTATATGACCAGCCCACCTCTTTATCCTGATCATGCTTTTCTTAGTTACCACTTAGGACATTTTCTTGATTGTAAGTTATCAGAAATAAGTCCCACCCATTGAGAAAATGAAGCTATAAAATGAGGAATTTGAAGCTGTATTACATAGGGTCAAGTAAAACAGAAATAGAAAAAATAGATTCTAAAATTCAATTTTATTTTACTGTAAATTTTGAAAGTGTGAAGAGTAGTATTTTATTGGTAACATTTCCTTTCTTTAAAAAAATCAACTTTATAGTAATGATGTCTCTCATAGAAATACCCACTTAAACATTATTGCCTCAAGCAAATCCAGTTTCAACAGTGTTGGTAAACACTCCACAGGTGTAGATCATGTACCTTCAGGCTTTAATAGATACTTGTCAAGAATTAATGCAGTTGGGCAAAAAAAGAATACTGCCTGTTAGCCAGCCTTCTGATGATGAGTCCTGGAGCAACAGAACTATATCCCATCAATATCTCTATGCTTAACAAGGTATCAACATACTTGATACCTTGGGTAGGTTTGAATTTATAGTCTCAGAAGATATAGTCTTTGAGACTCCATAATATCAGATTATTGTGATAGCTTTAGCAGATTTCCCTAGAATTTTAGGTACAACTTTTTTTGAATGAGAACCTTTTCTCCAAAATTCATGCCAAATGGTCAGTTGGACCTTCTGTTTTGGTAACCATGACAAGAGGATGTTATGTTCCTGGCATCCCCAGGTGGAAGTTAGAATTCATTTTATTTTTTAAAAACTGTGCTTGTATACTATTTGCTCTCATTTTTTTTTGTTTTGTTTTGTTTTTTCTTTCTCACGTTTCCCCCATTGATTCTAATTCTTCTATACAACATGACTAATCTGAAAATACGTTTAATAAGAATGTATATGTAAAGCATATATCACATTGCACATTGTCTTGGGGAGGGGGAAGGGGTGGGAAGTAGAGAAAATTTAAAAAGAAAATTATGGAAGTGAATATTGAAAACTAAAAATAAATAAATTTATTTATTTTAAAAATGTGCCTGTTAGATGGGGCACAAAATAGATGTGTTGCGCATAGAGATCAATGCTAGATTTGGAATCAGGAGGACCTGAATTCATATCTGACCTCAAACACCTGCAAATCATGTGTCTCTGGGCAAATAACTTTAGCTCTAACTCAGTTTCTTTATTTGTAAAATGGAGATAATAACACCTACTTCCCTAGGTTGTTATGAGAATAAAATGAAAAACAAAATATTTATAAAGTGTTTTGCAAATCTCAAAGCTCTGTACAACTTTTTCTTTTTTTTTTAATGCATCGGCCATTCTACTAGGTATTGAAAATGAAAAGGTACTAATGAAAAAGACCTTGCTCTCAAGGAGTTTCCACTCTGTGAATGAAGTCTCCTGTTGGTTGGCCCTGGCCACTAAGTACCCTTCAGAACAGTATTTCCATGGGATCACTGCAAACCATGGACCTATTTGTAAATAGAAGCAACATGAAGTTCTGGATAAAGCATTGATCTTAGAGTCAGGAGGACCTAGTTTGAAATATACCTCAGAAATTTATAAGCTATGTGAGATTGGTTAAGTCACCTATCATCTCTAAGACTTCATTTCCTCATATCTAACATGGGAGGGCTGAACTCAAGGACCTCCAAAGCCTCTCCCAGCTCTAAATATATGATCATATGCACTTTCAGGACTTGGCTCAGTTGTGAATTGTAAATGGCTATACTTTATTTACTTTTTTAAGATACCTATACTTTAAATAGAATTATAGCTAACCTTAGAAAGAGAGATGAAAAATTAAATGTAATGTAAATAAATAGGGATCCCAGGAAAGGTTTAAAGGAAAGACACTCACAACAGCATAGGAAATGGATGAAGGGAAGGGTTTATCACCATGGAAACACATATCTTCTTTATGGTTAACACAGTAAACTGGGGAAGTAGGAAATAGGTAGCTAATCCCTTTGTGAACCAAGTCCTATTTACAGGGTCACAAATTTAAAAAGAAACAAAAACCAGGAAAGAAATTTAACAAATAGGTGAAGCCATTTTCTCTGCATGAAGGCATATTTTGTATTACATTTCTCTTTCTTAGAGAGATTTTGTATTTTTTTCTTCATCTTTTGAAATCTTCTCTGAAGCTATTTGACTTACTGATTCAAATCCTCTCTTTAAAATGTAATATTCCAATGTTAGTGCTCTTGTAAGGATGATGTAGACTTCTTTAGTTTGAAAAGTAATTTTATTTATTTATTTTTCGCTAATGAAATGTTAACTTAAGTTGTTCACTTCCCTTTGGCCTCCAACAGGCCATGTGGAGGCCCATTCTTGTTCCCTTTCTGTACTCCACAAGTCATAGTTTGTATTTCTTCAGCTCCAAATGAGCTTTCTCCATCATTGTATAGCAGGTGCCATGCTCTTTATACACCTATTTATCATAGAATGGACTCCATTCAATTGCTCCATGAAAAGCTCTTTGATGAATTTGATTTTTGTGTAAAATGTATTAAATTTATTGAATTGTCATCTGTGATAGATTTATCTCCATGAATCAGAAGAGTACCTCTTCCATCTAAATTGGAGACTTCCCTATAATATGCTCTTTTCAGTTAAAGTCTATAGATGTACTTTAAGATTCCAGTGAATCTGTGTTTTGGCCAAAATAGGCTCTTGAAACTTAAATACAGATCTCAAAACTTTTGTAACTTGGTACATTGTTTTCATGAGTTTCTGTGACAGAAAAGTGTATTACCCTGGTGAGAACATTTTGAACTTAGTTTGCCTCATCCTAAGACTACAAAGTGTTTCATTTCAGGTCAGGCTTGCTTAAGATTGGGTTGGTGATTCAGGTTCAGAAATGGAAAAAAATGAGACACCCTTTGACTATACAACAGATGTCTTCCAATTTAGGAGAATCTGTCAAATCATGTAATCCATGTGCATGACATTGAGGAACACATGTTGACTTCCATAACATGATGAGGCTGAGATTGGAGGGAGAGTAGCCAGTGATTCAGCATCACAGGGATAGGGAAGTAAAGAGCTTATGGGAGTATGCTAACCATTGAGAACTAATCTAAGTTGAGTAACAGTGGATGGGAGGTGCACCAATATTTATTAGTCCCATCTTGAGGTCCTATTTTCTGATTTCTTCAATAGTAGGTGGTCGTGTGTGTGTGTGTGTGTGTGTGTGTGTGTGTGTGTGTCTACACTCAGAGCAACTAAGATAGGTAGAACTAGTGATCTGGATCCTAATAGGGATGCCTAAACCCCTTTGGCAGAAGCAGCTGCAGTCATTACTATATTTATGGTTTACCAATACCTGCATATTTTTATTTAAATGAAGTTTGTTCCTTCTCCCATTGTTCAATAGGAGTAATTATTAGTGTAAACTATGATGAATCTTTTCAAATTTAATATTAAAGTTGCACAAATCCTTAATAGAGATCATAGTAAAACTAAAGTGATTCAAGGTATTTCCATCCAGGTATCTCTCAACTGAACATGATTAATCTGCCTTAGTAATATTTTGAAAATATGTGTACAGAGTATTGCCCTTCTTGCTGGAAATAAACACCTAATCTTGTTCACAAACTTGGTGTTCTATGATCTATTCAAGAAAATTTGACCTTTCCATGATATTTACCTCTCTGACTGATGACAAGTGAATTTTAGTTTTAAAAGTGTCTCAGCCCGTCATTCTCGGTTAATGTCAAACATCCTTCTTCAGAACCCTACCCCACTGGCCATAATGAAGTCAGCCTCATCTTAGACAACACTTGATATTTAATTTCCATTTAAAACTGATATTTTGGTCATGGTTGGCTTATGAAAATCTATTTGCTCACCTTGGATAAGGAAATAGTTCAATTATTTGCCAAGAAATTCAAGGAAATAATTGATCCATCATATTTCTAGTTGAAACCAAATTATTTGACATAAGATTGGAGGAGGGAATATGTAAAAATGCATACAAATATGACACATAAGGCAAGGTAATGTAGACAAATAATGAGACTTGGGCTAACACCAGGAAGATCTTAGTTCAAGTACCGCCTTTGACAAATACTGTCTCTATGAAAGTTTCTTAACCTCTTAGCAACCTAGGCAAATCTCAATGATTCTAAGTTGTGGAGATGGTGCCAGCTGTACTGCTAACAGTTCACCAGGGAGTAATAGGTCAATTTAGTAGAGTATCTGTTACAAACATCTTAAGAGGAAGGTAATCTTTGAGCAGAATGTTCAAGTAGTGGCTGAGACATGCAGAAAGTAGCATTTGAGCTGATCCTTGAAAAATAAAAATGATCTCAAGAGTCAGTGGTGAGGGATAATTCAGGAGGTATTTGAAAGACTCCAAGAAAGACTTCTAAAACCATAAAAGACACATTACAATTTCAAAGAATGTGATGGTTTCAATGGGTTGCTATCTGCACCAGAGTAAGGAGTGCCCACATCAGTGAGTTCATCAGAGTATCAAAGAAATATTAACTTTCACAATGGGTACAAACATTCTTATAAAAGTATGAAATTTACATAACAAAAGTGAAAATTAAAAAGTTGCCTTTATGAAACAAAGCTCAATGATACACATGACTTGAGTAGCTAGAAGAATGGAGGACAAAAAGGAAAAATAATAAGAAATCATGATCTTGGACAGATAGACTAAGGTAGCAGATATCCCACAGTCAGGAAAGGAGTTGCCTAATAGGTAAAGGACATTAGAATGTAAACTCATTAAGAGCAGAATTTTTTTTAATTTGCATCTTCCTTGCTAAATACAGTACCTGGCAATTAGTTAAGGTTTGGTGAACTTAACAGAATTATGATAAAGTGGAGGGAAAGATAAAAATATAAGAAAATTCATAGGTGGCCCTTTTGTTGTTTCAAAGTACCCCATAACTGAGATTTTTTTGAAAAGAATTATACACATGTCTATTTCTTAAAATGTTTTGATGACAAAAATAAAATTATGGGTGAAAGGTATGGGTATAGAGTGGTATACGAGTATCAGGTTTGCTGTCAGAGAGCCTGAGTTCAAATACTACCTTTTCCGTACTACCCATAGACCTCTACTACAGTGGCCCTTCTTTTCCTCCTCTGTAAAAGAAGGAAGTGGATTAGGTGGATTATTAGAGGTTCTTTCAGTTTTAAATGTTGAATATTGAGGAACTTTATGTCAGTGCCTAATCTGACATTTTATTTTCCCTGCCTCTTATTTTGATAATTATATTGATGGCTTGACTTGCTGTAAGTTGACCAATAATAAGATTGCTTCTGACTGACTCGCTAGTCTTACTGACAAAACTGTATCAATTGAGCATTATATTCATCAACTGCTGTATTTGCAACTGAATTATATTTAAGTAAGTTTAACTCCCCATTGGATAAAGTCAACAGTCTTGAGACTTCAAAGGAAATACGACATAAGTGAACTTTAGACTTTCAGCTTCAGGTTAACAATTCAGTAACCATGCCACAAGGAAAATCAGGAATCATAAGCTGCTTTCCATCATTGGGTTATGTTTCAGCCTTAGGATCAGGAATAACCAAGTTTGAATCCCACCTCAGACATTTACTACTTGTGCAAGCCCAGGGATTTAATTAACTTGACCTCAGTTTCTTCTTGATTTTTTAAAGTAAAGGGTTGGACTTGATAATGTCTAGGTTTCCTTCCATTCACAGGACCTTTCAAAATACTTTACATACGTTCTTTTATTCGGGCTTTACAACAACCTTGTGAGGTTGCTATTATTGTTATTACTATTTTATTTTTTAAATGAATTCTAAAATGCTATGACAGTGCAGTACATTCCCTTTCCACTCTCAAAAGGTGGAAAATCTTCAAATAAGGATAGATGCTACGTGAACTATATTTTCTTTTTGGAGGTCAAGCTTAGATGAATTCAGAGAACATCATCACCTAGTTTGCCGCAAGGTGATAAAACTTTTATCCACAGCAACTCTTCAGAACCTTTCTCCTGAGTCAGAAAAGGACTGTGTCTTTCACATTGATAAAATCAAAGATTAGTCAATTTTGATGTATAAGTTAGAATGCTCCAATTACAAATCATGAAATCAGATTCCTAGTCCTATGATAACCAATAAGATGGAGGACTGATATTTTCTCCATTACTTATGACTTCTCAAAATTCCACCAAATAAAATTTCCATGCAAAAAAAATTCAGTTGTCTTCAATTAATATCAAAGGAGGTTAATTCCTAACCTCTAAAACATTTGTTAAGAATTCCCTCCCTCATCATTCTCCATGTTCTGAGATAGCTGCACAATTAGACCCCTAGACTTATAATTCAGGTTCCATTTAGCAATTTCCTTGCTGCAGTTGGATTTCTTACCAGTACTCTTCCCACTCCTGCTCTCCCCCCATAATTCTGTAAAAAAGCAACAGAATTCTATTCTGTGCCTGTTCTCACCTAGCACAGGAAGGCGAAAGTATAGGAAAACAGAAATCTGCTCTTTCAGAGTGTTGCAGTAATACTCAGTTAAAGAAAAAAAGAAAGAGAGGGAACTGGGGCAGTATATCAGGTCATATGTGTGTCTATATTAGGCTTGAAGGAAAAAGTTCTGATATCAACCTAGGGAAAGTATAGTCTCTCTAGAAGTCAGGTGGGTTAGAAAGTGAGAGAGGTGAAAAGTGAATTTTCCAGCATGGAAGGAAGCTGAGGCAACTATGAGGTCTAGTCCTTGGAAGAACCAATCACAAAAGTGAAAGTAATCAACAAGTAAAAGATAAAAAAAAAATGTAAGGGTCAGGGAGAGACTGAATTACCAAAGATCTTAGGAAGAAAGGAATTCATTTAAAGACCTTGACCATGAGCGGATACATCAACAAGAAAGACATTAATAACAGAAAAAAAATGTATTCCAAATCATCTAAACGTTTCCAAATAGCTCTCAATAAGTTTCACAAGTAAATGAAAAACAAATCAATACATGAAGAGCCAAAGGATCCACACAAAAACCAAGAGACATTTAGGTTACAGTAGGAGTTTATGAATGGGTAAAAAGAAAAATTTAAAAAAAATATGAGCAGAAAAAATATGAAAGCAGTCTTACACAGATGAAATACTTGGCAATATATTACATATGTGTGTATATACACATTGTCACCAACACTAAAATGCAATATACATATATATGTATATGTATGTGTATCCTGATTTCTATAAGTAAATGAAACAGAAAAAACTGATTAAACATATAAATACATAAAAGAAGATAAATTAATATTAAAAATAAATTTCTCTACACAAGCAAAATAAATTGATCTAAAAGATACATTATGTTGGGAAAATTTAGGAATCCCAGTTCTCCAAGATAAAAAAAAAAGTTAAAAAAACCCCTCAAGATCATAATGCAAGAAATAGTATGAGAAAACTTCCCAGAGCTTCTGAATACATAAAAGTGCCAATCAAGAATTCATAACATGCCAAAACAATGATAATTCTACTGCATATTCTCAGACTCAAAAGTGGTAAAATTTACATTTCATGACAAACAACATGCTCTGCATGTAACCAGTAGGAAGAGCTTCCAAGATATAGGAAAAGAAGTTTGAATAGACTATAATATAGTCTATTTTGTATTCTATATAGTATACTGGAGAGAAAAGACACTGTATATCTACCAGAAACCACAGAAGCAAAGAGAAGAAAAAGTTTTATGAAGAGTTAAGGAGTTCAAGGTGAGACCTAAAGTGACATACTATATAAACCTGAGCCTAATAATAAATGAAAAGAAGATGGATTTCAATAGAAAAGAGGGATTTATACTTTACACTCCCAATACACACAAGAAGTGAGCAAATACTCCAAACCACAGAAATGCAAAAAAATGTAAACAAAGAAGGTACCAATAATAAAATAATTCTCCCTAGGTTTTTTTTTTAAAGAAAAATAATACTAGAGTAAGATGACTATGGGGTAAAAAAAGAAATAAAAAAGAAAAATAAAAAATTAAGTTTTTTTTTCCTAAAAGTACAAAAGAAGATAAAGATGAAAGTGGAACTCAAATAAAATAAATCAAAGTGGAGGAAAAGACCTGAATTATTGCTGACTAAGCAACACAATGCTTCACATACAAGACAATCAACATTTTCTTGTGGCACTAAAATGCAGAATGGGAGGATGCATTAAAAGAGTGGGGGAGAAGATAGAGAGGAAAGTGTAATGCATGTCAATCAAGTAGATTATAAATGAGGAAGGTGAAATAACTCCTGAGTCTCTCTGGAAGAAGAGGTTTTTGGGAGAATGGGTGAAGAAGAAAAGTGAGGGATTGAAATAAGAAGTGGAAGACAGGATTTTTCAAATCACTTGTGGGAGCAGGTCACCTTAAATAACATTCCTATGGGGATGAGATATATGAGAGAGATATTTGTTAATGGAGATGAGATCTTAATATGAACATAATCTGCAGAAAATTTATATTTAGAGAGACTACCATCTCTAAGAAAGAGGTGTGCCTCTCAGACAGCATCTTTTCCCAGGAGGAGAATCAACACTCCTGGATGCAACTTTCATCTGTAATAGTGGGAGGACATTAACTTAGCCATGGGATTTTCTTAGAAAATAGGTGAAAATGATTGAGAAGGCATGAGGAGTCACACAGTCAGAAGCACATAAAATTTCTATAATGGGATAATGATACCTTGCTCTCTATCTCCTCCAGGAATTGATACACCTAAGATTAAGTCACAATAAAAAATAAAAAAGAAGACGAAAGATTCGCAAGGCAGTGACATATAATCTATTTAGAAGACAGAACTCAAAATAGATGATGGAAGTTTTAATTCCATGATGAAAAGAGATCCAAAGAAAGGAACAATTGTTTAATCACTCTGAATTAAAAAAATACAAGTCTAGAATAGATAGAAAGTAAAAATAATTAATGAACACAAAATAAGAGAAAGAATTCCTTGCTGGAAAAAAAAGTTCAGAAAATTGAAATAAAAAAGCAAAAGAACTCGACAGGGAAGAAGTGAATTGGTATTTTACAATGCTACTTAATTCAGAGAAAAGGAAAGGAAAAGGAAAATGGGATTTATAAGTAAAATAAAAAAAAACACTAGAGGAAACAGGGGATAGCTTGAGAGTGAGGGGAAGTGAACTTGTAGAAATGTGATTATCTTAGATTAAGCAGAAATAACAAGAGATAAATTGCTACCTTCACAGAGGAAGAGTAGAAAACTATCCTAACTGAGAAAAAAATATTAAAATGAAAGAAAAAAATACATGAATGGAATTCTAAACATTTTAAAAGTGAACATATTGTCCCATTCAACAAAATGAGAGAATGAGAGAACAAAACCTCAAAATCAGTTGCTTACAAGAAAGACAGCTAAGAAAATCAAAGACACAGACAGGATTAAAATGCAAATTGTGAGCAAAATTTAGCATGCAGAAAGAGAATCCAAAGAAAGAGTTCGAATTATTCTACCAAATCAAATAAAAGAAAACTAATTTGTAACATAATTAGAGATAAAGAATACAACTACAATATGCTGAAAGGAATTACAGTCAGCAAACCAATAGCAATATTAAATGTATATGCTACATGGTACTTAACATCTGAATTCATTCAGTAAATTTCAAGGAGACAAATTGATAAAACAAGAATAGGGGACTTTAATATACTTTCTTTAGTTTTGGGAAATCCAAACAAAAGATTAAAAAGGGAAATTAGAGGATTGAAAATTTGCTGGCAAAACTAGGGCTAAAAAGGACATAACATTTGCTAAATGGAACGACTGAAAATATGTATATGTTCATTGACACATGGAACTTATACAATAATAGTAATACTTTCAGACACAGAGATATTGAAAATAAAAATAAATAAATAAAAACACGAATGGCAAACTGATGTTTTACAGACTGTAATGCAATAATGAATATATTTTTAAAAAGAAAAAGGAAGAAAATAAGCTCCAAATAAAAGCAAAAGACATGGTACAGGAAATCAGAGACAAAATAAACTGAAAACAAACAGAAACTAAAGAGATGATAAACAAACCTCAATCTGGTTTTTGAAAAGATTGACAAAAATGACAAATATTTAGACAGAAAATCAAATCAACAAAAAAGTAAATGAACAAAGTGAAATAAAAGAAAAAACAGAAGAAATAACAAAGCATTGTCTGAACCTAATATGCACAGTAACATGCCAACAAACCTGAAAACTTGAAGGAAATAAAAGAGTTCTTCCAAAAATATAAAATATCTTAAGTGACAGAAGGTCAAATAACAGTTTTAAAAATAATTTAATCTCATAAAAAATATATCTATGGAATTAGGTGTTTTGGAGTAATCAAGGAGTACTCCTGGGCCTGATGTATATTTATGGAAGAATTATATAAAACATTTGAATAATGCCAATTTTACTGAAAAAATTTCAAAATTGAGAAAGAAAGCATTCTACTAGACTACTTTTATGAGTAAAATATACTCCTCATATATAATCCAGGAAAAGACAAAGCCAAAAATAGAACTACAGATGAATATTATTAAATTTGACAAAAAATTAAACTAAAATCACATTCAACAGATAAAATCAATTTATCTAATACATCATTCAACATAATGAAATTAAGTGTATGCAAGGGATGCAAGAATGGCAAAATAAGATAATAATCATCATCATTAATCATATCACAGAAAGAAATCTAAAAGTACTTTATTCTTTTGATACATGCAGAAAAAAATCTTTGACAAAAAGTAGCATTCAGTGATGATAAAATCTGAAAAATTATAGTTACAATGGCATTTTTTTAAACCTAAAAGTAATCTAAAACCTAAAGTGAGCACTGCATGTAATGGGGATTAAGTGGAATCTTTCCCAATAAATATAAGTAAAGGAAGAATGTCTAGCCTCTAAAGTATTATTTGATGCATGCTTAAAAATATAGCGATAACAAGTAAGGCAAGAAAAGTAATAATAATAATTAATATTTATATAGCACTTACTAAGTGCCAGGCATTGTGCTGAGCTTCCCATTTGTTATCTCATTTGATCCTCATACCTACCCCAGAAAGTTATCATCATCATCATCATCATCATCATCACCATCATCATCATCTCATATTTCTATAATGCTTATTATTTCATGCCAGGTGCTCTGTCAAGTACTTTATAATTGTTATTTTATTCTCATAACAACTCTGGAAGGTAGACACTATTATCAATCCCATTTTATGCATGAGAAAACTGAGGTAAAGAGAAGTTAAGTGACTTGCTTAAGATCACACGCCTAGTAAGTGCTAGAGGTCACATTTGAACTCATGTCTTCTTGACTTCAAGTTCAGTGCTTTATATATTGCATCAGGAATAAATATACAAAAGAGAAAAAAATACCTTTAATGCTAAAGATATGATAATTCACTTAGAATATTCTAGGATATCATCAAATATACTAATTAATGAAATAGTTTTAACGAAACTCCAATGTGAAACTTGTCTCTTCCATCAACATTATTTCCCCATAATAATGATATGTAAGATGCAATCATTAAAAAATGAAATTCCATTCCAAATGAACAAAAATGTATAAAATACTTCAAAACACCCAAAAAACTTCTATAGATTCAATCTCAAAATGCTACTTAAAGAAAAAAAGAAATCAGTTTAAATAGTTGGAATAATATTCACTACTCATGACTAGGTCATGCCAATATAATAAAAAATCAAA
Source organism: Bettongia penicillata ogilbyi (assembly GCA_023548195.1). NCBI lineage: Eukaryota > Metazoa > Chordata > Mammalia > Diprotodontia > Potoroidae > Bettongia > Bettongia penicillata. The sequence goes on from JAJHZJ010000344.1 coordinate 988,217, forward strand.
ATATTAACAAAATTAATTTATGGTTTTAATGGCATAGCTACAAAACTTTCAAAGAAATGCTTTATGAAATTTTATACAATATAACATGAATCCTTTCAGAAGCCCTTGAACATCAAGGGAAAGAATGAATAAAAAAAAGAATATATAAGGACTAGTATTTCCACAACTCAGACTACACTATAAAGCAACAATCATCAAAATCACTTGTTAATGGTTAAAAAAGAGGGAGATTAATAGAATAGATTAGACATGGGAGAATCAGAAATAATGGAATGCAATAATCTAGTGTTTGATGAATCAGAAAACAAAAATTCCTAGGGAAAGAACTCCCTATGTGATAAAATCTGCTGGAAAAACTAAAAAGTAGTGTGGCAGGAGTTAGACACATGCTAACACATTATACCATAACTTTCAATACATTCCAAAAGGATATATGACCCTAATTTTAAAGAGATACCATAAAATGCTATAAGTATTCTGAACCAAACAAGATACAAAAATCATTTCAAAAGAAAAAAAAAGATAACTTTAATTACATGAAGTTGAAAAGTTTCTGCATAAACAAAAATAACACAACTGGTTTAAGAAGGTAAAAGGTCAAATAGAAAGGAAAAAAATAGACATATAGTATTGCCAAATATGTAAGTGGTCAAAGTATTTTAAAAAAATTCTCAAAAGAGAACAATTGTGGGCAGCTAGGTGGGACAGTGGGTAAATCACTGGCTCTGGAATCTGGAGGACCTGAGTTCAAATCCAGCCTCAGACACTTACTAGCTGTGTGACTGTGGACAAGTCACTTAATCCTGATTGTCTAAAAAACAAAACAAACAAATATAAATTATTAATAATCTTATGAAACAATTCACTAAATCACTAGTCTTAAGATGAATGCAAATGCAAAATAGCCTTGAGATTTCACCTCACATCCTGCAAATTGGCAACATGACAAAAGGTGAAAGTAGTTGATGTTGGTGGGATTATAGGAAAATAGGCATCCCAGTGCATTATTATTACAGCTGCGAATCATTATAATCATGTGGGGAAAAATTGGCATCAAGGAGATAGTAACTATCATTTTAGCAGGGAATCCATTATGATACTTGTTTCCTCAAGAAGGTCATTGATAAGAAGAAAGTCCACAAAGTCATCAAAACATTTACAATGGCAATTTTTGTGGTAGCAAAGAATTGGAAAATGAAGCAAAAGTTCATTAGTTAGGGATCATTAAACAAATGTGATGGAATATCACTGTGCTGTAAGAAATAGTAACTACGATAAAAACAGAGAAACATGAATAGATCTACATAATCTGATAGAAACAGAAACAAGAAAACAATGTACAAAAATAGCCACAGCATGATAAGTGGAAAAAACCACAACCAAACAAACGAAACTGAATGACATGAAATTACCAAAACCAAGTGTGGCCCCAGTGAGCAAATATGAGCAAACATCCCCCATCCACTCCTTTACAGAGTTGGGAGTTCCATGGATGTGGTATTTAGCATATATTTTCAGACTTTTTCAGTATATTTATTGGTTTTGCTGACAGTATTAAAATTTTCTTTCTCTTTTTTCCCTGTAAGAAATATTATTTCACATATAGAATGGCTTTCTAAGGGATAATGAGAAGGAAATACCCTGGGAAAAATCTTGATGATGTAAAAAAATAGCAATACAAATTTATTTACGTATTTTTTAAAGCAAAGACTATACCTGCCTTAAGGAGACTACATTCTATTAAGGCAAGACAACATATATAGGAAAGTTCTGGTCATGCAGGAATATTTGATTTGTAAAGTTAATGAGTAGACATAGACAGAAATATTTTTTTTTCTGGGAGCAATAATATCTTAATTTGATTCTGGTTCAAGAACTGGAAAACAAGGACAGCAGAGTTCTTAAATCAGCAGGGCAAAAAGAAAGTCAGGAGTAGCATGGATCATGACTGGAACAAGGACTAGATGTAGTGGGTGTCTGATCCAAATAGCAGGCACAAGGAGGGGTTGTGGCAGTGAGAAGAACTCAAGGTCACAGTTTCTCATGCACAAGGTAAGCTCGATCCTGAGAAGGTGGTCCAGGAATGGAATATACATGCCTAGTGACTGTGATGTGATGGGTTATCACCAATTAGAACATGCGAGTCCTGGAGCAGAAATTTCTCCTGGAGATAAAGTATTCCAGATCGCTATTTCTCATCTGGGCAACAAGAAGTTTACTTGTCTGTCCATCAGGACCAGAAGCCATGGTATTTACTGAAGGTAATTAAAAGTGGCAGCAAAGAATTAAGGGATTCAGAATAGAGGGACATTACACCTGGCATGACAAGTGAAGGTATGACTTGTAATGGGGCTGGAAGAATGAGGGGAATAATCAGGAATGGGGGCACAGGTCATTCTAGACTCCAAGAGTAAAAGCTTAGAGGCCACAAGGAAGAGCTGTTGATGAGGATAAGTGACTGACACCAGGCAGATGTGGATGAGAATAGTGAAAGACAAACCTCTCCAGTCAGGCTGGTATCAGATTAAAGATCAGGTTAAAAAGTTAGACATATTTTGTAGGAAGAATTGGTGCTAAAGAAATGGTATTTATTAGATATAAATGCATTGACATATTGGGGTTATTTAAGTTCAGAGTCTTAAAACTATAATTTCTTCCTGTGTTAATTTTGTCTACTATATTACAATTATGAAAAGAAGTTTCCCATGATTATGAAATTCATTCCAATTTCATTTGGCAGGAATGAAGGAAGGTAAAAATAAAAGATGGCTTGTACTCGTGTTCATTGTCACAACATAAGAAGATCTAAGAACCCTAAGACAGGAAACAAAGATAGCATGACAGTGATATTCTGCTCAAGGGAATTGCTCTTGTTTAATGGTATCTTAGATGGCATCTCTGGAATTAGTGAATGACTTGAGGATCTTTTCATCACATCTTTCCCCTCAGAGGGCTAGGACTATTAAAAAAAGGAGCTTTTCAATAGGAAAATGAGCTAAGTTATAGCACATTTAAGTATGTGGGATAAGGAAAAGGGAAATACTGGGCTGCTTTTTATGCTGTTACCCAAATGTAGGTCAAATAGAATCCTAATTGTTCTTCATCACAAACACTCCATCGGAACCAAGTCATTTGATTTTTTTTAGTAAATATTAAAGCATAGAATGGTTCATTTATCATCTGTTGGATATGGGTGGTTTCATGCTTTTAGGATTAAAGAGAAAGAAAATGGCAGAACTATTGTCATAACCTAAGAGCCAGGCAATTGTCAGTAGCTCAAGATATAAGTGCTTTCCATTTTCAGAAGAGATAATGGCCTCCATTTTTCTGCCTGAGTAAAGGTAGTGTGATAGGAATGACACAAAATATGAGTGGGCAAGACTCAGATCATTGTGATGACTAGAACAAAACTAATTTACAGCTCATAAATTTCATTTGCCCTGTAATAGATTCTTCTTTTGTGATCAAGTCTATTAAATATCTCCAAAAAAAAAGGCTGGAGAAATTAATTAATCATCTGCAAAGTACAAAGTTTTATATAAAGTACCCAAAGTTAGAAAGGTTTGAGGTAGGAAATCTTGCTAAACTGTAGAGTAAGAAATACCATTTACAACTGCAAAGTGCTTTAAAAATATTACTTAATTTAATTTTCACAAAAGCCCCACAAAGTAGGTGCTATGATTGTCATCATTTTACAGACAACAAAACAGAGGCTCAAATGTCGAGACTTGCCCCAGGTCACACACGTCCTTAGTGTCTGAGCCAAGATTTGAATTCCTGACCGAACCTCTACTTAATAGAATCACAGAATTTTAGAGTGGGGAGAAACTTCCCAGCTACGTAGCCAGTATCATATGTGAAAAGAATTCCCATGATACCACATTCAACAAGTGGTCAACCAGTATATGCCTGAAATCCTCTCATGAAATCTGTAACACAGTATCATTAGACATTTCCATTGCAGTCCAACATCTATGGTCCTATGATCTCTGTTCTCAGAGATCTTGCTTTTCTGAGTATACCATTTTCTGACTTCATGTAATTGACATAGACACATAATGTCACTTCCACGACCATTATTCCATGATGATGATGTTCCTTGGATCCTTTATAACTGGCTTGTAGTACATTGTCATAACTGTTGTAGCTAATGATAGACTGAGGGTGGCTGTATGCCACCTTAATCTGGGTATCATTCTTCTTTTTTCTTTGTTTGCTTTACATTCTGCTGGGTAGCTGAGCTTTCAGCACAAGATGAAAAGCTTTGGATCTTTCTAGCCTCAGATAATTGACAAGTCTTTGTTCTCAGAGTTAGCACACTAATGAATAGATCTACATTTGTATGACTAAATATGTAATTGCTGCCTCTAAATAGGGAAGGTGAAAAGTGGCTATTATGTATTCAAAACCATTTTTTTTAAAAGGGACATTAAGCAACAATACTTAAAATGCAAAAGAAAAAATAAAATTCACAGTGGGATAGTAAGTTCATAGCCAATAGTTTGCTAATATTTGTTAAGCATCTACTGTAGTCTAATCACTGTGCTGAGGACCGATGAAACAAAGAAAGGAACAAGGGAGTTCCTGCCCCCAAGGAGCTCAATCCCTAAGCAGAGCAACCACATATAAAAAAGGTGTAAAAAGGGAGAGATCACAGAAATAAATTGGCAAATCTGCACTATGAAGATTTTGTTCTAAGATGTTTGCCAATCTAATTGACCTATGATCACAGTAGAAGGGGGAGGCATTGCAGTCTAGTTTGGAGAAAGGATTGTGGTGATTATCCTAGTGTTTGTATTAGGTGTGTAGCATTGCTTTGGCAAGCCACTTAACCTCTGTGGGCATCAGCCCCCTCTTCATGAATTTTATGTTAAACTATAGATAAAGTGTGATCAGTATTTTAAGAAGGATTTACCACTCTGATGAAATTATCAGTCAATCATCAATTTCAGCCAGACTTTGTAGTATTTCTAGCATCCTTTCTTGGGCTTTCTTTCTTCCTTTTTCCTTTTATCACATTTGAACCATGGTACAACTTGCCCTTCATCTGCAAAGTGACAACACTGACCCATTGTTAGGGGCCCACAGGCTTTGAATTATTTGGTTAATAAACCAATTGAATGAGATGATTAGCTAGTCTATGATATGCAATTAGACAATCTAGTTCATTCATTTGAGTCTATATCTCTTGGGCAGAGATTCCAAATGGACAGTGACTTGGCCCCAGAATTGAACAGGATGAAGGACAAACTGAACCATCTTTGGGAAATTTCAAAATTATTTAATGACCCTAAAGTTCTACCTGAAATGATGATCTCCCTTTTGAATGCTAATACTCTATATGAGTTGGGTGTCTGTTGAGTCTCAGAATGCTATGATCTCCAACAAATTGAAGAGGAATATCACCTCAAAGGCAGTATGTATATATATATATATATATATATATATATATATATATATATATATATATATATATATAGAGAGAGAGAGAGAGAGAGAGAGAGAGAGAGAGAGACAGAGACAGAGAGAGACAGAGAGAGAGAGACAGAGAGATGTATGTGAGAGGTGTGATAAGACTGCAATCCATTAAAAATAAAGGTCAGGTTAGTGTTTGATGAAGGAGTACTATAATAAAGGATATCATATAAAAATGTATGGGCAGAAAAGAAGGGAAGCTGATCACCTGGAGAAGAGGCAGAAGTGAGTGATGGCCCATGTGCTTCCTTGCTATCTCTCCTAAGTAATGAGAACATAACATAATCAATAGATTCCCTTGTAACAAACTCACGGGTGAGCTTAGATAGGACCCACACAGACTGGACAGGTTTGACTGGGACATGAATTGCATCATTGGAGGGAACTTGTGAATAACAATCTCACATATCCATTTGAGTATTAGCAAGATAGCCTCCTGATGGTCCATTCATATTATCTCATATCTGTCCTCTTAATGATAACAACAGTAATAACGCACATTTCTAGAAAGTTTTAAGGTTTACAAATCAATCACTTTTATCACAACAGTTTTGGGAGACAGATGGCCCAAGTGTGAGTATACCCATTTTACAAAAGGAATTAATTCTCAGAGAAATCATTTGGTACTCAGACATGAGATATGGACCAAGATTTTCTGATGACAAAGTCAGAACTATTTTTATTAAAATTCACTAGAAAATGGGCTGCATTCATTTTAGGGGTAGTCTTTGAAGTAAATCAAGAAGAATACATTTGTTAATCACTTATTATGGTCCAAGCACAAGTTAAGACCTGTTAAATGAGGTTTTGCAAGGGAAATACAGAAAGAGAAGGCTGAAATACTAAACGAGATCTAGATCTTCAGTTCTGCTTTGACAAAGTTTAAGTCGTCATTTCAACTCTGCCTTTGACCCAGTTAAGACATACTCCTTAAGTTTCATGGCTCATATAGAGTTCTCTTTTACCTTTTTTGGGTTATTTCCCTACCCAGTTACACTGAATGGCCACAGCCAAGTTTTATGATATCTCCCAGACCCATATGGGATAGGGCCAAGTGAGTCTCAGGAGCATAGCTCTCCCCTCAGCCCTTTCAGTGCCCACTGGAGAACTTAACATATGATAAAATTTATGCCTCTCCTTGGTTTTTTACTGGAGATAGGAATTTTCCCAATTCTCTCATTGGCTACACCAACTTCATTAAGGAGCAGCATGTATGTTCAAGAAGACCTACTCATGAAGTAAATAATCAGTGCAATAATCATGTCATTTTGGGAAAACCAGGTACAACTAAAAGAGCCTCTTAGAGCTTCATCACCCACTGAAAACCTGCTGTCACAAATACTGGGAAATCCTCCTGGTTAATTACATGTAAGTTGTCCTCTATCAATTAGGCTGACCAAAATGAGTGAAATATAATTTTACGTATTAAGATCTGCTAAGGCAGATATTCTTTGAACAGCATGAAATTTGAAATCGACTTCATTTGACAAACACTTATTTAGATTCTAGTGGGATCAAGGCACTAATAGTAATTTGTTCAAATAAACAAGGAAACAAACAAGAAAGCAACAAATGTTTTTAAAGCATCCACTGGTTACCTGGTAGTATGCTTGCCTTGGGAACACAAAGAGTGAATCAAATCAGTGTCTGCACTCAAGAAGCTTACTTTGTATGGGAGAAACAATGTGGGAAAAATGGCAAAAATATATATTACATAAATTGGAGTCATTTCTGTAAGCCACAAAATCAGTTGCATAGTTTTACCATTTTCTCTTGACCTTTACTTCAGTGTTCTTAAAACTCAAATGTATCTTTGTTTATATACACATTTACATATGTGGATACAAGTATAACACCACATGTACATCTATCTACATCTATCTATCGATCCATTCATAAATGCCAATTGATTCACTGACTACAAGTGATTAACTGATAACAAGTGATTAACAAATATATTCTATCTGATTTACTTCTAAGACCACGCCCAAAAGGGATACAGGCCATTTTCTAGCCTCAAGAAAGACCTAGTTTCAAATCCAACCTCTCTCATTTACTAGTAATAATAGATAGAGTAATAATAGTGAGTGTTCATGTTTTTCTTTTAAGGTTTGCCAAGTTCTCTGCATAAATTATCTCAAGATAAATCATTTTATCCCTATAATCTTCAGATAACTTCTAGGTGATGTGACTGAATCCTAAATGGATATAGGGTGTAGGGAATTTTGCTGTAGTTTGGGTATAGGAAGTTTTCAAAGGAAGAGTTTCTTCTCTTTAGGAAGCTCATGCACAAGGATTAAGCAAGAGACTCTCAATGTGCCTCTAAACACACTCTGAGCTCTGCCTCCTCCCTAGCTTTGTTGACTATACTTCATTCAAAGAGGACTGTTCTAAGTCTACCACTTGAAACCCACTAGACATCCAGCATTCTCCAAATCATGTGCCTCTGTTAATGCTCTCTCCTATACTTTGATTGTGCCCTGACCTCTTCTTGCTGAAAGGTTCCTAGACTGCATAATCCCACTCAAATACCAGTCCTTTTCCTTATACTCACCTGTTCCCTGAAGTCAGTAATGGCCTCCCCTCCTTCCTCCATTCAGTATTTATAGAGCACTTTTATTTAAACATCTCTATGCAGTTATCAGATAGCCTTGTATATTAGAGTTATCTGTGTCTTCTATCTCCCAGTAGACCAAAATCTCCACCAGAAAAGAGATCAGGTCTTGTCAAAATACAACGCATTATACCTTCTTAGTTCCTAGGAAAGTATTCCAAAGAGTTGATGCTCAATAAATGTTTGTTGGAGAGTGAATGATCATCTGTTAAATCATCTGTTAAATATCTAATCTATGGCAGGTACCAAAGACAGCTATGAAAACAGTCCCTGTCCTGAAGGACTTTATATTTTTTCAGGGTAGACAACTTGTACACATATACCTATACACATATATACATACACATACATGTGTATGCATATGCATGTAAATATATGTGTGTGCATGGATATTTGTGTGTTTGTATGCATACACACAAAATCAATACAAAACTTTCTGGGATGGAAGGAGTCAACTTGTAGTAGGTTGGGGAGGGGATGAAAAACCTCAGACAAAGAAGGAATAGTAATATGCTGACAGTATCAAATTTCAACTATTACATGCTCATCTTAGCCTCTTACAAGTATTAACACATTCCAGTCTCAACCCTTATTTGTCCATAAGTGTGCCACACTTGTACGGTACAGAATATAAGGTTTCAGAGTTGTTTTTGGTTTATGTATGTTACTTATTTTTTCACCAAGAGTAGTTCTAGAGATAGTCTAGAAGGTCAGAGAGATCTACTTGAGGTGGGGCTCTGGGACTTCCTTTTCTTTTGCCTTCTACACTAATGGGGCAGAAGATGATTTAATGACAGAACTTTCTCAATCTGTAAAAAGAGGGAGCTGGACTCCCTGGCTTCTTTGGAACCTTCTGGACCAGAATATGTACTCCTATGATCTTAAACCATGGCTCCTCTCCATTGGTTCAACTTAGAGAGATTTGACCAAGTCTTTTTGGAATTAAACTTTTTAATATTCAAATATTTCTTTATTAGATAAATAATATAATAGGGAAAATGTTAAAAGAAAAATAAAATCAAAGAGAAAACACCTCTCATCCTTAGTGAGTGTGAAGCATGTGTATGGGTCATTATTAGGGATATCAGCACTAAAGAATTTTATTGTTTCTATCACATTGAATGAGGTCTCTTGGCTTTAATACATTCATATATGTCATGTTGTATACAAGTGCCAATAGCACCTTAACTGAATTAATTGCCAGTTCAACTGCATGTTATCAATCAACCCACAAGTATTTACTAAACACTTACTACATGACTATCATAGAGCCAAGAACTGGGGAAACAAACACAAATGTGAAACAATACTTGCCCTAGAGGAGCTTACAATCTAATGGAGGAGAACCTAAGTATTGGAGTCATGACGTTGCCAATATATGTTCTGTGTCACCTCTGCTTGTCCTATTTGGAGGGCAAGACCAATCTTATTTGAAGGACCTTGGAATTAATAAAAAATACCCTGCAAAACCTAATGGCTTGATGTAGTCATTCCAGTGTCACCTGAAAACAGAGATAACTGGGGAATCTTTCCCTTAAAAGAGTGAATCCCTTGGACTTTTCAATTTGTGCCAGAAATAATTCATAACACTGACAAAAAGCTTTGGGGAACTTCCTCTTGCTTGTCTCATACCTCATTTAAAATTGATCCTAAATGGGTAATCAATTAATTGAATCAAATTATGAACATGTTCTCATGTATCATGGAATATTATGCAATATTAACCTTGATGTAAAGGCTGGTTAGATAGAATAAGTATTGCTCTACTGAGTCAAATGTGGTTTTTTTTTTGGAATCAATATATGATTGCTACAGTGGGATTTTATATTCTGTACACTTTTCAATCAATTCTATGATAAAGCTACTGTCAGTTAAAGACAATTGGAGAAAACACCTTCCCATTTCCTTTCCAAGTTTTCCTCAAGGACTCACTGGATGGCTATTCTCATAACGATTGGCTAGGCATGAAAAAGCAGGATTAGTAGGAGCCCGTGATTTCTCGGTCACCTTTTCTGAGGTAGTAATTCTGTCTGGAATACTCTGCACTCTTTGGCAATCTTTCCCACTTCGGAATATTTTAAAAAATTATTGCAAAGTGCTTTTTAATATTCTATCACCTCTAAAGAATGTTTCCTTTGAGATTATTATTTTATGTATAATTTACAATAATTGATTGCATTTGGAAATGATGAAAAGCTTCTGTAGATACAGTTTTTACTCCTAGATAGCTTTGTGTCACTTCGTGTGTAACAACAGCTAGTATCTGGAGAATGTTTTAAGGTTTGCAAAATACTTTGTATATGCTACCTCGTTGTTCCCCACCTCACAACAGCTCTGGGATGTTGGTGCCATTATTAACCTCACTTTATAGGTCAAGAAACTGAGGCAGAGAGAGGTTAAGGGAATTCCCTAGGGCAACATACCTAGTAAATATCTGGGTAGGAGTCACAACCAGATCTTCCTTACTAGAATTCTAACACTACATACAATGATACTTAACTGTCCCTATTTTGCTATGAAATGAAGCATAATAATAAAATACTTTCATAATTTTATCATATATATGTGCATACAAATAAATACTATATGTATGTATGTGTATATCTATCTACCAATATATCTATCATCTATCTATCTATCTATCTATCTATCTATCTATCTATCTATCTATCTATCTATCTATCTATCTACCTACCTACCTACCTACCTACCTGCCTACACATTCATATATTGCAATACCTTGTTCATTCAAGTTTCATTAAATGAGGTGTTTCAGAAGGGGGAAATGTGTTCAAGTTGTCAATTTGATACAATATTCTTTTGTGGTTTAGGGAATCTTATATGATATCCTGCCAGCAATGCAAATCATAGCCCCCTCCTGCCCTTTTTCTCCTGTGTGATTCTGGTCCATATATTATTCTAAATTTGACACAGGAGGTTCACCCAATAATTGGGTGCTTCCTCACTCACAACATCACAAGAATATTGGTAGAGTTTCTGGCTTTCCTCCTTCTTGCCATAGCAACCTATCTTGGCTAGAATGCTGGACGATGAGTTAGGAAGACCTGAGTCCTGCTTCAGATATTTACTAGTTTTTTAAATACCATATTTAATAAATTAAGGCACTTAATTTATCACTTCAGTTTCCTCATCTGAAAAATGAGGATATTATTAGGTCCTATTTTATAGTGCTGCTGTTAGGATCAACTTGGCTATTATGTGTAAAATGTGCTGCAAACCTAAAAGCACTATAGAAATGCTAAGTATTGTCATTATTTTATTATTTTTGTAAATATATTTCTTGATGGAATATTACACCCTGGTTCTTTGAAATTAAGCTATTAAAGCTTAACACTGCACTGAGATTTTTGGGACATCTGCTATTTGAGTCTGTTCCTACCATCTATTCTGCTTTCCATTATTCTTTATGTGATGTTTTTTTTAGCTTTTTGGAGAATGTATTTTTTTGTGACTCATCACCATCGGATTACATAAGTATGGGTGACTGTATATGGGAGACATTAAAGGAAGCTCATATTTTCCAAATGCAAATCATCCTGTGCTTCTCTAGTTTAAATTTTGAACTTAATTTGTTGTATGTCCTGGCTACATACACACACATGCACACACAGATGTCTATATGTTGCTACACCTCTACAAACCAGTGACACTGGCCTCCTGCTCTTCCTGGATCGTAAGACTTCATTTCCTAACTTTGGCAATTTTTCCTGATGTCCCCCATGCTTAAAAGTCTTCCCCTTCCCATCTCTGCTTCTTAATTTTCCCAGCTTTATGAAAGGTTCAGGAAATATCCCACCTTCTTCAAAAAGTCTTTTCCAGTCCTCCTTAATTTCAGTGTCTTCCCTCTGAGGCCATGCCCAATTTATCCTGTATGTACCTCCTTTGAAGACAGTTGTTTTTTTGTGTATTTCCTACCCCACTGTACTGAGAGCTCCTTGAAAGCAGGGATTGGCTTTTTTCCCCTTTCTTTATATCCTCAGAGCTCAGGATAGTGCCTGGTACATAATAGGCACTTAATGAATGTTTGTTGACTAACTCCAAAATGGCAGTCAGCAAATAGTATTTTTCAGTTCCCACCCTGCCCCTGTATGATGATTAAGCCAATACCTATATTCCTCTTGTGTGAAGCGTGGGATTTCTCCAGGATGCAAGACAAGGATTTTCACTGTGGCACTTCCAGACATCACAGGTTCTCCATCATCAAAAGCAACAACCTCCAGCTAGGGGGAGAAATGAAGTTAAATAAATAGAATCAAAGTAAAAGAGCTTTGTTATCATGAATGTGTGTGCTATATTTGGGTTGGAACAGAAGATGCTTTTTCATTATGGCTATATAATGAATTAATATTTTTAAAAAATCAACTTCTATTTTAACTGAATTTTTTTACATTAAATAATCTCCTGCCCCTCACCCCTATCCCAGAATTTAGTGGTTGCTTTAGAGTAATGAACATATCACCTCACCCTGGAGGATAATGTTAGGAAACCTTTACAGATTCAGTGCAAATTCTGCCATTGTAAACAAATAGATATGTGAACAGTAAATAAAATGTACAGAGAACTATTGAAATAGTGAACGTGATGAAAACAAAAGGAAACCCTTGAATTTCTGTCATTTAGGTGATATTGAGATACTATTAAATATTGTTGGTGTGAGTCTCTCCTTAATAGGCCTTTCTCTTTTTTAATAATAAGAAAAAAAATAAAAAAAATGTTTAAATAAAACATCTCACATCCAAAATAACTCTAATACTCCAAAGGATTTGTGATGTTATCAATGGGAATGTACTCTTTAATGATGCTGATCCTAACCCCTCCATGCCTACAAATGCTGTTCAACTCTTGACTAGATTCTTTCCTACTTTCCCATGGGGGATCCACCTACAGGGCCTGAAGTGGGGAAGAGTGATCTCACTCAAATTCTTCTCATATCATGGGCATGAGGATGGAACATGTAATTGGTCAATTGCTTATTCTTCATGCTCACCTCATTATCAACCCATATCATCTTAGTGACATCAATTTATTTTAAAAAATAGCATTTTATTTCTAGAATAGACAGAACTATAATGAGCAATTTTGGTGTGTAAGATAAAAAGTACAAAAAAATCTACTTTTTAATTCACAATGTGATTATGGATATATATAGATATATATATATATATATATCTATATATAAACTGCATGCATATATGTACATAAATATACATATATATTCCCTAATACATATCAGATGGCCAAATCACTGAAAATGTATTCTTAGAGAATTACTTGGAACACTGAGCAGTGTAGACTCCTGCTGGAGGTCATATAACTTTGCTAGTATTAATTAGAGATATAGTGAAACTCAGTTATTCCTCACTCCAAGGTTACTCTACTCCATTAGACCATGAAGCTTCTTGTGGGAATTGAGACGATTTGCTTTGATAGGAGGAATAAAGTTATGATAAATGCTTACATTTTGGTGTTATTAATAGTGCCCTCAATTCAGTAGCTTGCTATTTTGATTAATTATGCTTTCTAATTATCTGCTAAGCTCCAAGGTAGTAACCAGGACTGCTGAAGAGTACATGTGTCCGGTTTTTTTCCACCTCTTCAAGGTCAGTACCATGAGGTAAATCCCTTGATACTCTTCTCTATTCATGACTCTGAGAACAGATAGAGCTTGGGGGAATCACCATGTGACAAATGAAAATGCTCAGTCTTTATCTAGAAGGTCACTCTAGAGTTTCAACCTCTGACTTAGTAAAAGAAATACTTAAAAACATCCCACACTTCACCTAAAGCCATGATATATTTGGGGATATCTACATATTTTAAGCAGAGAAATAACTACTGATTCTTACATATGAAACTATGGATAAGAAAATGTGAAATTAGATAGGGACTAACTAAAAATAGCTCCAAATTATAAAGCCACAGCATTTATTGAGCTTACTTGGGGGAAAATATTACTTTAAGCATTTAAAATGAATTGGTTTAATTATGGTTGAAGAATCATTACTATATTTACAATATACTATCTTGCTAGACAGGTACAAATCAGGTATATGTTGTGTACCATATTCTAAAATGTCTTAAAAGAAAACCAGGTCAAATAGGTTGTAAGGAAGGAAGGCAAAGATTGATTTTGACTCCTTTTGTATCCCTAGAACTTGTCACAGTGCCCAGTATAAAGTAAGTGCTTAATAATTTTTTATTGATTAATAATCAAATATTCAAAATATCCAACAGAATTTTTAAAAAAACCTGATATCATTTACAAAGTCTTAAAAAAAGAACTTGACATGCAAGAAGAAAAACAAATCCAAGAACACTGACAAATCCACAAGTAGACTTGAATCTACCTTAAATATTGTGCTGGGTTCTTCATTAAGATTTACTCGAGTGATAACACGTCCTGAATATTCTTCTATGTCAAATATGCTTGCTGGGTAAGGATACTGTTTGTCCTCCACTCGATACCGCACATGGCTTGCTGGCAAACCCTGAAATAGAATTACGTGCAATTAAATTACCATTTACAATATGAAAACAGAAAATATTGAAAATCTCACACATTTACAAAGTTTGTGTTCCTTTAAATGTGAACAAGATGCTTCTTTGATGTACTGTGCCCCCTTTTAAAATGCAGTAAAACCTAAGTTAAAATAAACTGGGCAGAAGGCCAGTTTAAATTGGAATCTAAATTGTAGAGTATTTGAAAAGGAATAATATCTACAACATATTCATCTATCTCCTATTTCTCATATTTCTAATATCTCATATTACTCATATTTCTGTCTGTACCAATAATATCATAGATGATGTAGACCTAGGCAGAGATACAGACAGATATAAAAGCGGTTCTCTGAATACCTACAATTATAGATGCACACTATTGCCTTTCCTTCTTCTCTTGCAATCGTAATCTTCAGAAAGCTCTGTGTTTCATACTATAAAATAACAGCTCACATTTACATAGATTTCTAAGGTTTTCAATCTCTTTATATACATTATCTTATCTGATCCTAAAAAGAAGGAAATTAAAAATCCCTGGAGTATAGATGCTCTCCATTATACAGATGAAGGAGGTGAGGCCAAGAGGAATAAATTAACTTGCCCAAGGTCACACAGCTAATAAATGTTTAAAACGGGATACATGCCTTAGACTTAGGTATAACGTAATATCCACTATGACCACTGCCTCTCGCCTCTCAAAATGAAAATCTCAAGATGATGTAAATAGTTTCTTGTCACTCTTGGATCCAATGACTGTTCACTTAGTCAAGACTTGACTGTAATTGATCATCACCTTTGACTCTCCATCACCAAAAATGCATTGCTTTGGGTTTTATCTCTTTACTACCCTTTGCTAAACTGACGAAGTATTAAGGATTTATAAGATTTTAAGATTAGAGATTCAAGAGATTTTAAGATTGTCCAGTTCAGCCCTCTTATTTTGTGAATGAGGGACTTGGGGCACAGAGAGGAGGGACTTGCCCAAGGTCCAGAAGATCATTATGCAGATCTTTAGCCTTTTCCACTCTCAGAGATCCTGTGCCATTTTGTAGAAGAGCCTTTCCTAAGTTCCCTAAAAAGACATAAATGGTGATCACTACTCATACATGTATATAATCAATTAATCAGTATTGATGAAGATATGGCAAGTACCATTGAAAAAATTTGTATATCCCATTTTAAAAGGTGAGATGGTGCTTCGAGGGTATTGTTGCCCAGTCATTTCAGTCATATCTGACTCTTCATGACCTCGTTTGGCATTTTCTTGGCAAAGATATGGGAGTGGTTTGTCTTTTCCTTCTCCAGATGATTTTATACATGAGGGAACTGGGGCAAATAGGGAAAAAAATGACTTGCTCAGGGTCACGCAGCTATTAAGTGTTTGAGGCTGGATTTGAATTCAGGAAGACATTTACCTGATTTCAGGCCTGACACTCTATCCACTAGGCCATCAAGCTACTCAACAAAAGTTTATTAAGCAGGAAATTGTGCTAGGGAAACAAAATGAAATAGTATCAGCCTTCATGGAGCTTATATTCTCTGTTCATTTCCTTGATTTGACAGCAAACCCAGTCAAGGAAAGAATACAGGGGAGGAAAACAGAACTAATTTCTTTTTCTTTTACTCAAAGAGCAAACATTTTCCCAGCATAGAGGAGAGCACCAAAATGTCCAAGGTTTTCCCTTTCCCTTTTCGGAAAATAATTGACTTTTTCAGATACTGTTTCCAGTGTACTCTGGTTAGGAAATCGTGTGTGCATGTGTGTGTGTGTGTGTGTGTGTGTGTGTGTGTGTGTGTTAACAAGCACTCGCTGCTCCTTAACCTACTTTCAGGGTGTCAGAAATGACTGCAAACACCCCAAAGCAATTTTGACTATAAAAAAAGAAGCACTGAATCACAGACCCTCCTGACCCAACATCCTTTGTGCTGCTCCCACCCTATTTAGAATGTTGTGTTCAGTAATGGCCATGATATTGTAGGAAGGGAGATGCTAAATTTGGCTTAGATGGAGGGGGTCCATCAGGGTAAGGGGAGGGAGATCAGAGCCTATGAGCAGGAATCTGAAAGAATTAGTGAGGGTTGGCCATGAGAAGATTTAGAGGAGACAACATGGAAGAATTTTATATGGCTATCATGAGGAAGCAGAAGGATGTAGAGAATCAGCCTCAGAGTAAGAAAGATGCCTGGTTTCAAGTCCAGGTTTGGATATATCCTGGCTATGCTACGCTGGGTAAAACAATGAGCTTTTCTATCCTTTATACGACTCTATAATATAATTTAAGTTGTAGAGGAGGTACCATTTTGCATTGTGAGAGGAAGTTCTATATGAATGAAATCGCAAATCTAGTTTAAAATGGGAATGAGAGTTTTGATGTGACAGACTTGGATTTGAGGATAGAACTTGTAATATGTAAAAAGTTGAAAAAGATTTGGACTCAATGGAAAACCTTCCTGACAATTAGGAGCACCCATGGGGCTCCTTATGGAGGGAATTCACTTCAATTCTTCCATTTTATAGAAGAGGAAACTAAGACTTGATTCTGTGTGGATCCATGGACTAAAAAATACCACCACTACCAACACCTGTACCCTATTAGAGTTCTTTGTCAGGACACATCCTTCCACTGAATTCTATCGCTCTCCCTCCTCATCTCGGTTTTCTGGTTTCCTTTAAGTATCAGTTAAAACCCTACCTTCAAAAGGAAACTTTTCCAACCTCTCTTAATTCTAACACATTCCCTCTGTTATTATTTCTTATTTATCCTGGATAAAATGTGTTTGTACATAGTTGTTCGTTTTATCTCCTGTGAGATTGTAAGATCTTTGAGATCAGGGACTCTTTTGCTTTTCTTTGTATTCTCAATGCTTACTACTTAGTAAGTGCTTAATGAATGTTTATTTACTGAATGATTTGAATCTAGAACCCTTTCTACACCTCTGTGGGTATACGTGTGGACATACATGTGTTGCCTTGGTCATAGTAGGATTGAATATGTGAAGCCAGGCGGATTAAGAAATCAAAGAATGAAGTTGGTGGGTTGGTTGTTGTCCTTTGTTCTCAAAGAGAACCAAAATGACATCACTGTTTTAGAGTCAGTTTCAATGTGACTGACTGTGAATGATCAGACCAATAAGAACTTGGAATGCTCTACCACATGTCTGGAATAAATAGTCTGTGTGAACATTTGGGGTGGATACTCTAAATTTGTGCATCCTGTGTTTCCTTTGATCTGTTTCAATCCTGCTATGTTCATAGAGCATAGCACCTTCTCTGATGTGGGCATGCCATGTTGAGCGATCCTGTGCCAGTGTCTCCCATATGACACAATCAATTCCAGAGTTCTTAAGGGAGACCTTGAGAGTGTACTTGTATCACTTCTGCTGACCACCATGTGAATGCTTGTCCCATGTGAGTTCTCCATAAAACAGTCCTTTCGGCAAGCACACATTTTGCATTCAAACAACACGGCCAGTCGATCAGAGTTGTGCTCTCTGAAACAATGTGAATGCTTGGCATTTTAGTTCACATAAAGACCCCAGTATCTGGTGGTACTTTATCCCGCCAGATGATCTTCACAATCTTCCTGAGACAGTTAAAATGGAAGCAATTCCATTTCCTGGTATGGTACTGGTAGACTGTACAGGTTTCACAGGCATACAACAATGAGGTCAGCAAAACAGCTCTGTAGACCTTCAGTTTGGTAGCCAGTCTAATAATACCTCTTCTCTTTCATACTTTCCTTCAGAGCCTTCCAAACACTGAGCTAGCTTTGGCAACGTGTGCATCAACCTCATTGTCAATGTGTACATCTCTGGAAAGTATACTAGCAAGGTAAGTGAACTTATCCACAGCATTCAAAACATCTTCATTTACTATAACTGATAGTTAAGTTACACATATGGTGTGGTGCTGGCATATAAAGCACCTGTGTTTTCTTAGTGTTAACTGTTAGGTCAAAATTAGCACAAGCAGCAGATAATTGATCCATATTATGTTGCACCTCAACTTCAGATTAGCTTTGATTGCAAAACCTACACCAGCTTCACAACACTCCCTTTCACTGTGGCCACTCCAGAAAAAAAACATATATACAACTTCAACTTCAGTAAGATGGCATTCATTTGCTAGCCTTGTTTCACTCAGGGCTGCTATTTGGATGTGATATATACTGAGCTCTCTTGCAACAAGAGCTGTTAATCTTTCAGGTCCACTGGACTTCATGTTGTCTATAATTGTGTATTCATTCTATGAGTCATTTGTGAGTGGAATCATCTTTGTTGAATTTTTGACTACAGAGTGGGATTCCCCACCTGCCTTGGTAATCAGGACAGGGTTGGGTAAGCAGACAATTTTTAGGGCACTTTTGCTGGCCCTTTCCTCACACTAGGAGGTGAGCAGTGCTATCCTTAAAAGACTGCTCAGATACTTAGGGGCTTCTGAATCCCATTGCCACTTCCAGTGAAAAACAACCCCATGGCCTGGGTTGCCTATGTGCAGAATTGTGACTACAGCTCCCAGTATTTCTGCATCTGCTCCTTCATCACTTGCCTGTAACCACAGGACTTTGAGATAGTTATAAGGGTAAAATGGTATAGGTGATGTCTTTTTATTTGTGCATAGATTGGATTTAAATGAGGCAGAGTTGCATGCAGTTGTTGGCCTCATTAGCTCCTCCAGAGTCATCATAGTCCAGTGGCAGGAGAAAAGCAAGATGACTGATCATGACTCAAGACACAGTGGATAACCTTGACATCGTCAGTGCCTAACCAAGCTCTAAATTCTCCACAGCACCTACTTCTGCTGCCTTTATGACCATAGGAGCAAATGGTTTTCATCCACCCATTCTGCTAGGGGAAGTCTTCATATGCTTGGGGTAGATACCCCTCTAACTGAACAGTGGTTTTGAGACTCCTTGGTTACCTTCAACCTGGTTAAACCCATCTGTCAAAACAGTTTACCAGGGTGTGGCCATTGTGCATGCTGCAGCTTCTTGGAGCCACAGGTGAGAGTTGGGTGGAACAGGTGGACACCGAAGGTGGAAAGCATCCCTGAAAAAGGTTTGGCAGCCATCACACCAGAGGTACTGGTCCTCCCTGAACACACCTTACATCCCCAGGGAATGAAGTATAGAAAATTTAAGGCTTGAAATTGCACTCTAGAATGCGCTCTAAATTCTGCCATGATTTTGAGTGTAGCACTATATCTTAGAATTTCTCCAATGTGTATTATTTCATTTCTCAATTTTTTTTTAAATTTCAGGCTGGCCCCAGTCATACTTTAATTAAAGGTCACATATTACTTATCTCCCCACAGCCAGCCACGTCCTGGACAGCCTAGAAAGCTGTATTGCTAGTGCAACTTGTATGCTTCTCCCTTTCCCACTCTGGAACAATGATCTATGAACTCTACCATTGTTCATGGAAAGTTTTTGTCAACTGTATGGCCCCTTTACCTCCCCTGAAACTTTTAATAGTCATAATGATGATGATGATGACAGTGATGGTGGTGATAGCTGGTGTTTCTATAACATTTTAAGATTTGCAAAATATTTTGCAAACATCATTTCAAGTAATTCTCACAACTACTTTAGGAGGTCGGTGCCAGCATTATCCTCACTTTACAGATGAGGAAAGTGAGGCAGATAGAAATTAAGAGATTTGCCTAGCATCATACATGTAGTAAGTGTCTGAGGCAGGATTTGAATTCTGGTCTTTTTTGACTTCAGGCCCAGGGATCTATCCATTGTGCTTTCCATGGACAATATATGTGTACATTCTCCTATTAGAATACATGTTCTTTGGGGGAGAAGGTTTATGTTCCATTTTATACTGGTACACTCAAAATGTAGCACAGTAATCAGCAACAATGAAGACTCACTAAATATTTTCATTCATTCCAGATTTTCAGGAGTAAAATTTTTGGGAAAAAAATCAGGCTTGCTTATGCACAACTGAGAAAATAGTGAGAGAGAAGGACTATAATCCAGGTGGTCATCATTGCTCAGGACATGTAGCTTTGAAAAAAGGGGAGGGGAGAAAGATAAAAGAAGAAAGAAACACTTTGCTTTTGCTAGAAGGTTAATATCACTGAGACATCAAAATTCTGAAAAGATGAAAAATTGAGGGCTGCCATCCAATTTGTTATTTTGAATTACTATTAGATGACTATTTCATATTTCCTGGCGTTTCAGAAAGACTGGATTCAACAAAAATTATATTAAAGCACTTGGTGGAGTATTTTTTTTTCAGAAAAAATACTTACATTTTATAGGAATTTAAGCAAATGAAAACTGGTGGCTGGCTTAAGCCAAGAAACTGTAAAAAATTTGTTCAGACTTCTATTTTGTATTTTGCTGTCTTAAATTGAACTTGAAATTTCAGTTTTACAAAACAAGATGCAAAGATTTAGAACTGAAAGAGATCATTTTCTCTTAACAAATTTTTCCTAATTTGCTCTGTAATGGAGAAGATAGCTACTTTTATAAATTTATCCTTAGTGTAGCATAATGTCCTAATTAATGTTCTCTTTTTCCTTAGAGTTTTTTGATGCCTTTTCTTTTTTACATAATCATTTCCAGATGCACCACCTGCCTCATTCTAGTGAAATTTCTGCATGAGAAAAGTGGGGAGGGGAAAAAATAAGCCAAAGAAACTAACTCAGTGACCCTATCTCACAGCACTGGAAAAACATGTTACATTCCACACCCATAGGTTCCCACCTAGGGAAGAAGGAGAAGAGGGAATACATTTCCTCATTTTTATTCAGGGCTGAGATTAGTTATTGTGTATTTACTTCTCTCCCTATCCTTAATAAATGATTATTGAATGAAATTGGCCTTAAATTTAATTTTATGGCTCAGAAACTTAAGGCCCAGAGTAGAAAAGTAAATAAATCTGAATCACAAAGTAAATATAGGACCAAATCTGTATTTGAATCCAGATGCTTTGTTTCCATTCCATCATTCTTTCTACTATCATCTGTCCTTTGATTCTCTACCTGACTAATGAGTCGGGTTGGTATTTTTGTCAATTACATGTATAAACATAATTTGTTTTTTAATTACTAAATGATCACAAAAACTTAAATACATGGCAATGTCAATGTCAAAAAACTGAATTCACACATTTAAGACAATCAGTATGACAAGCCAAAGGATCTGTTTAAAAGAGAAATGTTCTCTAAAACTCCATAGTTTCTGACCAAAACTGGGGACTCTGAACCACTTAGGGATTTATATATACATCTACGTTATTTAGCAAATATTATTTTTCCACAAAGCATACTGTTTGGAAATTAGTGTAAGGCAAGAGGTGCAGCTTTCTCCATATTCTAGTAAGAGAATGAAAGTCATACATCATAGGGGTGAGGAAAAACACAAGCAAATCCAATAATTATTACTTGGGGCCCAGAGGTCCCCTCTGGGGATCCTCTGAAAATCTATTCCCTTGCCTTCAGATAAGACCTCCTGGGCCTACTTGGGCTAGATATTTTTTAAGACCATTCAAAAATTTAATTTCATAAGTGGCCTCAGAAACTCATTCCAACATTTGATATTCTTTACAATCTAGAAGGGCAGTGGACCATAGATTTAGAACCGGAAGTGACTTTAGAGGCCATCAAATCCGATTGCTATTTTACAGATGAGCAAACCAAGGCATGGAGAAATTAAATGATCTGTCCATGGTCACAAGACTTGTTACTATTTGCCTTTCTTTGTATTTTGAGTGTATAGAACAGAACCTACATAACCCTATAGAACTAAATTGATGAATAAATGAAGCAATGGAGGCAGGTTCTGAACCTGGAACCTCCTGACTTTCAGTCTAATATTCTATCATATGTTTTACCACTACCTAAGTACTTCTTCCTTATATCTGATGCAAACTCAGTCTAGAGCAAAAAGTTTAATAATTCTGAGATGTAGAATACTTTGATGTATTTTTGTGCTTTGAAGACTGCCATTTATACTCTAAGGGGAATCAATAGCACCATCATTTTCTTCAAGAAACTTTGCCTTCATTGAGATACAAAGAAAAAAAATAATATTGAGCCAGAATCCTGGAGATCTGGATTTGAATTCATAATTCTGACTCTGTATTTACAACCATGTGAATAGCAACATTGGTCAGCAATCATTTATATGTTGTTCAGTTGTTTCAGCTGTCTCTGATGCCATGACCCCATCTGGGATTTTCTTGGAAAAAATACTGGAGGGGTTTGCCATTTCCTTCTTCTGCATTTTACAGATGAAGAAACAAAATCCAACATGGTTAAGTGACTTGCCCATGGTCACACAATTAGTAAGTGTCTGAGGCCAGATTTGAACTCCTGAAGCTGAGTTTTCCTGCTCAACACTTTATCTGCTATGCCAACTAGCTTTCCAAAACATGTAAGTATCTACTGTGTGTCAGGTACTGTGATAGATATACTAATTTCTCCTTTATGGAATCAGTTTCATCCTGTCATCTGAGGGAGATGAAATAGGAAATTTCTAAGGTCCTTTCAAGCTATAAATGCAGTGATCCCACAAATATTTAAATTATTTCCTTTCAGGTCTTTTTCTTATTTTTAATATTTTTTGTCTCCTTCCTACTGCCTCTGACTTTCTGAGGTACAATTTGGAACAAGATTTTATACTCAAGACTGTTAGGGGGTTTTATTTCAAAGAAATCAATCTTTTTGTAAAAAACAAATGCATGCCAAGTTTTATATGTCTAATTTGGATTGTGGGCTGGCACTGGCCAGATTTTTCTGTCATTCTGGCAGATGTGTCAATCACTAGTTATTATTAAGCAGAAACATAGCTAGTCATTAGAGTAAATCTAAGCCTTCAATATGAGATCATATAAACCATTTCCATAAGCAACAGTTTATGAGACAGAATCTAGAAAGGGCCTTATTTCTTGTTACGTTAGATAGATGCCTGTACATAGTACATTTAACCATTAAAGCTCTACTTTGATACTTCATCATGGCACACAAGTGCCAACTGTCCATCACAATCTGGAAAACTTTCTAATATGAGCCTGACAACTGCAAGTTAACTGAGTTATGTTGGCATTCCATATTACCTCTACAGCACTTTCTAGTCATGAGGGCAACATTCCAGTGCAGGTCCTCATTTTCTTTCACTAAGACTATTAAAGCAGTCTTTTAATATCACTCAATCTTCTAGATCTTCTGTCTCCAATTCATTCTCCACTCTACTTTCAAAATCAGCACAAAAATAGCCATGTCCATCCTTGGTTCAGAAAGAGCTCTAATTCCCTAATAATATTAAGATAAAATAATAATTCCTTAATTAGTAGTTAAATTATTTTACAATATGGGTCTCACCTACCTGTGAAGGTTGATTTCAAACTATACCTCCCTTGATGTATTCTGTGTTCTAGCCATACTCCCTTACCTGTGGCTCCTAAAATCTTTAACTTCATTCAAAACTCAGATTATGTGCCAATTACTATTGAGAAACTATAGGAAATTACCATGGGACACCTGTCCCTCTGGGTTCTATCCTGCATCCTCTTCTTTCCTTTTTCTTTATTATTTCCCTTAGTAATCTTATCAGCCTCAATTATCAAACAAAACTAAACATTTATTGAGTATATCCTATGTACCAGGCATTGTGTTAAGGGAAATTGTCATCACTTATGTTAATAATTCTCAGATCTATCTATCCTGCCCTAACTTCTTTGATGACACCCAAACTCACATCTCCAACTGTCTTTCACACATGTTGAAGCAGACATCTAATAGACTCAGTATGTCCAAAACTGAACTTGTTATCTTTCATGCTAAACTATCCCCCCATCTTCACAAAGGGCAATGTCAATCTTTCATTCCCTCAGGCTCACAACCTAGGAATTACCCTGGATTCCTCTTTACTTCTGAACTCTCAGATTCAATCTGTTAGACCTTGGGACAAAATGACAAATCTCTGAACAAAAAGGAGGCTTATTTTGCCTTAATGCAACAATAATATAACAGCACTTCTTGTCTCCATATGGAAATCCCTCTGGTCAGTATGTCAGGGATTTGAAACTTACGTGATTTCAGTTAAGTCTGAAATATTTGATCAACTACATGTAGCTGAGAACTTTTATGTCCCAGGACAGGAAGCTGCATAAGGAACAAGGTAGAGGAGGAAACCAAAGAGGTCAATGAAACTTTGCCCGGAAAATGTTGCTCCTACCACACATGGGATGGAATTGGATAGGATGAGATAGGAAAGAAATTGATAGGTTCAGCAGACACACATACACACACATATCATCTCATAAAAGCACAAAGATGTTGTAGCCTTCAAAAAGGGATGATGAAATCACAATTCATTGAAAAATTCAAAGAAAGTATATCTTTTGTAGAAATACACTGGCATTTTTAAAAGAGCAAATTCAAAAGCATTTATATTTCTGGTTATGACTGTCACAGACTGAAGTGCCGTCATCATTGTGGGATTCTCAGAAATGAAACTGATCTTCTATCCTTAAATTAGTAGAATGAATGAACAGAGAAATGATCATGCCTCTGATGGGAAAAGGATGAAAACTCAAGAAACGTCTGCTTTCCCAGTGGATTCTGCTGACCAGGGAAGTGAGTTTCCTCCTCCCTGTCTTTTGAAGGACAAATAAAACCAGTGTTTCTTAAAATTTTATGGGAACAGAAGAGATGTGAAGATCTTGGTAAAGATCAGAATTGGGATCCCTGGATTTAAAGCAACTGTTATTCTCTTTTGAAAAACAGACTACATCAGCTCAAGAGAGTTTTCCCTGACATAATGGCATTTTAAAGACTTTACAAAGAATTGGTACCAATAACCTTTCTTTCAGTCAGAATTCATTCATCAGAATATGTTTTGAAATTTTCCCAAACTTTATGGTTCTTTCAGGTTGTGGGAAGTTTTGTTTTTTTTTTTAATTATTTTCTCTTAATAACATTTACATTTAATACAAAATGTTCTGAGAATATGTGCAATGTAGGAAATAGAGCATGAGCCTTGGATTCAGAAGGCTATGAATTCAAAAGCTACCTACAACTCTAGCTCTGTCATTCTGGGCATGTCATTGAACCTTTCTAGACTCAGATTCCTCATGTACACTTCTATGGTCCATTCAGGCTCTAAATATAGAAATCTATATTGAATTTCTGTAGCTATAGAATCTAGGAACAGTGGCTATGATTTCCTAATTAAAGGGGAGTCTGTAAGGAGGAAACAATCTTTATCTGTGTGTGCTGGCCCCTTCTCTGTAACTTATAGCCTTTGAGAGTTATTTAGAAAAAGCAGAGTCAAGATGGTAGAGACACAGCCAGGACTCACCTGAGCTCTCCCTACAACCTCTCCAAATACCCTTAAATAAAGATTCTAGTAAAAATAAAGTATTCTAGTGGGGCATAACCCACCAAAATGAGAGTGAAACAATTTCCTAGCATAAGACAATTTAGAAGATCAGCAGGAAATGTCTGTTGCACAAAGATGAGGGTGGAGCAGAGTTTAGCACAGCCTATGCCAGTAATACCCTGGCCACAGCAAACCAGGAGCAGGATATAGGAACACTGAATCTGCATCTGGAGCACCTGATTCCAGATCCCTCAGCCCACAGATAGTAAGGGGATAAGTAAATGGTTTGAAAGGAGATCGCAGGGGTCTCTTTGTTAGCACTGAGGCAGGATTCTGTTCCTTTGTTTGCACTTGGATCAAAGTCACAGTCCTGGGTGGCAGTTCCAGGGTGAAGAGGGGCACTAGCACACTGGAGCTAGTGACCACAGTGGAGAGGGGATCCTCCTCACAATTCCATATCAGAAAAGAGTGCTTGTGGTCACCCACAGACCAGAGCACAGGCCAGGAGAGTAGTAAACACCTCTTCTAAAATCATACCACCTTGGAAGAAATGATAGCTGACAGGATCCTAGTAGTATCTCCAAAAACAGTAGCACAAAATCAGTGATGCTTGGAATAGTGCACCTGTACTCTGAAAGCAGAGTCTTACTTTAATAAAGGGTTTAAAGTCAAGTTATAAGTTGGGAAAATGAGCAAACAACAGAAACAAAATCTGACTATAGAAAGTTACTATGATGACAAGGAAGATAAAAACAAACAAAGATAAAGATAACAAAGTCAAAATTCCTACATGCAAAGCCTCCAAGAAAAATATGAATTGGTCTCAAGCCATGGAAATGCTCAAAATGGATTTTAAAAATCAAGTTAGAGAGGCAGAGGAAAAATTTGGAAGAGAAATGAGAGTGATGCAAGAAAATCATGACAAATGAGTCAATAGTTTGGTAAAGGAAACACAAAAATACTGAAAAAATAATGGCCTGAAAAAAAGACTAGGCCAAATGGCAAAAGAAGTCCACAAAGTCAATGAGGAGAAGAATGCCTCAAAAAATAGAACTGACCAAATGGAAAAAAGAGGCACAAAATCTCAGTGCAGAAAATAATTCCATAAAAATTAGTAAGGAGTAAATGGAATCTAATGGCTTAATGAGAAATCAAAAAATTATTTTAAAAAACCCCAAAATAATGAAAAAAAGAAGACAATGTGAAATATCTCATTGGGGGAAAAAACCTGATGTGAGAAAATAGATCCAGGAGATATAACTTAAAAATTATTGGACTACCTAAACATCATGATAAAAAAGAGCCTAGACATTATCTTTCAAGACATTATGAAGCAAAACTTCCCTGGTATTCTAGATCCAGAGGGTAAAATATATATTGAAAGAAGCCATCAATCACCTCCAGAACAACATCCCAAATGAAAGAACTCCCAGGAATATTATAGCCAAATTCTAGGACTCCCAAGTCAAGAAGAATATATTGCAAGCAACCTGAAAGAAACAAATGAAGTACTGAGGAGCTATAGACAGGATAATACAAAATTTAACAGTTTCTACATTAAAGGGCTTTGAGCATCATACTACCTAGGATATGGTAGGGCAGCTAGGTGGTACAGTGGATAGAGCACCAGTGAGGAGTCAGGAGGATCTGAGTTAGAATCTCACCTCACTAGCTATGTGACCTTGGGCAAGTCGTTTAACCCCAATTGCCTCATCCTGTGTCATCTCCAGTTATCTTGATGAATATCTGATTGCTGGATTCAGATGGCTCTGGAGGAGAAGTGAGATTAGTGACCTGAATAACCCTCCCTCTCTCAAAACAAAATCAAGTGCAAATCATGTCACTATTTCTCTGATGGCATGGTCTTCTTTTGCAATGAAGGATGAACACAATAACCTACTCAGCAAAACTGAAAATAATCCTTAAGGGGGAAAAAATGACCATTCAAAGAAATAGAGGACTCTCAAGCAACCTTAATGAAAAGACTAGAGCTGGAGGGCATAGCCAAGATGACTAAGTAGAAGTAGGGATCTGCTACAGCTCTCCCCCCAAGGCCCTCAAAAACATGTAAAAATGATTCTAAACATACTCTAGAAGCCAAAAAATGACAGACTGAAGAAAATTTTCAGCCCAAGACAATCTAGAAGGTTGACAGGAAGGTTCTACTGCACAAGGCTCAGAATGGAGTGCAGTTTGGAGTGGGCTATGCCAGTGTAGACTGAGCAGGAGCAGGCTTTAGGGGACTGAATTGCTGGCAGCTGCTGTGGATAGCAGACTTTTCAACTTACAGGCATTAACGACAGCTTCAAAGGTCAGTGAGTAGGGTCTCTCACAGGCTGAGAGGGGAGCGTGTTCCAGTCCCAACCCCAGCTCCGAGGCAGCTGCAGCTACTGCTGAAGCAGAGGTTGCTTCTGGCACCCTCCACTTAACAAAGATGAAAAGTCAAGCAATTGTCTGGGAAAATGAGCAAACAAGGGAAAAGAAATGAACTATTGATTCTTACATTCTCATTGAAGAGGTATTTTCTTAGGTCATTGGTGACAAGGAATATCAAAACATGCAGCCAGAAGGAGACAACAAAGTCAAAGCTCCTACATCCAAAGTCTCCAAGAAAAATATGAATTGATCTCAGACTATGGAAGAGCTCAAAAAGGATTGTGAATATCAGGTAATAGAAGTAGGGGAAAAATTGGGAAGAGAAATGAGAGTGATACAAGAAAATCATGAAAAACGAGTTGACAGCTTGCTAAAGGAAACCCAAAAAAATGCTGAAGAAAATAAAACTTTTAAAACTATACTAACTCAACACTTCCGAAAATGAGGCGAAAAATGCCTTTAAAAGCAGAATGAGACATATGAAAAAAAGAAGTCTGAAAGTTCATGGAAGAAAATAATTCTTTTACAAGTAGAATGAAGCAAATGGAAACTATTGACTTTAGGAAAAAATTAGAAATTATAAAACAAAACCAAAAGAATGAAAAAAAGAGAAGACAATGTGAAGTATCTTGTTGAAACAACTGACCTAGAAAATGGATCGAGGAGAGATAATTTTAAAATTATTGCACTAACATGTATAAAAATATTTATAGCAGTTCCTTTTGTGGTGGCCAAGAAGTGTAAACTGAGAAAATGCCCATCAATTAGGGAATGTTGGAACAAGTTGTGGTATATGAATGTAATACAATATTATTGTTCTATAAGAAAAGTCAAAAAGGCTGACTTCAGAAAAACCTGGAAAGACTTATGTGAACCGATGCTGGGTGAAATGAGGAGAACCAGGAGAACATTATACACAGTAACAGTCATGGTGTGCAAGGACTGTTTCTGATAGACTTAGCCCTTCACAGCAATGCAAGGACCTGAAACATTTCCGAAGGACTCGATTCAAAATGCCATCCATATCCAGAGAATGAATTATAGATTCAGAATGCAGAATGATGAATACTCTTCTATTTTGTTATGTTTTGGTTTGGTTTTTCTCATGGTTTTTCCCATTCGTTTTAATTCTTCTATGCAATATGAGTAATGTGAAAATGTTTAATAGGAATATATGTGTAGAACCCATATAAGATTGCATGGTGTTCTGGGGAGGGAGGAAAGAGGAAAGGGGAGAAAATTTAAAATATATGGAAGTGATTGTTGAAAACTGAAAAATAATTCATAAAAATGATTTAAAAAAAATACTGGACTACCTAAAAGCTATGATAAAAAAGAGCCTAGACATCATCTTTAAAGAAATTATCAAGAAAAACTGCCCTGGTGTTCTACAACCGTGGGGTAAAATAGAAATGGAAAGAAACTACTGATCACCTCCTGAAAGAGATCCCACAAGGAATATTCCCAGAAATATTGCAGCCAAATTTCATATTTCTCAAGTTAAGGAGAAAATATCACACACACTCAGAAAGAAACAATTCAAGTATTGTGGAAACACAATCAAGATAACATAGGACTTAGCAGCTTCCTCACTAAGGGATCAGAAGACTTGAGATATGATATTGGAAATCTCCAAAAGGATATTTGGGGAGGACATAGTCAGAAGAAAAACATTTTTGATGAGGGAAAGGGTGAAAGGACAGAGAGAATAGAATAAATGGGGGCATAGGATGGAAGGAAATACAGTTAGCAATAGTAACTGGAAAAAATTGACGAAAGTTTGTCTGATAAAGACCTTATTTCTCAAATATAAAGAGAATTGGATCAATGTGAACAATTTTCAGATGAAGTAAAACTATTTATTGCCCATATAAGAAAATAAGAAGCTCTAACTCACTATTGATAGGAGAAATGCAAATTAAAACAATTCTGAGTTACTACCTCAAACCTATTTGATTTAATAGGGCAGAAAAGGACAATGAGCACGTTGAGGAGGATAGAGAAAAAAATGAGATATTAAGGTACTGTTGGTGGAGTTGTAAAGTGATTCAAACGTTCTGTAGAGCAATTTGGAAATATGCCCAAAGGACTATTAAACCATGCACATCCTTTGACCTAGCACACTAAGTCTGTATCCCAAAAGAGACAAAAAGCAAAAAGGAAAAGGACCTATATGTATACATACATATAAATATATATTTGTACGTATAAATATGATGTGGGTATAGGTGTGTGTATATATAAACACGTATATATCTATATATGTATATATATGTATATCTATATATATATACATGCGCGCACACACACACACATTTACAAGAGTTCTTTTTCTGGTGGCAAAGAATTGGGAGTTAAAGGGATACTCGTAAACTGGGGAATGGCTGAAAAAATTTTGACATGTGATTATGATGGAGTACTATAGTGCTATAAGAAATGATAAGCAGGATATTCTCATTGTAACTGGAAAAACTGATGCAAAGTGAAAAGTACTATGTACAAAGTACTAGCAATATTATAAGATAATCAGCTGTGAATGACAGTTATTCTCAGCAATACAAGACAACTGAGAAGAACTTAAGATGAAAAATGCTATAAATCCCCAGAGGAAGAACTGATGGTCTGAAAACTGATTGAAGTATACATATATATATATATATATATATATATATATATATATATATATATATATATATATATATATATATTTTGCTTGGAGTCCAATTTTTAGCCACCATATAAGAGTTGCTATAAACATTTTTATACATAGAGGTCCTTTGCCTTTTTTTTAGATCTCTGTGGGGTACCAGTGGTATTGATGGGTCGTAGCAGATGCACAGTTTTATAGGCCTTTGGCCATAGTACTAAATTATTCTTTGGAATGGTTGGATAAGTTCACAACTCCACCAACAGTTTATTAGTGTACCTATGTTCCTTCATCCCCTCCATTTCTTATTGATGAGCCGTGAGTGGTACCTCAGAATTTTTAAAATTTGTATTTTTCTAATCAGTAGGTTTAGAGCATATTTTCACATGACTATAGATTGCTTTGATTCCTTCTTTTGAAAATTGCCTGTTACTATCCTTTGAACAATTTATCAATTGGATAATTTCTCTCATTTTAGAAATTTTACCCATTGCCCTATATATTTTAAAAATGAGGCCTTTAAAAGAGAAGTTTGTGGTAAACACATGTAGTTTTTGTTTTGTTTTTTGCTATTCATTGTCTATAGTACCTTTTAGCAAAATATAGTTTCCCCAATTATCTCTTTTAATTAGATCTATTTTTGCTTTTGCTTTACTTGAGATCATGATTGCTACCACTGCCTTTTTAACTTCAACTGAAGCATAACATACTCTTCTGCAGTCTTTTATTTTTTAACACTGTATGTTTCTTTCTGTTTCAAATATATCTCTTATAAATGACATATTGTTGGATCCTTGTTCCTAATAAATTCTTCTATCTACAGACAAAAGTCTGAGTGGACTCACCCCTATTCATATTCACAATTATGATTGCTATGTATTTCTCTTGCCTTATTTTCTTGTTTATTCTTCTTTCTTTTTTATCTTCTCTCCTCAGAAGTCTGTTTTGTTTCTATCACTTCCCTTTATCTGATTTCCCTTTTACTTCCTCCTTCCCCTACCTTTTATCCCCTTCCATTTTTCTGTCTTGTAAGATAGATTTCTACACTTAACTGTGTGTGTGCATATACACACATATATACATACAGATACACATAAATACATATGTATATGTATATGTGTATGTGTATATATGTACGTGCATATATTTATATGTAAACATATACATGGATACATACATATATAAACTCATGCATACACATGCATATATATACACATGTACACACACATATATACATACATACATATACATATACATATAATTTCCTTTTTGAACCAATTCTGATGACAATGAGGTTCAGGCATTGCCCACTATCCCCTTTGTCTCTCCTCCAAAAAACCTCTTCCTTGTTTATCTCTTTAATGTGAGATAATTTTCCCTTTTCTACCTTCCCCTTCCCCCTTCTCCCAGTGCATTGCTCTTTCTCACATCTTCATTTTTTTTAGATCATCTCAACATAATTGACTCACACTCAAGCCTTCTGTTTATGTAGATGCCTAACTACCCTATAATGATAAAGTTCTCAGGAATTACATGTATCATCTTCACAAGTAGGAATATAAACAGTGTTATTTAATTGAGTTTCTTTATCCTCTTTCATGTTTACCTTATTCTTATTTTGAGTCTTTTATTTGAAAATCAAATTTTCTATTCAGCTCTGTTTTATTTTCCTTTAGGGGTATTTGAAAGTTCCCTGTTTCATTAAATGTCCATTTTCCCTCCAAAAGGTTTATACTCAGTTTTAAGATATAGATGATTCTTAGTTGTAATCTTAGCTCCTTTATGTTTCATGATGTCATATTCTAAGCCCTCTTCTTCTTTAAAGTAGAAGCTGCTAAATCATGTATGATCCTGACTATGGCTCTTCATTATTTGATTTGTTTCTTACTGACTGCTTGAAATATTTTCTCCTTGACCTAGAAGCTCTTTAATTTGGCTGTTTTATTCCTAGGAACTTTCACTTTTGGATCTCTCTCAAAAAGTGATCAGTGGATTGTTCCAATTTCTGTTTCAACCTCTGATTCTAAGAAATCAGGGCAGTTCTCTTTGATAATATCTTCAAATATAATGTTAAGGTCCCCCTTTTTTTTTAAATAATGACTTTCAGGTAGCCTAATTATCCTGAAATTATCTCTCCTGGATCTATTTTTCAGGTCAGTTTTTTTTTCTCCCAATGAGATGTTTCACATTTTTCTTCTTCTTTTTTAGTATTATTCTTTTGACCTTGTTGTTGTTTTTTAAAAAATCTAAGGAGTACTTCCCTGATTCTAACTTTTAAAGAATTATTCTTCAGTGAGGCTTTGTATCACTTTTTCTGTCTGGCTAATTCTATTTTTAAAGTATTGTTTTCATCA
Organism: Bettongia penicillata ogilbyi; assembly: GCA_023548195.1. Classification (NCBI taxonomy): domain Eukaryota; kingdom Metazoa; phylum Chordata; class Mammalia; order Diprotodontia; family Potoroidae; genus Bettongia; species Bettongia penicillata. The sequence goes on from JAJHZJ010000344.1 coordinate 1,021,544, forward strand.
GTATGTTTTATTAAACTGTTGACTCTCTTTTCATAATTTTCTTGCATCACTTTCATTTTTCCCACTTTTTCTTTTACCTCTCTTAATTTTTAAAATGTTGTTTAGATTCATCTAGGACTTACTGTTACGTTTCTGTCCAATTTAATGATTTTTTCCTTTATGACTTTTTTGTAGATGTTTTTATATGGTTGTTTTATTTTGAGTTTGTACCTTGCCCTTTCCTGTCATCATAGTAACTTTTGACGGTCAAGTACCCTTTTTGTTTCTTGTTCATTTTTCTGACTTTTTTTTTTTACTTTCAACTTTATATTTAAATTGGACTCTACTGTCATGGTGGGGAAAAAGATGTCCCAATCTTTATCTTTTCTTGTGCTGCTGTTATAAGCAGTTATAAGGGATCTGAAAGTTTTCAGTGCTTCCAAGATTGTATAATCTGGACAGAGCTATTTTCAATGCTCGCATGCTTTGTGCTCTGGTTTTTATCCAGAAAGGAAGCTTGCTGCCCTGAAAGTGCAAGTGCTAGCATTCATATTGATGCTAGAACTATCACAAGGCTCCACGTTTCCTTTTAGCTGCAAGCATTAGTGCTTCTTTCTGCCTTTAAGTGAGATCAGGACCTCTGCACTCTTGTGAGGGACTGAAAACACTCTCTTCTGCCTTGAGACTTTAATCAAAGCCCCTACTCCCCTCCAGCTACAAGTTCTAGTGCTATTTTTGGCTCTGGAACTGTGACATGGAATTATGCTAAGGCAATGCAACAGAGTGCTGCAGCTGATTTTAGTAAAGGGCTCCCTGTAATCTTTCTGATCAGGTTTCTCAAAATCCTTAACATCTCTGAGCTGAGAGCTGCTGAAGTTGCTGGTGCTACTATTCCAAGTTCCTTCAAAGCTCACTGCTGGTATTACTGCCCTTTGTGCCCCATGTAACTTCATACTTGATCCCACTCTGGTGTTACAGACCTCTCCAGACAAGCTCCTAAGTAATCTTGGTCTTGAAAAATGTCTCATCCTAAATTTTTATTGGCTCTGCCACTGCAGAATTCCATTTGAGGAATTGTTTTAAATTTATTTGGAGGGAAATTTTGGGAGAGTTCAACTGAGTTGTTGCCTCTTCTCCGCCATTTTGACTCCTATCCAATAACAACATACAGACGATACTATCCTGGTATTCTTTTTGGTCCTAAACTCAAAGCCTGGTATCTGATAAACATTTAAGAAAACTCTCTCTTGTCAACTGGTCAGTCTATCAACTTAAATATGTATATGCAAAGGGCAGGGTACCAGAAGAAAGCTAAAACTTAAAAGATGACTTCATAAGGAATAGAAGAATTCCATTATCTGCTGATGAAAGAACTTAATTTTTAAGAATTGAAAAAATGGTAAATCCCTCTCCTCATTCCCTCTACCACAGTCAATGGTTCTTAATTTATCTCATTTCCTTTCCATTGTATTCTTGTGAAATAGAAGCATTTTTATTAGCTAATTCTGAAACTTTTCTGGATTGGTAGATACAAAGGCATTTTTTTGATTACTCTAAAATATTTGTGAAACAAGGGAGAGGTAAATGGAAGGGGGGAACATTTAAAGTGCTTTGTTATCTGCCAATTACAGGCTGAGATTTGTGAGTCCTGAATTACATTCTGGTCACCTTTACCATTTAAGATTTAGAATCTGATCATGTCTTTCTCTGTGCATTTATAGTTCTGGACACACTCTACAAATTCTCTGTGGGATTTGATAATCTCTGTGAGTTTCACTGACCTTTAGACACACTGGCTTGTTCCTTAGCAAATTCCCTAACTTTATTAAGGGAGGGACAGGTTCCATAAATTCTTCCCTACTTTCTATCTTTGATCTTGCCAACCCAAATAATCAAGTGCAATTAATTATACGACTGGAGAAAAATGAATGCCCCATTCCCAGATAGGCCCTTGGCTCCTTCTGTGGGTATGCCAGTAGAATGCAAAGTTCCTAAGGGCAGAACTGTTTTAATTTTATCTTTTTTTTTCTTAGTCCCTAACACATTACCTGGCACATAGTAGGATGTCAGGATGGAATCGCCTCTAGGCAGGATTTATGATTTTGTTAATGCTTCTTTGGGAGAGTTCTCTCTTGCCTTCTTAACAAATTCCCTTAGGTTTCCTTATCTCTGTACACATTATTACCTCCTCCCAAGAGATTATAAAGACCTTTAGGGAAGGGAAAACTTTTTATTCTCTTTGTATCCCCAGGGCCTAGCACAACACCTTTCACTGTTAGGTGCTTAAGTGCTTTGATTTGAAATGAACAGCTAGAGGTATCTTCAGATCATCCCTAGCCTAGAGGACTTTCTAGACAGATTTTTTTCCAGGACCACTCAAGAATGGTTAAGAGCATCCTACAGTGGTCCCACTTGCTCCAATTTCACTTCATTTATTCTAGGATTGTCTTCAAGTTCGTGAAGAAACTAGTATCAATATGAGAGTGATAGCAATAAGCCTCTGGGAGCATTACAGAAGCAAACTTATGAGTGCATGATAATTACCAGAAAATGTTAATCCCACTGAAAAGTTTTTTTTTTTGGTTGTTGCTTTTTTTTTATGACAAGGGGGAATGGCTACTAAGGACCCAGCAAAATTAGCTAGAGGTCAAATAAAGGAAGGCACTAGAATTAAGATGGATTGGGTAAGGTGGAATTTTAGTTGGAACTTAAAGAAAGCCAAGGAGTTTTCGTGATTGGAGTGAGAATCCAGTCAATGGAGAGAGACAAAGAGGATGCTCTGAAAAGAGAGGTGGGGAGTCTTGTTTGCCGAATGGTCAAGCCAGTGTCACTCGATCAAAGATCAAAGAGTATGTATTGGGAAGCAAAGTGAAAGACTGGAAAATAGGGGGATGCTAGGTTACAAAGATCTTTGAATGCCAAACAAGAGTATTTGCAAGTGTATGTGTACATGCCCATATGCATGGGCATGTACATGAGCATGTATGTATCATTAACATATATTAAACATGTATGTGTGCCTTATGATGTATTGTATGCATGTGTACTGTGAAATTTATTATATTTCAGTTGTGCATGCATATATAAATATATATGCATGTGTATTTCAATGCACATATATATGGAGGCATATGTTTATGATATGTGTGCACATGCGCACATATGGTGTATTTACACTGTACATATAGTACTATATATATAGATGGGTATATTTATATATGCATGTATGTGTATGTCCCTGGATGTGACACACAATCTCAGAACAAAGGGAGCCAAAGTGGGGTAAAACTTCTGCCTATTCTAAGTTAAGGGTCAATGCCTTGGTTGAAAGTGTTTTGCAACATTCCAGCTGAAGAGAGTGGAGTATCAGCCAGCTTAGCCAGTGACTGAAGGTAGAAGAAAGGCTTCCACTACCCATTAAAGAATGAATGAATATACATTTTCCCTGGAGAAGAGTGCAGTGGCCCAGCAACCTGAATTCAAGTCCTTTGTTCATCATTTACTGGCTTTGTGACCCTTGTAAAGTCCTTTAACCTCTCTGAGTCTCAGCTTTGAGTAGTCAGGTTGGAATCATAAGACACAACTCTGACAAGACAAATCTTCCAATCTTTCAGGAGACAAAAGGATATAACTGGCCATATTATATACAAGAGAACATGGTAAGGACACACAAGAAAGACTAAGTAAAGAGGAAACTTTTCTAAGGAAAGAGAATGAGAGAATTCTGCTGTCTGAAGTAACTGGGATCTATTAGGGTCCTGAAGCAGAAATAACCGAGAAAGAACATTCTATACAGAGCTATGCATTGCAATAACTTGTTGGTGTGTCTGTCTGTCTGTCTCAAGTCTTTCCCTACTTCAATCTATTCTCTATTCAGTCACTAAAGATTTTCCTAAAACACAGATCCTAAAAAAAAAAAAAAATGTATTAACCTTCTACTCAATCAACTCCAGGATCAGATCCTAAAACCTCTGCCTAGTGTTTAAAGCCCTTTGTAGACTGTCTTCCTCCATTCCATCCCATTCTTCTTACATCTTATTTCCTGCCAAATACTCTTTAAGGCAGTGACATAGGCCTACTTTATGTTCCAAGAACAAGAAACTGAGTATCTTAACTCTGGTCACTTTCTTTCACTATTTCCCTGCCTGGAATGCTCTTCCTCCTCATTTCCACCTATTCATTTCCCTGGCTTTCTTAAGTCCCAACTAAAATCCCATCCTCTGCAAGGAGCCTTTCCTAGCTGCTGTTAATGTTAACACCTTCTCTCTATTGAGTATTTCGCATTTATCACACACACAACTTCTTTATGGTTATTTGTTTGTTGTATCCTTCATGAGATAGTGAGTTATCTGAGGGCAGGGATTTTCTTTTACCTATCTTTGTTTCCATGGTGCTTAGCACAATGTCTGGTGCATGGTAGGCACTTAATAAATGTTGATTGATTGATTGACTGATGGAACAGTGGGCAGTTACACAGTGAGGGCCTAGTCTTGAGTCAGGGAATGTAAACAAAGTGAAAGTGTAGAACATTGGGAAGAATGTTTTAGAGGTAGAATGGATAGGATTTTCCAATTGATTAGATGTGTCAGATGAGAGAAAGAATTGGAAAGGACAACCAGTATTTGAACATTTTGTGACTGGGAGAATGATGGAACTATAAGATTGAATAAAAATGGATTTTGGGGAAAATATTCAGTTCAGGTTATTGAGCTAGATTTAGATCCTTAAAATATTTTAAATGATTTCAGCCTTCTCCCTACTGTTATCTTTTCACCATTAATGAATCTCCATGATGTAACCAGGATTACAGAAAAAGAAGTGTCAGGTAACCCAATAGTGATGGAAACATAACAAGGGGGGTTTGTGGCATATTGCCCATGGTACTTTAAGTCAGAAGCACATGTAAAGGAGATTATCAGTGAAGAGACATAATAGAAAAAGAAGTGATCTGTTCATGTAGCAAAATTTAGAGATAATGGAAGTATAGCTCTAGTGTTAAAATGGGATCCACTAAACTGATCAAAACCTCCTGGTAAAGTCTCTGGCATGATGTCTAGGTCTTCCCTTGAGGATTCACAGGAAAATGGATAAATGTGGCCATACCACAGGATGAGTAGATGTGGCAGGATCAGAATTTACACTACTGGAGAGGATACCTACACTCAAGAGGTAGTCAATCCATCAAGATATTGAAATACTATTTCAGCAGAGACTACTCTCAACAGCAATGAAGGCAAACTGTTGGTTTTAATTTGAGACTTTACTGAATAAGCATTCTTCTGATAAACTGGGGATTTGGGGCCCAGAGAAGAAGCTGTGTGTTGTCTTAAAGCACTTGAAAAGCTGTCAGTTGGAAGAAGAATTCAATTTGTTCTTGGTCTCAGAATGCAGAACCAGGAGCAGTGGGTGGAAGTTTGAGAAACAAATGGAGGCTTGAGGGAACACATAACTTCCTCGTAGTTAGAGTTATCCTAAATTGCACTTGGCTGCATTGGGTGTTAGTGGGCATGAGGATTTCATTATTATTATTATTATAAAAATTATTATAAATATATATAAACATATATAAACAAATATATATAATATATGATAAAATTATAATAAAGTAATTTTATCATTATTTATTATTCATACTTATGATTACATATGATTCATTATAAGTAGAGTCTGGCAGGTTACTTGTCAGTGTATTGTAGGAGAGAATTTTTATTTGTTGGTGACTAGACCAGATATCTGTGGACAACTTTTCCAACACTATATCTTGTGACTAGATATCCACGGTCAGCTTCTCCAAAGTTGGATTTTGTGATTCCTTTTCTCTTGGTTGTTGATCTGATTGTTGGATACAATACCAGTCATGTGATATAATGACAAAGAAGATAATTAATAGGATGTTATTGTATACCCAGGCTAGAAATGTGCCAAGCTTGCAGACACAGGGAATTTCAATGAGACAGCAATATTCTAAAGTGATTGCCTCCTCAACATCAGCAGGTAACCTGATTCAGTCATTTTTAAAAAATACATAATTATCTAGAAACAACTTTCTCAAATCCACATAATTGTCTTCATAATAATGGCAATTGCCTCTATCTGGAAACACCAAAGCCTGCTATTATCATTAACCATACCCACATTAAGTAATTTGTTTTTAAGTACACAAAGCTGTTGAGAGAATTTTCTCCCAGATGGTATTCCCCAACTTATTTTTCTTTCAATGTCTTTGAGAAAAACACACCTGATTTATTCACATCTACATAATTGACAGAAGCTCTAACGAATCTATTAACCTGGGAGAGTATTATAAATGGGTCTTGTTTTTCTAGCAAAACCTTGTTTATTCATATATGGATTTATATACCTGGGTGTAAGATCTTAAAATGGAACTAGTATCTTGAAATGGAACTCGAAAGCATGAAAAGGTAAGTCTCTTCATATCAGCATACACAGAGATAGAGATAGGGAATGGGCTTATGATTTCATGGATGTAGGGAACTTTCAACTGAGGAAACTCCCACATTAACATAGATCAATACCTTCTCTCCAACTTCCATTCTTAGAGAAATGCCTTGAAACATCATATGATTCACAACGACTGTCCTTGTCACTCAGTATTTTTCAGCAGTGGGACTTGAGCTCAGGCTTTCCTAATTCAAGATCATTTAGGGTCAGGTTCTCTGTCTAGTTTCATGTCATAGTTTCAATCGCAGACATTTTGTCATTAGGGATTATGAGAATGATCAATTTCCATACCATGAGTCCAGATTTCCTACTTGTTCTTTCAAACCCCACGCAAAAACCCAATCCTCCATGACACCTTTCCTTAGTACTCAATTGATAATAACCTTATCCCTTTTATATGGAATTTTGCTTTTTATGTCTTTCATATGTTTAGTTCTGTTTTATTTAAAGCCAAAAAAACCCTGAACATTTTGCTGGGTTTTTTAGATCACATTCATTTCTAAATACATCACTCTTGCCCCAATTCCCAGCTGAGTCTTTTTTTTTTTTTTTTTTGTAATTTATTAGGGGGAACAAGGAGTATGTGAAGGAGTTGATACAAGGAGCCTCTGATCTCTCATTTCATCTCCTCAATGAAGTAATAAAGACTATAAAAGAAAATAAAAATGGATCATTAAACCAACACATAAGTTGAGTCTGACATGATATATGGACCTTTATTTCCCCCCACCTCTGAAACCAAGGGAGGAAGGTACATTTTTTTTCAGTTCTTCCCAGGAGCCAAGATTAGCTATCATAATTACATATTATTCAATTTCCTTCTATTCTTTCCATTTATGGCTTCATAATCCAGAGTCAAGTCAACAAACTTTTTATTAAAAGCCTATGAGTTATGCAGTGTGCTATATATCAGAACACAAAAAAGAAAGACAGTCCCTAAGATCAAGGAGATTACATTCTAGAGGCAATGAAGTGGTACAGTTTTACAGAAGGTTGAACTTAGAGTCAAGGAGATCTGATTTTGAATCCTGTCTCAGGTTGACATTTATTAGCTGTGTGGCCCTGGGCAAGTTACTTGACCTTTTGTACCTCAGTTTCCATTAAAAGGGAAACAATAAAAGGGAACAATACTAGCACCTATCTCCTGGGGTTATTATAAGATAAGCTAATATAAGTTAAAGCTCTATCATTCTTAAACTATATAAATTCTATAAACATTTATTAAAAACTTATTATGTGAATTAATGCTAATTTTTAAGACCATTCTTTAACTTGTTTCCTGGTTTTGCTTACTTTTCTTAGTCTCTGATGAAATTAAATCATAATATTGTTCATCTGATATTTAAGGTTTATTTCTTTACTAGGCTTCACAAAAGTAGGCACCATTTTATTTAAGCTTTGTATCAACCCCACCTTACACCCTACTACTGCACAGTGGTATACATACAGTTAGTGTTTAATAAATGCTTTTTGAATGAAGTACTGAATTTCACTGAACATTAAATATTTCAGAGTTTATTAGTATGATTAGGACAGTAATATCTTCAAGGGAGTGCACCATCAACAGTATTTGGAGGACCATATCTTCAACAAGAAGACTTTCATGTGAACTTCTCAAAAGATTATCTTACACAATGCTGTTGAAATGGAAAGAGAATTGGCTTTGGAGTCTGAGGACTTGGGTGAAAATCCCAATTTTGACTTTAGCCCATAAGGGTCTTAGAGCAGATGGAGTCAGATTCTTTCCAATTCTGAATCTGCTATACCATGAAGTCCTTAGGGGAGTAGACTCGTACTGTTGGATATTGTATAGTAAATGCATTGAACAGATACTTGAAAATCTCAGCCCTATGGTCGCTTCTGTCCAAAAGCATCTGGCATTATTTTAATGTTTCTATGGAGAACATTGTTGAGAAAGAGCTTCAAGGCTGCTGCATTTTGTGCCACCAAATTCTTTCAACCATAAAAAGGATATAGAACTAGCTACACTGTGGGGACCAGACTCATCAGTAACAGTGAGAGCCATGATCTGGACCCCTTCAAGTTTACATGGCTCTCACATTTATACAAATAAATATAAAACCAATTGAGGAGGGAAAGAATATTGAATAGCAGAGGGGATCATGAAAGGCTTCCACAAAAGGTGGCACTTGAGTTGTATCTTAAAGCTTCTGTGAGGTAGAGTAGGGTATCTTTGTTGGGTTGGATTCTGGTAATGGAAGATAGAATATACAAAGGCCCAGAGAATAGAGATGAGAAGAGGAATTTAGCAAATATCAACGAGGCCTGTTTGGCTGGAATACAGAGCACATGAAGGGGTATAACATGAAGCAAGTCTGTAAAGGTAGTCTGAAGCCATACTGCAGTAAAGGATATTTGACAATAAATGCCAAGCAGAGGAGTTCGTACTTTATCCCACAGGCAATAGGAAGTTAACAATAGGCAAAATTAACTCTACCAACATAATTGTTCTCAAGCGTAATCTATAAATAATAAACAATGCAGATGACTTCATTTCGAGAAATCCTCAGATAATCCTGTTTAGTGGTTTATTGGGCCCATGGTTTCTTTAGAAACCCTTTCCTTTTAAAGCCCACTTACGCTATCTAATGTAATTATAACCCCATTCTATTTCATGGGGAGATTTCTCACTAATTAAGCACTGGAGACCAATGGGAATCAAGGCTGGATCTACCTCATCTTCATTCTCACAGTCGGGTAGGCACAGCAGCAATTGCTGAATGCTGCTGAGCACTGCTGACAGAGAAGTGGGAAGAGAGACCTCCCTAGGATCTATTTTCTCCCTGCCAGCCTCTCACTCAGCATACCCAGTAAGCACTAAGTTGGTTCTTTAAAACCACAATTTCCATCTCCATGGCTCCGGATGCCTTAAATCTATTCCCTCAAAGTGGGGGTGTTGGGGAGCAGCGATAGATCAATCTGTGAAGATACTGCATGAAAAATTAGAAAGAACAAATCCTTTAAGGGTGTACAAAACAGTCTCCACCACCCCAAATGGTTTAGTCCAGGAGTGGCTAGTTACCTCCCCTCCTCCTAGTGAAGTAGCTCAATTGTGTCTGAAGTTGATTTGGGCTCTCACTGTTCAATTACACCCCCTGCTAATAGACTGTTAGCAAATGACTATTTGGAGGTTTAAGCATTTTGAGAAGATGCCCATGAATACCTGTGTTATCCTGTCATTTTAATAAAACATGAGGCGCCTGCAGGAAGGGAGAAAAACATCACCACCAGCACCATCACAGTCCTGTTTTCCCACCTCTAGAGAAGAACAAAAGTGTCCTTGAGTGACTTAAATGGGTGCTTAAGTCACCTGACTGAGCACTTTATAAATCATTTCACAGGTAGCTGATCTGAACAATGATGAGCCAATAGAGCTTTTAAATGCTCACCATCAGTGGGAAAGAAAACCTGGTGTGTTTCCATTACCAATACCTTTATAAATGCAATTTCTGAAAAGGAAAAGAATGAACAATGGATTAGAGGATGGAGAGGATATCCGTTAATGCTCAGTGGAATATTTAGAGTTTATAGGTTATAAATATGAAAGTTATTTATATTTATGTTAACTATATAAGTATATTATATTTTTCAACCTCATATTTTGTTTTCCTAAAAGGGTCAGTATGGTGAATTGGCCAAAAAGCAGCCTAAACACTGGAAAGATTTGGGCTTAAGCTTGACCTTTGATATATTCTGCCTCTGTGAATTATCACCCTGGACAAGTTACTTAATACCTCTAAGCCTCAGTTCCCCATTTGTAAAATCAGGTAGGTATTGTATATGACTTGTATGGTCCCTTCTGGTCCCAAATTATGCTTCTGTCAACTGAACTCCAGTGCAGGAAATGACTTAGCCACAAGGTTCCATACATCGTATGTGGTGAAGCCAGGATTTGTACTCAGATCCAGTGCTCTAATCATTTCATAACACTAAGTTATTCTGCACAACAAACAGTAATATTTACAATGTTGACATTGTAACATGGGGTAGCTCACCAAAAAGAGTAATAGGAAAGAAGTCTCCCCCCTTTACCCCCTTTACCCCCACCACCTACTGGGGGATTTACTACTATTACAACAGGAAACTATCTAAATGATAACTTGTTACAGATTTAATCTCACACTTTTAATCCCTTCTACTGAGTCTTTTTCTCTTTTCCGTTTAGTATAGTTGCTTTTTTTTTTTAAATCGACTGCACCAGTCTCAAAAGTTTTGATACTGTCCTTTGGAGTCTAGCCTAAGTCAGTATACCTAAATACTTTCAAACAGTAACTTCATGAACATTTTAATTTAGCTTAATGGAATGTAGGATAAAGATTTGGCCCAAAACTGTGAGTTGGAAGAAAATCTAGAGGATATCCAAAGAAATATAAGTAATTACCTACCCATTTGTGGGCAGGCATCTATTTCACAAAAGCCAATCCCCCTTGCCCTCTATCTTTAACTAATTGTTACCATTCACAAGACAACCAGCTCATTTTTTTTTTTTGTCTTTATCAACAGTTGGGAACATGTACTGGCCAGTTTCCAAAAGCTTTAGAAGCGATATCAAATGGGTCCAGCAGATGGAGGTACTACATAGCACAAGAGAACTCTCAGGCAAAACAGTATAAGACACTTCATAAGTTACATAGTGAGATACAAGTGTATTACTTATTCCTTTGGGGAGGTTTCATAGAGAGGCCCAAAGGTCTGTATTTCCAACCTCTGGTGAAGAGCGAGAATGAAATCACTTTCATAAACAAATTCTGATCGTATCTAACCATATTTCTAACCCTGAATGATTGACATTTTTCAGAGAAGAGGTGAAGTAAGTTACTTAGTCTTTTGCTTCATAGCAATTGGTTAAACAAACAGAAAAGCACATCAATTTCATAGTCGTTGACATACCAGGTGACATTTCTACCATAGAACATTTTTTCTTATTTAAGTAATAATAACAATGAACAAATTAAACCAACCAACCAACCAAACCAAAAAAACAGAAATAAAACTTTTACTATATAACCAGAGATCTATTTCCTATAGAAGGTCAATGTTTTATAAAGTAGAGAGACCCTTTGGTTATAAACTTTTTCTGTTTTCATTGGTACCCTGAAATGCATTCATGGAAAGGGGATTAAAGAATAGGATTTTTATTTATTAATATCCATTTTGTGCTTGGCTCCATTATGCTTTGTCCCTAAGAATAATACTTTGGTTATATGGATGCAGAACTGAATAAAATATGGCCCCCAAGCTGTCAGTGCTTTGTCTTGTCACTAGCATTCAGGTTGGTTTCTGAAGACTGGAGGCTGAATGTCTTCTAAGATACTGGTCTCTGAAGGAAGGGCTAGTACTTGACAACAAGGAGGTATGGGAAGAGCCAATCAAAGGATAAGAAGATAGGTCACCCTTTCCATGATAGGTAGTACTCCACCATAACTACATCTACCCTCATCCCATGTCACTCAACTCTACTCTTTCCCTCCACTGTGTGATCTCCCAGTCTCCCCTTTTTTCAGCCAGATATTGGTCTCTCCAAATAATTGTAGCCTAAAGGCTGCAACCTGGGCACCCACCGCAGCAGCTGCCCAAGGACTGATGGGAAAATTCTCACTGTCCCCTAATATACTCACCCTTGTTTCCATCATCCCTTCATTATGGCAGAAAGTGCCCTTGGGAGAGTGGACTTTGCTCAGTAATGTAAAATAAGAATGCATCATCTCCCCTTTGCATTTGTAGTGGGGCTGTCTCACAGAATGAGCAGACATTCATGGATTTCAAGATATCCCAGCATTCAATGCATTACCTTTTCCCCTCAAGCTTCCCCTTTTTCAAGCATCCCAATTCCTGTGGAGGGCTCCATCATTATTCCATTTACTAAGGGTCACAACATTAGAGTCTTCCTAGATTCTTTCTCTATCACTCCAAAAATCCTACCAGTAACCAAATACCATAGTCCTCTCATTTATCACCTTTTTTTTTCTCCTAGCAATTACCTTAGTATATGCCAACATCACCTCTCCCTTACACTAACATGTTAACCACTTTACCTTACTTTCCCCATTTTCCCCCAGTGGCTTCTGGGATTTAACATAAAATCTTTCATTCAGCTTAAGTCCTTCAGAACCTGCCCTCACAATGTTTCCATTCTTCTCATGCTTGACCCCTCTTCATATACTCTAGGATTCAACTGCACATGATACTCCATCTCTTGACTCATTGCTCTTTAATTACCTGTACCGTATGCCTGAAAAGAGTGACAGTTGGATGCTATAGTGGATAGAGTGCTGGGCCTAGCATCAGGAAGATCTCAATTCAAATAGTGCCTTAGAAACTCTTGTGACCCTGGCAAGTCTCATTCATTGCTCTTTGCATCAGTTTCCTCAACTGTAAAATGGAAACAATAATAGCATCTACCTCACAGCTTGTGAGAAGCAAATGAAATAATATGTATAAAGTGCTCAGCACAGTGCCTGACATGTAGACAATATTATAGAAATACTTATTTGCCTCCACTTGGAATTCTCTCCTCAATTCTCTGCCTTCTAGATTCCCTGGTTTCCTTCAAGATGAAGCTCAATACCCACCTTCTGCAAGATCCTCTACTCTAACAAATTAGAAGTGCCTTCTATGTGGGGTTACCCTCTATTTAAACTGTATTTAACTCTATATATTTGGCATATGCATAGTTATATTGATGCTGTCTCCCTCATCAGAATGGGAGTTCCTTGAGGGCAGGAATTGTTTCCTCCTTCCATTTCTTTGTATCCAGTGCTTGGCACAGCCCCTGGGACATAGATGATGCTTGTTCTTAATGATGGTGGCTTCCCTTGGGAGAACATTCAAGAAAAATTTGGACAAACACTTGCTGGTTACGTTGACATTGGTGATTCATTTTGTGTATGGCTTGGACTAGATTACTTTTGAGCTTCCTTCTAAAGTTCAAATTCTGGGATGCTATAAATTCTTTCCTTTTTCATCCACTCAGAGGCCCCCTCCACTCAGGGGCCAGTGATTTCTCTAAAGTGTGGGTGGGTCTGATCATGTCATTTCCCTGTTCAATATACTTAAGGGGCCCCCCATTAACTCCAGGTTCAAATATTACTTCATTTTTACCTCATCCTTATTCATTTAAATATATATATCACTTTTATAATGTATTTAATTATTAATATAGAAGAATACATAATAGAATTTTTTAATACTCATTTACACATATTTCTGAGGTACATTTTTCTGATAGAGGTGGGTGATCAAAATGGTTTTTGCTCCCCACTCTGCTCTAAGTGGCCTGGCGCTTATAGAGAGGTGAATTCTGTTGTAGTCTGGGGAAGAATATTCCCAAAGTTCAATAGTATTCTGGGTGGTCTAGTCCAAATGCTTCATTTTACAGATGAGGAAACTGTGCTATAGTGATTTGAATAATGTGCCAAAGGTCACAAAGTCAGCATCAGATCCAGCATCTGAACCCAAGTTAACTGATCCAGATTCATCATCTTTTCACTCTTCCTTATGGTCTCATCTAGATCAGTCATATTGTTTTAAAGTTGAGGAAACTAATTCCCAGAGAAATGAAATAAATTGCACAGGGTCATAAAGGTAGTAAGTCATTGACTGAAAATCTGGAACTATGCCTTCCATATTCCAAACTCAGCACTTTCTTCACTAAATCATAGTGCTTTAACCTAGAACACATTGGCTACGAATCTATCATTTCAATATGAAAAGTTCCCCAAGGGTTCATTTCTCTACCCCTAACTCTTTGTTTTTAACATTAGGTTGGTAAGGGGAATTCTATTTTGACAAAGGCCCTAAGGTCAAGTGAGTTTCTTACACCTTAAAATCTGTGTACAATCATTCCCCATGTTTATCTGCCTAGAAATATATAAAATAGGAGAGGGGAGCTATTTTTTTTTTGTCAAGGTACCACATAGATTATAAACTCCTTGAAAGCATGGAATATTTTGCTTTTTTAATGATTATTCCTTATGCATCTGGCACAGAGTAAGACAATTCAAGTCATATTAAGCACCTAATTATATGTGTTGATTTATTGACCGATACTCAACTCAGTTGAAAAGCACACGCACACACAAACACACACAAACCTTTGCTTTTCCTCTTTGCATCTCCAGTGTTTGGCAGAGTGCCCTGTAACATGATAAGTTCTCAGTAAATGCTAACTGACTAGCTGATACTACATCTCAGTCACGTAATGACAAAAACCAAAAATCCAGATACTCCATGTCCTTAATGTCCTTATGTTCTACATGGAGCCAATGTACTTGGACATGTGTGCATGTATGTATTTTCTGTGTATACACTTACATCTATATGTATATATATATATAGATATGATAATCGGTCACATATGTTAATAAATACACACACATATATACATATATATATGTATATATATATTTATTTATTTTCCCCAAGAATCAGAGATTCAAAACTGGAAGGGGACTTTAGAGATTAACATGTCAATCCCAACCCCTTATTTTACAGATGGGTTAAACTGAGGTCTGGAGAAATGAAGCCCTATTTCTAAGTCACACAGATAATAAATAACAGATGTAGATTTCAAACTTCTGTCCGCTGAGGCCAGATCTAAAACTCTTTCCACTGGATCTTTGAAGAAAACTGAAAGTAGACTATGCAAATCAGGACCATTTTTCTCTAGTGCATGGCACTTTCTAATTTCACTAATCTTAGCTGTTTAATGATCATGCCTCCCACCCCTTCTTGCTCTTTTTTCAACCTATTAAATCAAGCTAAACCAGTAACAGAGAATAGAACTTGAAGTCAAAAGTCTTCAGTTCTTACTCTGGATCTCTCTCCTTCTACCTATGCAACTTTGGACAATTCCTTCAGTCTCCCTCAGACTCTGTCTCTGTTTCTGGAAAGGAAGAGACCGAGAATTTTTGAGCATAGAAGACTCTTTCCTCTGTAGCTCTATGATCATATGACCCTAAGGCCCAATAATCTTACTGCTAAGAGGGGAACAGAGGGACTTATCATTACCCCAAATGATTGTAGATTCCTAACATATTGTTGTGTTATCCCCCAAAAGAAAGAGAAAACTTACAGATAAGCATTTTTCCAAAGGCAGTTTTCTTTTGTCAAAGTTTGGGGAGAGGTGTCTCTGGTGGACAGGAAGGAAAGGTCAACCTTTTTTTTTTTTAATATCTAGGATGATCAGTCATCCACTCTGCGTGTCTCTTGTGGACTCTATAATGTCAACTCTGTCACACAGGCAAAAAGGAAAATAAGATTCGGAATAACTTCACTGAGAAGGACAAGGCATTCTCTAGAAATGAACCTCTTTGCCTTTAGAAATCACTCGAGTTTTATATCATTTGAATTTTGGAATTCTTTGAGATTCTGAAATAATGTTTCCTTTGTCTGGTAGGCCTTCCATTAGCAGTATTCTTCAGTGTCTCATTGCTTCTGTGTTATGATTGAAAGTGAGCATATCTTAGTTACAAAGTTCTAAGATTAAAAGCTCCAGAGCAGGGGTGGGAAACCTGCAGCCTTGAGGCTACATGTGGCCTTCTAGGTCTTCAAGTGTGGCCCTTTGACTGAATCCAAACTTCACCAAAAAAAAATAAAATTCCTTTAATAAAAAGATTTGTTCTTTGAAACTTGGACTCAATCAGAAGGTCACAGGTTCCCCACCCTTGCTCTCAGGCTTGAAATTCCTTCAAGATTATAGGGTTTCCTAGGATTTAGAGCAGAAAGGGTCCTTAGAGATCATTGGATAAAAAACCTTTATTTTACAGATGAGTGCTCAGGGATCATAAGATCATAGATATTTAGAGATGGAAGTAGAAAGCAGACTAGTTCTCCCAACCTTTCAACCTCCCCCACATCCCTTCCAAAGTTCTTTAAACAAAGACTGGATGTCATTTTTGATCAGTGTTGGGTTAGAGTAGATGGCCCCTGATGTGCTTTCCACTATGTCATTGTATGATTCTCTACCTATTTGATCAATAATTTATCAATTCTATTTCTTAGATGTTATAGATCCTTACTGGAGTGGATACATTAGCTGTTTGACCTTAGGCAAGTCACCTTCCCAGCAATGAACTCTCTTCTAGCTCTAAAGCTAAGATCAATCAATCAATCAATCAATGGGAAAAGTAATTTATTAAGTCCTCAGTATGTGTCAGACATTGTTTTAGGTACCATTAAAAAGTCCCTGCTCTCAAAGACCCTTGTGTCTGTTATGGGAGTCAATATATGAATAAATGTGTTTGTGTGTGTATGACATATGTTTACATATATGTATGTGTATGTATGCATTTGGGTATGAAAAATCATTAGACATTTTTTTTTGTAGTGGAAAGTAGGTGGATCAGAGGGTGATAAAAAAGAAGATGAAAAGTATTTCGTGCATAATGGACAGCTGATATGAAGGTCATGAGGCAAGGGATAGTGTCATGTGGGAGGAAGTGCAGGAAGGCCAGTAGGCTAGAGCCATGATGTGAATGGTTTTCAGGGTCAAAGAGAAGAGTCTGTATTTCATTCTGAGGGCAAGAGGAAACTGTTGATGTTTCTTCGGCAGGGGAGTGATGTGATCAAACACATACTTTGGGAAAAGCAGTGTAGCAGTGGCAGTGGAGGATTGAAAGACTCAAAGCAGGCAATCCAATCCAACTGAAAATAGCATCATCTCAGTGAGAAATGATGGAGCCCTGAACAATGAGGCAACAGAAGGAGATGAAAGTAAGTTATCCGGAGGTAGAATCAATTACATTTGGATATGTGGTGGGAAGGAGAGTGATTACAGAAAGAAAGGTCTGTGAGTGTGAAATCAGGCCTGAGAGGACTGCCGAGAGTTCCCTTTTGAGGGAAAGAAAATGAGTTGGTTTTTTTGGGGACATAATAAATTTGTGATGCCTTTGAGACATCTAGTGTGTGTGTGTGTGTATGTGTACGTGTGAGTGTGTGTGTGTGTGTGTGTGTGTAAGTGTTGCTTATTGATTGGGACTTGAAGTCTTTCCTGATTATACCATTTGCTAGTGCCCTCTCTTTTTAAACTACCTTGTGTATTTATTTAATAAATGCTTAGTTTAATGTTTTTTGCTGTTTTCCCCTCCAAGCACCCTCCTCCTGTCTCCCTGAAATGGAATATAAGCTCCAGGAGAGAAAAGACTTTCCCTTTTACCTTTATATCCCTAGGACCCAGCACAATGCCTGGGGACTCAATAGATGCTTCTAAAATGATTTTTTTAGATTGACTGCTTGATTGAGTCTTGTAAGCACAGTCTGAATGTATCTAGTGGTACTTTCTTAACTACCTGCAGCATTGTACAGTGTGATCTGAAGTCAGAAGACCAGGGTTATAAATTTTAGTTTATTTTTTTAATTTAATTGTAATAATTTTTTAAATGGCCCCTATGTTTTTCTTGGTATAATCATTATTAAAACAGATATTTTTAAGAGTCTAACGAAACTTACAACACTGTGTAAGAGGTCCATCAAAAATTTTCATACTCACTTTACAGATGATGGGACAAATGATTAGAATAATGAACCTACTGAGGATCACACCATTAGTTAGTATTAGAGGCAGAATATGAACCCAGGACTTTTTTGTTTTTGATTTCCAATCTAAAACTCTCTCCACTCTTCTACTAGGACATGACAATCCTGACATACGTACATACATACATATATATATATGTGTGTGTGTGCCAAGGTCATATTGTATGCAAAAAAATCATATTTGTGTCAAGAGCCAGCAAGCCATTAAAATAATATATTAAGGCTCTCTTATCAAAGGAAGAATGGACATGTTCTATTTGCCGTCATGGAAGAGAAACGAAATACTGGATGAAAGTTGCAGAGGGTAAGATTTAAGATTGGAATCATGGTTTTATAAAATTTGTGTTGGAAGAGACCTTAGAAAACAATTTCTTAATTGTTACAGCTAAAGAAACCAATGAACAGAGAAGTGAAGTGACTCACCTGGTTCCTTTTCTCCATGCTGGCAGGAATCTTTTCCCTCCAGCTCCCTTCAAATTCTACTTTTCTCCAGAAAGCTTTTTCTACCCCTCTTCTCATGTTTTTTTTTTCTTTTCTTTTTTTTGGTAAATTATTTCCTTTTTATCCTGTATGTATCTTATTTCTATGTATTTGTTTGCTTGCCTCTCCCATTTGACAACTAGCTCCAGGAGGGGAGGGATGGTCTTTCCCCAATACTTAACACACTGGTAGGTGCTTAATAAATGCTTACTATTGAAAAACTGACTTACAGAGGGACCTTGCTCTCAAATCCAGGATTTCAATGATCTTACTACCCTGTGTCCTAATAATGACAGATATTGGAAAGCTGCACAAATTACCTTGAGAGTCAAGTCTTCAATAAGCAATTACTTAACATTTACAATGTTCCTGGCATTGTGAAGCAGCTGATTCCTCCTTGGTGGCAATCCTCAAGCAAAAGCCAGAGGACTTTTTATCAGGCATTTAATAGAGAATATTCTTGGGCAGATATGAGTTGGGCTGGAAGGTCTCAGTTCATCTTTGTTCAATTAAGCCACAGAGTTCATTCAGCATCATTTTACATTCACCCTCAAAATTTACTAATGAATTCAAAAGAATATCACCAGTTTAAGCCTTATCTTTTGATGTTTATCTAAGTAAGCAATAGTATATGGTAGACACCAGATGGGATAAAGTAATTGTGTTCAGGTTCAGGAGGATGTGAGGTCATATATCACCTCTGACACTCACTAGCTGTGTGATTATGGCCAAACTCCTTCACCTCTTGGTGCCTCAGACAACTCCTTAGAGTTTGCCAACTCAATGATAGGTATGACTATGATTAAGGAAGCTTGCACACTGGAATCTCTCCCTGATGAGGAAATCATAGTTCTTGCACATACGAATCATTTTCTCTCCTTGAAAATAGCCTTGGTCCTTATTTCTGTCATGATCTTTGTCTCCCAAATATCCAAAGCTTGGATATTTTAGTCATTACCCTAATTTACTTCCTCAGCACTTCTTTCCTTGATTATTGCAATAGCCTTGTTCCTGCCTCGAGCTTCTCCACAGTTGATTCCCTGCTCTAAATAGAGCTGCCAAAATGATTTTCCTGGTGTACTAGGTAGAAAGCCAGAGTGGGGAGTCAGAATGATTTGCATTCAAGTTTGGCTGCTGATTCAAATGTGCTATATGCTCCTGGATAAGACTTACCCATATCAACCACTCTTTCTTCCCCCAGTACAACATTGAATAAGTGTCCTGTTCCCTCTAGAGTAAAAATATGTAGTCTTCTGTGTGTCATTTAGAACTCTTTGTAACATGATTTCTTCCTACTTTGCTAATCTTCTGACTCGACTTCCCTCCAGTAATTCTACAGTCTAGTTTAGGGGTGGGGAACTTGCGGCCTTTAGGCCACATGTGACTCTCTAGGTCCTCAAGTGGAACTCTCTGACTGAATCCAAACTTCACAAAAGAAATCCCTTAATAAAAGGGTTTGTTCAATAAAACTTGGATGCAGTGAAAAGGCCACACCCAAGGTCCTAGAAGGTCACTTGACCTTGAGGCCACAGCTTCCTCAGCCATGGTGTTAAACCGGCCTGCATGTAATCTTCATGCATGGTGTTCCATCATTTGTCTCCATCATTTTGCACTGGCTGGTCCTCTAGGCATCAAATCTGCTACCTCCCTTTTTCCTCTTAGACTTTCAGACATCTTTCAAGACCCAGATCAAATTATGCCTTGAACAGGAGGCTATTCCTAATACTTTCAGCTTCTAGTACCTTTCTCATTAAAATTACCATCAGTCTCCTCTGAGTATACTAGATAAATTATTTTATGTAGATGTCTTCCCCATTAGAATCTAAGCTCTCTAAGGACATGAGCTTATTTTTCGTTGTAACTTCTGTGGGCCTCGGTTTCCTCATACAGAAAAGAAGGGCTTAGACTAGATGACCTCTGAGGTCACTTTGAGTCCTAAAACTCTGGTTTTATTAATCAATTTTCTAGTTGATGTACATTTATTAAATGCTCATTATGTTCCAACAAACAATTATTAAGCACCTACTAGCAGACATTGCTGAGGATAAAGAAGAAAGACAAAAACAGTCGCTACATCCAAGAACTTAAAATCTAATGGAGGTGGATAGGAAGCTACTTTGACACATACTGTGTGGCCCCAGGCAAATCACTTACCCTCTAAATCCTATAGGCAATCCTCTAAGTCTATAAATTGCAAAGAAGTGTCCTGTATTAGGAAATTTGTTGTCTAAAAGTTCCCTATGTAAATAAATTATAAATTAAATCCTATCCTTTTATCTCATAAGGGGTTTTCTAAGCTTGGTTGTCATTCCAGTAGCTTTGGGTGTGAGCTATGTGTCTGACCTCTAAAAATAATTCAGGGCTTGCTGAAGAGGCCCACATATATCTGCTTAATAGAACCACCAGTTGACTCGGGACCAGGGGTCCCTCTCACATACAACCAACATTTTTTCATGCCATCACAATTGCAAACTGTAATGCTTTTTTAGTGATATGATTAGTTGTGCATATTTAAAATGGTAGATTCACAGTAGGAATAAACCAAGCCTAACATTTTGGACCACAAGTGCTAGATAGTGGAGGAGTGACTGGAGACAAGTTTCTCTGAAAAAAGATCTGAAGCCTTTAGTGGATCACAAACACCATATGAGTCAACAGCATTATATGATGCCCAAGAAAATCAATATGTCTTTGGGGTGAAATAAGTGACAAATAGTGCCTGGGAGTAGGAAGATAGTTTCAACGTATCATGCCCAAGGAAGATAATATCTGTAAAAGTGTAATTAGTTCTGGATGTGACAGTTTTGGAAGGACATTAATGATCCAAGTGCACCCAGAGGAGGGTAACTAGGTTGATGAGTTTATGTCATATAAAGATGGGTCAAAAGAAATGATCACGTTTAGGTTGGAGAAGACAAGGCTTAGTAAGGATGTGATAGGTATTTTCAAATATTAGGAAGATTATTTTATGAAAAACATCTTTTAAAAAAGAAATATATCTTAGGCTTCCTCCTGGGCCCAGAGGGCAATCCCAGGAGCAATGGGTATAAGATTCAAAGAAGTCAATTTTGGCTTGAGGTAAGACAACAAAAACAGCTATATAAAAATGAGTAGTACTATCCAAAAGCATCTCAGGAAGAGGAGTCTTGCCACCTTTTGGAACTCTTTCAGCAAAGACTGGATAAGTTCTGGTCAGGGATGATGTAGAGAAAATTCTTTTTCAGGGATCCATAGACCTTGATGGCCTCTTGGGTCCCCTCTCACTTCGAAAGTCTGTGATCGTGTCAATCAAATGTGCCATCCCTTTTAGAAATCCACAAACTAGAACCTGAAAGCATTGCAAATTCAGGTGAATTCTTCCTTCCTTTCACAGTTATTTATTCTATGTCACATCTTAAGGAGCACATTCTGAAACTTCTTAATCCACAGACAGTATCTGATGCAAATTGTCCTTAGAATAGGCATCTGACCCTCTGGGACTATGCATGCATACAAAATTTAGCAAGGTAGGAGAGCTCAAATCCATACTCATCACCTTGGTTCTTCCATGGATATAGGAACACTTATTGAAGTTCAAGCTTTTCTTTTGATAATTGAGAATTTTAACTTAACTTACTGGGGGATCAGCATCTTCAGCATAAACAGTAGTGATCAGTGTGCCCTTGACTGCATCTGGAGCAACCATCCCTTTGTAGAGGCGCTTGGAAAACACAGGAGGATAATCATTCATATCCTGTAAAATAAAATTTGTAGTTGAGTCCAAACCAGGTTAGAGAGGAAGCAGCAATGACTCCTTCAGCCTCTACCCATGCATTCTCCTTGGATTATAGAACCCATTTGCCACTGTCAGTCCCTTGCACTCAATTTCATTATTCTCACATCAGTCTGGCACCCAAGAGGATGTGGCCAGATTCCCTACACAATTTTAATGTGTGAGATAGCAGCAGAAGGCAATGCTGCTTCTAAACACAGTGTGTCACCCAGGAAAATAAAGCATCCAGCAGCTTCTGATAGAAACTTCCTAAGATGGTTCCAGTCACATGGTTTAGAAGTTCTGAGTCATTAAAGAACTATTTGAAGATCTATTTTAAAAAAATGCTAAGCTAAAATACAAGTGACTAAAACAACATCAACAAATGAAGAAAAACCTCCTCTTCATCTGATTTTTTGAAATAGGAAATTATTTTATTTCTAGACTCCAATAAAAAAAGAGAGAAATGTTCAGTGATCAATAAATAAATCAACCGGCACTTAATAAGCACTTAGTGTATTTTAGGCACTGTGCTAAACCCTGAAGATACCAAAGAAATAGAGAAAGTCAACCCTGCGTTCAAGAAACAAGCATTCTAATGGAAGAGAGAACACATACATATTTAGGTATATATAAGACACATGAGCATTCAATATTAACAAACATTTATTAAGTACTTCCTGTGTGTCAGAGAAAGAGAAAATGATCCCTGCCCTTAAGATCATTACATTCTAATCAAGGAGGCAACATGTACATTTAAAAAAGGTATATTCTAGGTATGTATAGTGGAGAAAGAAGGCAATCTTTGAGGAGAAGGTTTCCAGGGGTGGGGAGCCTGTGTCCTGGAGGACAAATGTGGTCTTCTAGGTCCTTGGGGGTGACTTTTTGACTGAGGACAAATTTTACAAAACAAATCCTTTTCTGTAGGGGATCTGTTCTGGGAAGTTTGGATTCAGTCAAAGGTAATCTAGAGAGGCACATGTGGTCTCCAGGTCACAGGTTCCCCAGCCATGGTTTAAGTACTTAAAGAAATTGAGAAAGGTCTTCTAGAAAGGTTAGCTTTGAGCTGAGTATGGACGAAAGCTATAGATTCTAAGAGGAAGGATTGATGAGGAAAAGCATTTCAGACATGAGGGACAACCACTGAAAATCTGAAGATGGAGAGTCATGCAACCACTTGTCAGTTCGGCTACAAAGGGCATACTTAGTCAGGCATGTGCATTAAACTAGACTGCCTTTGAGGCCCCTTCCATGTTCTATGACTTTGGGATCTCATTCAACATGGATATAATATGATGCAGTTAGACCAGATTTTATCACCTCCCAATGGACACATGTGAAAAATGAGGCCTCAGGAAGTATGTGTTAGTGTCAAAATCAGACCTAGAACTACAGGATCCTGATATCTAAACTCTTATTCAACTACAGAGACTCTCCACCATCGTCTAACCCTTTTGTGTTAGGAGTGATAAACAAAACAGGTCTTAAACTATTAAACCTTTCAAAGACTCGATTTATACTCTAGCAAATTGCTTTTAATAATCATTTCTTGCTCTCAATGTTGGAATCTCATCAGAGGTCAAGGGCACTTTGACCCAAGGATAATTTTTAATTGCTTATCAAGACCTTTGGCCTTACCTTTTCTCATTTGAAGCTATACCCATTATCCTACAGAGTCTTTGATATTTGCTCTGATAAAACAATTTCATGGATGATACAAAGTGAAGAAACACTAAATAAATGGCTATAAATTCCTCTCTACAAAGGGGTCAGTACAATTATCAAACTGCTGTTAATCATAGTCCCTTTTTATGCTTATAGTGCGCTAGACTTCAAAAAAGCAAAGCTGAAGGAAGTCACAGTTCAGGAAGGTTGAACAGGTCAGACTATAGATAACCCGATGGAAAAGTAAAAGGAATCTCTTCCCCTTGCCCATTATAAGGAAGTTTGGTGTACAAGAGAGAGATAATCTCAAACCCTGGGAGATCTGAGTTTAATTTATGCTTCTTCCACATATTATATTAGAACAAGTCACTTAACCTTTCCATGTCCCAGGCAACTCTCTAAGAGCTTCCCAACCATATTAAAGCAAGGAAGCAATGGAACGGGCTGCCTTGAAGGCACTGAAGTTCTCCAGATAAAGGTTGGATGACTGCCCTTATTGTGGGTTGGACTTGCTGGGCTCAGAAGCCTTCAAATTCTGAGACTCTGGATTATATGAAGCCGGGAATGGTAATGTCATCCCAAGAACAGGAATTCACGAGTACAAGCCCTCTCACTCCTTCCAATGAATTCCAGAATCAGAGATGTTACAAGAGACTACAATGGTCCTCTAGTCCATAAATGGAAAAGGAATCCTGTCTTTTTGATCATACTTAAAGATGGCCATTGAGCCTTTGCTAAATGACTTCCAGTGAGAGGAAATGTACTTCCTTTCAAAGACGTCCATTCTATTCCAGGGTAGTTTAAATAGTTGGCAAACTTTCTCCTGACTTCAAGCTTCAGTTTTCTTCTTTCCAAATCCTATCAAGTCTAATCATTCTTCTATAGGATAGTCCTTCAAACACTTGACAGCGCTATCATGCTTTATCTTTCTTTCCCAGGCTAAAAATGTTCAGTTCCCTCAATCAATATTGATATATCCTGAACTCAAGGCTCTTCAGCAACCTTGGGATCACCATCTTTATAGCTACTCAGTAGTTTGTAACCTGGGCATTGTGAACTTAAAAAAAAATGAATGTTGATAATATATTTCCTTTGCAATCTTATGCGTTCATTTTATGCACTTACAAACACTACTCTGAGAAGGGATACATAGCTTCACCTGATAAATGATAAGGTTCATGAAACACAAGAAGGTAAAACCTTTCTTTTCCTCATCAATGGCATTCTTAAACAATGGTGCCCCAAAGTGAACACAGTGTTCCGTGTGTGATCTGACCTGGAAACACACCAATGAACTTTTGATTCCTGGAAGCCACACCTTATTTTATGTAACTCAGATTAAACTTATACCCAGATTTAGGAACCAGGAGTAGGAAGGAGATGGTATAACACAAAAAAGTAAATTTGGCCTCATCTTTATCAAGTCTAGTCAATAAGCATTTTCTAAATTCCTATGACATGCACTAGGCACTGAGTTTTGGTGGGATTAAACTCATGACTGCAATGTGGTTCTGGATGAATATTAATGTTGTAATCGTCCTTTGTTTTCAAAGAAGACCATGACATCAGAGAAATGATGATATGACTTGCGCTTGACTTTGTTTTGAATGAAGGAGGGCCATGCAAGGTCACTAGGTTCACTTTCTCTTCCTGAGCCATTCTGGATCCAGTGACCAGATATTCATCAAGTTGACTGGAGATGGCCCAGGATGCACTGAGAGACCTTGGCCTTTTTGGACTAAGGCCTATTCAGGTACTTTAATTAGGAAAGGGGCAAGTCAAATGGTAGGAGAGTATCACTGGTTTTGAAGTGGGTATATTCTTATGCAGAAATATAAGATCCCATTGAGGGGGATCCCTGGTAGAGTACATATGAATGAATATTCATGGAAGGAAAAAAATGGTAATTTTATTATCAGGTTATACTACAGCTTCACTGGAAAAGACAAATAAAAGAGAGGAGGATTGGGGGAACAAATCTTGGAATTGTAATGAGGTGGGTATCACATTTCCTAGATAACTGCTGGAATTCTGCATCAAAACCAGGGGAACTAATAATATCTTGACTTGATCCTTCAAAAGGCAGAGCAATCATCAAGTGTGAGATTTATTCCAGTTCTGATCCTCACTGACAGAAATTCTATAGTCAGTGAGGGATTTTGGGAACTTTGTGGGGAAGTCACCACACCTTCTTGGAATTTGTGATCAAGGAGAAAGTCAGGAGAGGTCTGATATAGACTTTGGGAGAAAAGATGGCGAATACTCAAAAACATAAAATTCTGCAAGAAGAAGAAGATAGCTCAAAGGTTATAACAAGAATGAAATGCTGAAGAAACAAGAGAACCTTGCCAGCTCACCATAATATAAATTGCAGGGAATTTGAACTCTGAATATTTCAGGTTTTCCCCCTTTTGAAAATAACATTCTTTTAAAAAAGAGAGAGAGAAAAATATTTAGGGTCATCAACTTAGCTATTACAGTGGATAAATTGTCTCAAGAGGATGGATAAGGATGAACAGACTTCAACTTGTATCAATGAAGGGAAAACCCACAATGATGAGATCACAGAAATCCCATATCATTGAAACATTGTCGGAAGAACTGCCTCTCTTCCTGTCTGAGGGAGGGGGAAATTTCTCTGGATTCAATTCTTAATTGCATGCACAATAAACTTAAAAAAATAATTCCACCATGCCAGTTAATTATTCACCAAGTTGAAGCCATAAATAGTGGGAACTCATTAAAGGATGGGCTTTTGCCTCTTTATTTGCTGTACTTGACAAGATGAGTTAGTAATTCAGAAATGTTATCATAGCCATATTTTTCTTTTACGACACACTGAGCAGGCACTCCTTATGGGGTTGTGATCCTTGATTGGCCTTAAGATGTCCAGTGAGCTACTCATTTTTCTTCTGAAGTGTATCATTCTAGACAAGGGAAAGTGACTATCCAGCAATGCTGCTGGTGGAACCCATAGCTGGTTCTGCCTGCAGTGCAGGAATATCTGGTGAAATTGCCCAGGAAAACATTTTTCTATTTTCTTTCATCTTTTCCTTTCTTATTTTTGGAGGGAGGAGGCAAGGCAATAGAGGTTAAGTAGTTTACTTTCCCAAGGTCACATTACTAGTAAGTGTCAAATGTCTGAGGGCAGGTTTGAACTCAGGTCCTCCTGACTTCAGGGCTAGTTTTTTATTCACTGCGGCACCTAGCTGCCTCAAAACCATGTCATATGCCTGACAGAAGATACGAGAGGATTCAAAATATGTAAAAATGCATTTCCATTTCAAGAAAGCCTATATCATAAATACTACACATTGTGTTAAGAACTGTACATCTTTTCTTTGCTTCCCTGTAAGTTTTCTTTTGTTCTCTGCTGCATACTTTTTCACTTTGTTCTTTCCCCACCACCCAAAAGTTGCAATTAAGTGTAGATACATTTCTCTATAGCTATAGGTGTATATATACATATATGAACATTCACTTTCCCAAATTCTACTCATCTTTATTTTTATGTTTGTGCTTATCTCTTTTTCTATCCCTCATGTCTCCTTTACTAAACTTCTACTCATTTCCTTGTCCTCCCATTACTTAACTCTCTCCAAGAATCTCTCCCTTATCCTCCCACTCCCATAAATTTCAATATGCTTCCATAGCCATCTATAATCTATTCCCTCACTTGGATCCCTCCTTTGTCCTCTCCTCCTCCCTACACCCTTACTGCTTTATTTCTTCTGGATTTAGACTTTTATACTCACATACACACATATATAAACATATGTATATGTTTGTATGTATGTATTGTTCCCTCTTAAACCCATTCTCTTTGAAAACTGTACCAGAAGAACTACCAGCCCTCCTCCCCATCTAATTCCTCTATATCCATTTTTCCTTTTGTACCTCATTTGTCTAAAATAATTATTCTTTTGAGCTGTTCCTAAGTGGTTTTAATTTTTTAAATTCATATCATACTCAGGTTTACCCCAATCTTTCTTATGAGGCACCCAATTATTAATAAGAATCTTAGACACATATTTTGCATTTTGCATACATAAAAGGTAAACAGTCTGTCCTTATTGAATGCCTTGTAATCAGTGTTTGCTATGTATCTTATGTTTCTCTTGGCTCTTGAATGTCAAATCTTCTATTAAGTTCAGGGTTTTTTTAAAGTCTTGAAAATCTAGCAGTTGATTAAATGTTCATTTTTTTTCTATTCAGAATTATGCTTAACTTTGCTGTGTGTGATGGTTTTGGACAGAGCCCCAGACCAGTGGTCCTGTAATGTCTCCACTTCTAGGTCTCATGTGATTCTAATTGTGGCACCATCATATTTAAATTACTTTATTTTTGTTTCTTTTAATATTTTATCCTTGAGATGAGGGGGGTCTCAAAATTTGATTCCGATATCCCTCTGAGTTTTCCTCATAGGATCTCTTTCAAGTGGTGATTAATGCATTTTTTTTCTATTTCTATTTCCCCCACCACCCCATCCTGCCTTGTTCTAATGCTCCAGGACAATTTTCTTTAATTATTTTTTTGTATTGTATTTTGTATTGTATCATGATTCCTTTTTATCAGAACTCTCAGGCAGTCTGAATATTTTTATGTTTTCTCTTCTTAATCTGTTATTCAAATATGTTGTTTTTCTTATGCTTCACTTTCTCTTCTATTTTTTATTGTTCATATTTTGCTCAGTTATTTCTTGATCTCTAATAATTTTCCTGACTTTGCCTTACTGAATTCTAATTTTCAGGGTGTCATTTTCTTCCTTAAGATTCTAGATATCCTTTTCTAATTCATAATTTCATAATCTTGTTATTTTTTCTTGGATTATTCTTATTTTCTTTTAGCTTTTCTTACATCTCCATCATTTGATTTTTATAGTCTCTTTTAAGATTGTCTGTCTACGAATTCTTTTTGGGGGTGATCATTTGATGTGACTTTTTGGGGAGAAGAGTTTCTTTACTTCAATGTCCTCCTCTGAAGATCAACCCCGGTCTTCTCTATTCCTGTAATAGCTTTCTATGATTGATTCTTTCTCCTTTACCTGGGCATTTTTTTGTGGTAATAGCTTAACTTTTATAATCACCTCTAGCCCTGGGGTATGGGAAATGATGCTATTGCCCCAAATCTTCAGTTCTCCCCTCTAGCCCGGAACCAAAGCCAAACCTGCAACCTCCAGCAAGTGCCCACAGCCAGGGGTTTTCTGCCCCACTGTTTCTACACTCACCCAATATGCACTGATTTCTTCTCACCCCCTGCTGCTCTCCACAGCACAACTGGGTCTGGCATTCCTTGTTAGCACAGGTTCTCTTGATCTTCCCCCACTCAGACGCCCACTCCCTCACCATCCAAGAGGTTCAAGTTCCTGTGACTGGGGCTAAGTCAGCCTCTCGAACTAACTAACCCCAGGACTTTAGACTTGCTGTTTAAGTGGACCCTAGGTGTGTTTACTCTCCGCACTGACCAAACCTCTTCCTGGGATTTTTCTTCTGATCTCCTCAAATCGTCCCAGGAAGACCCTTGCTGTGCTCATATTTTAGTTATTTTTACCCACACTCTGTTCACTGTGAAGGTTCTATTTTATCTCTTTTTTCGGGGAAAATCTTGTGAGCTTGGAATTTTCTGACCTACTCCACCATCTTCCCAGAATCCTCTCTGTAAATGCTTTTCTTGAATGTAGTGAGTGATAGAGAAGCTCTTCTTCCTGTAGCTGTTTTTCTCTTTTGTCTTTTCTTCCACCAGAGGGTAGTGCTATCCAATCACAAGAAAGAACAATTGATAAAATCACCACTATGTCTTTTCCATCTGATGAGATCACACTGTGATTCCACCCAAGTCTAATTCGACAAGCTTGACCAAAATGGTCCAGTATATTTTATCAGGACTACCTATGTATGTGCACTGAAGTTTTGTTCTATGGAAAAGCTGTGGTAGTTTATTTTTTCAATCTTTTTGTAATCTACCCTGAAAAGAATAAATATGGTCATGTGTATTTTAATGAAAAACCTTTCTGGGAGATACTATATTCTTTCCTGCACTTAAAACAAAACAACAACTGTTGGTGATTTTTTTTTGTTGTTGTTGCCGTTTCATTTCCCAATGAAGGTATGTCCCAAAAGAACTCTCCTTGTAAAACACAAGCTGTCAAACATGTCCACGCCTGACAACATCTGCCTTATTTTCTACTCCTACTGAGAGGTAAGACTTTTCCTGAATTGCTGATCATCCAGTGCTCAAGCTGCAGCCCAATAAGGTCACCTCCTCACTATACCTCTGAATATTGGGAAGGCCTCCCTAGATTGAATAGTACTGCAGAGACGAGGCAATGGTACCATGAGATCTCAACGAAGTAGAAGTGGCTGTGCAAACCAATGCCACTCTGATCTCCAAGACACACAGGACATGGGCTCTTTATACTTAATCTGAAGAGGCAAGAGGGTAGATTGGAAAACATTGCAGACAACACCAATGTAGTCTTTGTTTCTTTTTGTCTATGATGGTCATCTCTCATGGTACTTCAATCAAATTATAATTAAACCTCTTCATGATACATGATCAAAGTAGTAGTCTCATGATGTTTTATGACCTCCCACATTCAGAGGAACAGTGTGGTTTCTCTCCTTTCCAAGGAGCTTAGACAGAAGGAAAATGGCCATTCTATACACATCCCCAAAGATAAGATCCACAGAGGTCAGCAAATCAGTGAGTCAGTCCAAGCTGCCAGAAATATATTCCCAGCATGAAACATGTGTGCCAGAAGAAGGTTAATGATAAAGCCAACTCTGTAGACACTCCGCCTCCAAAGTTTTTCAGTTATGTGATTCTGGATAATTGATTTTTCCTTTTTCCTAACCCTCCATTTTGTAATCTGTACAATAGGGAGCATAATGTCATCCATATCATAGGGCTGTTGTGAAGATCAAATAAGGTTGCAAAAGGTGTACCTTGCATACCTTAAAAAGGCTATATAATCATGAGTTGTGATTAGTATTATTTACCCCAAAACTCCTATATATTCTGCTTATACCTATTTATACACCTGTTGTATCTCCAATTAGAACTTAATGAGTTCTTGAGCACAAGGACTCATTTTATCTCTTTTGTATTCCAGGTGCTTAGTAAAGTGAATGGCACATGCTAAGTGCTTAGTAGATTCTCATTGCTCCACTGACTGTAACAAGGCTAGAACAAACAAAATTATACCAAAATCCTCTCTCCTTCCCCCCCACCCAGATGTGGGAAAAATGGGGCACTAATGAACTATTGCTGGAGTTGTGAACTGATCCACGGGTCATTTTGGAGAGCAAATTGGAGCTATATCCAAAGGGCTATGAAACTGTGCATTAGTTTAGTCCAGCAATACCACTGCTAGTTCTGCATTCCAAAGCGATTCAGAAAAGACCTACTTGTAAATGTATACATTCATACGTGTATGTGTGTGTGTGTGTGTATATACACACACATATATATATATGACACATATATAGACAGACGGACACATCTATATACATACACATATATGTATGTACATATACACATACAGACACATTTAGAGACATATATGTCTATATATTTGTACATATGTGTATTTGTATATTATATGTGTGTATGTATGTATGTATATAGTCTTTCTTGTGGTAGCTAAGAATTGAACATTGAACAGATGCCCATCAATTGGGAAATGGCTAAACACATTGTGATATATAATTGTGATGCAATACTATTGTGCTATAAGAAATGACAAGCAGAAAGATTTCAGAAATGTCTAGAAAGACTAACATGAACTGATACAAATTGAAGTGAGCAGAACCGGGAGAACATTGTATAACAATATAGTAAGATGAACTGTGAATGACTTAGCTATTTGATATAATGATCCAAGAAAATCCCAAAGGACTCATGATGAAAAATGTAATCTGCCTCCAGAGAAAGAACTGATGTTGTCTGAGTACTGACTAAAGCAAACCAGTTTTATTTGTCTCTTTCTTTTGAATCTTCTTGTACAGAACAACTAATATGGAAATGTTTCACATGATCACACATATGTAGCCTATATCAGATTGCTTTCTGTCTCAGGGAGGGGAGAGAGGAGGGAGAGACAAGTAAAATTTGAAACTCAAAAGTTGAAAAAAAAACTGATGAATATCAAAAATTGTTGGTACATGTAATTAAAGGAAAGTAAATATTGAGTCAAAATTAAAAATCCAAAAAAATACTTGAATATGAAGTCAGATCTTACCAAACAGGAAAAGAAAGGGAGATAAATAGGATTCATAGATTGAGAGATGAAAAGACTTTACAGGTCTTCTAGATCAACCCCCAAGTGCAGGAGTGAGCTTGAACTAGCTTTTGAGAGCTAATGGTTAAATCTTCCATGGAGCATCTACTCCTCAGAAATCAGCAAAGTTTGCAAATCAGGTATTGAGTTATTATTTTGTTGTTTTCTAGACTTTAGAAAGTGGAGAAAGATTAATTTATTCAGATTAAACTTAAAAATATATTGTATATACATCTCCCCCACTCCCAAGAGCTTGTTGTTAAATATTTACCAATACAGGTTTGACTGCATAACCCTACAGATGGTTAAGAAACTGTAAAAAAAAAAAAACATATGGTTATAATTGAGTAAATGCACATACACAAATGTATTACATATGTGCATATATATGCATTCATATATGTGTTTACACACATGGAAACAGACACACACTTAAGTCGATGTAAGTGGTAATGAATAAGACCCACAGTCTAATCCTTTCACCTACCCTTATTTGAGTAGCCATAGGAAAGTTACAAAACCTCTCTGATTCTCAGCTTTGTCTTTAAAATGGAATTGATAATATGAGCTATTGTCTCACAATATTGTGAGGATGAAATGAGACAAGTTTCTAAAGTACTGCCTTTAGTCATGTTACCTTGTTTCTCCCACATTAAACTCTTACCAGCTGTGGGATGCTGAATAAGAATTGTAACCTCAATATGCTTATTTTCCTTTTTTGTTTTTGAGGATCGTTATACCTATAGCATCTTCCTCCTCAGTTGCTTGTGAGGCCCAGATGTTGACACTGCAGGTGCTTGATCTTTTGACTTGACCTTATGATGCTACCCGAGTGGCAGCTACTGCTGTGATTGCTGAGCATCACTGTCTCAAGTTCTGTTGGCAGTGGCCCAGATTTTTCTCTGGCCAAAGGTGTTCCCTCTGTTTTCCTTGTGTTCCTGCACCATGAAGAAAAGTCTACCCTACTTCCCAATCCTTATTTCCTTGGAGAGAAGGGAATATTTGGATTTTTATTCTGAGACTACTAGGAATCCTAGCACAAAGTAGGAGCTTAATTGGTCTTTCTTGAGTTGTTGGGTGATTTTCTCAAAGCAACATTTGTATTCAGAGTAAGAAGGAGAACTTAGAAAGACATCAAAAACTCTTATAAGATATTCATTCAGAAAGGTTTGCTTTTAGATTGAGTCACTCAGAGACATTCAAAGGCCTAAGAATCTTCAGGTATCCACACAGGCACCCTGTCAAATGTAATTTCACATGGTAATAGATTCTTGCTAGAATGTTCCCAACAAAAATATTGTTTTTCTGTTTTCTTTTTCTCTTGGCACATACACACACAAATATTCTTTTTTCTCCTATCTTCCTTCTTGGGGTGTAATAGTTGCTCTTCTCACTTGGATTTGGCCTTCTATCTTTCTAGGAAAAAATAAATTACATTTCAAATTCAGAATCCTAGAAAAATGGAATTGGAAAGGTACTTCTAAAGCCATGTGACCCAGCCTCTTTGTGCCACTCTCTGTTTTCGCTAGATTCTTTTAGAATTGTGGGGAACAAAACTGAGTTGGTAAATTAATGAAGAAATGACCTACTGAGAAAAGTCGAGGGTCTCTCCTGGGCTTCTGAAGGTAAGATTTCTTTTAATATAAACAGGAATCAGCCTACTGGCTGTACAAAACAACACTACTTTATTGATTCACATTTGGCTTTCCGCCATTGAAGGTTCACACGCCTGCTAGACGTATCCCAGTTTTCTCCCATCTTGCATATTTGTTGTATTTCACTCCCCGGCAAATTGCATGGTAGCAACATGGAAGAAGATGGAGTGGTGGGCTTGAAGAAAGGCCTCCAGATTCTTATTAGTTTTTGGCCACATACTTTAATTTCCATGTGTCTTTGCTATTGTTCAGTTATGCCTGATGCTTCATGATCTCATTTGGGGTTTTCCTTGAAAAGGATACTGGAGTGGTTTGCCATTTCTTTCTCCAGATCATTCTATAGATGAAGAAACCGAGGCAAATACAGGTAATTGACTTGCCCAGGCTCACACAGCTAAGTGTCTGAGTCTGGATTTGAACTTAGATCTTCCTGACTTCAGACTTGAGCATTCGAACCACTATGGCATCTAGCTGTCCTTATGTGCTTTTCAGTTCAGTTGTTTCCAGTCATAAATGACTCTTCCTGATTTCACTTGGGGTTTTCTTGGCAAAGATACTGGAGTGGGATTGGCATTCCATTTTTCAGCTCATTTTAGAGATGAAGAAACAGTTGAATAGGGTTGATCTAGTAAGTGTTTGAGGCTAGATTTGAACTCAGCAAGAGGAGTCTTCCGACTCAAGGCCCAGTACTCTATTGACTGTGTCTTCTAACTACTATCTTAGACAAAATCCTACTAATCTACAATGGTGGGAGGACTTCCTTTCACTGATAAATCACAGATGCTACTTATAGCCACACGTCTTTACTTTTTTATCCAGATTGGAAATTGCAACTAAATCAATGCAAATTAAACTAGGGGGTGAATAAATCCTTCATCAATTTGAAAGGTTGCTTTGGGGTCAATGAGTGAACTTAGAAAATGCTTTGTATTTAGTTGAAGAGAATTAAGTAAGGCCTGTAGGGCTGTGTGTAACACAGGAAGTCAGTTTGGAATTCTCTATTTCAGCAACAAGTCTGTTTACTAACAATGAGCTACACCTCAATAGAACTATCTAAGGATTTCAAGAATGGAGAAAAAAATTCAGTGACTAGAAGCTGTGAATATTTCTTAAGTTTGAGTTTTCTTCCCCCAGGGGCACTGTGAGTATAAGGGGAGATGCACCCTTAGTGCTGGGGTGGGTGAGTATTTATATCACAAGTGTTGTTAATATAATTGCTTAGTAGATATACTTTCTAGAAGCTAATTAAGAATGGGTGATAATCAACCCTAGATATACCAGTATATCATTGGAAGCATGTGAGGAAAGTATTTTCATAATCCCTTCGAGTTACTCGTAGAACCCTGAGAGGGTAATAATAATAGCTGGCTCCTGGAAACTTGTCCCACCAATGAGATTGAGAGCTGGAGAAATATCTTCAAAGGGGATGCTACACTATGTTATACCTATGGAATATAATGACATAAACAAGCAAAGATGTCCCGGCCTTCGAGGAGATTATAATATACTTAATGCATACAACATGGAAACAGAGATGTAAGTATATATTAACAAGAACCTGGAGAAGAAGCATCTAACTGGGGCAATCAGGAAAGACATATTTAAGGAGATGCCACCTGAACTAAGACAGAGAAGATTCTCAGAGCTGGAGTTTTGAGTTGGGGCTTAGATCATCAGGAAAGAGCTAGGATGCATAGTAGATGGAATAATGGACTTGGAGTTAGGAAGACCTGAGTTCAAAATCCTTCCTGAGACATTTATTTTCTGTGAGAATTTGAGCAAATTATCTAACATCTCAGCCTTAGTTCTTTTACCTGTAAAATGGGGATAATAACAGCATCCAATTCACAAGGGTGCTATAAGACACCAAATCAAAAATACCTTGCAAACCCTAAAGAAGTATCTCTCTATATATCTATGTTATTTGTTATTATTATTATTTTAGAATTGCTACTATTTAAGTAGGATCATAGTGACTCATGAAAGCATCTTCCAGTGCTTTGAGGTGCTGGACTCTGTAATGGTACCTCTAAGTCAGTGATGGCTTCTGGTAACGTAGAGGGGACATTACAAGGTTACTTTAAATTATTATCTAGATTTTTGGAGTCAGCAACCCCAACTTATTTGGTGCAATCTGAAGACTGTGTTCTTGATTTCATCTTGTAGGTATTTCATAAAGATAGAGAACAAGAGATCCTTGCTTAACTCACAGTCTTTGACATTTGAAATGCATGTGGCAAACCATTGGATGCTATTATTATCCCCATATATCCCCAAGATACCATATTTAACTACTACCCTCAATTATCTCTTCCTCTTTAATTGCCATAGAAATGCTGATTTGGGGACATATTCTATTCCCTGATTCAAACCAGGGCTTATTTTTTTATATTTTTTGTCACCTCAGTGTCTAGTACAATGCCTTACAAATAGTTGTACTTAATAAATATTTATTGTTGAATTAAATTTAATCAAATTGAATGGAGGACAGGGAGCAGTATATGATAGGAATTATACTGGCTTTGGAGTAAGCAGACCTGGGTTAAAATTCTTTGTCTATCAATCCCTCTATGATCTTGGGCAAGTCATTTCACCAGTAGGAGCCTTAGTTTCCTAATCTGTGAAATGGACTGTGATCTTCTGCAGTTCTAGTTTTATGGTCATGTATGAATGAATTCCTCTCTCGCTTTTCATATTTTAGTTATTTAAAAGTGTTAATTAATTTTCAAAGCACAATTCTTGAAAGTGAAGTTGCATTTTTCTATAAATCCCAGCACTCAGTTATTGGTATCATGAATTCACACAACTTTGGGGTCCAGAGGGCATTTTGAAATTATCTAACTCAGTTGAAGGAGGTTATATGAGTTGTCCAAGGTCACTCCCTGGTAGAGCCAAGACTGCAGTCCAGACCTCCAGTCTCCCAGTTCAGGGTTTATTCTCCTGTACCAGCTTAAACTATGAAGATTATCAATGAACAAATTTTAGTTTCCGTCATAGTCACTGGGGACAGAAAGGGGCCTTGGAGAAATTCTAGGCTTGCCCCTTCACCATCTTTATTACAGATGAGTAAAGTCAGGTTCCAGGAGGCAAGATGACATGTCCGAAATTATACAGCATAGAATAGAGCTGCTATTGGATGCAGGATCTCAGACTCCAAAGACCTGGAGCTTCCCCCCTTTAGAAACTAACTTACAATATACTTTATAGGGTGATATATCTTCATGTCAATGTCTTAACATTTCCTATCCAAGGAGGTGGTGTTTTGAGTAGCAGAAACAGAGCCATAAAGAAGGAAGCTAGCTCTTCTTTCATTGTCTATAAATTCTTCCTATCCTTCACTTCAAGGTTTACAGGCACATGATATATCTTCCCCTGGCATAGAAAAGCCTGTGTATGTACAATTCATTCCATAAGGAATTTCCTTTATTGATTAATCCATCTCCTGAACCTAATTTGAACAACCCTTAAATTGCTCCTGAAGCCTTCACAATGGTGCCTTGTGCATTGTGCCAAAGGCTAGATACGTTCTATAAAAGAGGTACAGCAAAAACCCATGATACCATGGAAATCTACAGTTTTGCCAGGATTGGGCAAGCACTCCTGCCTTGCCCTTGTTTTAGGAATGAGGTAAAACATTCTAAGTGTTCTATGAACCAATGGGCAAATTTGGTATTGCTCTGGAGAAAAACTCCAGAGTTCTTATATATATATATATATATATATATATATATATATATATATATATATATATATATATATATGTATATATATATATATATCCATATGTCCAGAGTGTTATATTTGTTGTACTGGATTGCACTGCATTTTTTACCCTAATCTATGATTTCATTTACATACTATACTCTCCATGCAAAACCTATACCAAAACAGATCAGCATACCTACAAGTGAAATTTTGGAAAATTCACTTGGGAGCACCAAGAGATTAAATTCTACCTTATGGTTCACACAGTCAGTATGTGTCAGAGATAGGACTTGAATGTAAGTCTCTCAACTCTGAGGCTGGCTCACTTTCCACTATGGTGCTCTGGTTTCATGTACAATTAGACACTATTACACAGGTGCCTTATGAACACTGTTCTCCTGCAGTGCCCTTTTGTGACTCCATGAGTTCCCTACTCTGTCACTAAAAGGATTGGTTCCAAATAACTGAATAGGTCATCATGGAGACAAAGCAATGATAATCTAGTAAACTATTCTTCCTGGAGTACTTTAGCACTTTTCAGAACACAATTCCAATTCAAACTTTCCCACTAAAAGTTCAATCAAATTTCAGGAATGGAACTCTCCAGCATTCCAACCAATGAAATTATTTCAGTCATGTGTTTCTTCAATTCATTCCATAAGCTTTCTAGGGGACAAAAAGTGTTCACACATACACATACATGTGTGTGTGTGTGTGTATTAAAAAATACCTTATTCTCCCCCACATGAAAGTTAGATGGAGAATTTAGACATAAAAGGTAGTTCACCTCCTCTCCCCACAGTCCTTTTTAAATAATCATTGGACAGCATGAGTTCAAAGATTCATTAAGGCAAATGTATTTCTTTTTTCTTTCTTCTCACTCATAATTGCCCTCCACTTGCTCCATAATTTAACTGATTGCTACTTACTGTTTCCTCCCACACAATACTCCATCTCCTACCTCATGCCTTAACCCTCCCTGGTCATTCCTCATGTCTAGAAGTGCTCTCCTTTCTCATTTCTGCCATTTAGAGTCTGGCTTCCTCTAAACCTGAAACTCAAAGATGACCTACTGTAGGAAGCTTTCCTGGCTATCCTCTCCAACACTTACATGATTACCAGAACTCATATTTCCTTCAAGGACAACTTCCCAATATGTTTTATATATTTTACTAACAGATTTTGGTACCATTTATCTCTCAATGTGAGCTCCTTGGGGACAGAGATTGTTTGCTGCTTTTTATTTGTAACCCAAGCAATTAACACTGTACTTGGCACATGCCAAATATTTAATAAGTGCCTTTCCTTCACAGATTAAAGAAACATTATTTATTTTGTTGCTTTGTTAACTTTAGAAAAACACAATTTTAACCTAATTTAACCAGAAAGCAATATTCTCTCCCCTCTTCGCACTGGCATACTCATTTAGACAACTTTACTTAAAGGATTCATGCAACTGGTTTCATTTAGGCAGTCACGTGATACAATGGATAGAGTACTGTGCCTGGAAAGATATGAGTTCAAATCCACCTTCAGATATTTGCTATCTGAGTGATCCTGGGAAAATCAGTTAATCTCTGTTTGCCTGTTTCCTCATTTGTAAAAAGCATATAATAGTAGCACCTTCCTCTGAGGGTCACTATGAGGTTGTTGAGTCATTTCAGTTATATTTAATTCTTCATGACCCTATTCAGGTTTTCTTGGCAAAGATACTGGAGTGGTTTGCCATTTCCTTATCCAGTTCATTTTATGTAAGAGAAACTAAGGAAAACAGAGTTAACTGACTTGCCCCAGATTATAATCTAATAAGTATTTGAAGCCAGATTTGAACTCAGGAAGACAAATATTCCTGACTCCAGATCTGATACTCTATCCACTATACCACCTACCTGCCCTATTATGAGGATCAAATGAAATGAAACTTTTAAAGTGCTTAGCACAGGGGTGGACACATAATAAGTCCTGTATAAATGTCATCTATCATAGTCATCATTATTTTGCAGATAGTTACATTTTTAATTACTCATTGATGGTAAACATTTTAAATCATATCATATTTGCATATCTATACCAAATGACTGGCATGGATTTCTATATTAAATTCAAGAAACAAAGGGAGGCAGCCAGATATAACAGAAGAAACAAACGGTAAGAAGATATGGCTTAGCCCAGTTCTTGGTTATAAACTTAGCTGTTCCTGTTAAAACAGTATGAATTAACCCTAATAGGTTGTGAGGGTTTAGACAAGCCTGGTAATTACTATAAGTCACAGATTATACATGGACAACTCAATCTTGGGGAAATTGGCAGTTTTAGTTAATAATATTCTTTGCTTCCTGTGTATAGAAAAATAATAACAAAAAAGAAATCATCAAATATAAAAATGAGTTGGGCTGAGGATGTTTTTTATCAATTCCAAGGTCAATTCCTGAGGGAATCTTTAAAAAATGTATCCCTCTAGCTGGTCCTAGGTAATGACAGCAGGATGATGTTGAGGACAGAACATTAAGGCATTCATTTACTCAGGCTAATCCTGTACCTAACATTCCCTGCAACAAGCAATCAGGGCAGCTTGGGATGAAATCAAGCCAATTTCTACACCACAAGATAGTTGGGAATCATGAACAATTATTTAAATGAGAGAAAAAAGTCAAAATAACCTTCCTGGATATGTGTAGAAATGAGCTCCTTGTACGACATTCAATTCAATAAGAACCTGTTAAGCTCCATTGTGTGCCAGAAACTCTAAAGTGAAAAGACATATTGGATACCATCTAGTCCAATTCCCTCAGTTTTCAAGTGAGGAAAATGATGTACTGGAAGCTTTTAGGAAACTTGAACCAGAGACAGGATTCTAGCAAACACATGGTGACTGGAGAAAAAAAATACATGCCTGGGAAACAGGAAGGAATACAATTAGTCTGGAAAATATCTTTCATGAACTAGAAAAGGCTTCAATCATCTTCAAAAACTGTGTTTCAGTCAAGTTGTGAAGATTTTTAAATATCTAATGGAGAAATTTATATTTTATCTTTAATGTAATAGGAAGGCACAGAAACTTTTTGAGTGAGGTCACATGTTGAGATGTGACCATTGACCATTTACTCAACCCTGTTTGCCTTAGTTTCCTCATATGTAAAATGAGCTTGAGAAGGAAATGGCAACCTATTCCAGCATCCTTGCTAAGCAAACCCCAAACAGAGTGAGAATTAGTCACAAATGACTGAACAACAAAAATATTCTAGGCAGATTCCAGGCAGAAATATTCTGGGGGATACCAGATCTGGAAAGGAATGATGTAAACAGAACTTCATTGGCTGGAGCCATACCTACAAACATCTAAAAGAGTCACCTAATATATATGCCTTGACAGCTGAGAAGTTGAGAGGAGATAAGCACAGGATCCAGGAATGATTTAGGTTTCAGAATCTGGTATTGCCAGATGCAATAAGTCTTTTTTAGCAATTTACCAGAATGAAGACCTTTGCTGATATGGGATCAGCCTCTGATTGGCTGCCCAGAAGGTTATCTGGAGTCTGGAAAGGGTGCGTGTGTGCAAGTCAAAAACTGATATAAAACCTTGAATCTCTGCAGTTCTGACACTATGGCACTGGAGATTCTTTCCTTTGATCAAGTACTCCACTGGTGAGCATTCACAGTCTGACCCTGAGCTAACTTTATCATAAATCACTCTGCATTACTATTAGCATACACAAAAATTGACTTGTTTGCTACTCTCCATGCTTGACAGCTGGTTATCCCCCATCTCTATGACTTTGCACAATCTAACCCTGATACCTGGAAGGCATTTTCTTCTCACTTGTCTCTCTTAGACACAAGCTTCCTTCCTTCCTTCAAAGTCCGAGGTAAACCACAAGCTCATACAGGTAGCTTCTTCTTTATTTCCCTTTCCCAGTAACCCTTGCCCCAGATTCTCCTCTTTATTTTATATCACTGTTATTTATGTATGTTGTTTCCCTCATTCAATGTAAGTCAGGGAAAGTTATATTTTTTATTTCCACTAATATCCTTCTCTTCAATTCCCCAGTGTCAAGAACATAGTAGTAGCTTAATAAATGTGTGTTGAATGTAATTAAATAATGAAATTAGACATAGTGAAAAATTAAACATTCAATATATTGTTATTCCTGCTATCTCCATGAAAACACATGCTCCTATAGAATCATCTAAATGGATACTTTTCTAAGGGAAAGACTAGAACAAATCACATTTCTTCCAGATTTTATTATTGATAACAAAACTTTTTATGACCTGGCCCTTTCCAATCTTCTTATACTTTATACTACCATATTTCTCATTTCATGCAGTAGTCACAATCCATTCTATTCCTGTAGCTTCATTTGCTTAGCAAGTCTATGACCAATGGGCATCATAGGTACTGTTCTGCAAATTTATATTCTTAGAAAGTTGCCTAAGGTTAGAGATTAAGTGCTCTGTCCAGGATCATACATCTACTCTGTCAGAGGTGGTAAATGAACTCAAGCCTTCCTGACTTAAGGGAATACTCTCTTTACTACACTTTCTCTTTTTTAAAATTTGCATGGTTCTATTTTTCATTTTTTCTGTATTTATAATGTCTTGATTATAGAGGGAAAAAGAAAACATAAGTGAGCAGAAAGTGCAGCATAAACACTTCAAGCATGTGTTCAAAAAATTAAAAGACATCACATATAGGAAAATTAACAGAGAAGAGATTCATGAGATAAGAAAATGATACATTAATGGTTAAAAATTCAGTGGCCAACATGTCCAAATGCCTTGGTTCTTGGATATATCTGTCCAAGTTAATTTTTGAGTATATGTTATCTCTTGCTTACCTTCACGATTACTGTGACAGTGGCAATGCCTGGGGGCATGGTTCCTCCAATATCAAAAGCTTCCACGAGAAAAGTGATGTAGGCTTCATTCTCTGGAAAGGATTCATAATCCAAACTCTTTAACAGAGACAATTCTCCCGTGAAGGGGTGCAGGGCAAATAAATGTTTCACTTCTGGGCTTCGGATCCGGTAGGAAACATTGGCACCAAGGTCAACATCAGTTGCCTGTCATGACACAATTAAAATAGGCTTTAGATTGGGGGAGTTCTAAAGAATGAAATAGATGCAGAATCAAGTCAAGTAGAGCTTTAGTGCCATGGGTGCTGTGTAGACATCTCAAAATTTCTAAACTATCATTCATTCATTCTTTCACTTAACAAGTATTTATTAATCACCAGCTTAAAATGTGCCAGGTACTCTGCTAGATGTTGAGGATACCAACAATAAGAATAATGACAAAAACAGTTCCCTCCCTAAAGGAATGACATACTATAGTATTGGAGAGAGAAAAAAATACATATACTAACAAATGTGCTGTTATTAATAAAACTAAACTAAGAAATAAAGAACAGCAATAACAAAAAAAATTAGTGGAAACTACATTAAGGGTAGAACCTTTAGGCTTTTTTTTTTCTTTTTCAACATGGATAATTTCATTTCAAAGATAACTTGCTCAATTAAATCCTATATACTATCATTAGATGCCCTCTATGTGCCAGAGATTAGGGATAAAAATGCAAAAAAGAAATAAACCCTGCCTTCAAGGACCTTATATTACAAGTGATGAAGGAAGAGTCATGTACCTCATTAGGTAAAAACAAATGCATTCAAAATAAATCTAAAATAATTAGGAGAGTAGGGCACTTACAAAAGATATTGTAGGAAGTGGTACTTGGACTAAACTCTACAGGGATCTATGGAATTCAAGAGGAAGAGGCAAGAATGGAGAAAATGATATCTATTTTCCCTTCTCTCAAATTTCAGTTCAACAAATCTGAGAACAGGTTTCTAAAAAGAATAAATTAGAATAAATGACATATTCTAACATATATGTTTGTATGCCTATACAAACATTCATACATTCATATGTTGGAATGTAAGTAATCTCTTTACCATTAGGAATTGTTTCTTTCTTCGTTCTCTGATGCTCACAGTGCATGAAATATAGTAAGTAATTAATAACTGAACATTGATTGACATAACATAAGCTGTCTTCAGACTTTTATCCTACTATATGTGGGTTCTATTAATAAATTTCAAGAAGAAAAATGATTTATGGACAAATGAGCTACAGACATACTGATGTAGGTCTAAGAAGGTGTCATTCCTTTGACATACTTCTATTTGAAGGAAGACGGTTCCTGCTGGGAGATTCTCTTCCACAACAACTGTGTAGGTAGAGTTGGTGAAAACAGGGCTATTGTCATCAATATCCAAGACCCGTATTGCCAGGGTCAGTGTGGAATGTCGAGGATGTACAGCCCCATCTGTTGCTATCACAACAAGCTCATAGTAATCTCTTACTTCCCGGTTAAGCTTAACTCTT
Organism: Bettongia penicillata ogilbyi; assembly: GCA_023548195.1. NCBI lineage: Eukaryota > Metazoa > Chordata > Mammalia > Diprotodontia > Potoroidae > Bettongia > Bettongia penicillata. Next base: position 1,065,459 of record JAJHZJ010000344.1, read on the forward strand.
GTGTAAATAGTTCCATTTGAAGTGATCCAGAAAAGATTGTTGAAGTTTCCCAGACTGTAATGTACTTGACCATTTATGCCAGCATCTGGATCGGTGGCCTGAAGGGACAAGAAACAAGGAGATTAAAATAATTTCATGAATTATAAATTATAATAAATTACTTAAATATTAGCTATATATGCATATATGTGCATGTAAATACATACATACATACATATGTGAATATGTGCATATCTAATGTATATATATATGTATATATAAAACATTCATGAAAACTGCTAATTTTTAATTATTTTATTTTTTATTTGGAAGTCCATTGGGGTGTTATTGTTTTTTAGACATTTCAGTCATGTCTGATTCTTTGTGATCTTATTTTGGGTTTTTTTTTGGCAAAGATATTGGAAGGGTTTGCCATTTCCTTCTCCAGTTCATTTTACAGATGAGAAAACTGAGGCAAACAGGGTTAAGTGACTTTCGCAGAGTTATATAGCTAGTAAGTATCTGAGGGCAGATTTGAACTCAGGTCTTCCTGACACCAGGCCCAGAATTCTACCTACTTTGTCTCCTAGCTACTTTCCTATTACCAATCAGCATATCTTTGGCCCACTCTCTGAGATTTTTAGTTTGCGTCTCCTTAGGAAGTTTGGTGATTCTGACCAAAGGGTCTCATGATATTAATGCCAGGGGCTGTAGACAAACTATCAGCTTAGCTTGCTGCAATTCAGAACTCACAGTCTCATGAGATCCATTAGTTTCTGCCTCCCCTAGAAGCAAGGATTATACATGTGTGCCATTTCACATGGTAAAGATAGACAGATAGATAGATAGATAGATAGATAGATAGATAGATAGATAGATAGATAGATGGATGGATGGATGGATGGATGGATGGATGGATGGATGGATGGATGGATGGATGGATGGATGAATAAATGAATTAATGAACAAATGAACAAACATACCAATAAATAAATGGATGAAGGGAACCTATGGTTGTATTTAATGGACCATTGATGGTCCATTAGTCATGTACTCACTGTTTTGAGAGAAAATTTAAAATATACTCCTAAATGTCATTCCAATTACACTAATATACATTACAAAGACAAAACAATTGGTTAGATATGAAATGACACTGTCACTGAATTTCTTTGTTCAGGGATAATGATTACTTATAATTGTGATGTAAGTTAAATTGCTCACTCTTTACTATCTGTTTAAATTCTTATTCAATTTTACTTGTGTTCTCAATGTGTGTCTATATCAGAATTAGGGTGGTACAATATTCTAAAAGGACACTCTAAACCTCAAAGCACTAAACAATGAAAGTCTAATAAATTTCAGAGTTATATGGGGCTCCAATGGCTGTCCAATTCAAATTATTCTCAAAAATAAAATTTTGTTTCAGTATACCCAGAGAGTAACCATTCTTTGCTCCAGTTGCAATGAATTGGAGCCTCTGACATCAGAGGTAACCAGGCTACTTCAATTCAGAGTAGCACTAATTGTTAAGGCATTTTTCTTTACATCAAGCCTAAAATTTCCTCTTTGCAGCTTCTATCAATTCTTCCTGGTTTTGCTTTTCTAGATCAAGCAAAATAAATCTAACCTCTCTTTTTTATATTAAACAATATGCTATCTAGACTATAAATTCCATAGGGCAAGGATCATCCTATATCACTCTGCTCCTAAAACTACACTATTCATGCACCCAATGTTTTGAGAAAAAATTTTTTTTAAAAAGTACTCCTAAATATCATTCCAATTACACTTAGATATATCTCTAGGATAGCTGTAACATGATGAAGTTTTGATGATAGGAGTTTAGTTATCAAATAATAGAAAGATTGCATAATATGTCAGAAGATGGAGTATAAGCACATATGAAATCACCGCTCCATAAACTATGGTATTATTCATTGATAATTATCATCAGTGATTGAGTATATTTTAATAATAATAGTTTGTAAAGTAGCTTTAAAGTAATTGGCATTAGACTATTCTCCATGGGAAACCAAACATATTATCAAAAAAATGTCTAACTGCTTTTTATTGTAAACGTTTGAAAAACAGCTGAAATGAGAAAAGCCATAATTTAATATTGAAATAAACCTTTCCTGACAATACTTAAAGTGATTTATTCAAGGAAATTCACTTCCTGCCTTTGATCTCTCCCTCCTCAATTTTGGACCTATCAAGATTCCAACATATTTATGCATCCATTTTTCCATGCAATTTCCCTGTAAGCTTGATGTAAGACAAAAATCCTCAAGATTAAAGCAATTTTTATCTTTATGGATTTACCAAATGTCTTTTTAAGGAACAATAAAGCTTGTTTTTCAGGTATCTTCCTAGGAAGAGCTGTCTATGTTTCTCTTCCTAAATGCTGAGCTTTGTCTGCAAGAGTATCCTATTAACATTTGGTGATGCTTGTCTGGCTATTCTAACTGTCTGTCATGTAAATTAAAAGAAAATATCATGGAACAAAAAGAAGGGAAGGAAGATAAAGGCAAAAAGAAGAACAGACAGAAAGAAACTTAAAGGGAAATAAGGGGAAATGAAGGAAAGGATGTAAGAGAATATATGAGAGCTATAGAAAGCTCTCTTTTTCAAAGAACTTGAGTTCTTACCTATATTATAAAGTTTCATTGCATCAGTCAGAGAATAACTGAGAGATCTGGTTGTGCCTCGTTTAGACATAAACTTTTCCCATCCCCTTTCTTTTATTATCCCTCCCATCCCTGTGCTTTCCCTCATGTACACCCATGTAGATAAAGATGCTCACATATGATATATCTTCTTTGCAAGTTGCTTTTTTATTTAATTGTCTTCATGTTTACTACATATATGTCTACATAAAATATAGAGAGAGCAGTTTAATGTGCTACTCGACTCTAAGCTCCATCGAGGTAGGGACCATATCTTCTTTATTTATTTTACACATAACAATTTAGGAATTTTTCTTTGAGATTCATTGAGAGGTGACATGGCATACTACATAGAAAGCTGGACTCTGAGCCAGGAAGATCAATGTTCAAGTCTTCCTCTGCCAAATACTAATCAAGTAACCTTGGTCAAGTCACTTTGTCTTGTAGCGTTCTACACATTGCTCCAAGATGGTAGAACTTTCAAAGAGTGTGCTGACCTGCATTTGGTAGAAGATATTTCTCACTGGGAGTTTCTTACACCAATGAAATCACCAGTCCAGTTCCTATACCTATCATAAATTGATGCAGGAGTTATTCTTCATGATCATACATAGTGAAGTCATGTATGCTTTTTTGATGATAAAATGATCAAAAGATGGCAAGTATCTAAGGATGACAAACATGGAAAAGAGAAACAGGATCTAGTAAATAGTCTAAATCACCCTTGATTATTTCTAGAAGCTACTGAAAACTTCAAAAGATCTGTAATTTCATATATGTTACCCCTCCACTAATTCTGATGATAAGCCTTTCATACATTTAGCCAATAATCTTTGTGAGTTTCTATGGTCAAAACCACATCTTCCAGTAGCCAAGCTGACAATGATTAACCTCTCTGAATGTCTAGTACTAGGTTAGTACTAGGACAAGAGACATCAATGGCCTGGAACTTGAAATACATTACTTCGTCGGATTAGTAGGACTTAACACTATGAATGCTCTGTTACCATAACCTCCAAGAACTTAGATGGGCTCCTTCAGCACATGAAGTAGAAGCAGAGAAGTAAAATGGAAGAGTTAGTCTATATTTCACTGAAAACTTGAAACTCTGTAATCACTCTGAACCAAATGGAGATTTGGCTCAAATAAAAATCAACCCAACAGAAATATTCTGATAAGTAATTACTCTCATCTGAAATGCAACTAACTGGAATATAAAATAGGATGAGTTGTTATTCAACAGCATTCCCTTTTTCAAGGCACTGTGTTGTATTTCTTCAAAATAACAGGAATCCATCTTAACAGCTGTGAAATGATAATTATGAATAACTGATGCCAAGGAGAGGGAGAAAACAAGGAACTTGGCTGGTCAATTTTGTAGATGTTGAGCCAGAAACACATGGCTTGTGTAATTTCTACAAGTATGGTAAAGCCACTTCATCCACTTTTATAGACCATAGTGTATTACGTTAATGTTGTGTGTACAATGTACAATCATGGGGTAGACCATTAGAGTCAAATCATTTTAAGTAGTGATAAACCATTGTACAGGAAAAATCTTACAGATATTGGGAAGAGGGCCTATCAAGGAGTATCTCAGCCTTAAAATCTCTGCCCCAGTGTTGGTTCATGGGTTCCTAGATGTTATGCTAGAAAGGGCATTAGAGTCAACTCCTTCAACTTGTAAATGAGGACACAACCCTAGGGAAGAAGTTATTTTCCTAAAGCTATCCAGGCAGACATAGGATTCTAACTCATAGTTTTCTGACCTCACACACATAGCTAGAAAAGGGAGGAGTATTTTAAAGGGCAAATAATGTTATAATAATATTTTTAAAATTGTTTTGATCTTATGGACCTGCTGAAAGGGTCTTTGAAATAATTAGGGCTTCACAGATTATGCTTTGAGCATAGTTGGTCTATGATACATTCCACTTTTCAAACTCTATGTTCTAAAGGTGAAATTGAGCTTTATTATTCTATATTCTATGATGTCAATGACCCTAACCATCTATGCAGAAAGTTTAATCAAGTTTGTTCAGTTGTAGGCCCTTTTAGAGTCATTAAATCAAGTATCTTGCGTCTGTCTTGACCAAACTGTGTTCTTTCATTCTTACGGATAATTTTAAATCTTTGAATATTATTGATCAAGTTGGCCTGAATTTCTTTTTTTCATAGTATTACTGTCAGATTACCACCTACTTGGATTTATGCTTAGTACTATCTATATTGGGGGAAGGCAGTATCACAGACTTTTGGGGGCTTTTCTACCAATTCTTTGATCACCTTAATAAGTATACTTTAAAAAAATCTAATTATAGCTTGCTGACTAATTAATATCAACTGATAATCACAGGAAAAGGTGGATTATTTGTTGTTCTTGTTCAGTTATTTCTGACACTTTGTCCCATTTGAGGTATTCTTGTCAAAGGTTTTTAAGTTGTTTGCCATTTCCTTTTCCAGTTCATTTTACAGATAAGAAGCTGAGGCAAACAAGGTTAAGTGACTTACCCAGGATCACACTGCTAATAGGTTTCTGAGAACAGATTTGAACTAAAAATATGAGTCTTCCTGACATCAGACCCATTGCTCTCTCTGGTACCCCATATCACTGCCCCATGGGGGCTTATTTATTCTAGCATCACCCAACCTGTCCTGCCTTCACTCTCTAAGGATTGACAATATATTTCTTGGAAAATAAAGTAGTCGTTTTCTTGGGATCCAATATCCCAGTAGAAATTGAAGTTGGGAGAGGAATTCTAGAATATATGTACATGGTCATTCATTTTAAACAAAAAAGATAATTCATGAAGTATCTGCTATAAGTCAGGTACACGGCTAATCATTGTTGGAAGACAAAGTAGAGCACATTCTCATGCTAAGACTATCAGAAGATTCAACTCTAATTAAGCAAACATTTAAAAGTGTTTATTATGATTATTGGTATTGTGTTAGGTGTGTAGTATAAAAAGGAAAAAAATAAGAATTAATCCCTACCTTCAGGGAAACTTTATTCCACTGGGAGGATGCAAACACAGAGTAGACTGTGAGTAAATGAGATATAAAATTCCCTAGGAAAATATGTGTTGGGGTGGTTGTTTTGCAGCTGTGGTAGAGGGAAATCAGGAAAATTTTTATGGAGGTGATAGCCCCTAAGCTAAATCTTACAGGAAGATAAAATTAGAAAAGGTAGAAATCAGGAGAAAATACAATCTCAGAAGGAGGAGTAAACCCACATAGGTGGAAAGTGGAATGACTAAATGGAAGCATATTTAGTGGTCAATATCTGGAATCTAGAAGTGGCTGATATGAAATAAAGCCAGAAAGATAAGTTGGAGTAAGATCGTGAAGGTCCTTAAGTTGCAGCATAAGAAATCTGTTTTTTATCCTATTGTCAGGAATAACCAGTGAATATTTGCAAGTTGGGGCATGACATGAATTGCCCTATACCTTAAAAATTATTGGTAATGCACAATTCACAACCCAATTTCTGAAGATAGCTCCAAATCCATTATGCCATCCTTCCTCCCTTAATTCCCTATATATGAATAGTAAATGACACCATATTGTCCAAAAAGTGCAATGAGGGTATGGAGTATAATGGTATGAAATTTCTCTCGAACTGTCTTCTCTTCACTGAACATCAGGGTGACAATATTTGGACTATGATACCCAGGAGAAAAAAATAAACGTGTTAGCTTCGGAAAAACCATGCTTAAAAATTACTCCATATTTTCACATTAGTGTGAGGGGTTTGGGATGATCTAATTTAATTAGTTGTTGTTTGTTTTGTTCAGGAGGGTTTGAGGAAGGGCATGAGTCATGGTACATAAGTAGATGAAGAACAGTATGCGCTGAGCAGGGGTAAAGTTTTGAAATCTCCGAAGTGTTTCTAATTGAATCTGGTCCTGTTCTTTCCTGAAGCATGGATTTTCCATACAGCATCCCTTTAGAGGTGTAGGTGGTCATCTAGGTGCTCTACTTGAGCACTTCTTATATTGGAAATGTCACTGGTCCAGGAAATGGCTCATTCCATTTCTAAATTCTAGGATCCAAGAAGAATATTGATCGATTGATATTTGTCCTTCGTTCTCAAAGAGGACCATGACATCAGGAAAGTTGTCTCTTGATTTTTAAGTAAATTGGATAAAGGAGAGAGGACTGTGTAAAGTCAACAGCCTCCCTCTGTCCTCCAGAGCCATCTGAGTCCAATAGCAAGATCTAGAACAAGATAGTTGGAGATGGCCCTCTGACAGCCCTTAAGTGAATTGCCCTAGGTTACAGAGATAGTAAGAAGCAGATCCCAGATTCAAACTGATGTCTTTTGACACTAAATTTGATTTTCCTTTTGCCTTCCTCTGCAAGACACTTCCTCCAAGTTCTTAGGTTTATAGAATCATAGACTTCAGTGTGGAAGGAACTGTACAGATCATCAAACACACACTACTCATTGTATTCTGAAAAGAATAGCTTAGAGATGGCATCTGATTTCCTTTTCCATTCAACAATTCCACAATTCAATGTATTTGAATAATTATATCATGTACAAAGGGGAGGGGACTCAAAGTTGGTTTTAGAATCATGAGAAAATGAGAGTCTAGAGATACATGACTTGCCCATAATATTCTATGGCATAAAGTCCCATAATGTTCTAGTTCTGTCCTATTTCTTTTCACAATTTCCATAACTCTTGGGACATACAGATTATATTCAATCCCAATTCTAAAGACTGATCCTTCATCTATTTCAGATAGCTAGCTGGAATTTTCAATCCACCTTGGTTAAATACAAATTATCAGCCCTTTTTTCAGTCATATATGTCATGGGGCAATGAGCTCAGTGAATAGAGCTCTGGGCCTACAGTCATGAAGTCTCGTTTTTCTGAGTTCAACTCTAGATTCAGACATATACTAGCTGGGCAAGTCACTAAAGCCTATTCGCTTCAGTTTCCTCATCTGTAAGATGACCTCGAGAAGGAAAGGGCAAACCACTCCAATATCTCTGCCAAGAACACCCCAGATGGGATCAAGGAAGTCAGATTGAACAATGTGTTATGATTTCCTTACTCTTTGTCATTTTATTATTCTTCTCCATATCCTTTCCAGTTTTCCAGTTTGATATAGAAGGTGTAAAGAGTGAGGCACATGAGATGTAGGTCACTGTGCACAGCCTTCATGAGCTATAGTCATGTGTCACTCCCTATTCCCACCTTTTAAGCTCTAGTAAAGGAATTAATTCTTATTAGGAGGACATTTCATTCTCTTCATCTGGTCATCATCACTTACAGAATCTCAAAGCTTAAAGGGGCCTTAGAGACAAATTGGATCCAAGTCATAATTGAACAATTATTCCTTCTATAATATCTCCAAGTGGCTATGCAACTTTTGCTTGAAGACTGATAGTAAGGCATGAATGATTTCCTCCCAAGGTACTACATTCTATTTTTGAAGAGTTCTAATTGCCAGGTTATTTTAGGTATCAGATCTTTGCAGTAACTTCCAGTCATTGCTCCATTCCTCTTGCTCAGCCCACAGGAGCCAAGCAGAACGAGCTACCTCTTTCACATGGTAGTATGTCTGGGTCTCTCTCTCCCCCAAACTCTACTTCACTAGTTTTTTCATCCAATCCCCAGAAGGTAAGAGATTTCATAATTAATTATTCAATGCTAAATTGTAGGAAAGGGCACTTCTATTTTAATAGTGACTGCTCTGAAAGACCCAAGACTCGAATTTAAATTTAAGGGTAAGATATGAATGGATATGATAGGCTGGCATTTCCACCTTTCTTGTAAATATCAGCATTAATGAAAGAAACATTGAGGAAGACTAAGTAAGTTGGGCAACAGGGACCGGGAGAGTGAGGCAGTAGGTTTGAATTTCTAGACATTTGGCAAGATAATCCAAGATAAAATCTTCAATCAACAGTACTGTCAAAAAGTTTGTATTGATGTTTAATATCCAGCAAAAGTACTCAGTATGTGATGCTATAATGAAACCATTTATCTTCCTAGAAATCAATTAAAAGTTAATTAAAATTGTTAATAAGAAAAATCACACATTTCTTTCCCTCTTGTAGTACATCAAAGCAATAAATAGCCTCAGCTGCAACTTTATAATGCTATGTCTGTAGTTAACTTGTCCTTGTAATCAACATCTTCCTATGAGGTCTAAATTGTGACTGCTGATACTGCATCCACTTCAGTTAGAAAGTGGGTTGGCCATCAATGAGTAGATCAAAACCTTATTGAATGAGATATTGGAAGATCACTAAGAAAAGGCACTGGAGAAACCTTAATATCTCCAGAAACTGAATGTGGAAGAGCCTATGGAGAAGAACATGATGATGTTTTAAGGAAAAATAGTCTAAGATGAAATGGATAGTTAGAGACATGCTAAGCAGAGGTAGGAGAGAACCCTTTTTTTCTATAATTGAGATCCATTCCATTGATTATTCATTACTCAGAAAGGCTTACTTAACAAAGTCCTATTTATTCCAAAAGGAATCATCTTTGGTGCATGGCAAAGACCAGCTTACAATTGTTATTGACATTGTAACTTCTTTTTCATTAATAACATGCATATAATTAGGTCTTTTGTTGTACTAGCTCAGCAGAAAAGAAAAGGGACGTCTTAGGTGATGATTTTTTAAAATAGGAATAGGATTCTGTTACACCTCCTCCCTTATATGGGAGTCCTTGAGAGATAAACTTCATAGCATCAGCTTTGTCAATGCTTGGTCTCATCACCTCCTTACAGGAATTATATGAAGAAGCATAGTGATTTTAGTGACATACCCCCAAAATGTTCTTCCTTTCATCTTCATTATTTCTGTTTGTGGTGCCACCTCCCCCTTCTCTTTTTTTATTTTATCTTTGTTTCCTTCCATCCTTTCCAACACATGTCCGATGCTGTGTGCAGGTCTTATCAAGTATATTTCTTACATTTCTCAAAGTCATTCCTTCTTCTCCACCCCCATATCCTCTAAATCAAGTACAGACTTTTTATATTCTACTTGAACTGAATTTCTCTGTAAAATCAGAAATTATCAGAAATTTCTGATCTGTAAACTTTTTCCTAATGTCTGGATCATGAAATTGGTCAGAATATTAAAACAGATCTCTGCCTTCAAATTCAGACACAGGGGCTGAGAAGAAGGCAAATAAAGTCTATCTGGTCAGCCTGTTTGAGGACACCAACCTATGTGTTATCCTTGCCAAACATGTCACAATCATGCCAAAAGATATCAAACTAGCATGCCACAGATGTGGAAAATGTGCTAAACTACATCACAGTGGGAAACTTTTATAATTCTTTTTTTTTTTTTTTTACCCCAAATAATTTTTATTTTTTTTTACATGACAATTTTACTTGACCAAGTAAAAGCAGCATTTCTGTATACAAAGTAGGGCAGTAAAAGAGGATTGTGTTTAAATTTCTATTATACACAACTTGCTTTTGTTATTGTTGTTGATTATAGCCTTATTTTCCCCCTACGGACTCCATGCCAGAAGTTTTGGTTTATTATCTCATTATTGTTACTTTTGTTGATGTAATTATCAATTGTTTCTCTGATTTGCTCTTTGAGTCCCCCTTCCCTCAAGTCTTTATGTTTAAATTATGTAGCCTCCAGTTAAATTTTAATACTTTTTAAAAATAATTCTTTGTTGATTATAATTTTTATTTCATTGTAGACAGTAAAGGTCTGATAGTTCAGCTTTTCTGCATTTATTTTTTTTTCTTTTCTTTCTTTATTTATTTATTAATTTATTTAGCTTTTTACATACATTTTCACAAATTTTTGGGTTCCAAATTTTCTCCCCTTTTCTCCCCTCCCCCCACCCCAATACCCCAAGCAATCTAATTTTCCCTATCTCCAATCTGTCCTCTCTTCTGTCATCCCTCCCTTCCCTTGTCTCTATCTTCTCTTTTCTCCTGTAGGGCCAGATGACTTTCTATTCCTCATTAACTGTATGTCTTCTTTCCTAGTTGCAACAACAATACTAAACAATTGTTCCTAAAACTTTGAGTTCCAAATTCTCCCCATCCCTCCCTCCCCACCCATTCCCTTTGGTACGGCAGGTAATTCATTATAGGTCATATCTGTGTAGCTTTGCAAATGACCTTCCTGATAGTCGTGTTGTGTAAGACTAACTGAATTGCCATCCCTCCTAACCTGCCCCTCATTGTTTCTCTTCTGTCCTTTGATCCTGTCCCTCCCCAAGTGTTGACTTTCAATTACTCCCTCCTCCCTTTGCCCTCCCTTCCATCATCCCCCCCCCCCGAATATCTCCTTCTCCCCCGCTTTCTTATACTGTAAGATAGGTTTTCATACCAAAATGAGTGTGCATTTCACTCCTTCGTTTAGTCAAATGTGATGAGGGTAAACTTTTGTTTGTTTGTTTGTTTTTGTTTTTTTTTTCCCCTCAGCTCTCCTCTTTTTCCCTCCACTAAAAACATCTCCTACTTGCCTCTTAAATGACATATAGTTACCCCCTTCCATTTCCCCCTCTTTCCTCTCACTACATTTCTCTCTCACCATTTACCTTAATTTCTTTTAAGGTATGGTCCCATCCTGTTCAGTTCAATCTGTGCTCTCTGTCTCTGCATGTGAATGCATGTGTGTATGTGTGTGCATGCGTGTACATGTGTATGTGTGGTCTCACCAACCACCCAGATATTGAAAAGTTTTAAGAGTTAGAAATATTGTCCTTCCCTGTATGAATGCAAACAGTTCATTTCTGGTAAGTCCCTTAATACTTCTCCTTGCTGTTTACTTTTGCATGCTTCCTCTCATTCTTGTGTTTGAAAGTCAAATTTTCTTTTCAGCTCTGTTCTTTTCATTAAGAATGATTGAAAGTCCTCTGTTTCATTGAAAGACCATATTTTCCCTTGAAGTATTATGCTCAGTTTAGCTGGGTAGGTGATTCTTGGTTTCAGTCCTAGTTCCTTTGCCTTCTGGAATATCCTATTCCACGCCCTTCGATCCCTTAATGTAGAAGCTGCTAGATCTTGGGTTATCCTGATTGTATTTCCACAGTACTGGAATTGTTTCTTTCTAGCTGCTTGCAAGATTTTTTCCTTGAGCTGGGAGTTCTGGAATTTGGCCACAATGTTCCTAGGAGTTTCTCTTTTTGGATCTCTTTCAGGTGGTGATCGATGGATTCTTTCAATACTTATTTTGCCCTCTGGTTCTAGAATGTCAGGGCAGTTTTCCTTGATAATTTCATGCAAGACGATGTCTAGACTCTTTTTTTGATCATGGCTTTCAGGTAGTCACATAATTTTTAAGTTGTCTCTCCTTGATCTATTTTCCAGGTCAGTTGTTTTTCCCATGAGATATTTCACATTCTCTTCCATTTTATCGTTCTTTTGGTTTTGTTTGGTGATTTCTTGGTTTCTCATAAAGTCATTAGACTCCATCTGTTCCATTCTAATTTTGAGAGAACTATTAAATTCAGTGAGCTTTTGAGCCTCTTTTTCCATTTGGCTCATTCTGCTTTTGAATGCATTCTTCTCCTCATTGGCTTTTTGAACCTCTTTTGCCAATTGAGTGAGCCTATTTTTCAAGGTGTTAATTTCCTCAGCATTTTTTTGGGTCTCCTTTACCAAGATATTGACCTTTTTTTCATACTCTTCTTGCATCTTTGTCATTTCTCTTCCCAGTCTTTCCTCCACCTGTCTAACTTGCTTTTCAAAATCCTTTTTAAGCTCTTCCAAGGCCTGAGCCCACCCAACACCCCCCTGGGGTGTCTGGGGTACTGAGGCCCCGCCCTCCACATCTTTCCCTGATGGGAAAAATACGTTCTCGTCCTCCCCATCAGATCCGAAGGTCGGGATCATTTGCATTTGTTGGAAAAAACTCTCTAAAGTCTTATTTTTCTTCCCCTTTCTAGGCATTTTCCCAGCCAGTTACTTGACTTCTGAGATTCCTTTCCACCCCAGCCTGGATCCACCCAGCTAGTGCTTGGCCTCTGAGACTCAAATGTGCTTTCCCGCGGCAAGCTTTAGTTCTAGCGCAGGGGTGGGGGCAGGGCCGCCTCCTAAACCTGGGCCCTCAGGGGCTTTCCGCAGAGACTTTCTAGAACGGAGCGGGTGGCGGCGGGGTGGGGGGCGCCCCCCTACTGTGCTCAGCTCCCTTGGGGGTTTTATTCAGAGGCGTTCAGCAGTAGAGCAGGGTGGGGGCAGGGCCGTCTCTCCTGCTCGGCTCCCTCATGTTGGAAAGACCTTCAGTATTGAAGATCCTACCTGCTGCTGGGGGATTCCTGAGTCCCGGGCCATTGCCGCCTCAGCTGCCCGCCCACGCCTCTGCCTCCGCTGCTTCCTGCCCCCGTGTCTGCTGCCGCCGCTTCCTCCCAAGGGGGCCCGAGTCACGGAGGCGCTCTGCTCCCCTCCCCTATCGCAGCTTTCTTTCTTACTGACCTCTAGCTTCTGTGGGCGGAGGGACTTTCCCGGCTGCCGGAGCTTCCCCCGGAGCTTTCCTCTCTGAAGTCTGCTCGGGTCAGCTTCTCTGGGTCGCGGCCAGGGGTGGGGGTGGGGTCCGCTTTCCGGGCTGCGATGGACCCCAGGGACGGCTCTCCAGGGTTCAGTGGAACGGAAATCTCTTCCCCTATGTTTATGCACCCCCTGCAGAGATTCAGAATTTATGGGGATCTCCTTTTACCTCAATTCCATGGGTTGTGGGCTCGGAGCTCGTAAATGTGCGTCCTTCTACTCCGCCATCTTGGCTCCGCCCCCAACTTTTATAATTCTTAAAACAGGAAAAGAAAGGTCTTCCTATTATTTGTAATTATGAATGTAAAATATTTTGATATAGAGAACAGAGTCCTGGATTTGGAATCATGATATAATTCTCAGTTTCAGACATGTACCTTGAACATCCCACCTATGATATTTACAGACCATAAGTTTGATCAAGTGTATTTATTTTCCTGAGCCTCAGTGTCATTAGCTGTAAAATGGGATATATCAACTGGGTGGTCTGTGAGGTACCTTCAAGGACTAGATGTCTGACCCTATGAGTATTGTTTTTCAAAATTTGTTAAATTTAAGTAAATTGAATCGAGTTCTACCAAGTTCTCCATTTAAACCCTAGGAATCCAGAAAATTCTTGAGTGCAGAGTAGAAGAAATATTACATTGTAGCATCTTAGTAATTAAATACAATTACTTCGAGAAGATGTTTAAAAAAAAGTCAGTTCACCATAAATAGGATTGTGCTTGTAAACGCTTGTCAACTGCCTCTTTGAGGAAAACAAAATATGTGTGAAATTTTCCATCTAATCCGCATTATTACCATTGTTCTGTCACTTTCTAAGATCCAGACAATCAATGAAAGTATAAATCAAACCTTGATTTCTGGTTGTTAATTTCTGAGACGTAAATGCTCACTCTGAAAATTTAACAAACAACTTTCATGAGTTGGTTCCATCTGGCTCTATCACACATGTGAGTCCTTAACTCAATTCTCTGTAGATTGGGTTGCATCTCTATAACCTTGTTTTCAAAGAAATGGAATCAGTTTTGTTCAGTCATGGTTCATTCTCAGAATCCCTTTCCTCATGAATGGTTCTAAAGTGAGAGATGAAGAGAAAAATGTGCATTTATATCCAACATACTACTGTATGATATTCTTCTCTTATATATGACGACCAGAAAGTTACAAGGACAAACTTTGTAATTAGATGATTGCTACTGGTTTTAGATAAATGCTTTTTTTTTTTATCTATTTAAGGAATAGAATAGAATTGAATAGAAACGAGTGTTGCATTTTATTAGTTTTGCAGTTTCATATGCAATTATCATGTTTTATTGTACTATGCCATGGATATGTTTGCTTTATTCCATAAATTAAAAATAAAATAACTTTAAAAAGATCTCACTGCATTGAATGTGAAAGTAAGATCATAGCAAACTTTACTGCAGAATCAACTAGGGTGGGACAAATGGGGATTTGATCCAAGGCATTGAAATGGAGGTGTAAATATTCAATACATTCATTGTTTCAGACAGAAATGAGCTTAGCTCCTACTTTTGAAGCATAACCAGTTAAAAAAACCACTTGATCAGCACATTCTTAATAACACCTATGAGCCACTGAAGTAATTAATTCTCATAACCACTTGCTTGATTTTATCTTAATTACTTCTTATATGTGTTTTACATTATGAATCACAAGTGGCATAATTAACTATAGTGTGTTTGTCCTTTGTTGCCAAAGAAGACCATGCCATCCATCAGAGAAATGATGACATGACTTTCACTTGATTTTGTTTTGAGTGAGGGAGGGCTGAATTAACTATATATTATTTGTATGAACGTGCACATCCCAAATGCATAGATTTACTTATCATTATGTTTTCTTGGGTCAATGTAATCCTGGCTACATGAATGACTTTATTTTAGTCTGGTTTTTAAATGCTAGAGAACACTCTAATTACAGCTAGTATCAACCAACAAAACTTTTGACTCTAACTAAAAGTGACTAGATAAACAGTTATACAAGTTGACTATAAACACTCCACTGTTCAGGGAGAAGCTATAGAGATGGGGCTGTGATACTGATAGAAGTCACAAGTCCTGACTCAAGTTCTAACTTAACCAAAGTATCTGTAGGTGATTACCAACCTTCTACCATTCCTCCAAATCACTCATTTAGAGATGCCAGCTTTTCATCCCTGCTGCAGATCCTCTGTCATCCCCTTAATTAATCAATCATTGAGGAAACAAAACCAAACACGAAGCAGCTGCTGCTCTTAGAAAGTTTACAGGAATATCAGTATCTATACTTCATTTCCCCTCTGTCTTTGGCTACTGGCCAAATGCATGACCCATCCTACACCCCCAGAGTGAATGCTATGCAATAACTTGGGTATTCAATGAAAAGGAAGGATAAAGGACAGCTATATTTACCAGTCCCACAGAAATGTAATGGCTTTTATTATTTTTTAGGAAAAAAGAGATTGACTACTGGTTCAAGGTACTCGTTCATCCTCAGACAATCCTGTTTGAAGCAACAAGAAAGAAAAATGTATTCCAAAGAAATGTCCTTTGACCTAAGGTTATTCTTGTAAATGACTATACACACTGGAGGCCAGTACTACAGACATGTTGCTCACCATGAAACTGGTCTTAGTCCATGTGTTTGGATAGATCCAATAATCAGAGAATATAGCTATCATATCCCTTAAAAGTTTTACTTAACAGAAGCCAGTCATCAAAGAATCAGTGAAGGAACTGTTGGTAGAGAGAAGGCAGCATGGGATTATGGAATATATGTGCACATACTTGCATGCACATAAATACATGCATCTATATGCATACGTATGAATGTACACACACACATACTCACACATATATATCCACTTATATGTGGGGAGACATTAATAGGTACCTGCATGATCTGAAAGATTTAAAGGAAGTCTTTTTATGACTTGGGAGAGCTGATTACATTTTTAGGTAGTTGATAAAGAATCCATGGAAAATGACAAATTGAAGAGTCCTAAGAGAATGTGGATGAAAGTTATATCAAGGTCCTCCAGAAAAGAGTAAGGGAGGAATGAGATTTAAGGGCAAAAATCATGTCCTACTAAACTACAACTTCCTTTAGACTAGGCACCATATTTTATCTATATCATGTTTCTCCTCAGTGTCTAGCAGAGTGCTCTGAACACAGCAAATAAGAGCAGATGTTGAGGACTTTTTATTTGTATATTCAATACTTGTTCATATTAACTATTTCATAAATGATTATCCATTATCATTATTATTGTTATCATTATTATTTTGGGGAAATAGATCACAGGATCATAGATTTAAAACTGGAAGGAATCTTGAAGGTCATCAACAGGCATTTTTCAAAAATTGCTTTTGCACTGTTGTGGTTCAGTTGTGTCCAACTTTGTGACCTATGGATCATGGTATGACAGGCTTTTCTATCTTCCACTATTTCTCAAAATCTGTCCAAGTTCATGTTCACTGTTTCTATGACACTATCCATCTCATCTTGCATCATCCTCTTTTCCTTTTACCTTCAATCATTCCCAACATCAGGGTTTTTTCAATGAGTCTCATCTCATTATGTGGCCAAAGTATTTGTTTCACTTTCAGTATTTGACCTTCCAGTGAATAGTCTGAATTAATTTCTTTAAGTATTGGCTGATTTGATATCCTTAATGTTCAAGTGATTTTCAATAGTCTTCTTCTCCAGCACCACAATTCAAAAAGTGTTGATTCTATAGCATTCAGCTTTTCTTGTACAACAACTCTCAAAGCCATTGCCATTGGAAAACAAATGTAGCTTGGATTATACAACCTATGTTGGCAAGGTGATGTCTCTGCTTTTTAATATGCTGTCAAAATTTGCAATAGCTTTCCTTTTCAGGAGAAAGCGCCTTTTAATTGCATGGCACCAGTCACCATCCTCAGTGATCTTTGAGCCCAAGAATACAAAACTTGATACTGCTTTTGTTTCTTCACCCTCCATTTGCCAGGAAGTGATAGGACCAGTTGCCAAGAATGCTTTTTATGTTAAACTTCAAACTAGTTTTTATACTCTCCTCTTTAATCCTCATCAAGGGGCTTCTTAATTCCCCATCACTTTCTACCTTCAGAGTGTATATCTGCATATCTGAGATTACTAAAATTTCTCCTGGTAACTTGAATTCTGACTTTTGATTCAGTCAGACTGACATTTTAGATGATGAACTCTGCCTACAAGTTAAGTGTGTGTGTGTGTGTGTTTTCTTCCTTCATTGCCGAAGAAGACCATGCCATCAGAGAAATAATGACATGACTTACACTTGACTTTCTTTGAAGTGAGGGAGGGCTGTGCAGGTCGCCAGTCTCACTTCTCCTCTACAGTCATCTGAATCCAATGGCCAGATATTCATCAGAATGACTGGAGATGACCCAGGATGAGGCAATTGGGGTTAAGTGACTTGCCCAAGGTCACATAGTTAGTGAGTGTCAAGTGTCTGAGGTGAGATTTGAACTCAGGTCCTCCTGATTCCTGCACTGGTGCTCTATCCACTGCACCCCTAACTAAGGGGACAATATACACCTTGTAGGGCTCCTTTTCCAATCTTAAATGAATCTTTTGTCCCATGTTCAGTTCTAACTGTTCTTTCTTGACTAGTATAGAAGTTTCTCAGGAGATAAGTAAGATGATCTTCAGGAAAAATATAGACAAAAACATAGAGTGGAAAGATATGATAAAATGGCCTGGACAGACAGGTACTATTTATAAAGTACTTAGCATTGTACCTAGCACATAATAGGTGATGCATGAAATCTTTGTTCCCTTCTCCCTCTCCCAATGCATCTGAAAAAAAAAAAAAAACAACAAACATCTAGGTGTTTGGCTGTAAACTTACTTGGAATCAACATTATAGCATGACAATGAAGGAAGTCATTGTTTTCTTATCCAGATCCAGGAAAGGCATTGAATGTAATCAATGAATCAGTTAACAAGCTTGTATCACTTACTATAAGCCAGGCACTGTGCTGGGTGTTGAGGATAAGTACAAATGATGAAATAATCCCTCCTTGACAGGATCTTAAATTTTAAAGTACTGGACTAGTTTCCTTGTCTTCTAGGTACTGGACAGCCTTGTGGTGCTGCCTCATTTGACAAGTACTGCACAGCATACTCTATCTCCTGAATAGCTAGCCTGCATCCCTAGGATGCCTTTCGATCTCCTGGCTTCCCTGGATTCATTCAGGTCTTGACTAAAATCTTGCCTTTCATAAGAAATCTTTCTTAATCTCCCTTAATACTAGTGCCACTCCTCTTGAGATTACCTCAGACTTCTGTTTACATCTTGTTTGTACGTAGCTATTTGCATGTGATTCTGTAAGTTGAGAACAACCTTTCTTGCCTTTCTTCGTATCTCCAGCACTTATCACACTATCTGACTCATTGGATGGGGCTTAACAATTACTTGTTGACTTGGTTTGATTTAACTCTATTCTGATCTCCTCAGATCAAATGTCGATTATGGTGTTTAATTCTAGGTGTCATCTCTGAGGAAAGGACCTGATAGGCTCTATGTGTCCAGAAAAAGACAACAACGGCAGTGGTGAACTTTTCTCATATGTTATGCATAACTTCAAGGGAGGAAAAAGAAATGTTTAAACTGGAAAAGAAAATGATACTTAAGATGGAATGAATGACTGAAATGAAGACACATCAGTTGTTTTCAAGTATCTGAAGGATTGTCATATCATAAAGGGATTGGGTTTGTGCTTCATGGTCGCAGAGGAGAGAACTTGGAACAATATGTGAATGTTGCAAAGAAGCAAATCTAGGCTCAGTGGGGATTGGGAGGAGGAGGGAGGGCAGTATAAACCTTCTAACAATTTGAACTACCCCAAAGGGACTCACTCATGAGATAGTGGGTGTCCCCACTGGAAAGTTTTACTCAAAGTTTGAATGACTGATGATGAGGGATATTTTAGAGGCAGCATGACAGATATTGAGTGCTCAGCTAGAGTCAGAATAACCTTTCTTGAAATCTTGCCTCAGACATTTACTAGCTGTGTGATACTGGGCAAACCCTTCTGAGTCTCAGTTTGCTCATTTGTCAATAATGGCACCTAGCTCCGGGGTTGCTGTACAGATTAAAAAAAAAAAAGTATGTGGAAAAATGTTTTGCAATCTTTAGAGTACTATGCAAATGTGAATAAATATTAATGCAAAATATTCTTGCTTTGCTATGAGAAGGGCCAGGATAAAAGGATCTTTGAATTAGAGATTTTAGGCATCTTAGAGGATATTCAGTTTCCTAATCAAATAAGTAGGGAAAGAGTGGTAAAATGACTTGCTTGAGTTCCCAAAGCTATATCTGATGTGGAATTCAAAGACTGGCCTTCCTGCCTCCAGCTCCAGCCCTGTCTATGCTATATCATGCTGATCAACCACATAGACCCAGAGGTTCATCGATCGCTGAGGTTCTGTGTAGACCAGTGATGTGATGGTTCATGCCTGTGTAAACAGAGACTCATTGAAATATTAAAGCAGGATAGTCAGCCAGTGGTGGTTCTGCCTATAGAGATAAGTAACCAAAAAGCAGATGGTGGGATTGAGGTCTGTCACTACTACCTTCATTTGGTTTTCCAGATTGAAGCAGATTTGAAGGTACAAGTGCAACCACCAGGGGGAGTGATGGAGCGAGGTTATTTTGTATTCATGGTCTCGGGGTGTACTGACAAGGGTAAAGTGGATATTTAAATAAATGACTATATATCAATAAAAGACTCAGTTGTTGAAAAGGCATTTCTATTGCAGAGAAAAATAAGCCTCCTGCTTGTTATGCATAATATAACCAGTTCTATAGAGACAAATTCTGACTTTGTAATATATTTCTCTGAAGTTCAACCTGTCAGGTAATACCAGAAGGTTTAAAGTCATCAGTGAATAAAATGTGAGCATTGACAACATCCGTTTTCCACCCTGCTAGGATAGCATTATCTTTACCAAGGATGACAGACAAGATGAAAGCCCAGTAGAGTTAATAGAGCCATGTTCAGCTCTAATTGCTGGTTTTAAAATCAGAATCCCTGCTGTTATGCTTAATAATATTAAAGCCTACTTGAGTACATGTTCACGTAAACCTAAACTAGCAGGGAAACTAAAGGAGCTGTCTTGAAACAGAGGTAAAGAGAATGTTCAAAATTGATGACTGCATTCATGTTTTTGGATCAGAGGAGCCATCTAAGATAGTATGGGAGCATATCTTGGTGTACATCATTTTGACATGCATACAGACACTCGCTTTGACTTACCTTTGCTATAAAGTATTCCTAGATATTGCTCCATAAAATAAATATTCTTTTCCTGTAAGACTAATAATATGCCTAGTAGAAAGGGGTTTCCAAATAAGTGTTTGGATCAAGTGACAATGTGTACTTGATCTCAGCTCTTTGGGTCCTCTTTGGGACCTTCTAACATGGACAATAAGAAGGATTTTCTTTGCTTTCTGAGGACCAGCTGAACTAAGGACATAGAGACAAGGCTTCCCATCAAGTCATGATTCTTTTAGGGGATAATGGCTCTGAAACAATTCCAGAGCAGCTCTCAATGGTGTGGGGCTTTTCTTCTTTTCCTTAGTGAGGTGGGAAGCATAAAACAAAAGCAACAGAGGTTCCTTTAATTACACAAAACTTTAGATGACTATAAACATATAGATCAGCATTCATTTAATGAACATTTGTTAAGTGTCTACTATGTTCCAGGCACAGTGCTAAGAGTTTGGGATACAAAAAGAAAAGTCAAAAATATGATCCCTGGCCTTAAGCATCCTACAGCCTAGTGAAAAATACAATATGCAAACAAGCTATATGCCAAATTTTTTTTAAAAGAAAAAAGAACTAGAATTAAGGTGGCTTAAGGAAGGCTTCCTATAAAAAGTGGGATTTTAGTTGGGACTTAAAGGAAGTCAGGGAGTTCTTTAGTCAGAGTGGAAGAAGGAAAGCATTACAGTTTTGGAAGAATGCTAGAGAAAATTCCCAGAGTCAAGAAATGGAGCGTTTTGTTTGTGGATCAGCCAGGAGACCAGTGTCACTGGATGGAAGAGTATGTAACAGGGAGCAAAGTATAAGTCAATTGAAAAGGTGGGAGGGGAGAAGGTAATGAATGGCTTTGAATGTCAAATAGAGAATTTTGTATTTGTTCCTGGAGATAATAGGAAGAAACTGGAATTTATTGAGTAGGTGAGGGCACTGACATGATCAGACCTGTGTTTTAGGAAAATCATTTTAGTTGCTAAATGAAGGATGCATTGTAGCGGGGAGAGATTTTGAGGCAGGAAAACTCACTGGCAAGCTATTGCAAAAGGCTAGTACTGAGGTGATAAAAGACTGCTCGAGAAGGGTAGTAGTATCAGAGAAGAGAAGGGGGCATATTCAAGAGATGTTATAATGGTAAAATTGACAGAGCTTGGTTACAGTTTTGACATACAGCGTGCGGGTGAGAAGCAGTGAGAAATTCAGGAGGCTTCCAAAGTTATGAGCCTAAGGAACTGGAAGGATTGTGTTGCCTCCCTACAGCAATAGGTAAGGTAAGGGCAGAGGTTTGGGAGAAAAATGATGAGTTCTGTTTTGGGTATACTGATGCTAAGATGTCTAATGGACATCTAGTAGGAGATGTCTGAAAGACAGGTAGAGACAGGAGATTACAGGTCAGAAGAGAGCCTGGGGCAGGAAAGGTAAATTTGGGCATTATTAGCAGAGATAGAGAAAAATACAGAAATATCAGCAGAGAGAGAAAAGACAGTTATAGAGTGTTAATGTAAATAGAGAAATAGGAATGATATAGTATTAGATATAAGGATTTATATATATATATATATTTATGGGGATATTTAGAAGTATATGTACATATATGTATACATACATATACACATATGCATACACATGAGGCATCTATATACAAACACACTATGCACATACACATATACACAGATGTATATGCTTAGATATATGTAAATATATATGTCTACATACGTATATATTTAATAAGATGACTTTATTTTGGAAACATTTTTAAGCTTTTCACATTGTCTCTAACTTTGCTAGATCTTAGGCAATGAGATAATTCCAATTAATGGATAATTTAACTCTGTCTATAGAAGTCCTTTGAAAAATAGCTAACTGTGTGTGGTCAGATCATGGAGTGGTTAGCATAAATTAAACAAATTAAGCAAAAAAATAAGATAAATAATAAATATTGTAGCAATTCCAACACAACTTGGGCCAAGAAGTTGTAGATTCTGTACAATGAGAAGGAAAGTGGCCTTAATTCAGGCACTAATTCTTGGGGAAGTGGAAAAATTCTTGTCTTCTTGGGTCAGACTCTGGATCTCTTCCTTAAGCAGACTAATATAGCAGCTAGGAAAAAATTCTAGATTTTAAATTCATTTGCAAACTATTATAGAGGGTAATTCACAATGATGCCACCATGACCTCACTTGTCAGGGAATGCCTGGTGAGGAGAAAATGAGTGTAGAGCAGTATTTTTCAAACTGTTGCCCTACTCGTACACTTCTCCCAAGGTGACACCATCTTGGAGGCTGTGAAACAATGATAAAAAAATCACTGGGATATTTTTAAGTACAATTGCTGCAAGAGAACATTCTGTCCCTTCCCCTATCCTCTGAATGAAAGAAAGTTTAAATCAAGGAAGATAGGTTATTTTGCAAAACTATAGATGTCAATGACACATCAAGAGAAATTTTCAATACAACTGGCAGGTTTTTAAAAAGTGCGATGTCATAAAGTAAAAAAGATTGTCCAGGACTTAAAACTAATGGAGCTTAAGCTATGTCAGGATGAAATACAGGTCAACAAGCACAAATTAAACATTTGGCCCCTGGTACAATCTGTGCACATCTCAGGCTTCACAGACAACCACTTGTATGGGGCAATATAAATGAGGGGCTATGTTCAGATTTTTCACATTGTTATGAGAATGATCAATTTTATAAAGAAAGAAAGAAAGTCCGTTAAAAAGAATCCTCTTTCTCAAATTGTGACAAGATATGGGGTCAGATCACAGGGCACTTTGTGCTATTGTGAAATACATAGCTTTTCTTGTGCTAAAGTCATTTCAAAGAGGTTGGAGCTAAAAGGGTAAACTGCCCCTTTTCTTAGTGATCATAATAAAACTGAAAGAAAAATTTTATAACCGAAAGTTCCTCTTGAAATTTGTGCATTTGTTAGATGTAGATGTTTTTTGGAAAACTTAGCATTCTAAATCAATAAATATAACATCCTCATATTTATATGATGATCCAGAAAAATAACTACATATACAATTAAAGTTAGTTATGGATAATAAATTTACAAAATAGAATTTTTGATATGTTTCTCAACTTTAAAAAGTCCTGGAATTAATAGAAGAAAGAAAATACATTCTCATTAATCATTGACCTTCTGAGAAGCAATTCTCTTTAAAACTGAGATGTTTCAAAAACATGAATAGAGGAGGATCTCATTGCTTTTGATGAAGAATACTTCTGTTCTTATGCCATTTAAACAAGAACAGCTAATAAATAAACTTGCCTTGTGATAGTACATTGAAATAAGTTTTTGGAATTGAAAATTTTTTGTCTTGGATACAGGTGAATAAAGAGTAAATCACCAGAAAAAGACCCAAAAAAGAGCCACAATAGTATCTAGAGGGTATGTCCTACAGGGAAAAAAGAGAGCTGGCTATGGAGTGGGAAGACCTTTGTTTAAAATCTAATGCTGACCTTGACTGTCTGGATAACAAGCACATTTGTAGTACTTTAAGGCTTGCAAAGCACGACGTGTGCTTTTTTTTTTTTTTGACTCTTACAATAATTCCTTGATATAAGTGATGGTTTTTATTGTCATTTTTCAGCTGTGTCTGACTCTGTGATCCCATTTGGCATTCAGTTAGAAGAGATACTGGGATGGTTTGCCATTCCTTCTCCAAAACATTTTACAGATGAAGACCTGAGGCAAAGAGGGTTAAGTAACTTGCCCAGGATCACACAGCACTTGCTAACAGTGTGACATTTGTCAGTGTGACTTGCTAACAGGTCACATTTAGGTTCAGGATGATGAGGACTTCCTGACTCCAGGCCCAGTGCTCTATATACGCTGGGCCACTTAGAGACCCAGTAGGTGCCATTACTATCCTGATTTTACTGATGATAAACTGAGCCATGAAGTTAAGTGACTTGACTGGGATCACACAGCAAGTAAATGTCTGAGGCAAATCTGAACTCTGGTCTTTCTGAGTCCAAATCTTGCATTTTTTCCACCATGACACCCTGTGACCCTATGGCCTAACACAAGATACTTTGCATCTAGAAATAAGTAGTCTATGGAATAGGAATTCTAAAAATCTTTGACTAATAAGAGAATCAACCCTAATGTAACTGAAGTTTCAGAAATTCAATGCAACAAGGAATTTAAGGGCCTACAATGTGGCAGATACTTCAGAATGGGTTTCATTTTGTTTACTTACTCTTTCAGCATTACATTTGGGGCCAGGCCCAGAACATTTCTGGAGGGAATGCCTGCAACATATTTGGTCCAGTTTTTGAGTAGTTTTGGGGGTCCTGCTACTATTTTTCAGTATAGCAAGTATTATAATCTTCCAGAATGAAGTGTGTGTCTCAGGCTAGGGACTTATAAGTTCTCAGTCTTCCCAAAGTGATCTAAACCAGGACAAAACCTTAATGTTGTTCTTCTGTTGTAAACTGAAATTTCTTGTCCTTGGTTTGGATACAAGCAACACAATTATAAGTTTGCTCCTGTTTAGAGTTCCAGGCAACTGTTCATGAACCAGCCACTATTAATCAACTGGAAATCTCTGCAGGTTCAAGGTCACAAAACTGCAGGGCTTTCTGCCTGGTTATCCCAATATAGACTATTCAAACTGGTCTGGGGCTTAGATTCTAAGAGAAAGTCCTAGATATTTGGGAGATCATTATTATATAGAATTATGCAAAAATAAAAATAATAACAATAATTGTTATTCACATAGTGCAATAACATTTTCAGAACACTTTACAGATAATCTCTCTTATGAATCCACAATGTATGAAAGCACTTGCAAAATGTTTAAGGACTATACAAATGAAAGGAAATAAAGAAATGAGAAAAGAATAAGTAATTGCATGACACCTACTGTGAGCCAGGCACTATTTCAAGTATTTTTTACAAATATTATCTTATTTGATCCCTACAACAACCTTATAACATGTATGCTATACTTATACCCAGTTACAAAAAAGGAAACTGAACCAAATAACATTTAAATGACTTGACCAGAATCACACAGCTAGTAAATGTCTGAGGCTGCATTTGAACTTAGGTCTCTATTAATTATACCACCAGGTGCATCAAGTGAGGTGCCAGTGTTATGATCATTGATGATATTACTATTTATGTTGTGACCAATACCAATTACTTATTTGAGGAAAATGTGAAAGAATTTCCTTCACATCCCTAAATTTTTCACCTCATGAGAAAAAAAATTCATCCCTCCAATGTTCAAACATACACATACACACACACACACACATATTTTACCCTCAGTAGGTAGCAGCATGGCTCTACATAACATCTAGTGAATATAAATTTTAAAATTATTTATTTGGTTTATGGCTGTGTCTTGGTGGTCTGAGTGCATTTAAAAGAAAATACTATAAACTTGTAAAAGTTCACTATAAGTCAAGAGAAACTCATCTTAAAAATTCTTTTGTGATAATGCCAGCTGGTAGAAGAGAGACAAATGGCACAATTATAATTAATCACATTTCCAGTAAGGCACATAAAGAATCCAATGGCAAGCAACATGCTTCATTAAAAATACCCTGGATTCAGAACATAAAATCATCTCAGCAGGCAATACCTACACTGGATGGAATGTTGGCTAAGGTGACTGTTCAACTAAGTATTTCCAAATGTAGGATTCTATGCTTTAATTCTGAAATACTCTAGATTCACAAGTGTAGTATTAGAGAAAGATTGCTGAGTTTGGAAACAGAGACCTGGGGTCTATTACTGGATCAGCAATTTCATCTCCCTGGGCCTCAGTTTCCTCCTCTGAAAAATGAAGGGAATACATCTCAGGACCTTGCGGTCCTTTCCACCTTTAGATCTATGTTTGTATGTAATATAAAAGTTGGTTCAATCATTTGAATGAATTCCTGTTTTTGCCATGTAATTTATGTATGATAGGTATAGATAGTTATGTGTACACGCATGCACACATACACACACATGCACGTGCACACACACACGCACACACACACACACTACTCTTCCTATTAGCTGGAGAGATTTGGGTACTCCAGAACACTTTATTTGCTATGGCTTCCATTATCCTCTCTTGCGTATATTCCAGCTTCCACTTGCAAAAGAGACAAGTGTGGAAGGAAAAGAAATAAATGAGAATGAAGCAGATACCTGGAGATCTATGGAACCCACAGAAGATCAGATGGAGGAAGTTAGCAAGATGGGATTCCTCTGACCATTTCATTAGGGATGTAAAAATTAAATGAAGGATAATAAAACACAATGATTCCCAAATTAGCTATTTATGTGGAAGCCTAACTGGCATTTAATTGAGCTATTTACTATGCCACATTGCACCTGAATTGTCTCAACTCTCCATTTTTTTGGGCTGTTGAGTCTCATGTATGGAGCAGATGGGAAAGAGGCCAGAGTTGGGAGGGAGGGAGGCAGAGAGAGAGAGAGAGAGAGAGAGAGAGAGAGAGAGAGAGAGAGAGAGAGAGAGAGAGAGAGAGAGAGAGAGAGAGAGAGAAAGTAGATAAGGAAATAGGTCTTTTTAGGGGAGGGAGGAAGGGTTGGAGAAGTAATCTAATCTGTGAAGGTAACTCCTGGTTTTTTTTTTATTTTTTTTAAAATTCTTTCCATTGGTGCAGAGAAACAGCTTCTCTGTGATGTAACAGAATTATAGAAGTAATTGAGGGATTAATCACCTTGCTTAGTGTCCTGATCTAGTTCTATCATGTTATTTTTACTAGTGAAGACTGAGATAAGAGGTACAACACTGATAGGAGTGTGATCAGTGAGATAAGGGACTTTAAGATCCTGTCAAATGATCATTATATGAAGGAACTGGGAACGATTATCCAAAGAAGGGATGGCACAGGGCTGTCTTCATGTATTCTCAAGGCTGTCCCCTAGAAAAGGGCTTCATTTCTGCTTGGTTTCCTAAGGCCATGCACACATTGGGTAGAAGTTGGAGATCAACTGAGGGTTGATATCCTCCCTCCTAAAAAAAACAAAAACAAAAACAATTTCCTAATGACTAGAGGGAAGCAAATGGCTTGTGGGGAAAGTGGACTCTCTAGGCCAGGAATTTTTCAGGTCAAGACGGATAGAACCTTGGATTGGCTACTTGGAGAGAGGATTCTTGGACATATCTGGGCTGATTTAGAGACAGGGTAATTGTCGCATAGCTAGTTCTGTGCCACCCAGTTTTGATCTACAGCTTGAGCAGACCTTTCTAAATGGTTACACAGGCCATGTCATCTGGCTTCCTCTGGGTGCGAGGGGCAGTTTGCTGGTGGTACTCCTCCAGGGATGTGACCATCAAGTGGATCATGGACCTCTGGCTCTTTCTGAGCTATCTGCTTGCACACTGCTCATTATTTCTTGCCACCAGGAAGCAGTTCAGGTACAACTTGTCTGACCACACACGGAGGCAAATGCCCAGAAGCACAGCACCCAACACTTTCAAAAACAGTAGATGGGCTGGCTGCTAAGCTTCATGAAATAAATGATTTTCTAGCACAGGACATTGCAAAATGTCAGTCAGTCAGTCAATAAACATGCGTAAGGTAACTACTGTGTGTCTGGCACCAGGCTAAACAGAAGGTAGGCAAATAAAAATGAAAGACAGTCTTAACATCGAGAACCTTACAATTTAATGGGAGACCATCACACACATACACATTCACACAAAGCTACAAAGGAGGAGGTAGAGGGGGAAAGAAGAGACATGGTGGAGTCCAGCTTTAGAAGAGCAGCTGGTGGGAAATGAAGAGATGGCTGGTCTGTGCTAATGAAGTTTTGGGGAGAACTTCTTGACTCCACTTGCCAACCTCTAATCAGATGGGCAGAGGGGTCTGAAGGTACAGATGAAGCATGAGTACCAAAGCTGATGCAGTCTTGCAGATTGATGACTTTCCTGGTGATGAGATTTCCTGGAGCATGATCACAATGGAGTCCAGGCCAAGGGGAGCAGCTGGTGCGATGAATGTGATGGCTAAAGCCTTCCCCTGGTGCCTCATCAGAAGCACCTATAAGCCAGGGTTCTGAAGGCTTCCTTAGGAGTAAGCTCTGGCTAATTCTAGGAAGGGAATGGCTGGGGAGGGAATGGCACTATAGCACCACTGATGAGCATTAAGTATTTCTGCTGTCTTAAGATGACTAGGTACGCTAAAGGTCAAAATTCTGACCAAATTAATAACAACCATTTTGCGAGACAAAGGAGAGTGACAATCTGAGCTTGTGGTAGGCGCACCCACGGCGACAATATTAAAGATCCTTCAGGTATAAAAAGGGCAGTGGACCATGTTTTTGAAAGTGTTGGGTGCTGTGCTTCTGGGCATTTGCCTCCATGTGTGATCACATAAGTTGTACCTGAACTGCTTCCTGGTGGCAAGAAATAATGATAGTGTGCCAAGCAGAACTTTCATTTTCTCCCACATAGCTCAGAAAGAGTCAGAGGTCCATGATCCACTTGACGGTCACAGCCCTGGAGGAGTATCACAAGAAAGCTGCCCCTCCCATCCAGAGGAAACCAGATGACATGGCCTGTGCAATCATTTAGAAAGGTCTCCTCAAAATATAGATCAAAACTGGATGGCACAGAACTAGCTAGGCAACAATTACCCCCTCTCTGTGTACCATTTGTTACAACCCCTCCATTGTATATGTGAGGAAATAAAGAAGTCTAATAAATACCTCATATATCTGTATTGATTGAAAGGTCTTCATGTGCATGTGCACACGTGTGTGTGTGCGTGTGTGTGTAATCTATAGAAGGGACAGTCAGGACAATTTGAAGAGATGCCTCAGAATTCTTCCTGGATATGTGAGAATGGCTATTGAAGTCTTCTAAGGTGGTAATATGGCAATGCCTGAAACTCAATCCCTGCCTCCTCTAAGTACAGATATACCTCTGAATTGAAGGGGAAGTTGCTTGGAATAGAAGAAACCTGGATTCAGTGGATTCTAGAAATAGGAAGTTTCACTGAATGAATAATAATAGATTGCCTACTTTCAGATTATTTTTATAAAACATGCAAAAATGCATTAATGTGAGGCTATGTATAATAGGACAAGCAATGTGCGTCAGTGAAATCAGTCAGAAGATCTCGGTTTGAATCGTAGCTCTGCTACAACGTGTAAGACCCTGGGGAAGTGAACTCATTGCTCTGAGCCTCAGTTATGTTACTTATTAAGAAGAAGTTGAACTGTCTGCCTAATGAAGTGCTTTCTAGCACAAGAACTATGATCCTGGGATGACATATCATCCTATGATGACAGCTAACTATGATGAGAGGGTATAGATTTCTTCTGTTATTATCACTGTTGAGAATGGCCACATAAAACGGATGATAACCAAGATCTTTCTAAAATTATCAACATAGCAAAAAAATAAACAAAAAAGGGAATAAGGGAATTGAAAGTTAAACTGAACTTCCATTTAAAAATAGATAAATAAATAGATTTAAAAATACAAATATTTATTGGAATGTGAAATTAATGATCTCTATGAGTTCCTTCCATGACCACCATTATAAAGTTGACGTAAGCCATCATGACTTATATCACATTTACCCAGCAAAGACTACACTGGGAGAGTCTCATTACATTGTGGACAACAGAATTAGGAATAAAATTATACGTTAAAGAGTACTTAAAGAGAGGGCAAAGAGAAGAATAAGGTCTGTGAGTTCATACTGTGTGCAGATCTGTCCACAGAATTGGAGATATTTAGCCTGAGAAAAGATGAGTGAGTCAGGGATGGAAGATGGCAAGATAGATAGTTTAAGAACATTCGTTTGGAAGAAGGTTTATATTTATAGTTTGACTTCCGAGTGAAGGCCTAGGAGAAATAACTAGATGTGAGTAAGAGACAGATTTAGACTTAAATATAAAAGCAAACAATAAGCAACTCTCTTTCAGTGGGCTATCTGAAATTGCAATGGACTATCTCTTGTAGTAGTAGGTTCACCATCATTGGAGGTCTTTATGAAGAGGCTAAAAAACATTATATCTGGAATGGTGCAAAACGAATTCTTGGTCAGTAATGGATTATCAGTCAATAACCATTTATTAAGTGCTTATGTGCTATGAACCGTGCTAAGAACTCAATTAGGCTAGATGAATTTTGTTATAGCTTCAATCTCTGACATTTCAGGGTTCTAAGAATTGTATCCAATGTTATCTCTCTTGATAGGTCAAGAATTTAAAACTTAAGACATTATAGAAACTTGAATAAATGAAATAATTAATTTGGAATTTCTTCATTAATATGTTCACGTTATTTTGCTTTCTCTTTATTGTTGGTGCTTAGGGAGATAAGCGTTGTTTGAGAAAGAAAAACACAATACTGATTTTTGCGAGTTTGCTTCTTCCCTAGTAAGTAATTTGCCTTGTTTTTCACCTGAATATCATAACCTTTGAACAGTAAACAAAAAGTATTTTATGAGTGATAATAATATTTGAAGAAGAAGTCCAGCTGCCATATCTGACTTCACTCGGCCTAATATATGGAAGACATATTCCATACAATTGAAATAAAATATAATGTTTCTAAAAAGCATCACTTTATCAGTCCCACCATTGTGTACAAAGCAACATATTTACATAGGCATGTATTATTTATGAAAAAATATCATTGATATATTCAAACTATTCATTTTTATGTATTTCTCTCCCAGAGCACATCTTAAATCTATGTGTTGTAGTTTTTGCATGATAAAACTTAGGGACTGTGGAGGAAACTGCTTTAAATATATTTCTTGATCTGAAAAGGTTATCATATTAAAATGTACTATTTAAAATATGAGTTATTTGCATTTACAAACCACCATAACTTTTCTGGAAAGGGCCTCTCATCAAGTTATTGTGTGAAAATGATTTCTGACAGGAAGTCAAAAGGCTATGAAAGAAACTCATGAAAAGTTCTCAAAGCATGTCCTGGTGGTGAATCCTTTAAATTAGCATTTGGCCCTAGTCCAGAGTACTCTTATGCACAGGGAATTTAAGGGATAAGATAGTAAGGAAGTAGTGGATCAACCATGTTTAATAGAAAGCTTAATTTTAACTATAGAAAGAAAAAGCAGGTAATACACTGGTCTTAGAAAGATAGCTTAACATACTCCATGGAGCATAGCTTGGCATAATGAGGAAGAACTTAATTGGAATCCCACCTCAGGTATATAATAACAACAGCAGCAGTATTTATACAGCTTTTTGAGTTTACAAATTCTATTTGCATGTATAGCTATACATGGATGATATCTCCTTTGACCCTCACAACTGTCATAAGAAGTAGGTACTCTTATTATCCTGCATTTTACAGATGATGGAACTGTGAGAATTTAAATGACTTTCCCAGGCTCACACAGTAGTAAATTTGTAAGAAAAGATTCACATTTGGGCTACCTGATTACAAGACCAGTCCTCCATTGATAGTATCATCTCATTACCTACTTACCAGCTCTGTGACCTGTCAGCCTCAGTTTCCAATCTGTAAAAGATACTAACACCACTTACCTTAGTGAGTTTTCATTAGGATCAAAGGAGGGGAAATGCTTAAAGCTAACCTTAATGAGCTATATAAATGTTAGTTTTTAATTATTGGCTTTAATGATTAGAAAGGTCATGGACGGTTTTCAGAACAGGATACAAATACCTAATAATAATTGCTTAAATTTATTTGTCACTGTTTTGCTGTAGCTCATTCTTCATTCTTGAAGAGAACCATGACATCTGGGAGGTGATGCAATGATAGGCAAGTAAATTGAAGTGAGGCAGAGCTGTGCAAAGTCACTAGCCTCACTTTCTCCTCCAGAGCCACCTGGGCCCAGTGGCCAGATATACATCAGAATGACTGGAAATAACCCTACAGAAATTCTTTGAAGCAGTCTCCATATAATTTCATGGTTGAACCTCATAACAGTCTTGTAAATACATTATGCCCATTTTGTAGAAAAGAAAAATTAGGTTCAAAGTTGTTCATTTCCTGCCTTGTTCATGGGCGGTAAATCTAGTATATCACAAAGGCAATATCTGATTCGAGACATAGCCCACACTGACTTTCCCTGAGCAGTTCCAAGATATAGGGAAATTATGGCAGCATGTCAGGTAACTAAATATGAGGGAAGACCCAAAGAATGTTACTGATCAAAGGAATCTCTGGATCCACTGAAGGTTCTACAGTAAGTTACAGTTTTTGCTTGTTTCTCAGGGAATATCACGGATCAAAACACTAATAAGCACTTTGATGTAAAGCACTCTTCTTACAGTTATAAGCCATATTTGTTGGTTTACTGGTGCTCTTAATGAGCATTATATAAATGATTTTAATAAGGTATTGAGATTACATCTAATAAGCACTCATTATAAAATTATCAGTTAATAAGAGGTTTGATTTGCAGAAATGGGAGATTGCCTCCTTGAACTTCTCCATGAGTTGTTTCAAAAGGAAAACTCCAAGTTGGTTACACGCTGAGGAGGAGGGTTTGCTTGTGACAAAGGGAGGAACCCATAATTTATAATACTGAGACACATAAACCTAAAAGTTATATTAATGATGACATATGAGGTGACAATTATATGGGTCAGAGAGCTATTCCAAGCTTCAGCAGTTTTACAGTATTGTTCTCTGAATCTTCAAATTTTTACTGAATAAAAAAAACTAAAAAGGAAAGATAATAGGAAGGAGGAGGACCCTCACTTTTCTGCTTTGTAGTTCCATACAGCCATCCAATATAACAAAACCTCCATGAGAGCATGATTGGAGAGTTCCCATCGGGCTATTTTCTCAATAAGAAAATGAGGAAAACTGTATATATGTGTATATATATATATATATATATATATATATATATACACATATATAATACACACATATATGTTTATATATATATAGATATATATACACACACACACACATATAGAGAGAGAAAGATAGAAATGAGAGATGCTTTGGCTGAAAAATTTACCCCACTTTGGACAATATGTCAATGAGTTGTCTTATTTTTTCCTGAATTCAACCAACTCATCCTCAGAAAATAAAAAGGTTTCTACTAGGGCTCTACTCAGTGACTTTTCAAATGAGATCATTTATGGTAAGTGCTTTGCAAATCTTAAAGTGGAATAAAAATTTCAGATATTATAATGATACAATAGAGGGAGTAAATGATATGAACATATGACTTTAAGGTTAAAAATTCCCTTTCTATACATAATCTCACTTGAGATAATTGCTCAAGATATTAATATTAGTCTTTTATATATGAAAAAAACAACTTGGAGCAATTGAATCAGGAATCAGATCAAATCCTGACTCCTGCCATTTATTGATGTGTGATGTTCATGATTTATTGGTGTGATGTTGGGCAAGTCAATTGCATCCTTTAGTCATCATTTTCTCTATCTGTAAAACAAGAGGACTGAACTCATTGACTTCAGAGGACACTTCCAGCTCTAACACTAGGATGCTATAGATGTTAGATGACTAGCCCAGGGACAGCACTAGTTAGAATGTGAGGTATGATTTAAACCCAGGCCTACCTAACTCCAAGTCTCCTGCTCCAGTTCCTCCCCAAATATTCTTGATGTGTACTGGGTCCTATAACATGTATACATTTTTTAAAAATTAAACAAATAAATATTTATGATTGTGTTGTGTTTTGTTTGGTCTGGTCCTGTGATTTAATTGTGGTGTGGTACTCCCAGTGAAGAAACTCCCTCTACCACTTCACACTATCAACTGCTCAGGAATTCGCAACTTTAGAGAGTTATTTGGAGCACTGAGAGGTTAAGTGACTTACTCTTACAAGGATGTACTGTCTCTATTATTATTGCAGGGTAGTGGGAATACTCTTGGACTTGAAGTTAGGGGAGATCTGGGTTTGAATTCCAACTCTGATTATTAGCTGTGTGATCTTGGGCAAGTCACTTACCTTCTCTGAGGCTCATTCTTTTCATTAGTAAAATCTAGATTAGTAATATTTGCAAAACTTACCTGGGGAGGTGGGGTTTGGTGGGTGGTAGGATGATGGTGGTAGGGTGAGGTTGGAAAGAAAATATTTTGTAAACTTTACAGCAGGATACATGTAATCCACCATTATTGTTGTTATTATAAGTAAATAATTCATCCTCTAGGGTTCAGCCTGTTGGGTCTCTCTGAACTGAAGTTAGACTAGTCCTCAGATAACTGACACAGCTTCAATCCCCAATCTCTTGCCAAAGTTTGGGTACCACTGTTACATCCAGCCTTTGAGAACCCACTAGAATCTCATGCCACAAAATGAGAATGGAGGAAACCTGAAGTACTTATTTATGCCATTGTCCTGAGTCGGTCTAATTGATTTATTTCTTGATAATTAAAAAATGTGGCTGACTCTTAGGGGTATCTTCCTCCTAGAAATTCACACATGTTGGTGAAACTTCAATATTAAGACCTATTAGTGTTATTGAAATAGATCGACTTAAAATGATGCCAACTCTTTCCTGACCTCCTTGAATACAACACTATATTCGTATTCCAGTGGTTTTTGATGGAGAGAACCCATAATCTACCTCACTTGTGATGCACTTGGAGAAGAAAGCTATTGTTTCAGGCCATGCTAAGCTTTAAAAAAAATGCCCTAAAAAATTCTCATTTCTTCTTTAGGGCTACCATACAGGGATCAGACAGCCCCATTAATCAGAGCAAGGCCACCAAAGTTTTGATTTATTTTGTTTAATATTAAGTTGTATCGTTGAAGGAAACATTGATTTTTTTTTCCTTCCTGAATGAGAGTTTCTTCCCCCATCTAAAAGCCTCGTTTACTAATGATGCTGAAATGGCTGTAAGGGATTCAAAATGAATTATTACCCCTTTGTCTCAGCGAAATCTGAGCATGTAGATCTTGTGCTCACCATGGGAATATATTTGCAGCTCAGGTTAAATCAATTCAGGCTCTTTTGTCTCAGAGCTCAGAGGACACAGTGTTGACTCAGGACTACATTTTGTTACTGCAAACTCAAAAAAGTCAGGTCTGTTGCAGAAAGTTTATAAAGTCTAAAGTTCAAAGCTATCGCAAAACGACCAGCTCTTGGTGGCTGTGTACGGCAGACCCAAACCAAACCAATGACCATTTGTGAAGTACTGATTGAACAATACCTGTACTGGGCACCTGAATCACAAAACGAAATTGAAAAACACATCTTGCGCTCACTGAGTTTACATTCTACTGAGGTTTACAGTGCTTGTACACACACACACAGACACACACACACACACACACACACAGATAATACAGTACAATGAAATTGAAGCAAGGAAAACCACTTCAGTGTGAGAAGGACCCTAGAAAACTTCTCAGTGAAGGTGGTACCTGAGCTGAATCTTGACTGAAGATAGGGACCCTGGGAAAAGAATATAGAAGGGAGCACTTGCAGACATGGAGAGTGGTGTGTACCAATTCACAAGGGCAGGAGAAGCAGTGTCATGGAGAATCCAAGACATTTTTACAGGTCAAAAATCTGTAAATATTTACTGTATAATTTTCCTTTTAAAATAGATATGTACACATGTAATCAAGAAATCGCACGTTTCTTTTAATAAAACTATAAAATGGCAAATTGATTAAAATTATTGGCATGATCACAGAAGAGTTCCTAATTAAACAGCAACTCATTAGGTCAGTCTATCAGTCCATTTCTAATGGTCCTGAACTTGCAATAGCAAATGTTTTGGACTCAAAGTTAAGATAGGAGAATGAGAGCAGACCAAATGGCATTTGAGGAATCACATAGGGATTACACACAATTTAGCCATCCCAAACTACTCCTGGGCATAAAAGAAAACAAACCCATTACTACTAGGGCTTTCTGGTAGCTCACATGTCTTTTCAGATCATAGGTGATCTCAGTCTCAAAGAATGATATTCACATGGAATGAATAGAATGAAAAAGATTCACTGAGTTATATGGAGTATCTTAGTAAAGGCAGCCCATGTATACCAACTAGGGTAAAAGCTGATCATTGAGAATAGTATCAGTCAGGTGAAAGAACACTAGATTTGAAATCAGAGGACAGGTCACAAATTTCCAGTCTGGCATTCCCTCACTTTGTGCCCTTGGGAGTTAATTAATACTACCTTTAAAATGGAGGTGGGTGGGGGGTGGGCCAAATTACCTCTGAAATCCCTTTCAGATCCAAATTCTTGTGTTGTCTTCTGAACCATGACCATACTCATGATCAGGAAAGGATGTAAATTGCACACGCGCACGTGTGTGTGTGTGTGTGTGTCTGAGAGAGAGATTGATATCGAGAGAGAGACAGAGAGAGAGAGAGAGAGAAAGAGAGAGAGAGAGAGAGAGAGAGAGAGAGAGAGAGAGAGAGAGAGAGAGAGAGAGAGAGAGAGAGAGAAGGACCATTGGAGATTTATAATGAAATATGAAATATTAAAGGGACCAAATGAAAACTTCTGACATCCCATAGTGATGATTTCTGCATAGGCAGGAACAGATATTGCATAGGATAAGGAGTATATAGGGTGTTACTTTCACCAATGGAAGTACTGTTCACCTCATTGAAATAAGAAATCTAAATATCACAGTATATTATTCACAAAATTGAAAAGATTTGTAATAAAGTCAGAGGGATTAAGTATACATTTACCACGTGAAACTCGAGAGACTGAAACAATACATGTAAGCTATATTATATTGGTGAATAATCTGTTATTTGAAAGTAAGACCATTGTAGAATATCATTTGTCAAAACTGCAATGTTCATTAATTAATCAAATATATATTTTAGCATTCTGAGGATTGCCCTGATCCCCATCCAGTCTAAAAAGGTTTTGGCAAAATTTCTAAGGCATTGATAGGGAGGATTTATGTGAGGAAAGACATGGAATTTCTAAGACTGAGATATGAATTTTATTCTGCAGTAGTGAAGGCAGTACCCATTCCAGTGAGATAATGCATCTTTTCCCAATACACACTTGTGATAGCAGCAATCCATGGTCTGAAAGTTAATAAGCTTTCTGAGATGCTTTACTTATACCCAGATGCTCTTAGACATTGCATCAAGCAATCTATTGTGGTCATATTATTGGGACTTGACATGAATTCCACCATCAACAAGAGTACTTGAGTGTTTTCCACTTACCCTAACTTGTCCAACAAAAGCATT
The DNA here is from genome assembly GCA_023548195.1 of Bettongia penicillata ogilbyi. Classification (NCBI taxonomy): domain Eukaryota; kingdom Metazoa; phylum Chordata; class Mammalia; order Diprotodontia; family Potoroidae; genus Bettongia; species Bettongia penicillata. The sequence goes on from JAJHZJ010000344.1 coordinate 1,103,038, forward strand.
GGCTTCTTCTTCAACCACAGATAAGTTTCTTGGCAGATATGGATCAAAAGTGGGGGCATTGTCATTTACATCTGTCACCACGATGTTCACGGTGGCTGTTGAAGTCTGAAAGGAAATGGGTATGTATGAGCTGAATGTTTTTCATCATGAAAACAACTAAGAGAAGACAATAAAGAGAGAGGGAACCACTGAGTGGCACTGACGATGATATCTAGCATGTAGAGAGGACATTATATAAATTCAAATATTACATCATTCCCAATAACCCCATGAGGTAGGTCGTTGTGATCTTATTAGCCCCATTGTATAGATGAGGAAACTGAGTTTCAGTGAACTGCGATGATTTACTCAAGATAACATGAATATTAAGGGTCAGAGGCAGGATTCAAGCCCAGTTATCTTCTGCTCCACTTCCAACACTTTCCCTAATTCATGATGCGTCTTTTGGACCACAAAGCAGATCTGAAGCCAGATACCCCAGTATTCATGCTGAATTCTTCCCTTTTACTTCTCTGAACAAGCTACTTCTGCCTTGCTCTTCTCTATAACCTTGAGATTGTTCATAAGACCCAACATTTGGAGCATGAATAGCTCCTACTTGTCATCTAGAACAACCATCTCATTTTACAGATGATAAACTGAGGCCAAGAGAAATAAAATAAGATGTTCAAGGTAACAAGGAAGTAAAGTGAACTTTATTTCGTTTCTCCTTTTCAATGAACCACACTGCCTTCTGGTGGATGAACTAGAAGATGCTTTCTAATCTGGAAATTTCCTTTTTTTATCCTCATCTATGGTCTTCTATGGATTGGTTGATTAAATTGATTCTGGCCTTGTCCCTGTGGAGGCACCTTCCTACTGAAAATGGCACATCTCCATCCATTTCCCTTGTAATTTTGTTTGGAAAGATAAAGGTTTGTAATTTGCAACCACTTTTTTTTCTCTAAGAAAATGATGGAAAGTGCAAATGGTGATATTAGAATGTAAAAGGCATCTAGAAATGTCAAACACCTCCCAGAGGCACATTTTCTGAAACTGATTTCACCTTTATGGAGACCACAGGGTAAATCTTCACATTTTCAGTTCAGCAAGTAATTCTCTGTTCTCTCTCTCTCTCTCTCTCTCTCTCTCTCTCTCTCTCTCTCTCTCTCTCTCTCTCTCTCTCTCTCTCTCCCCCTCCCTCCTTCTCTTTATTTCTCTCTGTCTCTGTCTGTCTCTGCCTCTGTCTCTCTCCTCTTGTGTTTTTAAAGCTTCCCCTTCTCATTCTTCAGTCACAATCTATAGAATAAGAAGCTGGTAACACCAAAGAGCCATAACCAAGATGACACCAATGCTTGGATAATATGCTTCCTTCATTTTTTTTTCTGTCCCTCCTCCCTTCTTTCATGGTGTGGTAGGGAAGGACAGGTAGGACAGGAAGGTAATTATATTAATGCGATACTCTTTATAATTTGAATGACTTCATTAAGACTAATTTTGCTATCAATGCTATTATATATATGTGTGTGTGTATATATACACACAGACACATAAATATTTTCTTTTTTCTTCATGGTGAAAGTAGAAGCTATGAAACAGGCGTCTATTTTTTGTTATTGTTTCTAGAGGAGATTTCTATGAATAATATTCATTCTATTATCATTCGATGTGGAAAACAATGAATTTTAAAACATCCTTCCAAAGGGCTTCAATGAATTGTTAGCTTCATGCCCCAATCTGAAGTTCAACCTCTGTTAGGCAGAGAAGGAAATCTAGACTCTGATAATGATTGGGGTTCACTTTCTGTCAGGATAGGACAGAGTGGTCTGTCCTCCCACCTCAGTACATCTGGCTGGCAGCATCAAAGGAATGATAACAGGGCACTTTGGCAATATTTCCAATACCCCAGAAAAAGTTTGTGGCTGAGTTATTCAGATCAGCTCTCTGATATGGACATTTCAATGCTAATTAATTAACAGAGAGCACCAGGAATTACAGACACAAATATAACATGAAGGCAGGACAAACGTAGCAGCTGAAACATTTTCAAAGCAATTAGGAAGCCAAACCAAAACACATGAATTCCATGCTTTTTTAGTAAGGCTGATAAGCTATGGAATTGCGGATTACACAGACTAAAAGATACATATATTGGCTTTGTTTCCAGTAATTTTCTCTTTAATATTCGAGAGTTCACTAATAAAGAAAACTCCTAAAATAACAAACATGAAAGGATTTCAGGAATGCATTCTGGCTGGAAATGGGGAATGAAGGGTGTGTCTATAAATCAATTACTCACAAGGAACATAAAAATGCAGGATTTCCAGGAGACATACCAGGTAATGTGCACCCTTGCTGGCCTCCTCATGTTTTGGTAGTAGTTCAAATCAGAGGCCTATAGTGCTAATGTCCAAACCGTAAAACAACTTAAGTAAATAACTTAAGTGAATAACTGTCAATTATTAAATGCTCTTCTTTATAGAGATTATTACCAGTTCTTTACCCATACCCTCTCATACCCAATTCAAGGGAAATATGAATCTCATTCATTTTCCACAATCAAGAATTTTACTGACAGTCTTGCAATGTTGTTGATGTCATTGGTGATTTGTTTCAAACTCTTCATGACCCATTTGGCGTTTTCTTGGCAAAGCTATTGGATTGATTTGCCGTTCCTTCTCCAGATGAGAAACTGAGGCAAACAGGATTAAAGGAGTTCCTCAGGGTCACATGGCTAGTGTGTGTCTGAGGCCAGATTTGAATTCAAGTGTTCCAGACTCCAGGACTGTCACTTTATCCACTTCATCAACTGACTGCTCAGAACCAGCTACCAGCTAGCTGGGTTACTGTGGTCATCAACAAGTAACAGAACTACCTTAATTTTGAGACATAAAAATTTAGTATTTAACACACACAAAACCTACGCACACACACACTCACTCATATGCATACATATACTGGCTGGCAGCATCAGGGGAATGACAACAGAGCATGTCAGTATTGTTTCTTGTACCCCATTAATTGTTTGCGTCTGAGTTATTGAGAACAGGTCTTTGTTACGGCCATTTAAATTCTAGTGAATCAACAGATTCCAGCAGGAATTACAGCACCACATAAAAGATGAAAGCAGGACAATTGGAGCAGATGAAACATCTTCACAGCAATTATACAGCAGGAACAAAATTAATACACATGAATTCCATGTATTTCTTTGTGTGCACACACACTCATTGTGCATGTAAATATACACATACTGTAGATTATTCTTTAGGTCTTATTTAGATATAAAGTGTGTGTGTGTGTGTGTGTGTGTGTGTGAGAGAGAGAGAGAGAGAGAGAGAGAGACAGACAGACAGACAGAGAGACAGACAGACAGAGACAGACAGAGACAGAGAAAGATGCAAGTGAATGAGAAAAGAGAGGGTGGTCTTAGACTCTACTAACCTCACTACTGACTTAGTAGTCTTTGGTCATTCCCCAACCTGTATATGGATTCATTACTACATTCATTCCTATCATCTATGCTTCTAAGATTATTCATGGGTCTGCACTGATATTTCATTACTAATTACAAAAAATGACAATTCCTCTTATTATTTCATCAATTAGCTCTATGCCTCCAACATATCATTTAATTAAGTGGAAAAACTTATTTTCCCATAGTTATTCATGTCTCTATACATCAAACCATAATTTGCTTACTTCTGGAACACAGTCTTACCATTTAGATTTCAAAATATTAGTCATAGCCTCTGAGATTGTGTGCTACCTTATCATGAATATAAGCTGCTATTTTTTATTGCTAATGTAGCACCTTAGGCTGTTGGGTATATCTATTTAGTGATCAAACACCAGAAGCCACTGAGGTGACCACTCAAGAACATTGTTACATCTCTATTTGAACAGTATATACTTTGGAAAAAAAGTACTTGTTATCACAGGAGTCAAAAATTTCCAGAACTACATCCTTGGGTATTCCTAGACAATTTATACTGATGATAAGTCCCTGGAACTTATTTCTAAGACAATGCATAATTCCTGATTTATGTCATCATATATACTGCCCTGGAGATGACAGAATAATATTATGATTGATGATGATGATGATGATGATAGTGATGGTGATGGTGATGGTGGTGGTGGTGGTAAAGATGGCAACAAAAACAATGATGTATAAATGTAATTAGAGATCTTGGGTCTCCTAAAAACTGGGCTCACACAGACTAAGTCCAATCCTAGATGCCTGACTCAAAGGTAGCCAATTTCTCTCTTGGCTCAGTGTCCCCAATACCAAAATCCTGAAGGCTTATCTTGTTTCTAAGTTTCCCCAAGAATTGCAAATAGGGCTCTTAACTCTTATATGTGCCCTCAATATAAAATATAGATCTGGGATATGCGATCTCCTTTATTTCATTCATTCCACAGGGGCTAAGGATCAGTGTCCATAAACCATTATAGGAATGTATAGCAATAGCATGACCTGTCAACTCCCCCTGGGAAGGAATTAAACTTGGGACTTTAACCCTTTTGCATTTTGGTAAGTGACGTTCACAGAGACTCTGAGAGTTGCTGAAAAAGCAAACTTGTCATTGGACCTGCATAGTCAGAACAAGAAATTAACTTGGATTTACAGGGAAGATGATGCAAAGGGACTAAGCTGATCAGAATTTCTAAACATGGGTCTATGGACTTATTATAATAATTGTATTTCAATATAACTTATTTCCATTGTTATTCTGTTTTATTTTTCACCTTTAAGAAACATTATACTGTTAAAGGGTCCATAGGCTTCCCCAGGTGGTTGACCATAGGGGCAGCTCACAACCAAAATCATCGAATCTTTGATGGAGATAACCATTTTCTTTCTCTGAGAAGAATGCTTAATGAGGGGACCCCTTAATGAACATATTAAGGTTCAGAAACATTTTCTCTTCTCTCAGGCTAGTATGCGTCTTACACAATTATGTGCAAATAAGATAATATTTGCAAAGTATTTAGCACAGTGCCTGGCACATAGTAAATGAGTAATAAATACTTGTTCCCTCTTGTAAGCTATCATTATTATTTCATGCCCACAAGTTAATGAGGAGAATGAAAGAGTGATGTGGACAGTTGGAGATGACATGAAGCCAGCAGCTGGAAAAGATTCATAAAAAAGACTTGCCAGATTTTTCTTTGTTCAACATTTTTCTAATAATGATAATAATTTCTAATAATTTTTTCTAATGACAGGATTAAGTTTTGTTAAATTACAAATGAGCTTACACTGCCGTACTTGACTAATCCCTTTCCACCATATAACTTTATATAGTGTTGTACAAGATAAGCAATGCCATATCTTGTGTCTTGCTCCTTCTACCTCTCTGCTTCTTATTTCCATGAAATAAACCTAAATATTTTCCTCTCCCTCAAATTATTCACAATGGAACTAACATCACGATGTTGATCTACTGAAAAATCATTTTGCAGAGTAAGCAATGTCGGAAAAATGAGAAATAGTCCCTCTTGAACTATCTGACATTAATCCTTTACCTATATTGCTTAAGCCACCAAATCCACAAAATGAAAAATACCATAATTAATGTCTGGCTATTAAAGTGAAAAAATGTCATTGCTATCCCTAAAAGCATAACAGAGAAGCAATATTCTCATAGCATTCTTGCTTGCTGTTTTGAGGTGCATTTGGAAATGAATAGTCAATGGAATGCTGCATTTCATTTGAGGAAGAAGGGAGTTGATACCCTGCTTCTGACATGTTACACATATAAGTCTAAACAAAGTCAAACCAACTACCACAATTCTAGTTTCCTCATCTATAAATTGTATGTAGTTTTATCAATTCCCTGTTACAGAGGGCCTGGCTTTCATAATGGATACAGTATTGGACTTGGAGTCATGAAGATACATGCCTCTGATATATGCCAGCTGTGTGACCTTGGATCAATCACTTAACCTCTCAGTGTCCCAGTAAACTATTTAAGATTCTACGTTGCAGAGTCAATAATAAAAATAAAAGAGATGACATACAAGGATCGTAGATTTAAAACTACAAAGGATCTTAGAGATGAACTAAGTCAATCCTCACCTTTTACATGAGGGTGAATTGAGGTCCAGGAAATGGAATGATTTTCCCATGATCATACAAGTGGCAGAGCTGAGATTTGAACCCAAGTCCTTTGGATTAAATATGGCAATCATCCCATTCATTGTATCATTCTGACAGCTAGAGAGGGATATGTTCTAATATTTTGGTATTTTCCCTCCCAAATGCTTCTGAGCATTGAGAGGTGATGTTACTAGGATTTCCAGAGAATCTGAGCAAAAATAAAATTCTGTCATCTTGAGGGCCTGTTTGTATCTTGCCTATGACCAATAACTGGCATGAGAATACCATTTAAGCAAGGCATTTCATCAATTAGCCAGAATGGATAAGAAACAATTTCATACTGGCTGATAATGTCTCAGAGGGCATTTGGAAGGATCAAAATGTCTTAACTCAATGTAATGACTCTCCAGTGATGGAATTCAGGGCCAAAGAGGAAGAGATCTCCAAGCAGGGGGCTGGTTCGACTCTTCCAATCACACCATACAGGCAGTTATTACTCCATGAGGGAGACTACACTTTCTCAAATTCCAACCGTCTGCATTTTGTTATGGTTACATCTATTCTTACATGTTTCTGGTTTGCTGAAGACATAATTTCTTCTGCATCTGAAAAAATTAGCAATATACTGAAATACTATCTGATAGGTGGCACTTAAATCTGAAGATGAAGGCTAAATCTCATTGTTTTGCATCTGTTTTCTAATGCTATTCATTCATTGATATTAGATATGGATAATAGATGAGGTTCTTAACTCAAAAATTTGCTTTAGGTAATCACAGTATGATTAAAAGTTGAATAAAAATGTGCAAAAGGTTTAAGTGGCTCATTTTATGACCTATTGGCTCCTTGCTAAAATTCAGATGCAATTTTAATAATAGGTAAAGTTGAGTATTTTCCTGAACTCTGAAAGATGTGTTGATACTTCATAGCTTCTACTAAGAAAACATTATATATGTATATATATATACACACACACATATATACACATATATATACACACACATACATACATACATACACACACACACATATTAAACTCTTGTTTAAAATTTCCAGTGGTGGCAACTCAAGTCATATATACTTTAAAACTACAAAGTCTGGAAAGTGGAAAATGGATAAAATTTAGATCAGTGCAGTTCAACTCAACCTAACCCAGTCCACTTTAACTTTATTTACTATAATTTAATCCAAGCAAATCCAGTGTCATTGTTATTATGAAGCATCTTCAGTGTGCAAAGACCTAGGCTAGTTTCTGGGGATGCAAGTAGGAAAGAAAACTGGTCTTTGATTTCAAGAAGTTTATATTTTCTAGTAAGGGAGAAAGGGAGGATAGGTGTATAAATAAATTAGAGGAGGGGAAGATCTAGGAGTCAGTGGATATATATGAAAGAGCTCTGGATCTAGAGCAGTCCAAATTCTGCCTCTAATTTTACTTAACAGTCCTTTATTCAGTGTCAGGCTCAGTTTACTTATCCATAAAAAAGAAACCTTGAGATCCCAGTTCCAGATATATAAACCTATGGTCTGATCAATGACAGAATCAGGAACGGACTGGTGTAAGAAGGGCACTTTGAGCTGAGCTTTGAAGACATCAAGGGAGTCAGAGAGGTGGAGTTAAGCAATGAGTGTATTCCTGGTAGGAGAACAGTTGTGCAAATTTATGGTGTCTGGAAATGAAATGTGCAGTTTATTTTTTTATCCTTTATTTTCTTAATTTATTTGTTTTCAGGTTTCCTACAATCACTTCCATAAGTCTTCGATGTGCAGTTTAAAGAGAAGAAAACAAGACATCATACACTATGATCTGTCATCATTTCTTATGGAAATTAAAAAAAAAAAAGTTGCCACAGTGAAGAGGCAAAAAAGGGCCTTTAAATTGTCCCAATGAGTAGTTAGCAACTAGCAAGAGCTGAGATGTATATAACTGTCCATCACTGGCAATGTTAACTGAGCCCATAGGAACGGTGAGATCACCAATAAAAAAGACATAAAGGAAAAGAATAGAGCCCAAGCCAGTGCTTTGGAAGGCACCCATGATGTGAAAAAGATCCAGCAATGAAGACTGAAAGAGGGATTGTAAGGGAAGATGGTAGCTAAGGAAGCTATATTACAAAAGGCCAACGAAAAAGGAATTCAGAAAGAGAGGGTGATTAAGGTATCAGATGCTTCAGAGAGGCCAAAATAGTTAAGGACTAAGAAGAGGCTATTATGCTTCCCGAAAAAAGAAATCATTGCTAATTTCCAGGTGTTATGTTATGTGCTTTACATATCTCATTTCATTTTGTTCTCAGGATCAAACTTGGGAGTGAATTTCAGCCATTTTTCAGTCTTGTCCACCTGTTCATTATCTCATTTAGGGTTTTCTAGGCAAAGATACTGGAGTGGTTTGCCATTTCCTTCTCCAGATCATTTTACAAATGAGTAACTGAGGCAAATGTAGTTGTGACTTGCATAGTGTCACAGCTATTAAATGTCTGAGGGTAGATTTGAATTCACTAAGATGAATTTTCCTCACACCTGATCCAGTAACTACATTCTCTATACATCCTTCTTGCTCTGGGAGTGAAAAGTTTCAGCTGAATGATAAGTTTAGAAACTATATCATAAAAAAATTAGGGGAAAAAATAAAAAGAGGATGTGGGGACATTAATTATAGATGATATTTTCAAGGAGTTTAGTTGACAAAAGTAGAAGAAATATAGGATCATAGTTAGTGGTCATTATAGGATTGGTGAAAGTTTTTTTTTTTTCTTTTTAAGTATAGAGGAGTCTTTAGCATGTTTGTAGGCAGCGAAAAATAGCCATTAGATAAGAAGATAGGTAGTATAGTGGCTACAATGCCCAACCAGGAGCCAGAAAGACTCATCTGGCCTCAGACACTTTCTAGTTAGGTGACCTTGGGTAAGTCATTTAACCCAGTTTGCCTTAGTTTCCTCATTTGCAAAATGAGTTTTGAAAAAGGAAATGGCAAACTACTCCAGAATCTCGACCAAAAAAAACCCCAAATTAAATGACAAAAAATCGGACATCACTGAAAAAAAAATGATTCAACAACTAAAAGGTACCTATTGAAAACTAGAGACAGAGGGCATCGGACCAAAGGTACATGTTTTGGGGTTGTCAGACACGAGCGTGAATTGAAGAAAAAGTTAGTGGTAGACAATGATCACTTCAATTCTAAACAGATGATATTTTTTAATAATTCTTTAATTTTCAACTAAAAGCCTAAAATTACTTTTAATTTTGTTTCCAATTTTACTTTCACTTGAATTTGCTTTGGAAAATTCCTTTATAAAGATATAAAATACAAAACAAACTTTTCTACATCTCCTGAAAGTGAATAACATTTTGCAGTTCATTTGCTTTTCTAATCATCATTTTCTAATAAGGAAAATGAGTTATATTAAAAAAAAAAGGGCACCATCTCGAAGATTTTTGAAATAACAGTGGGTGACTTTCCAAAATATGTTATGAACCTTGCATACATTATTATAGTAAAGTGGAAAGAATACTATTGGGGGTTAGAAAATCTCATCTCTAATATTGCCACAGTCCAGTTGTGTGACCTTGGGCACTTACCACTTAACTTCTCGGTTATCTCAGTCATCTTAAATGAAAGAAACTGTTGGCTATCCTAGAACTATCACAAAAAGAGCAAACTACACAAAGCTTTCCTTGACTATCTCCTTCTAGAACTATTAGAATATTAATTTAAAAATGTATTACAAATCCATAATTTATATGTGCATCTTTAAGTTCTAAATTTCTATGAAATTATGATCTTTGTACTATTGCACAAAATTATGATCTATTGTACTATTACTTTGTAATATATGATAAATATTTTTGACCTTGAATGTGTCCCTGGCACTCATATAGGCATTCATAAAGCATTTGTGATAATCATTTCTAATTCTTTTTATGACTTCACTAACTTTCACCAAGTTTACTTAGAGACTTGAATTTTTATTTCAAAAATTTAATTCAAAGAGACAAAAACATGTCAGGGTTTTATGTCTTAAATAAATTTGTCTCAGCATGTTGATATTGTGGTTGTCTCTGGGGCTAAGTAGCTTTAGTTAGGTGGACAACATTGACACCATTCCTCATATGTTTTCACATCACATCTGATCTGATTCTTGCTCATTACTTTTTGTAGCTGCTACCACTTCTATATTTAACTTTTAAAAATTTATCATTTTTTTTATTTTTTACATTCGTTTCTTCTTAAAATTTGAGTTTCAAATTATTTCCCTTCTTCTCATTCCTTTCCATACTCACTTAGAAGGCAAACACTCTAACAATCATACCAATGCAAAATATATTTCTATATTAGCCATATTTCAAAAAAGCAAAAAAAAGTGAGAAAAGTATATTTCAATTTGTACTCAGAGTTCATCAGTTCCCTCCCTGGAAATAGATAGGATTTTTTCATCATGAGCTCTTTGGAATTGTCTTGGATGATTTTAAAGATCAGAGTATCCAAGTCTTTCACAGTTGACCAACACTACAACACTGCTATTATTGTGCACAATGATCTAGTTTTCACTTGACTTTGCATCAGTTCATATAGCTCTCATGTATATTTTTAAAGAAAGCACCCTGCTTATTATTCCTTTTACATATATAGATAGTATTCAATCATAAACATATGCCTTCAGCTATTCTCTATTTGATTAATATTCTTTAAATATCCAATTATTTTCCACCAAAAAAAAAACCCCAATTGCTACAAACATATTTGCACATATAGGTCCTCTTTCTTTTTCTTTGATCTTTTTGGATATAGGCTTACTAGTAGCATTGTAGTGGTATTGCTGTGTCCAAGGGTATGTGCAACTTTGTACACCTTCTGGCATAATTCCAAGTTGTCCTCTAAGATGTTTAAAACAGTTCACTACTCTACCACCAGTTTATTAGTGTATTGATTTTTCATTCTTCCCCTCCGGAATTTGTTGTTTCTGAAATGTGTGAGGTGGCAACTCCGAGATGTTCTAATTTACCTTTCCATAATCAGTAGTGATTTAGCGGTTTTTATGTCTATGGACAGCTTTCAGTTCTTCTTCTGAAAGCTGTATGTTTATATCCTTTGGCAATACATCAAGTGGCAAATGACTTTTTTTTTAAATATAAAATTAACTCAGTTCTATAACTAGTATATATTTAAGAAATGAGGTCTTTATCAAAGAAACTTGCCATGAAAATATTGATATTACTTCATTGTCTGCACAACCTTCTAGCAAAATGTAGTTTCCCTGATTATCTCTTTTAATTTGGTCTATTTTTGCTTTTGCTTTGTCTAAAATCCTGATTTCTACTCTTGATTTCCTTCAGCTGAAGTATATTTGATTCTCCTCCAGTTCTTTATTTTAACTCTGCGTGTCTTTCTGTTTCCTGTGATACTTGCACACAATATAACACTGGATTTTGGTTTTTAATCCATTCTGCATTGTTTTATGAGTGAACTCTTCTGATTTACATTGGCAGTTATAATCAATATGTATTTCCCTTCATTCAAATCCTGTTAACTCTTCTCTATTTTTATCCTGTCTCTTCTCAATTTATATTTCTTCTAATTGCTACCTCCCTTAGTGCATTCTCCTTTTTATCATCTCCTTCCTTTCTCTTTACCTCTTCTCCTCCTGTTTTCCTATTGGGAAAGTTAGATTTCTACACACAAATGAGTGTGTGGGTGTATACATGCCTAAACATATAAACATGCATATATACACAATATACATACATTCTCTCTCTTTCTCTTACAAACACACAACACACACACACACACACACACACACACACACACACACACACACTTTATACCAATCCTGATGACAGTAAATTTCAAGTATTGGCTGCCACTCCCTCATTATCGCCCGCGCTGTTAAAGCTCTTTCTCACCTCTTTTATGTGAGAAAAATTTCCCCATTCTGCTTATTCCTTCCTCATTCTCCAAATGCATCCTTTTCTCTTATGTTTTGGAAATCATCCATCATAGTCAATCTATATTCCCTCTGTCTATGTAAACGTCTTTTAACTGCCTAGTAATAATAAAGTCCTTAAGACTTACATGTGTCATGTTCCCACACAGGAATGTAAACAGTTTAACATGAGTCCCTTATGATCATTCTTTTACTCTTTTTACCTTTTTATGCTTTCCTTGAGTCTTGTGTCTGAAAATCAAATTTTCTATTCAGTTCTGGTCTTTTCATCAGGTATGAATAAAATTCCCCTATTTCATTAAATGTACATTTTTTTTGTCATAAAGGATGATACTGCTTTGCTGGGTATGCTATTCTTGATTATAATTCTAACTCATCTGCCTTCCAGAATATCATATTCCAAGCCCTACACTTCTTTTATGTGAAAGCTGCTGAATATTGTGTAATCCTGACTGTAGTTTTACATTATTAGAGCTATTTGTTTCTGGCTGCTTGCAATATGGCTCCTTGACCTAGGGGCTCTGAAATTTGGCTATGATACTCTTGGGAGTTTTCATTTTGGGATCTCTTTCAGGAGGTGATCAGTGAATTATTTCTGTTTTTATTCTACCCTCTGTTAAGGGTACTCATGCAATTTTCCTTAGTAATTTCTTGAAATATAGTATCTAGACATTTTTGTCAATCATGGCTTTCAGAGTCCTATAATTCTTAAATTTTATTTCATTCATTGATTTTTCCAGGTCAGTTGTTTTTCTGTTGAGATATTTCAAATTTTATTATATTTTTTTTTCATTTGTAAAATTTAGTTTATTGTATACTGTTGTCTCATGGAGTCATTAGATTTCACTTACTTAATCCTAAATTTTAAGGAATTATTTTCTTCAATGAGATGTTTCTGCTTCTTTTTCCATTTGGCCTATTCTACTTTTTAAGGAATTCTTTAGTAATTTTTTCTACTTCCTTTTCCATTTGATTTATTCTGCTTTTTAGGATGTTGTTTTCTCCACTTTTTCTTTCTTTAAAATTTGGTAGTTTTCTTTTCAGAATTTTCTTGCATCATTCTCATTTCTTGTACTATTCTTTCCTCTTCTAGAAATTCTTTTGAGCTTAGATACATTCAGTATTTTTCTTTGAGACTTTGTATCAGTTTTGACATTATTGTCTGCTACTGAATGTATGCCTTGATCTTCCTTGCTGTTGTAGTAACTTTGTTATGTTCAATTTCTCTCTCTCTCTCTCTTTTCATCATTTTCTTAGCCTATATCAAACTTTGAACTTAATGTTCAAGTTGGCATTACTGGGGGTGGGGAAGCACTTTCTCAAAGTTCAGCCTTTTTTGTACTGATATTTCAAAGCTAGTTCTGAGGGTCTACAAGTTTTTGGTGCTTCCAAGGTGGTGCGAGAATGGGAGAGGTACAATCATTGCTCTTCTGGTCTGCCCTCTGGTCTTTACCCAGGAAGGAAGGGCCCTCGTTCACCTTCAACCAGTAGCATTAGTGCTCCTCTATGCCCTGGAAATGGGCCCCTTGCTCCCTTGTTACTGACCTCCAGTGCTCCTCTCTGTTTTGGAACTGTGACCCAGAACTGCATACAGACAAGAGAGTTGCCAACCAGTATGAATTATACCCAGTGCTAGCAAAGTTTGCCTATAATTTCTTTCTGACCACTTGTGTGATGCCATTACTGTCTCTGGGCTTAGAGCTCCAGAAGCTGCTATTGCTGCTGCTTTGACCACTGTTGCTGCTTGTGATCAGGACACAGATTTCCATTTTGGTGCTACAGACCTCTCCTACTGATGTCTTCAGTTTTTTTAGGCCATAAAAATGTCTCATTCTGACTTTTTGTTGGCTCTGTCATTCCTAAATTTGATTTGAGGCATTATTGTAAAGGTGTTTGTAGGGTAATGTCAAAAGTTAGTTTGCTGCCTCTAATCCACCATCTTGCTATTTAACTTTTTTAAAGCTCACAGTCCCAATTCAAAATCCCCATGGATTCTGAGTCATACAAGTAGATGTTATTGTTGCTACTAATGCACCTGGTAAATTGAATATACCTTTATTTTCATAATATAATATGATTATGAACAAGCAAGAATAACAGATCATCTGAGGATGTATCTTGCAAGGAAATCAGAAATGGAAAGCTACCATCCAAAGGAAACTATGTCAGTTTCCATACCACTGTTTTTCTCTTCCTTTCACCTCTACCATCAGGAGGAAACTCTAATGTATTTTTAAAAATACATATTTTTTTTTCATAGTATAGACAATGGAAAGTCCGGACAGTGCATTACTTTGTCTATGCAATGCTCAAAAGCCAAAAGACACTGAACATTATGGATTTTAAATTAAAATCAGGTTCCTGAAGATAAAATTGTATCATTGCTTAGTCATATGGGTCTAAATGAATGTGCATTTTCAATATTTAGAAGGAAAATGGAGAGTGAAATAGCTGTCTTTAGACTAAATGTTTAGAGGCTGATATTACATGATGGTGAAGAGACGTACAAACATATCACTAACTTCTTTCTCTAATGACATGGTGGAGGATTGTAGGGACATAGACTTAAAACAGGGATTGAACTTTAGGAGTTATTCAGTCCAAACTTCTCTTTTAAATGTGAGGAGCCTGGATCCAAGAAAGAATTGACCAAGATCAAATAGGCACCAAATAGCTGTGAATGTTTCCAGTCAGGCTTGCTATATCTTATAAGTTCTGTCCTCACTGTAACAGGTACAAGAATAAAAGTTTAAGACCTTAAAAGAAACTCAATTTCAGTAACAATCCTGATCACCTGAAATTTTATTACCGTGAAAGTGACTCATGTTTTGATAACTCCTTAACTCACCTTCCCTTGCCTTTCCCCTCTGATTGGAGGGCTAAAGGACAAAGTATTAAACTGCCCCCAATGCTTTCTTTTACAGAGATTCACAACTTTACAGGTATCTCCATTTTTCATCAGCAGGTCTGCTAGGCTTTGACTCCATGGGAATACTATGCCCACACACTGGGGACCCCTGGTGGCCACTGCTCTCCCCCTTTTAGTTTCCTTTTATCTGTTGACCCCATTCCCATGCAATGAATTACAAACTCCTTAAAAAGAAGGAATCTCTCTCTCTCTCTCTCTCTCTCTCTCTCTCTCTCTCTCTCTCTCTCTCTCTCTCTCTCTTCTCTCTCAGTTATATCTCAGTGCTTAGCACAACACCTAGTATTTAATACAGTACATAGCCATAAATTGTAGGTGGTTAATAAATGTCTATTAAATTGAATGAACAGAGAAGACTATCTATAGAAAAACTTACTAGTCATACTTCTTTGGTAACTGCGGTTTCTTGTTTTGTTGTTATTTTCATTGTTTATTATGAAAATAATTAAGAAGCATTTGAGTACTGTAATGTAATAAATAATGGAGGCAATGTTTTCAGAGAAATCCAAGATGATTTGTATGAATCAATGCAAAGTGACATGAACAATACCAGGGACCAGTTAATATGATAACAAAAATATTTTTAAAATATATAATTTTGAAAGACTTAGGAATTCTGATAGAAAGGTCAATTACAATTCAAAATAAACTCATGATGAAGCATCCTAAATTAATCTAGAAAGAGAGGTGATGAATTCAGAATATAAATTAAGGCACATCTATTTTCTTGGACATGCTTAACATGGGAATTTGTTTTTCTTATCTATACATGTTCATAAAAGGTTTTGTGTTTCTCATTTTCTTAGTGGTGAGAGGGAGGGATGTGGTAGAGAAAGAAGTTGGAACTGAAAATAAAATAAAACCATATTAAAAATAAAAAAAAATGATTGGGTATAACAAAAAGTAGCCTCAAATATCTCTTCTTTAGGAAACAATCTCATATGCATTTGATAAAATCTTATTATGTTTCCTTGATTGACAGGACCAAGGAGATTTTTTTTTAACTGATTAATTCTCCTTATCACCAATTCCAGGCTCTCCTTCTCCCTTCACTACCTAGGAACCTCTTCTCATTTGGGATTCATTTAATTTCCATTAATTATCCAGTCCTGATTGTGGTAGCTGCAATCTACCACATTTCAAGTCACTCTCATTCCTTCCTCAATGTGCTCATTTCTCTCTTCCTAATCTCCATCCTTCAAAACTCTTGTCTTCCTAATGGGGGAATTGAACACAAATGCAATTCTCCAGGAAATTCTCTCTTCCCAATTCCTCAGTTTACTCACTTCATATTAACTACTTCTCCATTCTACTCCAGCAACACAGAGATGGCCATAACCTTTAATCTGCCATTACCTACAAGTATTCTGTTTCCTTGTTCGTGAACACTGAAATTTCTTTTTTCTGCTCACATTTTTATTATTTGATCTTTCCCTCTGCTTTATCATTCCTAATCCCATTGTCATCCTTACTGTGCCCACTAATCCCTCACCCTTAAATTCTACCCAAGACTATTCCCCCATATACTGCTTATGTATACTCTCCTCTCTTCCCCATCTATCCTCTGTGGCCTCAATTTGCCTCAGTACTATCTTCTCTTGAGGGCTCTTGCCCCCTTATTCTACTGCCAACATTGCCTGCCAAGTCCCAGACTGGCATGACTTCCATCAGTTATTGCCTTTTCTCCTGTTTGCATGGTGCTAAGCAAACCAGAGAAACTTACGTGACCTCTACAAATTTATGGTTCATTATCTCAACTGAGTCCTCAATGCAGAAAGAAAATCCTTTTGTAAATCTCTAAACTCAATTATACTTACTATAGCAGATTTTCCAGATCTTTTCATTACTTGTCAAACCTCCCAAGCCTTCTATCGCTCCTCACCCTCTAACTTGAAAATCTTGAATCATATTTCACCGAAAAAAATTGAAGGTCGTTCGCTAAGACCTCCTTCTTCTCCTCTTTCTCCTCATCCTGGATCTCTCTGGTGCCTTTTTCTCTTACCTGTTAAGATGTGGCCCTCTTCTTACCAGTGTAAATCCCTCTATGTGCACAAGTGGCTCCTCTCCATCCCATCTTCTCCAACAGATTGTGCCTTCTGTTATCCCCGCTGTCTCTAATCTTCCTTGTCACTTGCCTGCTTTCCTGTTGCCTACAAACATACTCATGTACTCCCCATCCTCAAAAATCTGTCCCTTGTTCTGACTCTTCTAGTTATCTCCTTATATTGTTTCCCCCTTTTGTGGCTAATCTCCTGGAGAAGACTCACTCCAAGTACTGTCTTCACGTCCTTTTCTCTCACATTCTTCTGCCTCCTTAGCAGTTTTGTTTCTGACCTCACCATTCTACTAAAATGGCTTTCTCCAGGTGTTATTGTTCCCTTAATTATTCATTCCAAGTCTTTCCTTCTCATCCTTCTTTACCTCTTTATGGTTTTTGATGTGGTTAATCATCCTCTTTTTAATACTCTCCTCTCCAGACACTGTTCTTCTCCCAGTTCTTTCACTTCCTGGAGGACTCTCCCCCTCCCACCGCTCCCCACCACCGGTTTCCTTTGCTGGATTTTCCTCCAGGTCATGCTTACTTATCCTGAGTATTCCTTAAGGTTTTGTTCTGGGTTCTATCTCTTTCTTCATATATACTATTGTGCCTGGTGATCTCATCAGCTCTCGTGGATTGCATTGTAGATGATCTCAAGATCTACTTACAGGACCCTAACCTCTCTCCTGACTTTCAGTCTCAAATCTCCAATCATTTATTGGCATCATGAACTGGATTACCAGATTAAAATCCACATATTTAAACCTGAACTCAACTTTTCCTTCACACACCCACCCCCTTCCAAACTTTCCTAACAAAGTTTAATTTGCCACCATCCTTCTGGTCATCCAGGCTACCAGACTAGATATCAACCCCAAGTGCTCCCTTTCTCTCACTTTCTATATCCATTCACTTGCCAAGTATTGTCATTTCAAACTTGGAGACTTCTCAGAAGGGAGTCGTCTCTCTTCTGATACCACTACTGTATACAATGTGATCTGATGATCATCATTGCAAATTGCGCTATTGTGATAGTCTGCTGTGGGGAAGTGGGGGTCGATCTGCAGACTTCAGTTCTCTCCTCATGCGAACCATTCCTCTACTCAGCTGTCAAAATGATCTTCCTAAAGCACAAGTCTCCTAAAACACAAGTCTCACCATGTCATTTCTCTTACTGTGATTTATATCACAGTGGCTCCTTATCACCTTGAGGATCAAAGGCAAATCCGGTTTTATCTTCATAATATGACTTCCCCTACCTTTCCTTGCCACATACTCTTTGATTGAATGAAACTGGCTCTTTATTGTGACATAAACAAGACATTCCATCTCCTTATGGAAGGTCACATAGCAGGTCTCTTTCAGAGGCAAGACTTGAACATAAATCATTTTGACTCCAACACCCACTTCTAGTTATTACTGCATAATTTCTCTTTAAAAATTTGTTGCATTCCCCCCCCCCCCCCCGTTCCAGGAGCCAAGATGATGGAGTGATTGGTAACTGCTATCTCCCTCCGCTTGTTGACCTTGGCCAGCCCTGAATTATTATTGTTTTATTATATTATTATTATTATATCTTGACTATTGCCCCGGAAAATACCCTGGAGCAGCAGAAGGGGTAAACAGACTCTCAGCACAGGAGGCTAGAAAGATCACTAAGGAGGGTTCCTCTGGCTGTGGCCAAAGGCAACCAGTGCAGCATCACAGTTGTCCCAGACAGTCTCACCTCAACAAACCAGATGAAGATTCTGAACCCCAGAGGGGTGAAGCCAGCAACTGCTAACACCAGGACTACAGGTGTGCCTCAGCACCCCAGTAGAATCGGGAAGATATTAGTGCAGAAAGCTGAGCTTGCCTATGCTCTAGCTCAGCAGAGGAGCCTCTGGCATCCAGATCACCCATCCCCCACACTTACTGAGCTACCTCCATGGTAAATTGTGGGAAACCCCAAAAAACCAAACCTGCACCTGCTTTCAAACATAAGTCAGCTCAGCACTAGGTAAGCTGCAGCATTTAATTTCCAGTTGAAAGAACCAGAGGCCACAACACAAAAAGCCTCAAGTTTTAGACACAAGAACTGTGGGACAGAGCTTCCTGTGGCACAGACACAGAGATCTACCTTAAAAGCCAGGAAAAGGTTGTTATCATGAGTAAAAAGCAAAGCAGAAAAGAAAAGATGATAGAATCTTTCTATAGGGACAAGGACCAAAACACAAATATCAAGGAGGTCAACACTGAGACTGTACTCCTATCTGAAACTTCAGAAGGGAATATGAACTGGTCAGAAGAACAAACAGCCTTCTTGGAAGAGCTCTGGAAAAATTTTAAAGCCCAAATTAGATAAATAGAAGAAAAACTGACCAATTATTTAATAAAAATGAAAAAAGAATTCACTGAAGAGAACAGCTCCTTAAAAAGGAAAATTGGACAAATGGAAAAGGAAATATAAAACCTAACTGGTGAAAATAAATGCTTGAAAGGAATAATTGGACAGATGGAAAAGGAGATGCAAAACTTAACTGAAGGAAACAATTTGATAAAAAAATAGAATTGGGCAAGTAGAAGCTAATGAATCTATGAGACATCAAGAATCAGTCAAACAGAATGTAAAAAGCAAAAAGATAGAAGAAAATGTAAAATATCTATTTGTAAAAACAACCAACCTGGAAAATAGATCCAGGAGAGAAAATCTAAGGATTATTGGGCTACCAGAAAGCCATGAATTAAAAAAAGAGCTTGCACAGTATCATCCAAGAAATAATCAAGGAACATTGCCCAGAAGTTCTAGATCCAGAGGGCAAAGCAGTCATTGAAAGAATCCATCATTCACTTCTTGAAAGGGACCCCAAACTAAAAACACCAAGGAATATCATTGCCAAATTCTAGCACCATCAAATGAAGGAAAAAACACTGCAGGCGGCCAGAAATAAATAATTCAAATATTGAGGAGCTGCAGTCAGGATCACACAGGACCTTGTAGTTTCTACATTAAAAGACTGAAGAAATTGGAATACAAAATTCTGTAAAGCAAAGGAGCTGGGACTACAACCAAGGATTAATTACCTAGCAAAACTGAGCATAATTTCAGGCAAGGAGATGGCCATTCAATGAAATAAGGGATTTCAAGACTTTCCTGATGAATACGCCAGAACTCAACAGAAAATTTGATCCTCAAACTTAGGTCAAGAGAGGCATAAAAAGGTAAATGAAAAAAACACAAATTTGTTACACAAAATGGGCAAACTCTTTACATCCCTATAAGGGAAGATGATACTTCTTAATCTTGAGAATTGTATATTTATTATGATACATAAAAAGGATATACATAGATGGAGTGGGTATAAATTAAATGATGTGATAACAAATGTGATTTAAGGGTGAGAAGGAATTATAATGGGAGATGTGAAAAGGAGGAAGCAGAAAAAAATCCATCACAGGATGAGGCACAGAAATATATTACAGTAGACAGTAGAGGGAAAGAGGTGAGGGAGATGAGTATTATTTGAGAGGTACTCTCATCTGATTGGATTAAAGGAGGGTAAAATAAACTCAGTTAAGTATAGAAAAACAACTAGTTCTATAGGCAATAGGAAAGTAAGGGGGAAAGAAAAGGGAGGGGAGGCCAAAAGGGAGGGAAGAAGTAGTAAGGGTAAAGGAGATTAAAAGGGAGGGGGGCTGACAGAAGGCAGGGAAGACTAGGAGATGGTCCAAAATTAAAACTCTATTGGGGAGGGGAGGAGAAAAGGGAGAACTAAAAGCAGAAACAAGGGGAAAGGGGATGGAGGGAAAGACACAAATAGTAATCGTAATTAAATTTGAATGGGATAAACTCTCCCATAAAATGGGGACAGATAGCAGAATGGATTAAAAACCATGATCCAATAATATGTTGTTTACATGAAACACATTTGAAAAGAGGAGATACACATAGAGTAAAGGTAAAAGGTTGGAGCAGAATTTATTGTTCTTCATCTGATGTAAAAAAAGCAGGGGTAGAAATCCCAGTCTCGTACAAAGCAAAAACAGAAATAGATCTAATCAAAAAAGATAAGGAAGGAAACTATATCTTGCTAAAAAGCACCATAAACAATGAACCAGTTTCATTACTAAACATATATGCTCAAAGGGGTATAGCATCCAGATCCTTAGAGGAAAAGTTAAGGGAGTTACAGAAAGAAATAGACCACAAAATTATGCTACTGGGGGGCCTCAACCTCCCCTTCTCTAAACTGGATAAATCCAACCTCAAAAATAAACAAGACAGATATTGAGAAAGTAAATAGAACTCTAGATAAGGTAGATATGATAGATCTCTGGAGAAAACTGAATGTGGATAGAAAGGAATACACCTTTTTCTCAGCAACACATGGCACATATACAGAAATTGACCATGTACTAGGCCATTAAAAACCTCACAATCCAGTGCAGAAAGGCAGAGATAATCAATGCATTCTTCTCAGATCATAATGCAATAAAACTTATATGTAATCAAAGGCCATAGAAACATGAACCAAAATTGGAAACTAAATTGGAAACTAAACAATCTAATCCTAAAAAATGAGTGAGTTAAACAATAAATTATAGAAACAATCAACAACATCATTCAAGAGAATTACAACGAGACACCCTCTGAAATTTTATGGGATACTGGAAAAGAAGTTCTTAGGGGGAGTTTTATATCTTTGAGTTCCTACCTAAATAAAACAGAGAAAGGGGTGATAAACAAATTAGGCATGCAGCTGAAAAAAGACAAGAAAGTACAAATTGAAAATCCCCAAGTAAATGTCAAATTAGAAATATTGAAAACCAAAGGAGAGATTAATAAAATTGAAATTTAGAAAACTATTGAACTAATAAATAAAACTAGGAGTTGGTTTTATGAAAAAAAAAACAATAAAATAGATAAGCCTTTGGTCAATTTGATTAAAAAAAAGAAAGAAGAAAACAAATTACCAATATCAAAATTGAAAAGGCTGAACTCACCTACAATGAGGAGGAAATTAAAACAATAATAAGGAATTCCTTTGCTCAACTGTATGTCCACAAATTTGACAATTTAAATGAGATGGATGATTATTTTGAAAGACACAAATTGCCCAGACTAATGGAAGAGGAAGCTGAACACTTAAATAACCCTATCTCAGAAAAAGAAATTGAACAAGCCATCAATGAATTCTCTAGGAAAAAATCTCCAGGACCAGATGGATTCACAAGTGAATTCTATCAAACATTTAAAGAACAGTTAATTCCAATACTATATAGACTATTTGGAAAAACTGGGGAAGAAGGAGTCCTCCCAAATTCTTTTTATGACACAAAAATGGTTTTGATACCTAAACTAGGAAAAGACAAAACAGAGAAAGAAAATTATCGACTAATTTTTAATGAATATAGATAAAAAATTTTAAATAAGATTTTAGTAAAAAGAATACAGCAACTTATGATGAGAATAATACATTATGATCAGGTAGGATTTATACCAGGAATGCAGGGATGGTTCAATATAAGGAAAACTATTAACATTATTGATCATATCAACAACAAAACTAACAGAAACCACATGATTATCTCAATAGATGCAGAAAAAGCTTGTGACAAAATACAACACCCATTCATATTGAAAGCACGGGAGAACAAAGGAATAAATGGAACTTTCCATAAAGTAATAAGCTGTATCTTCCTAAAAAACCTTCAGCAAGCATTATATGCAATGGGGATAAGCTAGATGCATTTCCAGTAAGATCAGGGGTGAAACACAGATGTCCATTATCACCACTATTATTCAATATGGTACTAGAAATGTTAGCTGTAGCAATAAGAGAAGAGAAAGAAATTGAAGGAATTAGAATAGGCAAAGAAGAAACTAAGTTATCACTCTTTGCAGATGATATGATGATATTCTTAGAGAATCCCAGAGAATCAAGTGAAAAACTACTGGAAATAATAAAGAACTTTGGCAAAGTTACAGGTTACAAAATAAACCCACACAAATCTTCTACATTTCTATATATTGCTAACAAAGTCCAACAGCAAGAGATAGGAGAAATCCCATTAAAAGCTAGGGTAGACACTGTAAAATAATTGGGAGTCTACCTGCCAGATCAAACCCAGGAACTATATGAACACAATTACAAAACACTTTTCACACAAATAAAGTCATATCTAAGTAAGTGGAAAAACATCATTTGCTCATGGTTGGGCTGAGACAATATAATAAAAATGACAATTCTACCTAAATTAATTTTCTTATTCAGCACCATACCAACAAACTATCAGGTAATTATTTTATGGAGCTAGAAAAAATAATATCAAAATTCATCTGGAAGAACAAAAGATCTGGAATATCAAGGGAACAAATGAAAAGAAATGCTAGGGAAGGTGGCCTAGCTCTACCATATCTCAAATCACATTATAAAATAGCAATTATCAAAACCACTTGTTCCTGGCCAAGAAATAGAAGGGTAGACCTGTGGAATATGTTAGGTACCCAAGACACAGCAGTCAATGAATACAGCAATCTACTGTTTGATAAACCTATGGACCTCAGCTTCTGGGATTAGAACTCACTGTTCAACAAAAATTGCTGGGAAAACTGGATAACTGTATGGCAGAAACTAGGCATAGACTGCTGGACACCATATACAAGAATAAAGTCCAAATGGGTACATGACTGATATCATAAACAAATTAGTGGAGCAAAGAATAGTATATTTATCACATTTATGGAGAAGGGAAGAAATCTTGACTAAACAAGAGATAGAAAACAGTATGAAGTACAAAATGGATAATTTTGATTACATTAAATTGAAAAGTTTTTGCACAAACAAACCCAATGCAACCAAGATCAGGAGGGAAGCAGAAAATTGGAAAAGAATTTTTGTAACTAGTGTCTGTGATAAGGGTCTCATTTCTAAAATACAGAGAGAACTGAGTGAAATGTACAAAAATATAAGTCATCTCCCAATTGATAAATGGTCAAAGGATATGAACAGGCAGTTTTCAGAGGAAGAAATCAAAACTATCTATAGTCATATGAAAAAATGCTCTAAATCACTATTGATCAGAGAGATGCAAAGCAAAACAACTCTGAGATGCCACATCACACCTATCAGATTGGCTAACATCACAAAACAGGATGATGAAAAATGTTGGAGAAGATGTGGGAGAGTTGGAAAACTAATTCATTGTTGGTGGAGCTGTGGGCTGATCCAGCCATTCTGGAGAGCAGTTTGGAACTATACCCAAAGGGCTATAAAAATGTGCATACTCTTTGACCCAGCAATACCACTTCTAGGACTGTATCCCCAAGAGATCATAAAAACGAGAGAGGGTCCCATATGTACAAAAATATTTATAGCAGCACTCTTTGTGATGGCCCCAAACTGGAAATCCAGGGGATAGCCATCAATTGGGTAATGGCTGAATAAGGTGTGGAATATGAATGAAATGGAGTACTATTGTGCTGTAAAAAATGATGAACAAGAAGACTTCAGAGAGGCCTGGAAAGACTTGCACTAACTGATGCTGAGCAAAAGGAGCAGAACCAGGAGAACTTTGTACACAGCAACAACCACAATATGCAAGGATTTCTTCTGATAGTCTTAGAACTCCATTGGAATGCAAGGTTTAAAATATTCCCAATGGTCTCTTTAGGCAAAATGGCTTCCACATCCAGAGAAAGAACTATGGATTTCATCACAGAATGTAGAAGATAATTTTCTTTTGTATCACATTTTGGTTTGTTTTATGATTTCTCCCACTCATTTTAATTCTTCTATGCAACATGACTAAAGTGAAAATGTGTTTATTAGGAATGTAGGTGTAGAACTTATATAAAATTTTATACTGACTCAAGGGGGGTGGGATAGGAGAGATGGGGAGGGAGGGAAGAAAAAATCTAAGTTATATGGAAGTGATTGTAGAACAGTGACAACAAATAAAACAATAAATAAAAAAATCAAATCATTACTTTTGTTTCTGTTACAAAAATTAAATCTAATGTTGTCATATCTGGAACATGATGCTAAATGTTTAACAACAAGCGCTATAAATTGTGTACTTATGATACAATTTTAAGTTTAATTTGCATTTTTAATACTTTTTCCATCACTTTTTTATTACTTATTATTTTATTCTCTTTACTTTCATTTAAAAACAATTTTTTTAACATTTGTTTTTAAAACATTATTCTTTCCTCCCTTCCCAAGCACCACCCCCTCATTGAGAAAGCAAGTATTTCAAAATATAATTACGCATGTGTCCTCATGCAAAGCATTTCCATAACAGTCAAGTAATGAAAGAAAACAAACAAAAAAACCCTCAAAAATAATAAAATAGTTAACAAAAATCTGTTTCAATGTGTATTGAAACATCATCAGTACTTTCTCAGGAGATTGATATCACTTTTTATCTTAAGTCCTGCAGAGTTGTCTTGGATCATTGGATTTCTGAGAATAGCTAAGTCTTTCACACCTTACAATATTTGTTACTTCATACATAGAACATTGCACTTTACATCAGCTCATTCAACTTTTTTCCATGTTTTTCTGAGGGCATCCTGCTTATCATTTCTTACAACACAATAGTATTTCATCATAATCATATACCGCAATTTATTCAATTATTCCCCAATTGATGGGAGTCCTCTCAATTTCTAATTCTTTGCCACCAGAAGAGAAGCTGCTATAAATATTTTTGTAATTAGAGATGCTTTTCCTTTCTCTTAAACCTGTTTTTGGATGCAGACCCACTGGTAGTATTGCTAAGTCAAAGGGCATGCATTATTTTATAGCCCTTTGGGCATAGTCCCAAATTGTTCTACAAAATGGTTGAATCAGTTCACAGGTCCACCAACAATGCATTGATGTCTCATTGTTCCCATATTCTCTCCAACATTTATCACTTTCTTTTTGCTTCCTGTTAGCCCATCTAATAGGTATGAGGTAGTACTTCAGAATTGTTTTAATTTGCATTTCTCCAATCAATAACAAACTAAAGCATTTTTGAAAATTTGACTATAGTTTTGATTACATTATATAAAAACTATTCATATCTTTTGATCATTTATCAATTAGACAATGGCTTAGTTTTTTAAATTTGATTCATTTCTCTATATGTTTGAGAAATGAGGCATTTATCACAGAAACTTGCTTTGCTTTGCCCCCTAGTTACTATTGCTAACTGTATTTTCCTCCATCCTATTTCCATGCTCCTTTATTGTATTTTCTCTCTACTTTCATCCTGTCCTTCCTTAAAAATATTTTGCTTCTGACTACCCTCTCCTCCATTCTGTCTTCCCTTATATCCCAATCATCCCTCTCTTTTTCCCCTTTCCTTCCTACTTTCTGGTAGATTTCCATGCCCAATTGAGTGTATATGTTTTTCACTCTTTGAGCCAGTTTTGATGGGAGTAAGGTTCACTCACTCCCCTTCACTTCCCCCATCTTCCCCTTTACTGAAAAAGCTTTTCCTTGTCTCTTTTATGTGAGATAATTTACCCTTTTCTACTTCTTCCTTTCTTTTTCTTCCAGTCCATCACGACCTCAGTCCTTAAATTAAGTCACACTTGTGTCTTTTATTTATTTATACCCCTAATCACCCTAATAAGGAGAAAGTTCTTATGAGTTACAGTTATCATCTTTCTATGTAGGAATGCAAACAGTTTAACATTATAAAGTCTCTTATAATTTCTCTTTTCTGTTTACCTTTGTATGTTGTTTTTGAATCTTGTATTTGAAAGTCAAGTTTTCTATTCAGCTCTGTTCTCTTCACCTAGAATACTTGAAAGTCCTCAGTTTCATTGAATATCCAAATTTATCCCCTTGAAGGATTATACTCCATTTTGCTGAGGTGGTTTTTGTTGTAATTCTAACTCCTTTGCCTTTCAGAATATAATATACTGAGCCCTCCTATCCTTTAACATAAAACTTGCTAAGCTAACTGTGGCTCTATGATACATGAATTGTTCATTTCTGGCTGCTTGCAATAATTTCTTCTTGATCTGGGAGCTCTGAAATTTGACTATAATATTCCTGTGAGTTTTCATTTGGGGATCTCTTTCAGGAGGGGAACCAATGAATTCCTTTAATGTTGATTTTACTTTCTGGTTCTAGAATATCATGGCAGTTTTCCTTGAGAATTTCTTGAAGGATGATGTCCTGACTTCTTTTTTCTTTATCACAGCTTTCAGGCAGACTAATAATTTCTAAATCATCTTTCCTATATCTATTTTCTAGGTCAGTTGTTTCTCCAACGAGATATTTCACATTATCTTCTACTTTTCTATGCCTTTGGTTTTGTTTTGTTGTTTCTTGAGTTCTCATAAAGTCAATAGCTTCCATTTGTTCAATTCTAATTTTCAAGAAATTATTTTCTGGGGGGTGGAGCCAAGATGGTGGACTAGAAAGACACACTTACACAGGGTTCTCCCCACAGTCCATAAAATACCTGTAGAGAGGGACTCTCAACAAATTTTGGAGTAGCAGAAGCGGAGAACAACAGAGTGGAGGAGATTTCCAGCCCACAGTGACCTGAAAGGACCATAGAAATGTTGGTAGAGCTGGACGTGGAGCCAAGCATAGGGCCCAGCATGGAGCCCAGCCCAGCCTTGGCTGAGCTGTGTGGTATGACGAGATGAAACTCTGGGAGGAGGACACCTCTGGGGCGTAATCTACAGTCGCAGTAGCAGTTCCTCAGATCCTTCAGCCCACAGGTGCCAAAGGGCAATGACGGGGTTTTATCAGAGGGCCAGGAAGGGAGAAGGTCTTCCCATACCTCCAACAGCAGGCAACTGCCACAGAGCCAGCACAGCAGCCCACAGAACCTCCATTGTTGGAGCGTAAAAATCCCTGGGGGCATTGAAGAGCTGAGTCTTACCTCAGCCCTGGGTGGAGGCCCTGGCTGAGCTGATCTTTATCTCAAATTGAATGGTGGCCCTGCCCATCCACCTTATCTGAAAATCAGCTCCCAGTGCTGGCTTGCCTGAACTGGAGACCAAGTGGCTGTGGAGAGGTATCTGCTAAGATTTTGGGCACAAAAATCCCTCTCTGCATCCAGACCAGAACATGTTTCATTGTGCCACCTTGGAGGAACTGAGATCTCACAGATTCCCAGAGTATACCCTACTCTTGACGAAGGACCCAAAAGTCAAGTAACTGGTTGGGAAAATGTCCAGAAAAGGGAAAAAAAAAAAGAAGACCAAAAAAGGCTACTTTCTTGGTGAACAGCTATCTTCTCCCATCCTTTCAAATGAGGAAGAACAATGCTTACCATCAGGGAAAGACATAAAAGTCAAGACTTCTGTATCCCCAAACATCCAAAATAAATATTCATCGGGCTCAGGCCATGGAAGAACTCAAAAAGGATTTTGAAAATTAAGTTAGAGAGGTGGAGGAAAAACTGGGAAGAGAAATGAGAGAGATGCAAGAAAAGCATGAAAAGCAGGTCAACACCTTGCTAAAGGAGACCCAAAAAAACGCTGAAGAAAATAACACCTTGAAAAATAGGCTCACTCAATTGGCAAAAGAGGTTCAAAAAGCCAATAAGGAGAAGAATGCTTTCAAAAGCAGAATTAGTCAAATGAAAAAGGGGGTCCAAAAGCTCACTGAAGAAAATAGTTGTTTCAAAATTAGAATGGAACAGATAGAGGCTAATGACTTTGTGAGAAACCAAGAAATCACCAAACAAAACCAAAAGCATGAAAAAATGGAAGAGAATGTGAAATATCTCATGGGAAAAACAACTGACCTGGAAATAGATCCAGGAGAGACAATTTAAAAATTATGGGACTACCTGAAAGCCATGATCAAAAAAAGAGCCTAGACATCATCTTTCATGAAATTATCAAGGAAAACTGCCCTGATATTCTAGAACCAAAGGGCAAAATAAGTATTGAAGGAATCCATTGATCACCACCTGAAAGAGATCCAAAAAGAGAAACTCCTAGGAACATTGTGGCCAAATTCCAGAATTCCCAGCTCAAGGAGAAAATCTTGCAAGCAGCTAGAAAGAAACAATTCCAGTATTATGGAAATACACTCAGGATAACACAAGATCTAGCAGCTTCTACATTAAGGGATCAAAGGGTGTGGAATAGAATATTTCAGAAGTCAAAGGAACTAGGGCTAAAACCAAGAATCATCTACCCAGCAAAACTGAGTATAATACTTCAGGGGAAAGTATGGTCTTTCAATGAAACAGAGGACTTTCAAGAATTCTTGATGAAAAGACCAGAGCTGAAAAGAAAATTTGACCTTCAAACACAAGAATGAAGAGAAGCATGAAAAGGTAAACAGCAATGAGAAGTCATAAGGGACTTACTAAAGTTGAACTGTTTACATTACTATATGGAAAGACAATATTTGTAACTCTTGAAACTTTTCAGTATCTGGGTAGTTGGTGGGGTTATACACACACACACACACAGATAGAGAGCACAGAGTGAATTCAATAGGATGGGATTGTATCTTTAAAAAATGAAATTAAGAGGTGAGAGAAATATATTGGGAGGAGGAAGGGTCAAATGGAATGGGGCAAATTATCTCTCATAAAAGAGGCAAGCAAAAGACTTTTCAGTGGAGGGAAAAAGAGGGAAGGTGAGAGACAAACATGAAGCTTATTCTCATCACATTTGACTAAAGGAAGGAATAAAATGCACACTCATTGGGTATGAAAATCTATCTTACAATACAGGAATGTGGGGGAGAAGGGGATAAGCAGGGTGGGGGGATGATGGAAGGGAGGACAGTAGGAGGAGGGAGCAATTTAAAGTTAACACTCAGGGAGGGACAGGATCCAAAAAGAGAACAGAAGTAATAGAGAGCAGGATGGGATGGAGGGCAATATAGTTAGTCTTACACAACACAAGTATTATTGAAGTCATTTGCAACACTACACAGATATGACCTATATTGAATTTCTTGCTTCCCAAAGGGAATGGGTGGGGAGGGAGGGATGGGAAGAAGTTGGAACTCAAAGTTGTAGGAACAACGCTTGAGTATTGTTCTTACTACTAGGAAGTAAGAAATACAGGTAATGGTGTATCTTGCCCTACAGGACAAAAAAGAAGATGGGGACAAGGGAAGGGAGGGATGTTAGAAGAGAGGGCAGGTTGGTGATAGGGGCAATTAGAATGCTTGATATTTTGGGGTGGGGGGAGGGGACAAATAGGGAGAAAATTTGGAACCCAAAATTTTGTGAAAATGAATGATAAATGCTAAATAAATAAATAGATAAATAAAAGATAAAAAAAGAAATTATTTTCTTCATTGAGTACTGATTTTTCCATTTGGCCAATTCTACTTTTTTTTTTTTTTATCTTCAGTGACTTTTTGTACCTTTTACCATTTGACCTCATCTGTTTTTAAGGTATTATTTTCTTCAATATTTTTTATCTCTTCTTGAACACATTGCTGACTCATATTTTCTTATTTTCTTACATCACTCTAATTTCTCTTGCAAATTTTTCCTCTACCTCTCTGATTTCATTTTCAAAGTCTTCTTTGAGTTCTTCCATGGCCTGAGACCCATTTTTCTTTGAAGTTTTGGATGTGGCAGCTTTGACTTTGCTACTTCTGAGTTTGCTTTTTGATCTTCCTTGTAACTGTACTAACTTTCTGTGGCCAGGATGTTTTTATTATTTTTTGCTAATTTTCCCAGCCCATTCCTTGACTTTTAACTCTTTGTTAAAGTAAATCCCTCTTTACAAGGTATAGAGGGAACTGTTCAAAACTTAAAAGATTTTGTTCCACTTTTTTCAGAGATACTTCTAGGGACCTGTAAGTTTTCAGTTTGTCCAAGGGGGTGTGATCTAAGAAGACACATGTTTACTAGTCTCCTGGACTGTGCTCTGGTATGTGAGCTACCACAAGTACTCTTTTCTGTCTTGGAACTGTGAGGAGGGTCCGCGCTCCCCTACAGTTACAGCTCTGTTGTGCTAGAGCTCCTTCTCACCTTGTTACTACCATCCAGGAATGCAACCTAGATCTGAGTATGGGGAAAGCAACAGAGTCCTGCCTCAGTGTTAGCAAAGAGATAACTACAAGCCCCTTCTGAGCAGTTGTTTAACCCTCTTACTATCTATGGGCTGAGAGTTCCAGGAGCAGCTAGGACCTGGACTATGATGGTGCAGCATGATCTAGACTGTGCTCCACTCTCATCCAGGTGTGACAGACCTTTCTTGGTAACTTTCTAAGTTGTCTTTGGCATCTGTAGGTTGAGAGGTCTGGAAATCACCACTGCTGCCTAATCCAGTCACACCAAGGACTGTTCCTAGTTTGATGTGCCCTGATCTGTGCTGGTTCAGCCTGAACTCCTCTCTCACCCTGGTGATACAGACTTTCCCTCCTTACCTTCTAAGCTGTCTTGGGCTAGAATATTGTTTTGCTCCATCACTTTGTGGATTCTACTGCTCTGGAATTTGTTTAGAATAATTTTTAAGTGTATTTAGGGGAACTTTAGGGAAAGCTCAGGGCAGTTCCTGCCTTTACTCTCTCATCTTGGCTCTGCCTCTGTGTCCATTGTTAGGGCCCAGCTCTGGACCGTGGCCTCCTGTGAGGGTAGTTGAGACGCCTGGAGGTGCTAACCTGCCCTTAGGGTACTGGGAACGCCTCGGTAACAGCGCTGGCTCCACCCACGGGGAGGAACATGGGAGGAGCTCGGGCTGGTAATATAACCTGGGGTAAAGGGCTTGCTCTCTCTCTTCTCTCCCTGCTTCAACATGAAAGTAATAAAGGCCGTGCATCTATCACTCGGGTGCTCTGTCTAGTCATTTCCCCTCCCTCACTGGAGGGGCCGGAGACGTCCGAAGACCGGGTAAGGTAAGTATCCAGGCGAAGGTCAGGGTAGCAGACCCTGACAGCTGGTGCCCTGAACAGGGACTTGATGCTAGGTTATCCGCTTGGCCTCCTCTTTTGAGGAGAAGGACTAGACAGCCTCAGGATTATCCTGGGATGAGGAAAATATGGGTCAGGGATATAGTGTGCCCTTGATCAAGCCCGAGGAGAAGACAGTTCTTGCTTGCCAACTTTACAAACTCTGCAAACGGCAGAATATTAAGCCTCATATAAAGACATGCTGTAGCTTTGTTGAACACAATTGGGAGATAGTGAGCCAACGGATGGCCTCTTATGTGCATGCCACCCCTGGGTTGTTCGTTGAGACTGATTTTGTCATGTACGGGGTGGGAAAAAGCAGCCCTTGTGGGCACCCCATGTCCAACTTGCTGGGCTGCCGCTTGTGCGATACAAACGGGAGACTCCCTAGTGGAGATTTCTGACAAGGAGTCGAGATCCCCCTCTACTGCCCCCACTTTTTTATCTTTGGAGCATTGGCGGTCTGGGAGCTCAGGAGACAATCATGACCAGATAGGACAGAGAGGAAAGAGGGAGTTGGTGCAGTCAGAAATTCAACCAGGAAATATATCCAGAGTTGGCCCAGGGCCTGGATTTGTGGCACAGCAAAAAATTTGCCCAGGATCTGTGGCACAGTGGCGAATTCAGGGGCCCAGATGTTCTTCCAGCCCTGGCATTTGGCACAGATCTATGGTGCAGGAGTAAGTCTAAAAAAGCAATCTTGTACGGGAGAAAGTTTAGACAGGAAATCTTATGCAAGGCTTAGTTACACAGTGATAGAAATTAAGCCAGAGTTATAATGTGTACAGAGGATTTCTGACAATTTTTTCTCAGTTTTTGGATTCTTTTATTGTCTGTATATGTGTTCTGTCTTTACATGTTCTGTGTTGCGTCTGTTTGTGAGTTATTACGGTCAGCTCCATGGTAGCTGGACCTTGGAATGTTATCTCTTTTCCTCCCCCTCCTCCCTTCTCTCTGATGGCTGCAGCATCGGGGAGAAGTATGGGAGAGAGAAAGAGAGGAACTAATCTTATATTATTTAGTTTATATGATTGCAAAATGCAATTTTAGATAAAAAAATGCAAGGGAATAATATATGTGCAGTTTTTAAAGGGCTTTAATCACAGCCCATTAGGAAAACAACATGGATATGAAGTTTAAGGAAAGTATAAAAGTTTTGGAAATTATTGGAAAGTTTTTGGTAAAACTCTCTCTCTCTCTTTGCGTTCCTATCCTGGCCAGATTGTGAAAGTGGAGAGAAAGACAAGAGGAGACCTGTAGGCAGGCTGATTAGCATTTTCATTATCTCATGCCTCACCTAAAAGAAAAGTATTTTGTATAATGAGAAGTAACCAAAAGGTAGTTATTCTGTTCACATTTTAAGTGAAACGTGTCACTCCTAATTGGATGTTTAAAACAGATCAGGATTTGTTATATTATTTGGCACTAGGCAAATTGGAAATATGCATAAATCTTAAAGAGACACCTCAGCAGAGATAAAGTTTTTGAAACTCTCCAGCAGAACGGAATAGACTTGGCGCCACTGGGCAGTTGTCCAGAAGTCTCCCTCCCTTCAGCTGAGGAATTCAAAAACTCTCTCATTCAAAGAAGTTCTTAAGGAGTGGACACAGAAGTAAAATTTACTTGAGTAAAGGATGGAACCATTAAGATTTTTGCCCTGCAGTCCCAACTATCATTCAGCTGGGTCTACAGTGAATTGTAACTCTTATCATTCCAGATTAGATCAAAGGAAGAGAATGCTAAAGAATAGTAGGAAATTTAATTTACCCTTCCCAGAGGGTAGGGGTTGGGTCACAGCAATGAGATCACAAACCAACCAGCCTCTACATTTAGTAAGCTCAGTCTTCTATTAACTATTTATATGTGATGGTTTGGAAATGTAATTAGTGACACCTAAGTTTCATTCTTGGTGTTACTAAAGTGTTATAGTCTTGCATTGTAAAAAATTGAATAACCCCTGCAATCCAGAAACAGTATTAGAGAAACAAAATTTCTAATCTGAATTTTGTTGAAACTAAAAGATGTTGGGAAAACTGTAAAACCAGTTATGTTATTTTAAATTTTACCAGTCCTGCTAACCTTGTCTTAGAATGTTTTGATTTTTGTAATTGTCACTTAGAAAACCAGGTATTTTCACCTTTGCCCATTACAGAAGTTAAAACAATTTGGCTATCACTTTAAAAGTTGTAAGATTGTTAAGTTATTTGGAGTTACTGTTTTAATGCTAAACCTAAAACTGTTAATTGATTACTGTATGTAGAAAGAAAGGAATTGAATGAAAACTATTTTGATGTGCCCATTCAGAACAGACCTCCTGTATGCTTGAGGTTTGGCCAGCATGGGTGCGGTACTGATCCGCTTTATTTTGTAAAATTGTGAAGGCCTTTAGGAAACCATCCCAGTAGGTAGTCATCAGTCCTGAGAAAGAAACTTTGATTGGCTTATGCAAATTATAAACAATGAATAGGATTTGATTAGAAGTTGTAATATATAGAGAGGATTTTTTGCAATTGGCTTTTACATTTGAACAAGTTTTAAACTTGAAAAGGAAAGATCTTAATGGAATTCCCTTATGCATATGAGTCCTAGTAAATCATTATTGCTTACTTATAGCTCCATGAGAATAGGAATGACTATCTGGCTCTCAGCTGATGAAGGAATTGTTATTAAAGGTGAAAGACGTGAGACCACAAATATTTTTGTTTTTGAGTTTGAATTTGAGTATAGTTGGTTGCATTAAATCAGTATCAGAGGAATACCACAAGCTACTCAAAGGGAATGTTTTCCACCTGACTACTCCTGAGTCTGGCTATGAAACAGATACTATATAATTGGAGAATTTGTATCTGAATTCAAAGTCAAGGATGTTTTATTCTGTCCTATTTGCTATGTCACATGTCCCTGCTTTCTCTTTCTATAGCAAATTTTATGATCAATAAATAGTAAGTGACCAACAAAACACGTGAGCCCCAATCTAAGTAAACTCACCTAAGACTCACCTAAGATGATGTCCCCATTGTTTAAAAGAATCTTATAAGCAGTAGTGTTTTTCTGTAATCAGTCTCTTACTGTTATCAATGTGAGAGTATATATTGCACCTTTTTGACTAAAGAGCATTTTGTGGGATGCATCTAATATTCTGTGATAATTAAGAATTTGGTTTGTTGTAATACTTCCGGCATTCATATCCTAAGGACATTTTCATACCAACTAAGCTTTAATGGATTTTAATTTTAAGGGTTTATTTTTGTTTCAAAGTAAAAAGAGAACTATCATTTTAAAGGTCTTCAGCAAATTTTCTTTATGAAAGTTTAGTGACTGTTAACATCAGGACAGATTTTAAACAGTTTTAAATTTTCATTTTCAAGACAATATTGATAAATTAATATGTAATGGTCTATGAAGCAGAAAAGATCTTGCTCTTTTAATCTGAACTTGTAGTCATTCCTTGGCTTAAGCAAAAGTTAAATTTAGTGTTTGAACTTATTAACAACTTAATTTCTAAAAAGTTTTCTTTTTCAGAGTAAATGTAATCAGAGAAGGAGAAACTAGCCTGTGAAACAATGATGTAAGGTGGTAAGGTTTAAGTTTGAAATCACCTATCACAGATTTTACAAAGGTTACAACTTTAAATGACTTTCAGAAATTGATAGGAGAAATTCAGTGGTGTAGGCCACAGTTGGGAGTTACAACTGATCAAATGAAACCATTATATGATTTATTGAAAGGTCCTTCTCAATTAAACTCATGCAGAGAATGGACATGTTTGAAATTAGTGCAGAAAAAGATTATGGGGTGTACTATTAGCAGGATATTAGAATCACAGGACTTGAAAGTAACAATTTTATTCACTGAAAAAATACCCACTGGAGTTTTACATCAAAAACAAGGGATTATTGAGTGGGTACATTTGGCTCAGATAAAGAACAGAGCTTGTGTGCCTTATGCTGTGCTGGTAGCCCAAATCATACATAAGGCAGTGAAGAGAGTAAGGATGTTAATAGGACAGGAACCTCACACAATTTATACTATGTATACAAGTCAACAAATAGAGAACTGCATACAAGAGTTTGTGGAATGGCAGATATTGATTAATCAGAATTTCCAACATGGGCTCCCAATTCCTTTTGGGCAGCAATTTGCCACGTGGCCATGATCTTGGGCCGACAAATGCTCTTCCTCACCGGTAGAGGGAGTTAATGTTTTTACAGATGCAACAAAAAAAAAAAAAAAAAAAAAAAAAAAAAAAAAAAAAAAAAATTTTAGGGCATCTATGTATATTTCATCTAAAAAGCAGATGCATAAATTTAAAACAACATTTACTTCTACACAACAAAATGAATTATATGAAGTATTGCAAGCATTATTATATGTGAAAGAACCTTGCAATATCATCACAGACAGAAAGTATACAGCACTATTGATACCTAGAGTAGAGTCAGCCTATATTCCTGATAGGGTAGATAGTATTAAACAGATAACTATGGAAGTTCAACTAGCAATAAGGGCCAAAACAACAATATTTTATATCACACACACTCGGTCACATTCTAAATCATGGAGTACCAAAAAGCATTAAACCAAACAATGGTCCAGCTTACGTCAGTAAAGCCACTGAACAGTTCATGGTGGAATTTTCCATTTTACATGTCACTGGAATCCCCCATAATCCCACTGGTCAAGCTATAGTGGAACGAGAAAATCGATCCCTGGACACTTACTTGCAAAAAGAAAAAGGAGGAGTTGGACCAGGAGTTGATAAATTCGCAATTGGCTGTTTATACTCTAAATTGATGACAAATTACAATTGGCTGTTTGGCTGTTTATATTCTAAATTATTTAAAATTTGATAATGATGGCTTATTGGCTGCTATGAAATTCTTAACATTTCCTAATAAGGAGTCTGCAAAGAATGAATCAGCAATAACAAGTGCCCTGAAAGCAGCCAGTAATGAGGCACGATGAGAATAAAAATTGATTTGGTCCTCATACAGTGTTAACATGGGGAAAAGGGTATGTTTGTGTTTTAACAGATGATAATAAAGAAGTTTGGGTTCCAGTGAAAAGAATAAGAGTGATAGAGGACAACTGCCAAGGTGAAGCGGTCACAGGAAGTGAGGAGGTGCTGTCAGTGGCAGATGAAAAAACTTCTGGAGAAGCTTAATCAGCTAGGTCACGATGACTCCTTTCACTTTTCTCGTACTTATCATGACACTCAAGAACACTGCGTCCATCGACCCAGCACCGAAGGAACAACAGAGATGGGCGTTCGTCACGAATCCACCATGGTTAAGGGTGATGTCATGGAGTGAGACAATGCCTAAGTTTATCATCCAAGGCAATATTTCTCACATGTTTAAAGATGATGGACTAGACTATGATAATAATGGGACTCTTTTACAGAGACACTGACTTTTCAGGACTAGTCACAGGTTTCCCACTTTGTCTATAGAAGAGTATTTCTGGGAATTGGAATGGGTTTGGTTTTAAATACATACAGGTGAATGGAACAGAGGGGTATCCCTGGTGTGCCACTATTGTGGACAGACAAGAGACATTGGATGAGAAAGATACATGACACGCTTATAATCTATTCACCTGGAGGATAAATGGGACAATAGTAATTTGGTCAGACAAGGACTTTGTGGGACTTGTTCGTGGGATGAAATTTAGGCCATTTTGTAACATACAAAAGAAGAGAAATGTAACCTTTTGTCATCTGTATATAGGGTTTTTACCATTTGAGAATTGTCACACACATACTTGTCAGGAGAAAGAATTGATTAGGGGAAACTACACAGAAATGTTATATTCATGTCACAATCTTACATACTTACTTGAGGAAAAATATGCACCAAACTTTCCTAGACAAATGTACATCAATTATAAAGGGTCTCCTGAGGTTGAAAGACCTGTTCAGGGACTAGACAAAGTTATTCTAGCTATGAGAGGACAAACAGTGCAGGGAATGCCTGCTGCAGCATCACCAAAGAAAGCTAACAACATTACTTTAATGGGTGAAGTATGTCTAGGGAACACACATATATTTCTATGGGACAGAGACTACAGATCTAAACTAGAGGCATATTGGAACATGACAGGAATTTTCAATTTTACATGCCAGAATTGTTCTGTACAAGCATGTATAGGACCAAAGACAGTAGGGAGAGTGTTTATTCTAACAAGATCTCAATATGCTATGACAGTGATTAAGGCTAATGGGTGGTACAGAACACCTAGTGATGAAGTTCTACTTATCATAGACAAGCATTTAACCCCTATTACTACTAGGGTGCGTAGATGTTTCCTGTGTTGTGTTAGGAATCACTTTAATAGTAGAAACTATTTTAGTATCCACTGCATTAGCTGTATCTATCTCTATTACACAAAATACTGTAGTTCAAGCTTCTGAATTGCACACTCTTTTGAAATAGTTTAAGCTCATGGGGTCATGTAAAGACCTCTTTTTCGCCTTTACTGATAGGTTTCTTATAGTACTGCTGATATTGCTGCTTGTGCCAATATGTATCAAATTTGCTTTGCATAGTGTCCAGGACTCCCTGATATCCAGTAGGCAGAACATCATCATCCTGAGGGAAAGATTGAGTCAAAACAAAAAGGGGGAATTGTAAGGGAATTGCCAACCCCCAGCCTCTTGGACGGCATTCACTGGTCACGACTCAGGTAAACTGAGGGGAGACTGGTAAGGCGATGAACAAGATGGTGCTGGGAGGAAGGGTTCCGCCCCTGTTTTGCTCAAGGCTATTTTCCCAGGCTTTTCTGAGATCAAGGAAGCCAAAAAATGTTTTTATTTCTTGGGGCTATGTGTCTGCCCTGGGAAGTCCTGGTTTAAGGTAGAATTGCTACCCTTTTTTATTCTTCTTTGTCTCTTTCTCCCATGTTGCATTGTGCCTGTAGCTTGATAAGATGGGCTGTACTTGATACTAAAGCAGAGCTCTGTAACTTTGTTCAAAACCCAAAAGCCCCAATTACCCAGATATGACCCCTGTTTAAAACAAAAAGGGGGAGTTGTTAGGGCCCAGCTCTGGACCGTGGCCTCCTGTGAGGGTAGTTGAGACGCCTGGAGGTGCTAACCTGCCCTTAGGGTACTGGGAACGCCTCGGTAACAGCGCTGGCTCCACCCACGGGGAGGAACATGGGAGGAGCTCGGGCTGGTAATATAACCTGGGGTAAAGGGCTTGCTCTCTCTCTTCTCTCCCTGCTTCAACATGTAAGTAATAAAGGCCGTGCATCTATCACTCGGGTGCTCTGTCTAGTCATTTCCCCTCCCTCACTGGAGGGGCCGGAGACGTCCGAAGACCGGGTAAGGTAAGTATCCAGGCGAAGGTCAGGGTAGCAGACCCTGACAGTCCATCACTTTCTTAAGGCTAAAAAATCAAATGAACAATAAATTCAGCCCTGACCTGATTTGCAAAGCATAGCTACTCAAACAGAAAATTTAATAATTGGCTCTCATGATTGCATTTGACCTAAGTTCAGAACAATTTTGTAAATATATCATTTAATTTTTCCAAAGTTTTTTAAATACGCTATTTAATTTGAGTGGTACAACAATGCTATGAGGTTGCTGCTACTATTATATCTGTTTTCCAGATGAGGAAACTGACTTGTTGTATCAGGGTCAAAGAATGATTAAATATTCAGACTAGAGCTGAACCCATTTCATTATGCATGCAAGTTGACCATTTTATCTATTATGTCACATTTTCTCTGCTTAAAATCTTATTGAATCATAGGGGAAGCCAATAGGAAGTTGCTATATTAATGAAATGCAGAGAAGGTAATGCATTTCAAAATAAATGAAAGTTTGTATTGGAGGGCAACAATAAAAAGATTTCATAAACTATTTCTAGGAATATGAAGGGGGAATTTGGCCAGGACCTAGGTGAGAGGAATGAGGAATAGAAGGCATCTGAAAAGACATGGGGATTTCAAAGAGGGGACTGACACAGCCCCCATGGTAATTATAAATGGAAGACAAGGTTTCTTGACAATAACACCATAAAGCTCAAGACATTTTAATCCTTAATCAGCTTTATTTTACTTTGAGGACATTTGTTTGGGTCAGGTGATAGAACATCTGAACAAGTACTCAATAAATAGTAGGTGAGAAAGAAAAAGCTCAGCCAGACAACAATAGTCATAGTGTCTGCCAAGAACAATCCTGGAAGCTATTTGTAGCCTGGCTAAATTTCAAGAAAACTTGGGTATTGTTTAATATTTCAATCAAAACCTGGCCTACTTAGACTGAACAGACCTTGGCTAGAGGAGATGATTCTAGTTATATGATTTTTTTTCAATCTAGACAGATTTTTCTCTCACCTAGATATTAAAAATGGGAAGAAAAACCCTGTCACAAAGAATGTTTCTTTTGCCCACAGACTTTGAAAATGGTTGCAAACACATACTACTACAGAAAAGATAATCTGATTTTATCATCCTTCCTAGTAACTACTCATCCCTCTTCGAGTTCTCCCTTAGAGAAGTTTTTCAAGTTCAATGCCCCTCCTGGCTTCTTCAGAGCTGATGGTATTCACTGCCTTCACTTTTTCTCAGTGTGATTTTCTTCCCTGTACTTAGAAATCTAAGTCGTTACCTACTTTTTACAACTAAAATCAAGCTCAGTAGGTGATTTCCTCCATGGAATCCTCATGAATTTCAAAGAAAGAAACGGAGCGGCTGATTTGTTTGATTGCAGAGAAAGTGATAGTTTCACCAATGGTCATGACTTTTGTGGATGTGTATCTCACATATAGTCATGATGGTACCTAGAAAAGGTTTGCCATGCAATGCATTAGAGGGTAATTGAATTGGCTACAAGTTTTTTTAACTTGATAAAATGGTTTGTCAGTCCTACTTAATCCATAAGTAGATATAAGTAGAGTCTGGGAAACGACATAAATTTCTTTCATTTCAGTGAGTATTTGGCCAAATGCAGAGCTTACTTAAATGACACACTTATTTCTGTTGTTTCTTTGAAAGAAATAAATGTTTTAAATATTATGAAATTTACACCGTCATTGCATAAATCTCAGAACCACAGAATCAAAGAGTTAGAAGGCACATTTAGTACAAGCAATTCTGAACACGTCCTGTGTATGATGTCCCTGATAAGCACTCATTCTCAATTTATTTGAAGATCTCCAGTGATGGAAAAATCACTACTTCCTGAGGCATTCTAGTCTATAATGGAATTTTTAAAACTCAGGAATATACATATTGTTCTGAAAAAAAAATGAGTGGGGAGAGATTTTTGTTAAATTTAGGTTTAAGAATTAAAAGTGAGGAATAAACTTTTAGATAAATAAATTTCCTTTCCTTCTCTTCCTTTCCTTTTCTTCTTACAATATATTGTTTTTCCTTATTATCTCCACATTCGAGTGTAGTTCTTTCATAGCAGTAACTTGATTTTTTTGCTTTTCCTTGTATCTCTAATACTTAGCAGGATTTCAGGTATGCTATAAATGATGAACAAAAGTTTATTGAACTTGAAATTTAAAATTTCTGATTCACTATGGTATGCTATAAATGATGAACAAATGTTTATTGAACTTGGAACTTAAAATTTCTGATCTACTATGACCAATTATAATTCCAGAGGATCAATGGTGAAAGTATGCTGCTTATCTCCTGACAGACAGGGACACAGTTTTAGACATGATTGATCTGAGATTTTATTTTACATGTAAAAGTACGTATATTTTTTAAAAAGGCTTGGATTTTCTTTTCCAGTTTTCAGAGGGGAAAGTCGGGGGCAGAGAAAAACAATCACATTTACTTTTTTAAAAAATAAAATAAAAATAAATGTTGGTTTAGTGACAGGATATTCCATCCCACACTCAATGCTTTGCACTTGCTGTGGCCCCAATCAGTCCAGCCTTTTGGATTCCTTGACTTTCTTCAAGGTTCAGCTTAAATACTGCCTTCTGCCGGAGATCTTTTCTATTTCCTTTCCATCCATCCTCCAAGCTCTGCTAACTATCTACATATCATGCACACACATGCACACACAGATTTACAAGTTCTCTGTCATTACAGTGTGAGCTCCTTGATATCAAAGACCCCCATTTTTACTCCATTCTTTTTCTCTGAAATATTTACTTAGGACAGCGATTGACATGTTGTTGCTGTTGATGATGATGGTGTTCTTGCTGTTCAGTTATTTAAGTTGTGTCTGAGTCCCTGTGGCCCCATTTGGGGTTTTCATGGCAGAGATAATAGAGTAGTCTGCCATTTCCTTCTCCACATCATTTTAAAGATGAGAAAACTGAGGCAAAGAGGTTATATAACATACATTCACAAATAATTTTGAGAGTCTTTATAGTCTTTAGAAAGTTTACTTTCTATTGCTATGACCCTTAAAATCAAATATACAGCATTAAATACTCATTTGGCACAGTGATGTGTATATATTTTAAGAAAGCAAACAAACCACTTGACCCTGACACATTTGCCCTTTCATTTTATGTTCTGCTCTTTAGATAAGACATACTATTTTAAAATTTTATTTGGCAATGAAAAATTTAATAATAATAAATAATTTAAACTTGAAATATTTGTCCTTTTTTCTCTATTATTTCCTCACTTCCTGAATTTCTCAGAAACAATGACAGAAGTCAAATGCTCAGTTTATCCAGTGTTTACTTCAGAATGTATGACAAGTCAGAAATGATGTTCCTTCAAGGTCAAAACAACATCACAAAGAATTTAAACTTTATAATGTTCTAAGTTTAGAAAACTGGATGTGGAAATTCAGTGGAAAGCTGGGGAAATTGGTCTCTGGCAGCTGTAGTTTTGCAAGAAATGTAAGCAAGCAGGTAATATAACCAAGGAACCCATCACTTCCTTGAGATTTAAAGTGACAACTTTGAAGGAAGGAAAGGTGGAATTAGCAACCCAAAAGGCTACACAAAGAGGTTACTCTTCTTTTTCAAGAGGATGAATTCACAGCTGAAAACTAAGAAATATTGATTACTAAGTCAAACTCAGGAAAACTGATGCTAAGTCATTATATAATTCAAGCTCCCCAATAATTGCTGTTCACACTATTTTCTTGAACATGACAGAAGTGTGCTTAGCTTTTTGAAGATAAACTTCCTTCTCCCACCTGGAATTTCATATTTCTAAACAACAAGTAATAGCAATGATAATCACATTTCCATTGCCCTTTAAGATTTGCAAAATGCTTTATGTATATTATCTCTGGGGGTGGGCGGACAGAGAACATAAATGGCAGAATAAAAGCAGGAATTTGTCTGAGCTCTCCCTAAATCCCCTCCAGACACCTGTAAAAATGACTCTAAACAAATTATGGACCTGTAGAACCCATAGAATGATGGAGTGCAGCATTTTTGCGGCCCAAGACAACCTGGAAAGTTGACA
Organism: Bettongia penicillata ogilbyi; assembly: GCA_023548195.1. Taxonomy (NCBI): domain Eukaryota; kingdom Metazoa; phylum Chordata; class Mammalia; order Diprotodontia; family Potoroidae; genus Bettongia; species Bettongia penicillata. The sequence goes on from JAJHZJ010000344.1 coordinate 1,146,302, forward strand.
GAAAGGGTCTATTACACTGGGAGCAGAAACATGGGCCATGCCAGTATAGATAGGTCAGAACAGGCCTCAGGGCACTGAATGACTGGCAGCTGTGGCGGTTTCCAGACTTTTTAGACCACAAACACCAAAGGCAGCATAGAAGGTCAGTGGAAAAACTCTATGGGACCTGGTTGAGAGAAGAACCTGCTCTGGCCCTAGCCCTGGAGCTGCCAAGGGGTCAATGGAGCCCTCAGCAGTCTGGGTGTTGACAGCAGCAGCAGCAGTTGTGGCTTTTTCTGGAGCTCTAGGTCCATAGATTATGGAAGATTGGGTGGTTGATTGGAGGGGAATTGCAGGGATGTCTTTGCTGCTAATGAGGAGGGATTGTTTTACTTTACCCATGTGTAGACCTGGGTCATAATACTGAGTGGTAGTCCTGGGGTGAGGAGGAGTGCTGTCATGGCAGAGCTTGTGATTATGGTGGAGAGGAATTCCTCCTCAAAGTTCCAAGGCAGAAAAGAAGGACATGAACCAGCTTGTGTTTACTAACAGATCTGAGCATTGACCAGAAGAGGAGTAAACACCTTTCCTTTGATCATACAACCTTGAAAGAGCTTAAAATTCGCAGGTCCCGAGAATGATTTCTGAAAACAGCTGCACAAAAATCCTGAAGCTTGGGGAAGTACACCCCTACCCAATGTGAAGCAGGAAAACTCTCAACAAACAGATCAAAAGTCAAGTAATGAGCTGGGGAAATGAGCAAAGAACATAAAAAAGCAGACCATAAAATGTTATTTGGTGACAAGGAAGATCAAAACTTACAACCAGAAGAAGTCAAGAAAGTCAAAGATCCATCATCCAAATCCTCCAAGAAAAATATGAATTGTTCTGAGGTCATGGAAAGAGATAAAAAAGGATTTTGAAAATCAATTAAGAGAAAAAGAGGAAAAATTGGAAAGAGAAATAAGAGTGATGCAAGAAAATCATGAAAAACCAGTCAAATGCTTCCTAAAGGGGACCCAAAAAATGTTGAAGAAAATAGCACCTTAAAAAATAGGCTAACCCAAATGAAAAAAGAGATCCAAAAAGTTAATGAAGAAAAGAATACCTTAAAAAAGCAAAATTTGCCTAAAAGGAAAAGGAGATCCAAAAGCTCACTGGAGAAAATAATTCCTTCAAAATCTGAATAGAGCAGGTGGAAGCTAATGACTTTATGAAAATCAAGAAATTATAAAACAAAACCAAACAAATGAAAAAAAAAGGAAGACAATGTGGAATATCTCGTTGAAAAAAAAAACTGACCCTCTTGTGAGGCTGGGAAATCCCGTTTCTCCCTTTCTTCTGGCTGGTTGTGCAGAGCCTGCACCATGCCCAGAGTCATGGTGAAGGACGTGAACCAGCAGGAGTTTCTGCGGGCCCTGGCCACCTTCCTAAAAAAGTCAGGGAAGCTGAAAGTCCCCAGTTGGGTGGACACAGTCAAGTTGGCCAAACATAAGGAGATGGCACCCTGCAATGAGAACTGGTTCTACACACAGGCTGCCTCCACTGCCCACCACCTGTACCTCCAGGGAGGGGCCAGAATGGGATCCATGACCAAGATCTACGGAGGCTGCCAGTGCAATGGGGTCATGCCAAGTCACTTCAGTTGGGGCTCCAAGAGTGTGGCCTGAAGGGTCCTGCAGGCCCTGGAGGCCTCAAGATGGTGGAGAAGGACCGGGATGGGGACTGGAAGTTGATACCTCAGGGACAGAGGGACAGAGAGACCTGGACAGAATTACCGGACGGGTAGCAGCTGCCAACAAGCAACATTAGGACAAACCATGCCAGATTCATTAATAAATTGCCTTATTCACAAAAAACTGACCTGGAAAATAGATCCAGGAGATGGCATTTAAAAATTATTGGACTACCTGAAAGCCATGATCAAAGAGAGGGACCAGACCACATCTTTCAAGAAATTATCAAGGAAAACTGCCCTGATATTCTAGAATCAGCAGGTAAAACAGATATGGAAAGTATCCACCAATTGCCTCCTGAAAGAGATTCCAAAAGGAAAACTCCTAGTAATATTGTAGCCAAATTACAGCGTTCCAAGATCAAGGAGAAAATATTGCAAGCAGCCAGAAAGAAACAATTCAAGTATTGTGGAAACATAGTCAGGTTAACACAAGATCTAGTACCTTCTACATGAAGGGATCAGTGGGCTTGAACTGTGATATTCCTGAGGTCAAAGGAGCTAGGATTAAAACCAAGAATCACCTACTCAGAAAAACTGAGCATAATATTTCAGGCAAAAAACAGATAATCAATGAAATACAAGACTTTCATGTATTCAAGACCAGAGCTCAACAGAAAATTTAATTTTCAAACCTAAGAAGCAAGAAAAGCATGAAAAGATAAATAGGAAAGACAAATCATAAAGTACTTACTAAAATTGAACTGTCTATATTCCTAAATGGAAAGATAATATTTGTAACCTTTGAGATTTTTCTCAGTATTAGATTAGTTGTAGGGAACAAATATGTAGACAGAGGGCATAGGGTGAGTTGAATTTGAAAGGATGATATTTAAAAATAAAAATAAATAAGGGCTGAGAGAGGAATATATTGGGAGAAGGAGAAAGGGAGAAATAGATTGGGGTAAATTATCTCACAGAAAAGGGACAAGAAAAACCTTTTACAATGGAAGGGAAGAGGGGGCAGGTAACAGGGAATGAGCGAACCTTACTCTCATTGCATTTAACTTAAGGAGATTATAACATGCAAACTCAATTGAGTAGGAAAATCTATCTCACCCTACAGAAAACTAGAAGAGAAGTGGATAAGTAGGCGTGGGATGATAGAAGGGTGGGCAAATGGGAGGAGGGAGTTAACAGAAGTTAACACTTTTGAGGATGGAGAGGGTAAAAAGAGAATAGAATAAATGGGGAACAGGATAGGATGGAGATAAATGTAGTTAGTCTTTCACAACAGCACTGTTATGGAAGTGCTTTGCATGACTACACATGTATAACCTATGTCAAATTGCTTGCCTTCTTAATGGAGGTAGATGGAGAGGGAGGAAGTAGAGAAGTTGTATATCAAAGTTTTAAGAACAAATATTAAAAATTGTTTTCATATGCAACTGGGAAATAAGCCATACAGGTAATGGGGTATAGAAATCTATTTTGTCATACAAAAAAATGAGGTGAAATAGATAAGAGAAGGGTGAGGGATAGAAAGGAGGGCAAATTGGGGACAGAGGTAATCAGAATGCATGCTATTTTGGGGTGGGGGAGGGGAGAGATAGGGAGAAAATTTGGAACTCAAAATGTTGTGGAAGTGAATGTTGAAAACTAAAATTTAATTAATTAAAAATAAAATCAAAAATATTTTCAACAGTCTGGGCAAAATATAAGTTATATTCTTTAGAAAATTCCCTACAGGATCTCTATCACAGAATCAGAAGTGGAGGTGTCCATAGTAACCATGTTCTACATCTTATGAACAAATGCCCCTTCTATATTATCTAGCCATGTCTGCTTCTAATCATCTACTGCTGAAAGATACTAGAATCACTCATTACCTCAACCTAGAGAACTAGAAATCTATTCAATGGATAGTGTTCCCTAATTCCCTCTTACTTGTCCCAGAGCAGCTATTCAAGACTTTCCTGAAAACCCCTTCCACTTCTCAGGTATTAGAGGACCTCATCTCATATATGGCTGAATACAGACCATTAGCTTAGAGCCCCCATTTCTTCCCTTATCTACATCTCATAGTCGCTTGTCATCATACCTTACTATATACTTCTTTCCACCAGTCCCTGTTGAAGAAGCAACCCTTCTGTCTGTCTAGACCACTTGTTTTGCACCTCCTCAATCCTACCCCTCTCCTTTGTCTCCTTCAGTTATCTCATTCTCTCTAATTCTAAACCTCTGTTTACCCAGGTGGCAGAAGGCTAGAATTTAGGGTCAGGAAGACCTGAATTTGAATTTTGACTCATATGTAGTAACTGAGAAATACTAGGCAAGTAATTTAACCTTTTTCAGATTCACTTTCTTCATCTGTAAATAGTGATTGTACAGTTCTCTCAGATTTGCAAAGTGCTTTACAGATATCATCATTTTTCATTCCTCAAACAACCCTAAGAGATACATAGCATTATTCTTCCACTTTTACAGATGAAGAAAAACTAAGGCAGTTAAGAGACTTGCCCAGGATCACATAGCTAATAAATATATGAAGTTAGATTTGAACTCAGGTTTTCCTGAATTCTGCCTTTAGCATCTATGTACAAGGGTGATTATAAAGGCCACAGCAGGATACACACACATGCACAATCTATCTATCTATCTATCTATCTATCTATCTATCTATCTATATACACATATGTATACACATACATACACACCTACATATATACACATATATAATATACATATAGATACAAACACATTATATATGTGTGTGCATGTGTATATGTATATATGTAGGTGTGTGCATATATATATATATAAATACATGTGCTTACAAAAATATGTGTGTATGTATGTAACTAGCTAGCTAGTTATATCTCTGCAGATCTTGAAGCTATATTGTTGCTTGGTCATTTCAGTTGTGTCTGATTCTTCATGACCTCATTTAGGATTTTCTTGGCAAAGATACTTGAGTGGTTTGAAATTTTCTTATTCTGATCATTTTACAGATGAGGAAACTGAGGCAAACAAAGGTAAGTGACTTGCCCAGGGTCACACCACTAGCAGGTGTCTGAGTCTGGATTTGAACTCAACCAAAGTTCTATCCAATGAGCCAAGTAGCTGCTCCCAAAGCTATATAAAAGCTAGTTATTAGCAGTATTTACTGGATCCTTCCTTTGCAGCCTACAGACTCATTTAAATCTCTCCTAACTTTAAAATATCTTCACTTGATACAAATCAACCCACCAAGTTTTCTTCTTTTTCTCAGTCAAACTCTTAGAAAAAAGGTCCCTTTAATACTTTTTTGTCCATTTCCTTTCCTCTCACTTGTTTCTCTACCCCCTAGAGTCCTCTTCTGATTCAGCATTCAGTGGAATTGTTGTTTCCTCTAAAGTTGTCAAGGATCTTTTAATTGCCAAGTCTGATCAGTTTTCCCATTTTTATCTTTCATTTTTAAATCTTATTTAATATTTTTCCCAGTTACACGTAAAAAAATTAACATTTAATTTAACTTTTTTTTCAAATTTTGAGTTCCAAATTTTCTCACTCTCCTTTCCCTTCATTGAGAGGGTAAGCAATTTGACAAATGTTATACATGTATGGTCATAGAAAACACATTTCCATGTAAGTCATTCTGGGAAAGAAAAGGTTTCCATGTAAGTCATTCTGGGAAACAAAAAGAAGACAAAAGAAAAAGAAAAAATATAGAAAAAGTATCTTTCATTGGCATTCAGGTTCTACCAGTTCTTTCTCTTGAGAGGGAAAGCAACTTTCATCATATGCCCCCAAGAATTGTCTTGAATTAATGTATTGATGAGAGTAGCTAAGTTATTCATAGTAGTTCATCACAAAATATTGCTGTTACTGTGTGCAGTGTTCTCCTGGTTCTGCTCATTTTACTTTGCACCAATTAATGTAAGTCTTTCTATGTTTTTCTTTTCCTAAGAGCATCCTACTCATAATTTCTTAAAGTAAAATAGTATTCCATCATAATCATATACAACTTGTTCAGCCATTCCCCAATTAATGGACACCTCCTCAATTTCCATTTATCTGTCACTACTTAAAGAGCTTCCATAAATATTTTTGTACATATTGATTCTTTTCCTTTTTGATTTTTATCTCTTTGGGATAAAGGCCTAATAGTGATATTGATTAGTCAAAGTGTATGCATGGTTCATAGCTCTTTGGATATAGTTTCAAATTGTTCTCCAGAATGACTGGATCAGTTCACAACCCCACCAACAGTACATTGGTTTTCCAGTTTTCCCACATCCCCTCCAATATCTGTTATTTTCCTCACCTTTCTTAAATTCTCAGCATTTGACTCTGTTTATTACTCTCTTCCATATGTGTTTTTTAACTACAGAGCTACCCTGTCTTGACTCTGTTTCTGAGATTTCTTTGTTGATTTATCAGAGATACTAGTGTATCTCAAAGAAACCCTTACATGGGTATTCCCCAATGCTTTGTACAGGCATCTCTTCCTCCCCTCCCCTCCCCTCTTCTCCCCTCCCCTTCCCTCCCTTCTCCTCCCCTCCCCTCCCCTCCCCTCTCCTCCCCTCCCCTCCCCTCCCAAAGGGCAGGTCAAAGACTGCCAAAGTAGCAGTCTAAAGCACTCTTCAGACCATATCACTATTCTGTCTCCAAAACCCAGTGACTTCCTATTTGCTGTTGTATTGTTCAGTCATTTTTCAGTCATGCCCAGCTCTTCATAACTTCATTTGGGATTTTCTTGGCAAAATACTGGAGAGGTTTGTCATTTTCTTCTCCTACTCATTTTTATAGATGAGGGTTAAGTGAGTTGCCTAAGGTCACATAGCTAGGAAGTGTCTGAGGCTGATATGAACTTGCAAATATGAGTTTTTCTGACTCTAGACCCTGCACTCTATCATTCACTGCATCATTAATGCCTTTAAGATAAAATGAAAATTCTCTGCTTGGCCTTTAAAGCCCTTCACAGTCTGGGTCAACCTCCTTTTCTAGGCTTATTACATGTTATCCCCAAACATACAGACTAATTTCCAGCTGAACTGTGAGTTTCTAATGCACAAAATTCCATCTCCTATCTTTAAGTCTTGAACAGGCGAACTGCCAGTCCTAGAATGTACTCCGTCTATACCACTTCCCCTTACAGTTCCCAGGTTCTTCAAAACTCAGTTTGAGCCTCCTATAGTAATAAATTCTTCCTGATTCCCCAAGCTACTCCTGCCTCCTATCTCTTCCCCCAAAACCACTCTGAGTTTACCTTGCATATATTTTACATTCACTAATATATACAAGTGTTATTGTAATATATACAAGTTATTTGAGGGCAAAGACTGTGGCATTTTTATCCTTGGGTCCCTGGTGCCCAGCACAGTGCCACAGGCATAGTGCTTATTTTATAAATGATTTCTGAGTTATGTCTTGGGATCTGGCAAGTAGTCAACTCCTGCTTGAAGAGCACCAGTGGGGTAGGGATGGGGGAAGGTCCACAAACTCTCTGGAAAGCCTCCCTGTCAGCCCCCCTCACTCTGTCTCCCACCCCACACCCCCTTATTCTGTCATGGTTTTAACTATTAGGAAGGATATTCTAGACCTCTGGAGAAATTTTCTCTTTGTAACTTCCTTTCAAAGTTCAAAGGTCTGGCCTCTGGGGCCAAGTAGGACAAATCTAATCCCTAGTCCATATGACAGCTCTTCATTAAAATAGAAACAAAGAAGAAAGAAGAATCTCAGGAAACACAAAGGTCATTATCACATCTGATCCACAGGAAAAGAGTTTGTAATGGAATTGAAAGGGTTCATTTTGTTAAGCAAGCCAGAGTAACTGGGGCTGTCAATCAAAATATTGCAGTTAGTGACATCATCAAGCTAGCTAAAGGACTATTTGAGATTGGCACAATCAACTTGTTTTTGGATTTGATGACGACCAAAGCTTTGGAATCAGTGTAGTTGACTAAAGATGAATCCATTTGAAGTAGAAAATATCAGAAATGTTCATTTTTTCTATTGTATGTGGCTGTTTTTAGGTTGCCTGAAGGTAACTGAATATTTAAGAGAGTAAATGAAATCAAGGAATTTCTTCAAAATCAACTGTACAATTGTCATTGGTAAGACCAATAGATAAATCTGGAATTCTAGGGAGACAGTAGGGCCTCTGGATTACTATTTGTATTTCTAACCCCAACACTATGGCCACCATCTTTAGTAAGGACCTTAACATCTCTGACACTACCAGCAATTGCAATGTAAGATTGAATTCTATGTCAGCTTCTACACTCTCACCAGCTCCAACTACTAAAGAATGCCCCACCTCCCTCAATAAAGTTCTTAATGCCAAAGTTTTCAGCATCATCAAATGCTTCACCACCAGAAACTGGTATTGTTTAATGGAAATGATACTTAACATGCTGTACTATCTACCTGCTGCTGCACCCTTAGGACCAGACCACTGGACCTTCCCATCTACCCAGTAAAATCATCTGTTATATGTCACGCTTTCCTTTAGAATTTGAGTTCTGGAGCTGTCTTCCTTTTCTATTGGTATCTCCAGTGTTTACTATTCCGGTTTACACATGGCAAACATTTAGTACTTTCTTTCTTCCTCCTTCCCTCTTGTCTTATCCCTTTTTCCTTCCTCCCTCCCCCTTCCTCCCTGCATATTCCTTCCTTACGTCTTTCCTTCCTTTCCTCTTTCATTCAAATATAATTTTCTTTCTTTCACTCAAATATAATTTCTTCAAAGGCAGGAATTAGTTACTATTGCTGCTATCTTTGTGACCCCATAGCCAAGTTCTCAACAAACTTTTATTGAGTCCCTACTATATCCTGAGGCCTCACATAGTACTTTAAATAAAGTAGGCAACTGATAAGTGCTTCACTGAAAGAAAAATGAAAAGTGCAGGGGAGCCACATTTTCATGTTAGAATTCAACAGAACTTTGTCCCTGCAAAAGCTTGTTTACTTTTTCCTTGCTTTGGGCTACATTTACAAAAGCATTTTTGAATTACGTATTAGCCATTTGTGTTTCCTGCCTCCTGACACCCAGACTGATTTGGAATCAGATCTGTGATCTGAATCATTAGGCTCAGTGCCTAGCTTTTCATTAAGTAGCTCTATATTTCTGAAACTGGTTATAGTACTCAATAACAAGGGGGAACCTTGAAGAAACACTGAAACCTAGGCTACCTGAATGTGTTTCAAGGAGAAACTGGCATAGCTTGTGGATGCCTTTTTCTTTGTCACGCCTTGTTTCTTCAGTGACAGATATTCTACAGCCTTTAAATTAGAGACAGAATTAGGGTGGTCAGAATTGGGCTTAGAAATTCATGCTATCTGCCTCCCTAAATCTTAAATATTTGCTTTCCAGCTAGACTTCTCAATGAGAAAAACAATCTCCCTTTCTCTGCATCTTAAAGATAGGCACATGTCTCTCTCCCTCTTTTCCTGGGAAGTAATGTACTTTAGGCTGATGATAAAATTTCATTTATTCCAAGCATAGGTAGCCCACTCACCTATACATCTAAGACAAACACTTAGTTATATCAGTCTATATTAGTCTAAGGATGCTGATTGCATATTATATATGAGGGAAAAAAGATAATAATGACAAAAGCATTCTTTTTTATGGGTAGATTTTAGTATTCATTGGTGAGGTTATTTATTTTCTGAAGATAAATTCCAACAATGAGACATCAGTGAGAACATAGGACTAAGCAATACTGTTTAGACACAAGATTAAGGCAAGGATAAATGCTAGTGAAAATGAAAGGAAAAGGCATGTCCTTTCTCAGCAATGATAAATGAAAGTCCCCAAATCCCTTCTCTCTGACACATAGGATACAATGTGAATATGGCATATCTGCTCGCTATTGTTTTCTTTGATAATTCTATGTCCCATATTTGTAAGGAATTATAAATTAGGAGAATCATTTCCTCTAAGAAGACATGGGCAATTGACTTCCAGGCTTCTCCCCTACTCCCCCTTCTCCTCCTTCAAATTTTAACCCCATCTATAGCTGTGTTCGTTGCAGTAATAAAAAAATGGATAATCATATGTTGATTTATCTGTAGTCTCATTGCTTTGGATGTTTCCTACAATAATGCAAATTGTAACCCATCTGTTATAGCCTGGAATTGATTCAGGTTAGTCTTGTACTAACATGGTTCAAATGGAAATGCAAAGAGACACCTGGAGAGCATCTAAGTACTTTTTTTTAAAATATTTTTTTTAGAGGTGGAACCAAGATGGTAGTAAAAAGGCAGGGCATTGTCTTATTTTTACCAAATTTCCTTCAAAACAAATTTAGATCCTGCCTCAAAATAAATTCTGGAACAACAGAACCCAGAAAATGTGGGGCGAAACAAATTTCTAGACAAAGACAACTTAGAAAGACTCCAAGAAAAGTCTGCATCACTTGTGTAAAAGGTGAGTTCATCTCAACATGGGGGAAAGCTAAAAGATAAATATGAATTTTGATGTCAAGCCCCAAAAGTCTTCCTGGAAAAAATGATTTTTAAAGTCAATAAAAGAGAAGAAAAATTGGGAAAGGAAACAAGTTATGTAAGAGAACCATGAAAATAAGAGTCAACAGCTTAGAAAAAAAAACCAAACTTCTTAAAAAGTATAAATGGCAAAATAAAGAAAAAGAGGTACAAAAATCCACTGAAGAAAATTAACTCCTTAAAAAGAATTGGCCAAATGGAAAAAAGGCACAAAAGCTCATTGAAGGAAATAATTCCTTGAAAATGAGAATTGGGAAAGGGGAAGTTAATGCTTTTAGAAGACATCAAGAATCAATTAAACAAAATCAAAAGAATGAAAAAAAAAACCCAGAAGAACATGTAAAATAACTCACTGGAAAACAACAACTGACCTGAAAAATAGACCCAAAAGAAATAATTAAAGAATTATTAGACTACTTGAAAGTCATGATCACAAAAGGAGCCTGAACAATGTCTTTTAAGTAATTACCAAGGAAACCTGCCTTGATATCCTAGAATCAGGGCAAAGTATCATTAAAAGAATCCACTGATTACCTCTTGAAAAAAATATTTTAAAAAATGAATACTCTCAGGAATATTATGGTCAAATTACATAATTCTCAGGTCAAGGAGAAAATACTGCAAGTGGCCATAAAGGAATGATTAAGCTATGAAGGAATCACAGTCAGGATTATACAGGATGGAGCAGGTTATACATTAATATACCAGAGGGCTTAGAATATGATATTGTGGAAAGCAAAGAAATTTAGATTAAAAACAAGAACCAACATACCAAAATTTATGGGAAGTAGCCAAAATAGAACATAGCAGAAAATTTATAACTCTGAATGCTTAAATCAATACAGCAGAGAAAAAACAAATCAACAAATTGAGCATACAACTAAATAAGCTAGAAAAAGAACAACTAAAAATCCCCACTTGAACAATAACTGGGATTCCTGAAAACCAAGGGAGAGATTAACAAAACTCAAAGAAAACCATTGGCATCAAAAACAAAACTAAAAGCTAGTTCTATGGGAAAAATAGAGAAAATATTGGTAAAATTTTATTTTAGAACCAAGAAAACCAAATTATCAGCATCAAAAATGAAAAGGGTGAGTTCACTACCACTTAAGAGAAAATTAGAACAATAATTAAAAACTACATTGACCAATTTTATGCCCTTAAATTTAATAATCAAAGTGAAATGGATGAATATTTACAAAAATGTAAATTGTCCAGATTGACTGAAAAGGAACTAAAATCCTTAAATAACAACACTTTAAAAAAAAAGGAATTGAACAAACCATCAATGAATTCCCTAAGAAAAAGTTTCCAGGGCCACATGGATTCAAAATTAAATTCTACCAAACATTTAAAGAGCATTGATTCCAATGCCTTAGAAACTATTGGGGAAAAAAAAGTAAAGAATTCCTACCAAATTCTTTTTATGACACAAATATGGTGCTGATGCCTAAACCAGGAAGAGCCAAAACAGAAAAAGAAAACTATAGACCAATTTCCCGAATTAATATTGGGGCAAAAATTTTAAATAAAATGCTAGTTAATACATTAGGGCAACATATCACCAGCATCATATGCCATGACCAGGAAAGATTTATACAAGTGTAGTGCCAATATAATATTCACAGCACCTGCAGCAACCATGAATAACTCAGTACAATGCTAAATCACAAAATATCACAGGTTCTCCACATGGAACACAGAACTAAGACATTTATTCAGACAGCAGAAAGTTAAATCCATCATAGTAATAAAAATCTATACACAATAACAATGCAGAGAATAACACCATCCCCAAGCCTGCCCCCTGCTAGATTTCCCACAAACCAGCTCCATTAAATAAAATCACAAACAAGCCCTTTCACTCACACTAGCCAGCAATCTATTCCCCTGCATCCTTTCCAGCTCTGGCTACTCTCAAGACTAACTTCCTCTCAGTTCTGCTCTAGTTCTTACTCTCCCTGTTCCATTCATTCAGCAAACACCTCCCACTACAGGCTCCATGTGACTCAGACTCATGTGAACTGGGCAAGTAACATAGGTCTATTAATGAATGAGAAAGATCTCCCCATTTTAAAAGACCATTACAACAAGGAATGCAGGGCTGGTTCAATATTAGGGAAACTATCAACATAATTGACCATATGTAATATAAAATTAACAGAAATCATATGATTATCTTAATAGATGCAGGAAAAAAAAACAACTTGTTGACAAAATACACCACCCATTCCTATTAAAAAACACTAGAGAAAATAGGAATAAGTGTGGTTTTCCTTAAAATGATAAGTAATATCTACCTAAAACCATCAGCAATCATTATCTGTCATGGGGATAAGCTCAAAACCTCCTCAGTAAAATCAGGAGTGAAGCAAGGGTGTCCATAATCACCACCATTATTCAATATTGTAGTAGAAAAAATAGTTATAGAAATGAGAAGAAAAATTAATGGAAAGAATTAGAATAGGAATGAGGAAAAAAAAAAACTATTACTGTTTGGATATAATAAGGCAGCATACTTAGGGATTCCTAGAGAATCAACTAAAAAAACCAGCTGAAATAATTAACAACTTAAAATTTCAGGATATAAAACAAATCTACATAAATCATAAGCATTTCTATATATTACTGACAAATTTTGGTGACAAGAGATAAGAGAAATTCCATTTAAAATAACTGAAGATGATAAAAAATGCTTGAGAGTCTACCTGCTAAGACAAATTCAGGGAAAGATGGGGAAAATTTGGAACTTAAAAAGTTTTAAAAAATAAATGTTAAGTTTTTTACATGTCATTGGCAAAAACGAATACTATTTAAATAAAGGGTAATTTCTTAGCCCCAGTAGAGAAATATCATTCAGTAAGAATGCAACACTGATGCACTTTGTCATAGCTTTTCCACCTCTGTGTTGCCCATACTGGTCTTCTCATCACATAATTAAAGGAAAACAATCCCTGCCTCCTCCTGGGCTAGATTTTATACATAAGCCTTGAAGGAAGCTACAGGAAGAGGTCAAACTTTAACCCCTATCCCAATTATGTCTTGAGAAGAGCTTCAATGCTTTCTGAGGAAAAACTAGCTTTACTTTCACTGCAGATAAGGGTCCCACCCTACTCTTTTTGTTTACCTGTTCTGGATAGCTGCTTCCACAATCTTTCACAAATTCACACCACTAAGTCAATCAAATAATCTAGCAACTTCCCTTGCTTTATCCTGAAATCATGGATACATCAGTGCTGTCCTCAAAATTCACTAATTGGTATATATTTCCCTGATGAAAACATTTAGTACAATTCTTTGTTACAGTGCCTGTGGTACTTTTTTAAGGTCACCACACACTTGTACATTGTTCAAGATGACATGCTCACTTTTAACTAGAATGTCTATAATGTCCTTGCATTACTGCACCTCCTCCTCCTCTTCCTCTTCCTCCTACTACTACAGTGTCAATGCTAGAATATTGGTATTGAAAAGACTATGAGCAGTAGCACCACATAAAACATGAGACTGAGGCCATTTTTAGTCAAAACTCCAATTTGACTCTCCCATTTCTCTATTTCATATCTGAAATCATAGTTACAGTCCTTGATTTGAGAGATCTCCTTCATAAGGGGATCATATACTTATATCAAGTATAAGGAACTTTGTTTCCTTCTTTTCCCACGCTGAGCTAATAGTTTTCCTTAAAGTTAATCATAGCTGCTTTTAACTTATTAGCTGGCTACATTCCTTTAGGAGAAGCCTTAATAATGAAAGGTCTCTCCAAGGTCATCCTCATGATAATTATTAGCATCTCCAAAGAGTTGGCTCAATAATAGTTACCTCTCAAGATTACTTAATATGTCATCTTCAAGCAAATCGTCAGAAACTGTCTTGTATAAGTCTTCCCTCCAGACGGAAGGCACCAGTGACAATGGCTTGCCGATGTTGAATGTGTGACAAGACTGATTTGGCCAAAAGATAAATCATTAGTTCAGAATGTTCAAGTATGGGTATCCAGTCAATTGGTGTTGATGAAAGTGAGATTTTTTTTTGATGAATGATTTCAAAGTCAGATTTTTCTCCACATGTTGAAGTAAAACATAATCTAAGTGCATACTGTATTGCTCCTGAAATTTCAAGCTAGGAAATATCAGAACTGCCTAAAATTCACTATGGTTTCTGTTCCATAAACATGTGAACTAAGATCTGTAGACTCACAAGTGTCCTGGGAAAAATAAAATAGGCAGTTAATCTCCTAGAACACTTCTCTAACATCTTTGGACCTGACTTTTGCTGTTGTCTTAAAATATCTTAGCTATAGAAATAATTTTCTTTTGATTCTGCTTTCATATTTTTAGCATCATGGTGATGACAACTGCAAATAATCCAGTATTCACAAGGCATTTGCTATGAAATTCACTATTAAACTCACTGAGTGGGAGAGAATAATTGCCAATCTCTTCTCTAAAATTAACCTCTTAAATTCAGGGCAAAGTCCTGGATTTTGAGTGTAATAACTCAGGATCAAATTCTGACTCTGAAACTTACTCCCTGATAAGTTACCTTGGTCAAGTCATCTCCCCCTATTCCCTAGAAGAATCTTACCATCAGTTAAATGAGGAGTTTGGATTAAATTATCTTTAAGATCCCATCAAATTATTCATCCTGCAATTGTATCTTGTCATGCTAGAATGGGTGCTGTGTTCAAATGTAACCACATATATTTGTCAAATTGTTTATTATGAAGACATTAATTTTCCTTAAGAAGATGCCTCAAACATGAGGCATTTATGACAGTTCTTTTTTTAAATATCACTGTCTTGGTGATTGTTGATAACCCTATAACTTAAAATGACATGAGAAAAATTGACTTAAGAGTGGGTTGAAACTGATCAAGTTTGTTTTCTACTCATTGGGAGAAGTTTGATGACAACTCTTCGACCACAGACAGGTCAATGAATACAAATTTCTTTGGGCTCCGAATTGTTGCTGTTTTTGTCCTTTCTTAAAGAGGACCATGACATCAGGAAGGTGATATCATCACTTGCAAGTAGATTTAATTTAAGTGAAGCAGGGCTGTACAGAGTCGCCAGTCTTATTCTCTCCTCTGCAGTGATCTGGGTCTAGTAGCAAGATACAAATCAGGATGACTGGAGATAGCCCTGGATGCAGTGGGAGACCTTGGCCTTTTTAAGTTGAGTTGAGGTCTTTCTCAGGTCTCAGTTTATCTAAAGCAATACCCATTTAGTGATCAAGGCTTGTTAAGAAAGGATGTAAAGAATGGCCTCTTTTGCTTGGTCAGAAAAAAAAACCCAGCAATACTGGAGGGAAAGACTCAGGATTTCTGGACAAAACAGAAACAATTGCTATTTAAGCTCACTCTGAGGCAGCAGAGCCCAAACAATAACTAAGTGGGGCCCTCAGGTCAGAATCAGGAATTAGATGAATATGACAGAAAGATTATAAAACCCCATCACACTCAGTGATTCAACTGAAAAATGAATTTTCAAATTTTCTTATGGACTAAGAAGACTAGCTCCTAGATGGACACATGAATAATGTACTGAATAGACTAATTCATCTTCATTAGCTTTTTGCCCATGGAGTATCATTCTTCATAACTCATTTCTTTTCAGTTAATGCCCATAATTAAAATATTATCAATAATGAGGCTGTAATTCCCTTTCTGTTTTATAATATGATGTTTCTCATAACAATAACTTTCTCTTGATGGTTCACATCAATGTTCCTCCTTCATTTCATTTCATTCTAATTATATCTCTTTGTTCTGGACTAAAGCCTTCCTCCTCCTTCTCCTCCTGTTTGGTATCTTCCCCCTCAGTCACTGGCAAGTCAAGTTATCCATTAACCTTTCACTATGAGTCATGTTCTTCATTTCTGTAATTATTTCCTTCTGGAAACTCCCTTTAACTTTTTTCACAAGTATCCGATGTAGACATATGATATTGAAAAGGACTCTGAATATGCAAAAGATATTCTGTATTTTATTTTACCCATTTCTCTTAGAGTTAATCTTATCCTTTTATAGATCCTAATACTTATGGTATAACTCCAAGATATTCCACCACAGGTGGCTTGTAGCTTGATTAATGCACAGGCATCCATGCCAAGAAAATGGCTACAGGTAGGCTGTGAGTACTATTACTTCCAACCATCTAATTAAAAATTCAATTTATTTTTTTAAAGAAGCATATTTTTAACACCTTTACACAACACCCCATACTAGGTGTTAGGGTATAAAAACAATGCCCCTGATAAAGTGACAGCAGCTTTTAAGGATCTTTTGGTCTGTAGAGGTGGAGGGAAGGAATAAAACACATACACAGATAAGTAAATTCAAAGTATATAGCACTTGAAGCTGTAAATAATGCAACTCCAAGGAGAAAACATAGATAGCTTGGAGCTTAGGAAGTTCTGTTGGGAGTGTCACCTGAGCTATTCTTTGTCTTTGGGGAAAGAAAATCTAAAGAAAGGCATGCAGAAATACTGAAGAAATGAATTACACAATGACATTTTTGTAGAATTTATTTCTTAAATTTTTCACTGAGTCCAAAGAATGACATGAGCATGTTCCCCATTCATACTAGAAGATTTAAAGAGGGATAAAAACTCCCTGATGGTTTCTTTCAATAAACAGAAGAGGTATCTTGACTAGAGAGATGACCATCCTCACTGTCAAGATGATCTAACCTGGAAAAATTATCTAAGGGTATTGGAGTTAGAAAGACCTGAGATCTAACCTGGCCTTATATAAATATTAGCGATGTGACCCTGAACAAGCAATTTAAACTATGGTTGCCTCAGTTACCTCATCTATAAAATGGGGATAGTAGAGTACTCACTGTATAGGGTTTGTTGTGAGGATCAAAGGAGATTATTATAAAGTGATTAACAAAGTATCTGTCATGTAGTAGGCACTATATTAATGTTAGCTACATAAGGGACTAAATCCTCCTTTACCAAAAAACAGGAACTAGTAATTGCTTTTCTCTCATATAAACAAGGAATGAGTTAGAAAAGGGAAATAGGCAATTCTAATCATTTCCCAGCAAAATATCTTCCATGCAATTAATTTACCACAACAATGCATGCATTTGAGGGTCCCTTCACTTATATAACCTGAGCTAAGTTGAATTTTTGCCACTAGAAATATGCTTTGCTCCTCCATGCTTGCTTCCTGTTTAATGCACCATCTCAAATCTCTTTAACCTAGCCAACTTTGCTTTTTTTTGACATATGCTATATGTCTAAACTGGTGAAGTCATTTAACCATTCATATTCCATGAAATTTTCTAAGGCAGTTCTATTGCTGAACTGCTTCTAATATACAGGAATAGGAGTTTCCACACTGAGATTTTCCTACACTGATGAGATAAATGACCAACATTTAACTTTAACAATAAATGGGAGAATTACCAGGCTCCATCATGGAATCATTTGAGTGAACTCTGATGTAATCTTGTTAGAATTCCTCCAGAGGAAGTTGAAGGGTCAAACTGAGAGCCAGCATGACCAATATATCTATAAGTGAAGCGCTACACTCCAAACGACTTCTATTAACCCCTAGTTTCCATCTTTACCTCATGCATGATTGTTCAGTTTAGAAGTGTCTGGGGTCTACCTCCTATAGATTGGTACATTTGTCTAGAAATGTGTCCAGCTCCAAGTTGTGTTATTGAGTATAAATCAGTGACTGTCCTGACCATCTTGGGTTACACAGAATCTGCCTGCAATTCCAGGAAGAGTTAAATGTCTGGCAACTCTTAAATGAGCTGTTCTGTAACCTTCTGGGACCAAAACCAAAATGGATACCTTAACAGCAAGGAGATCCAGACAGCAATACAAACTTCTCAATAGTCTTTCTGTGTGTGGTTGAACCAAATGTTACTTGGATTGTGATGAGAATCAATGTGATAACACATATTAAGTGATTTACTTCATAGATATGAGATTATCATCATCACCATGATCATCACTGTGACCATGACCATGACCATGACCACCACCGCCACAATGAGCAGCTCCACAACCATCCTCCTCATCTTCCTGCTCCTCCTCCTCCTCATCATCACCAATTCCTATAGTTAGATCAACCAAGTGTAGGACTCCTCCTCTGTTCTTTTAAATCCCAGTCTAGAGTAGAACAGACTATATGAAGGCAAGGACCTTGTCTAACCCAAAGTTTGTATCTCCTCCTCTATTTAGAGAGAAGCTTTGCAATTTAACAATAAATAAATTAGTATTGATTAAATGATTAAGAATCAACATACTTAATAAATATTAGTTAAGTAGATGAACAAATGAAATATCAGAGAAACTTCTTTTGCCCAAAAGAAAATATATCTCCCTAAACTCTAGGACTGTATAAACAGTCCAGATAATTTGGAAAAAACTGCTATTAGAGGTGGGAATAACCTTGTTCTCTCCTGGCTCAGCCTTGGCTACACCTGTTTTCAAAGTGGTGAAGCCAGTGCTATCACAGGAAAACTGTGCTATTATTCAGCTGTGCAGATAAGGGAAGCAAGACTTCATCCCAAAGAGCAATTTTTGGAGGTGTTCTGTAATTCCTACCATTGAAAACTGCCTTTCATGAGTAATTAGAGCATGGAATTGATCACATATTCTCAAAATCTATGACACCTGTGAGCAAGTTGGGGAAAGGTCCCTACTAGCCAGAACCAGTTTGTATTTACAGCCTCCCAGACACAGTCTAATGAAATTAAGAGTCACCATGATGGTGGCAGTGTGGTACATAATGGAAAGACTATGTGGAGTCACCATTAAACCACCTTTAACAGACTTCTCTGCCCACTGCTACTGCCTTCCTTCTGACAGTATGCTCAATTCATCTTATGTGTGAATGCATATTATATATATAAATTATTACATACAAATAATACATATATAAACATGTACATATATACGTGTATATATACATAAGTACGTGTATGTGTATGTATATATGTATGTGTATGTATGTATATATAGTTGTACATATTATCCCATTAGACTATAAGTTCCTTGAGGGCAGGACTTCTTTTTGCTTTTATTTATATACCAAAACTTAACGTAGTGTCTGGTACATAGTAAGTAGTCAACAAATGTTTGCTGATTTGCAATTGTATGAAGATTATGCAATCTGTAGTAGTGAAAATACTATATATAGTTGTTGAAAATGTTGAATTATTATAGTATGCTAAGGATAGTTAAAATCATAAATCCACCCAAATTTTAGTTACTACTACATGTTAAATACTTGGCTAAAATCCAAAGGAGATACAGAACTTAATAGAATCGCAATTCCTGTTTTGGCCTTCATTCCTTCTTCCCTACACTATTATAACAGCCTTCTAATGGTGTTCTACAGTTCCAGTCTGACTTCTCTCAAACCATTCTCCTTACACAAGTGCCAATTGAACTAGAATAAAATACAAATTTTATCCTCTAGGGGTTCAAGCCTTTCCAGACTTTTCTCATTACTCCCCTTCACATAGTTCATGATGCATTCAAACTGCGAGATATTCCCTGAGCTTGACGTAGTCTATCATCATGCCTGGAATTCACTCCCTCTTTACTGTGGCTTTGTTGATCCCTGGTTTTCCTTGTAGGTTAGCTGAGGATCCACATCCTATGTGATTCTTGTCTTGATTATCGCCCCACCTCCTGATTCTATCCTCTGGATGCTAAAGGGGGATTTAAAGCTTCTTTCACATGGTAGTCCTTGAAATACTTGAGCAACTATCATGTCTTTGTGCTGCCAGCATCAGTTTTCTCTTCTGGCGAAGTAACCCTTGTTTCTGGAAAACATCTTAATATGGCAAATGGTCTCAAAGAGAATGTTTTTCTCTGGCCTCTCTTCTTTATCAATGTTTCTTAAACCATCAGGATCAGAATTGAACACAATACTATACATGTGGTATGAGCAGGGCAATGTATAGAATAACTGTCATACCTCTCTTAAAGCAGCGCAAGGCTGTATTAGCTTTTGTGAATGACATTTCTTATTAGAGGATCCCTTGAATAATTTATTCAACATATATTTCTTAACTAACTACTAATTCTTTTATTAGTAATTAGGAAATAATTACTAGTAATTAGTAAACTAGTAATTCTTTTTAAAAATTAAAAATTAGTAATTAAATACAAAGCAAGTTCCACAGCAAGAGAGTGGTGAGCTTTCCCTGAATTAAAACTCCAAGGCCTCTTTTAAACTTCTCTTTAACCATGTCATTGCTACCACATACTGTGGAAGACAGTCGTAGTCTTTAATTCTGACCAGCACACCAGTATGACATACCAACTGTCACAACTTAAAGATTTCAAAAAAATATTTTCAAAATGGCATCTTGAAATAGTATTTGGACTTTTCCCTGGTTTGTTCCAAACCAGAAAGTAACTGCAGGATAAAGAAACAGGTCTGAAATTCCAACACATTATTTTCTAGCCACAGGATAGACAGACTTGTTTTGCTTTTGTTTTTTCAAGTAGTCTTACATTCATTGTTAAAGCATAGTCACTGGAATTTCACTTACCCCATCTGGTCTGCCATCAGAAGCAGTGACTATCAAAATGTAGCGATCTGTGCTTTCTCTGTCCAATGCTTTTCCCAAGGTAAGAATGCCAGTGCTAGTAGGGGGAAAAAGTCAACAGGAAAAATTATTTATCACAAGAAAAGTCTATCATGTTTACAATTAATTTCATTGAAGAAATTTTAGGAAATCTTTCTATTCCTGCATAAGTGTTTCAGATTTGCCTCGAAGAAGAACATCGATATTCAATTTATGTGGAGAAAAGCTTTCTTGCTTGACATAGAGTCTAGAGACATGGTTGCAAAGCTCCTGTCCTTACCAGCTCTCCAACTTTGAACAAGTGGTTTAATTTTTTTGAGTTTCATCAGAATTTCATCATTACCACCACAGAGAGCTAGAAAGAACTTCCCCCACATTATTTCACTTGATCTGCCTCAAAATTCTGGACTTTGCTAGAATGCTCCAGCTGACTTCTTGCTCTAGAAGAGTGTTCCAACTCTGTAGCATTCTTACCCTGGATAATCCCTCAGCTCTGGAGACTCTCTTTTTTCACTGATGAGCTCCTTCACAAGTTTCCATTTTAGGCATTAACCAGGTGAGGCATCCATTGTTCCTCTTCTGGCTACACTCCTGACTCTCCAAACTTTACCACCATGACTCCAGGTGAGTACCTTCTCTACCTCTCCACCCCATGATTTTATGTATTGTTATCCCTCATTAGAAAGTAAGCTCCTGGAGGGAAAGAACTGTCTTCTTTTCTTTCTATTTGCACTCCTAGTGCTTAACATAACAACTGACATATAGTAAGTCCTTCATAAATGCTTTTTAGCTTGATTTAACTGAGCTCAGTACTCTACCCACACCATACCTTACTAAGCCACTTTGGAGAAAGAGGAATACTGAGGCAGTCAATATGGTGTGGTATGAAGACATAAGTATCTGAACTTAAAATAATGAAGACATGAGTGTGAGGAGCACTTTGGACACATATTCACTGGGGATGCTGGGCAAATCACTTAACTGTCAGTGCATTCAGACAACATTCTAAGAATTTGAAGCTTCAGGGGATGTGGTGATCTGCATCAGTAGAAATTCCTGACAAGGAGGTTCTTTTTTTTAAAACTATTATTCCAATTTAATTTTTTTTATTTCATCAAGTTATTTATTTTTACTTTTCAACATTCACATCCACAAGATTTTGTGTTACAAATTTTCTCCCCATCTCTCCCCTCCACCAACCCCAAGACATTGTGCATTCCAACTACCCCTTTCCCTAATCTGCCCCCTCTTCTATCACACCTCTCCTTTCACTCACCCCTTCTTCTCTATTTTCTCGTATGGTAAGATAGATTTCTATACTCCATTGCCTGTATGTCTTATTTCCAAGGTGCATGTAAAAACAATCTTTAACATTTGTTTTTAAAACTTTGATTTCCAGCATCTCTTCCTTCCTCCCTCCCCTCTCATCCCCACTGGGGAGGCAAGAAATTCGATATAGATTATACATGTGTAGTCATGCAAAACACTTTGATAACAGTCATGATGTGAAAGACAAACTATATTTCCCTCCATCCTATCCTGCCCCCATTCATTCTATTCTCTCTTTTGACTCTCTCTCTCCTCAAAAGGATTTACTTCTAATTATCCCCTCCTTGACAGGGAGATTCTTGATATTCTCCCTCATATTCTCCCAATTTAATACATGTACACACAGACATATATAGGTGTGAATATGTACACACAAACACACACATATATCTATATCTATATACACGTATATAGATATAGATATATATTCCAACATCTCTTTACCCATCCATCCATATAGCTAGGTATGTCTTCGATTCTTACCTCACAGGGGAGCCCTTTATAAACATAGCACTACGGAAATGTGAATTATTGTTCTTATTATTTTTGTTCCAGGTAGATCCAATATTTTAAGGCTGTGGCAATTTTTTTGAAAGGATTAAAGATTACAGAACTGATAGAGTTGACTGAGCAGTACATCCAGGAATGACAGAACTTAAATCAATTCAGAAATCTATATGTCTATCTTATACAAAGATTCCCTTAATAAACAACTCTATCACTCACCAGTAATTCAATAGCTCTTACAGCCAATGGATTATCCTCATGGCCAACCATAGAATTACTATTCATTAAAAAAAAAAGTATTCTATTATTCTATATAAAAATTTTTATTCTTGAAAATGACCAGCAATTATGGCATGCCATGATCATAGGATCACATACTAAGACTAGGAAGGGACATTAGAATTCCATCCATTTTCTTTGGAGATGAAGAAATGGAGGTTCAGAAAGGGTGAGTGATTTTTCCCCAGTCACACAGCTGGGGAAAAGTGCAGTAGGCCTTGAGAAATTGTTCTCTTATTCCAGAGCCAGAACTTGCTTTCTATGATCATGATTCCTAATTATATTGTTGTAATGCTTCAAACCACACATTATTTCCTTTTGAAATTACTAGAGATCCACAGATATATTCCTCACCTTACAGATGAAGAAATTGAAGATCTTAGGGGTGAATTCAGGTCAATTCACTTTAATTCCATTTCAATAGATCATAAGCTTAGTGAAGGCAGGAACTATTTTGTTTTGCCTCAGTGTTTCCAGAATCTGTCACATATTACGTGCTCATTCTATTGGGATTGTTACAGACTCATTCAGCAGCTACTCTCTACAAGCTCATGGAGACAAGAAGTGGTAGGGATACACTACAACCTGAGATTTTCCAATTAAAATGCTAGGATCAAAGATTTTGTGCTGATAGGGACCCTAGAAGGCATCTGGTAGAACCTTTTCATTTTTACTGATAATAATAAAAATGACCTGCCCAGAATAGCACAAATAAATGTCAGAATCAGGATTTGAACCCAGATCTTCCAAACTTGAGACTCCCAACTCTTTCCACTATGATCGGCCACCTCCCCAACATTATGCTCTATCTTCTACTCCTTCAAGGGAAGCAATTTAAAATAATAGTGAGCATTTCTTAAGGATTAGATCAATGAACTAAGAATGTTTAGCCTGGAAAAGAGAAAATTCAGGACAGAGGGCATATGGTATCTGTGTTCAAGTAAAGGTAGCAAGGTGTCATAGCAGATAGAAGGCTGGGATTAAATCATGAATAAAAGGTTAAATTTAGTTTCAGATACTTGCTAGCTGTGTGACCCTAAGCAAATAACTTAACATTTATCTACCTCAGTTTCCTCATCTGTAAAATGGGGACAATAATAATACCTACCTTTCAGGCTTATTGAAAGGATAAATAAGAGAATATTTGTAAAGTTCAATATTCACATTATTATTATTACTACTGATATTTTTGTTACTATTGTTTGCATATGAAAAGTTTAAACATGGAAGAGGTGGCCTCCTGTCAGGTATATTTTAGGGATTCTTTCTTTGGATATTTGTTCAACTAGATGATAACTGAGATACTATCCTGAAATTAAATGATTCTGTGAATTTCCTAAAAAGGTTTGACAACTCTTTAACAATCATATGACTTTCCTTTTTGAAAGTGGTCCAGTTGTATCCCCAAGAGATCATAAAAATGGGAAAGGGTCCTACATGTACAAAAAGATTTATAGCAGCTCTCTTTGTGGTGACCAAAAACTGGAAATCAAGGGAAATCAGTTGGGGAATGACTGAATAAATTATGGTATATGAATGTAATGGAATACTATTGTGCTATAAGAAATGATGAACAGGAAGACTTCAGAGAGGCCTGGAAAGACTTCTATGAACTGATGCTGAGTGAAAGGAGCAGAACCAGGAGAACTTTGTACAAAGCAACAACCACAGTGTGCGAGGAATTTTTCTGGTAGACGTAGTACTTCACTGCAATGCAAGGACTTAAATGGTTCCCAATGATCCCTTAAGGAAAAATGTCTTCCACATCCAGGGAAAGAACTATGGAACTCAGTCACAGCATGAAACAGATCATTTTCTTTTTTTATTATGTTTTGGCTTGCTTCATGGTTTCTCCCAATCATTTTAAATCTTCTATGCAACATGACTAAGGTGAAAATGTATTTAATAGTAATGTATGTGTAGAACCTATATAAAACTGCATGCCATCTCAGGGAAGAAGTGGGAAGGTAGGGAGGAAGGTGGGGAGGGAGGGGTAAAATCTAAGCTATATGGAAGTGATTGTAGAAACTGAAAACAAATAAAATAATAATAAAAAAGTGGTTCAAGTTCTATATATGTTTTTCCCCCTCAAGTTTGTATTGGAAACAAGAGTCTAATAATAATCTGTTCCATACTTAAAGATTATCATGGCTTGGGAGGTTTGAAGGGAGGAGTGCTATTGACAATGACTGGGCTCATGTAATTCAAAATGGAATGTTATCCTATTAACTAAACAAATGCATGAGGATATTGAAAAACATTCCAAAATGGTTATGTTATTGGTCAGATACAGATCATACTTCATTTGCAATAAATCTCAATGAATCCAGTCTTCCCATTAAAATGAACCAATTAGAGGGAAAATTGATATACAGAAAACATCAAAATCATTGTTCGTTTACTGGTGGATTTTTCCATTATTGGACCGAAGTCCAAACACTTTTTAGAAAAAACTTGATTCATGTAAAATGGAAGAATGAGTCTAAAAATTGGGTGATTTTTGTTTGAATAAAACATGTCAGTACTTTATTCAGACAACTATTCCCAAATAACTAAAAACAAATAACTTTGATTTGATGCTGAGCAGTGATGTTTGGATCAATTTTGTCACTAAAGATGTTTCAAATATTGAAAGCTAAAATGATATTTCAAAAGAAAGTCAGAAATTGTATTAATCCTAAACACTGATTCTGAAATTTATGGGATAATTTAAAAAACAGAGCTAAGACATCTAAAAATACAATACTCTCAAGGAACTGTGTTCTCATAAGTATGAATATTATCTTAAAATATACAAATTTCAGCCCGTCCATGCCTCACCCATCATTTTGTCTGCACTTTATCTTGACGTCAGAAAAATCCCAGTGGAGAATGGGGAAGATGGAAATCATCAATAATCTCCTGCTCTTTTCACAGGATGAGTTCATATTATTTTTTCACTAAGACATACCTTTGATGGAATCCTTTATTCCAGTTCTCCATAATTCTTTGATTGCTTAGTTATGTACCATAAGATGCTCCCATAAACCATAAGCTTGCTTATTGTCTCCTGATTCAATTCTTTGGAGACTATACTGTCCCAAGACTTCCCATTACAACCTAACTCTGAAGAATATTGGCATTGAAATGCCAATGTTTGATTCAGGGAAAGATTTAAGGATGTCACAAAACTTAAATAATTTGCTAAAATCAATTCAGCCTACTCTTATATACATACACACACATATACATACTATACATACATATATATTTATGATTGTTCATTTTGATTGTCTGAGATAAATACATAAATATATGGGTTCTTTAGGTTGTCTATATAATGATTTATCATAGATAGACTTTCCTGTGGTGATAGTTAGAGCAAACTATTATCATTAGCTATGGATCTCATCCAAGAAATCTCAGATGTTCTGGGGTTTTGATGTCCATTCCCACCCTTCCCCAGCATATCACCAGCAAACAACAGAAGTTGGATGACTTTACCACTGATCAGAAATCCATTTTCAACTAGTACACCTCTAGAATAGTTTGTCAAGTATCCCTCTGGGGGGTGGAGCCAAGATGGAGTAGAAGCAGGGACCTTCTTGAATTCTTCCCCCCAAACCCCTCAAAGACCCTAAATAAATTCCATAGTAGCCTGACAGAGTGAAGTAGATTTCCAGCCCAAGACAATCTGGAAGGTCAACAATCCATAATCACAAGCAGAGAACAACTAGCATGAACCACAGCAACACAGATGGGACTGGTAAAGGCTTCGAGGCACAGAATCACAGGAAATCGCAGGGCAGTTTCCAGATGTCTCAACCCACAAATGCCAAAGACATCTTCAAAGGTCAATGGGAAATCTCTCTCACCTGGAAGGTGGTCCAACCTCAGCTCCAAGGCAGCAGGAGCCCCTGCTACAGCTCCTCTTGGCCTATAGACAACAGGGGAATCGAATGCTTGCTCTAGCCAAATTCCAGAGTTTCCAGGTGAAGGAGAAAATATTGCCAGCAGACAAAAAGAAACAATTCAAGTATTGTGGAAACACAATCAAGATAACACAGGATTGAGCAGCTGCTACCCTGAGGGACTGGAAGGTTTGGAATATGATATTCCAGAGGTGACAGGAGGTGCGATTAAAACCAAGCACCAACTATACAGAAAAACTAAGTATAATACTTCAGGGGAAAAAATGGAATTTTGATGAAATAGAAATGAAATAGAGGGCTTCCAAGCATTCTTGTTGAAAAACAAAAGGTGAATAGAAAATTTGACTTTCAAATGCAAGAATCAAGAGAGATATGAAAAGGTAAAGAAGAAAGAGAAACCATAAGGGACTCATTAAAGATGAACTGTTTATATTCCTTCATGGAAAGACAATACACACACACATTCACACACACATATAATACATACATCTATACATATACATACATATGTATATATATAAGTATATATTATATGTGTGTATATGCATATGTTTATATATGTATGTTATATGTGTACATGAATAAATATGTATACGTATACATACATATATGTGTTTGTATGTAGTATGTATATAGGCAGAGGGCACAGGGTGAGCTGAATATGAAAGGAGGATATCTAAGAAGTAAAATTAAGTGTTGAGAGAAATATATAGGGAGGAAGAGAAAGAGAAAAGTAGAATGAAGTACATCATCTCACATAAAAGAGACAAGAACTTTTATAATGGAGGGGAAGTGGGGTGGAGGTGAGAAGGAATAAGTGAGCCTTAGTCTCACTGGGTATGGCTTAAGGAGGGAATAACACACACACTCATTTTGGGTAGGGAAATCTATTTTACATTGCATTAAAGCAGGAGACAAGGGGATAGGAGAGGGACAATAATAAAAAGGACAATAGATTGATGGAAAGGGCCAGCAGAAGCAAACACTATTGTGGAGGAACAGGTCAATGGAGAGAATGGAATAAATGAAGAGCAGGACAGGATAGAGGGAAATGTGACTAACTTTTCACAACATGAATGTTAGAGACTGTTTTACATAGTTATACATGTATGCACTATGTCAAATTGCTTGCTTTCTCCATGAGGATGTGTGCAGAGGGAGGAGTGGAGAGAATGTGGGACTCAAAACTTTAAAAATGAATGTTAAAAACTGTTTTTGCATGCCCCTGGGAAAAAAGATGTATAGGCAATGGGGTGTAGAAATCTATCTTGCTCAACAGGCAAATAGAGGGGACAGGGAAATAGAAGGGAGGGAAGACTGGAGGAAGGGGTGGTTGGTGTGCAGGTTGTCCTGGAGTAGAAGGGAGGGAAGAGATGGGGAGAAAATTTGGAATTCAAAACTGTGTGGAAGTGAATGTTGAAAACTGAAAATAAATTAGTGATAATAATAATGATGATGAACCAGTTAAAAAAAATCCTTCCTGTTTTGTATGTCATCTGACAGTTTTAATGGTGAGATTTCAAACAAAATATTCCATGCAGCTAAGTTTTTAGTGTCATTATGAATGATATCTAGTATAATTTCAAGTTATGCATCTTTTAAATATTTTATTTTTAATTTTCAACATTCATTTCCACAAAATTTCGCGTTCCAAATTTTCTCCCCATCTCTCCTCTCCCCTCACCCCATAACACTTTGCATTCTGGTTATACCTTCTCTCAATATGCCCTCCCTTCTATCACACCCCTCCCTTCCCTTATCCCCATCTTCTGTCTTTTCTTGTAGGGCAAGATAGATTTCTATACCCCAAAAGATTTCCATAACAGTCATGTTGTGTAAGACTAACTATATTTCCCTTCATCCTATTCTGCCCAATTATTCTATTCTCTCTTTTGACCTTGTCCCTCCCCAAAAGTGTTTATTTCCAATTACTTCGTCCTCCCATTTAGCCTCCCTTCTATCATCCCACTAATCCCACTTGTTCCCTTCTCCCCTACTTTCCTGTAGTGTAAGACAGATTTTCATGCCAAATTTAGTGAGTATGTTATTCCCAACTAAAGTCAAATGTGAAGAGAGTGAGCAACACTTTTCCCTCTCACCTCCTGCCTTTTCTCCTCCATTGAAAAAGCTTTTTTTGAGGGCAGAGTCAAGATAATGGAGTGAGAGCAACAACTCACCTAAGCTCTTAGACAAACTCCTTCAGATACCTCTAAAAAGAGAATCTGACCAAATTTTGGAGGTGCAGAATCCAACAGGAGACAGACTGTGGCAGATTCACAGCCTAGGACAGATTAGAAGGTCAACGGGAAGGATCTGTTCCCTGGGGGTGACCCCACATTGTGCAGCGCATCCAGTGCAGCAGAGGAGGAAAGCCCTGGGGAGACTTGAGGCAGCAGCAGGTGGAACAGCAGAACACCAGCCCAGGGTGAGAGACCAGCAGAGTCAAGCAAGTGACAGCTGCTGAGCCCCAGATAGTAGCCACAGCAGATCCTGAGACTTTCAGCCCACAGATTAAAACTCTGTAAGTCACCTACTTGAACTTCTGGGAGTCAAAATGGCAGAATGATTGGTAAATGCTCTCTGCTCCCCCTTGGTGACCTTGAAAGAACCATAAAATATTTCCCCAGAAAAATGCTGAATCAGTGAGAACAGTGAAGGGGCAAACAGTCATAACACCTGAGGCTAGAAAAATAGCTGAAGGGGATTCCTTACTTTGACAGAGGTGTACCAGAAGGAAAGGGGATCCACAGCAGTGGCAACTCACACTAGGACCTAGATGTGCCTCAGCACTATGAGAGGAGCCCGAGAGGAAGTAGAAACTTGCACTAGGACCCAGGAGAGCCTCAGCACTAGGACAGGAGCTCCAGGGGAAGTGGAAATTCACACTAGGACCAGGCATGCCTCAGCACTCCAGGGGAAACTGGAAGACAATAGGGCAGCTGGGATCACCAACACCTGAGCTTGCCTTTGTTTCAGCTCAGCTAAGGAGATCTCCCATGACCAGCCCACTCCTCCTGCACACTTAACAAGCTAGCCTCAGGGTTGATCAGAGAAACACAAAATAAAAAGATAAAATGTCACCTGCCCGTAGCTTTTTCACACCAGTCAGTTCAACCCCAAGTTCTGCAGCTTCTAACTGAAAGAGCCAGAAGCCAAAACACAAATCACCATCATTAGCAAGAAAAAGAAAACCATAGAATCTTTCTATGGAGACAAGGACCAAAACAAGAATACCAAAGAGGTCAGTATTGAGACTGTACTTCCATCTGAAACTTCAGAAGAGACCATGAACTGCTCGTATGCACAAACAGCTCTCCTGGAACGACTGAAGAAGGAAACAGAAGAAAAACTGGCCAATGATTTTAAAAGTATGAAAAAAGAATTCCACAAAGAAAACATCTCTTTGAAAAGGAAAATTGAATAAATTGAAAAGAAAGAACAAATCCAAACTGGGAAAATTAGATGACTGAAAAAGGAAGTACAAAAACTAATTGGAGAAAATAATCCCTTAAAAGGAATAATTGGACATATGGAAAAGGAGATGCAAAAGTAAACTAAAGAAAATAATTTGATAAAAATTAGAATTGGACAAGTAGAAACTAATGACTCTATAAGACATCAAGAATCAAACAAAATCTAAAGAATGAAAAGATAGAAGAAAATGTAACATATTTAATTGGAAAAACAAATGACCTGGAAAATAGATCCTGAAGAGAATTCAAGAATTATTGGGCTACCAGAAAGCCACGATGGACAATATCTTTAAAGAAATCATCAAGGAAAACTGCCCAGAAGTACTAGATCCAAAGAGCAAAATCATCATCGAAATAATCCACCGTTCATCTCTCAAAAGGGATCCCAAACTAAAAACCCCAAGAAATATTGTTGCAAAATTCCAGAACTATCAAGTAAAGGAAAAAACATTACAGGCAGCCAGAAAGAAACCATTCAAATATCTAGGAGCAACAATCAGAAACATACAAGACTTGCAGCTTTTACATTAATAGACTGAAGGAATTGGAATCTGATATTCCATAAGGCAAAGAAGCTGAGACTACAACCAAAGATCCATTACCCAGCAAAGTTTAACACAATATTTCAAGCAAGGAGATGAAGATTAGGCATTTCCAGACCTTCCTGACAAAAAGGCCAGAACTCAATAGAAAATTCAGTCTTCAAATGTAGGTCTCAAGAGAAGTATAAAAAGGTAAACAAGGGAAAAGAAAATGTTGTTACTCAATTTGGGCAAACTGTTTACCTCCCTATAAGGGAAGATATACTTGGTAATTTTGAGAATTGTACATCTACTATGAAATATAAAAGGGATATACATAGAGGGAATGGTTATAAAGTAAATGATGTGATGATAAAAATATGACTTAAGGGTGTGAAGGAATGGTAACAGGAAATGTGAAAAGGAGGAAGCAGAAAATGGTAAATTACATCACAGAAAGAAGTACAAAATTGTCATAAAGGGAAAGAGGGGAGGGAGATGAGCATTATTTGAGAGACAGTCTCATGTGATTTGGTTGAAGGAGGAAACAGTACATTTAATTAAGTTTATAAATCTAACTAGTTCTATAGGCAGTAGGAGGGGAACAGGGAAGAAAGGGGAGGGGAAGCTAAAAGGCAGGGAAGAAGTAGTAAGGGAAAAGGGGAGTAAAAGGGAGAGGGGCTGAAAGAAGTAAGGGAAGAGAGTGGGAGGTGGTGGTTAAAAATAAAAATTCTATTGAGGAGGGGAAGGGAGACAGAAGAACTAAATGCACAAATAGTGGGAAAGAGGATGAAGGAAACACACAGACTGTAATCATAACTGTGAATGTGAATGGAATGAACTCTCCCATAAAATGGAGACGGATAGCAGAATGGATTAAAAATCATAATCCAACAATATATTGTTTACAAGAAACACAATTGAAACCAGGGGATACACACAGGGTAAAGGTAAAAGATTGGAACATAATATATTGTGACTCAGCTGATGTAAGAAAAGCAGGGGTATCAATCCTAATCTCAGACAAAGCAAAAGCAGAAATAGATCTAATCAAAAGAGATAAGGAAGGAAACTATATCCTGCTAAAGGGCCCAATAAACAATGAAGAAATATCATTAATAAACATGCATACTCCAAGTGGTACAGCATCCAAAATCTTAGAAGAGAAGTTAGGATAGTTGCAGAAAGAAATAGACAGCAAATCTATACTAGTGGGGGACCTCAACCTCCTGCTCTCTGAACTTGATGAATCTAATCTCAAAATTAACAAGAAAGAGGTTAAGGAGGTAAATAAAACTCTGGATAAGGAAGA
Source organism: Bettongia penicillata ogilbyi (assembly GCA_023548195.1). Lineage (NCBI taxonomy): Eukaryota > Metazoa > Chordata > Mammalia > Diprotodontia > Potoroidae > Bettongia > Bettongia penicillata. The sequence goes on from JAJHZJ010000344.1 coordinate 1,178,355, forward strand.
TATGATAGATCTCTGGAGAAAATTGAATGGGAATAGAAAAGAATATACCTTTTTCTCAGTGGTATATGACATATATACAAAAATTGACCATGTTCTAGGGCATAAAAACCTCACAATCCAGTGCAGAAAGGCAGAGATAGTCAATGAATCCATCTCAGATCATAATGCAATAAAAATTATATGTAATAAAAAGCCAAGGAAAGATAAATGAAAAATTAATTGGAAACTAAATAATCTAATCCTAAAGAAGGAGTGAGTTAAACAACAAATCATAGAAACAGTCACCAACTTCATTCAACAGAATGACAATAATGAGACAACCTACCAAATCTTATGGGAAACTACAAAAGCAGTTGTTAGGGGAAGTTTTACACCTTTGAATACCTACATGAATAAAACAGAGAAAGAGGAGATGAATGACTTTGGTATATAGCTGAAAAAGTTAGACAAACAACAAATTTAATATCCCCAAGTAAATACCAAATTAAAAATACTGAAAACCAAAGAAAGGATTAATAAAATTGAAATTAAGAAAACTACTGAATTAATAAATAAAACCAGTAGTTGGTTTTATGAAAAAATAATAAAATTGATAAACCTTTGGTAAATCTGATTTATAAAAGAAAGAATAAAATCAGATTACTAATATCAAAAATGAAAGGGGTGAGCTAACCTCCAAAGAGGAGAAAATTAAAACAATAATTAGAAATTACTTTGCCCAACTTTATGTCCATAAATTGGACAATCTAAATGAGACAGATGAGCATTTTAAAAAATACAAATTGCCCAGATTAACAGAAGAAGAAGTTGAATACTTAAACAATCCCATCTCAGAAAAAGAAATTGAATAAGTCATAAATGAACTCCCTAGGAAAAAATCTCTAGAACCAGATGGATTTACAAGTTAATTCTATCAAACATTTAAAGAACAGTTAATTCCACTACTATATAGACTATTTTCGAAAGTTGGGGATGAAGGAGTCCTCCAAAATTCTTTTTATGATACAAATATGGTTTTGATACATAGACCAGGAAAAAGACAAAACAGAGGAATAAAATTATAGACAAATTTCTCTAATGAATATAGATTTGAAAATTTTAAATAAGATTTTAGAAAAATGAATATAGCAACTTATCATGAGGATAATACATTATGATCAGGTAGGATTAATACCAGCAACGCAGAACTTGTTCAATATTAGGAAAACTGTTAGCATTATCGATCATATCAACAACAAAACTAACAGAAACCACATGATTATCTCAATAGATGCAGAAATTTTTTTTGACAAAATACAGCACTCATTCTTATTAAAAACATTGGAGAACATAGGAATAAAGGGAACTTTCCACAAAATAATAATCAGTATCTTCCTAAAACCTTCTGCAAGCATCATATGCAATGGTGATAAGGTAGATGCAATTCCAATAAGATCAAGGGTGAAACAAGGATGTCCATTACCACCACTATCATTCAATATGGTACTAGAAATGGTAGCTAGAGCCATTAGACAAGATAAAGAAACTGAAGGAATTAGAATAGGCAAAGAAGAAACTAAGTTATACTCTTTGCTGATGATATGATGATATTCTTAGGAAATTTCATAGAGTCAAGTAAAAAAACTTCTTGAAATGATAAAGAACTTTGGCAAAGTTGCAGTTTACAAAATAAACCCACAAAAATCTTCTGCATTTCTATATATTGCTAACAAAGCCCAACAGCAAGAGATGGAAAGAGAAATCCCATTTAAAGCTAGGGTAGACACTATAAAATATTTGGGAGTCTACCTGCCAAAATAAACCCAAGGACTATATAAACACAACTACAAGACACTTTTCCCACAAATAAAGTCAGATCTAAGTAACTGGAAAAACATCAGCTGCTCGTGGATAGGCCGAGTCAATATAATAAAAATGACAATTCTACTTAAATTAATTTATTTATTTAGTGCCATAGAAATTATACTATCAGATAATTACTTTGTAGAGCTAGAAAAAAATAATATCAAAATTCATCTGGAAGAACAAAGAGTCCAGAATATCAAGAGGAATAATGAAAAGAAATGCTAGAGAAGGTGGCCTAACTCTACCAGATCTCAAATTGTATTATAAAGCAGCACTTATCAAAACCACTTGGTCCTGGCTAGGAAACGTAAGAGTAGACAAGTAGAATATTCTAGGTACTCAAGACACTAATTGTTTGATAAACCCAAGGACCCCAGCTGCTGGGATAAGAACTCACTGTTTGACAAAAATTGCTGGAAAAACTGGATAAAAGTGTGCCAGAAACTAGGCACTGACTAATGCCTGATACCATATACAAGAATAAAATCCAAATGGATACACGATCTAGGTGTAAAGATTGATACTACGGACAAATTGGAGGAGCAAGGAATATTATATTTATCAGATTTATAGAGAAGAGAAGAATTTTGGACTAAAAAAGAGATAAAAAGTATTATGAAGTTCAAGATGGATAATTTCGATTACATTGAACTGAAAAGTTTTTGCACAACCAAACCCAATGCAACCAAAATTCAGAGGGATGTAGAAAACTGGGAAAGATTTTTTTAGAGCTCTCAGTGTTAAAGACCTCTTTTCTAGAATATCTAGAGAACTCAGTCAAATGCACAAAAATACAAGTCATTCCCCAATTGATAAATGGTCAAATAATATGAATAGGCAATTTTCAGAGGAAGAAATTAAAGATATCTATAGTCATATGAAAAAATGCTCTAAATCACTTTTGATTAGAGAGATGCAAATCAAAACAACTCTGAGGTACCAAATCACACCTATCAGATTGGTAAACATGACAGAAGAGGACGATTATAAATGCTGGCAAGGATGTGGGAGAGTTGGAACACTAATACGCTATTGTTGGAGATGTGAGCTCATCCAACCATTCTGGAGAGTGGTTTGGAACTATGCCCAAAGGGCTCCAAAAATGTGCATACCCTTTTACTCAGCAATACCGCTTCTAGGACTGTATCCCCAAGAGATCATAAAAATGGGAAGGGGTCCCACTTGTACAAAAATATTTATACCAGCACTCTTTGTGGTGGTCAAAGGGTGGAAATCAAGAGGATGCTCATCAATTGGGGAATGGCTGAATAAATTATGGTATATGAATGTAATGGAATACTATTGTACTATAAGAAATGATGAACAGGAAGACTTCAGAGAGGCCTGGCAAGATTTATATGATCTAATACTGAGTGAAAGGAGCAGAACCAGGAGAACTTTGTACACAACAACGACCACAGTGTGCAAGAGTTTTTTCTAGTAGTCTTGGAACTTCATTGCAGTGTAAGGACTTAAAAAAAAAAATTCCCAATGGTCTTCTAAGGCAAAATGCCTTCCACATTCAGGGAAAGCGCTATGGAATTCAATCGCAGAATGTAGCAGATCAGTGTGTGCGTGTGCGTGTGTGTGTGTTTGTGTGTATTGTGTTTTGGTTTGTTAGATGATTTCTCCCACTCATGACTATGGTGAAAATATATTTAATAGGAATGTATATGAGAACTTATACAAAATTCTATGTCATCTTGGGGAGGGAGGGGGGAGGAAGGGGAAAATAATAATCTAAGGTATATGGTAGTTATTGTAGAACACTGAAAATAAATAAAATTAATCCATTAAAAAAAGAAAAAAGTTTTTTCTTGCCTCTTTTATGAGAGATAATTTTCCCCATTCCATTTTTTCCTTTCTCCTCCCAATAAATCCCTCTCTCACCACTTAATTTTATTTTTTTTAGATATCATTCTTTCTTATTCAGCTCACTCTGTGCTCTCTGTCTGTCTGTCTGTCTGTCTGTCTCTCTCTCTCTCTCTCTCTCTCTATATATATATATATATATGTATGTATGTATATATAAATATGTGTGTGCATGTGTGTATAAACCCTCTATCAACCTAAATCCTGAGAAAAGTCTCAAGAGCTACAAATATTATCTTTCCATGTAGGAGTGTAAAGAGTTCAACTTTAGAAAGTCCTTTATGATTTCTCTTTCCTGTTAACCTTCTTACACTTCTTTTGATTTTTGTGTTTGAAAGTCAAATTTTGTATTCAGCTCTGGTCTTTTCATCAAGAATGCTTGAAAGTCCCCTATTTCATTGAATAGCCATTTTTCCCCTGATGTTTTACTGGATAGGTTATTCTTGGTTTTAATCCTTCTTCTTTTGACTTCTGGAATATCATATTCTAAGCCCTTTGATCCCTTAATGTAGAAGCTGCTAGATCTCATGTTATCCTGATTGTCTTTTCACAATATTCAAATTGTTTCTTTCTAGCTGTTTACAACATTTTCTCCTTGACCTGGGAACTGTGAAATTTGGCTACAATATTCCTAAGAGTTTCTCTTTTCGAGTCTCTTTCAGAAGGTGATTGGTGGATTCTTTCAATATTTATTTTGCCCTTCTGTTCTAGGAGATCAGGGAAATTTTCCTTTATAATCTCATGAAAGATGATGTCTATGCTCTTTTTTTGATCATGGCTGTCAGGTAGTCCCATAATGTTTAAATTGTCTCTCCTGGGTCTATTTTCCAGGTCAGTTGTTTTTCCAACAAGATATTTTACGTTGTCTTCTATTTTTTCATTCTTTTTTTTTTTGTTTTGTAATTCCTTGGTTTTTCATAAAGTCATTAGCTTCCATCTGCTCTATTCTAATTTTTAAAGAACTATTTTCTTCAGTGAGGTTTTTAACCTCCTTTCCTATTTGGCTAATTCTGCTTTTTAAAGCATTCTTCTCCTCATTGGCCTTTTGGACCTCTTTTTTCAATTCAGTTAAGTCTATTTTTAAAGATGTTATTTTCATCCACATTTTGGGGGGTCTCCTTTAGCAAAGTGTTGACTCGCTTTTCATGCTTTTCTTGCATCATTCTCATTTCTCTTTGCAATTTTTCCTACACCTCTCTTACTTGATTTTCAAAATCCTTTTTGAGCTCTACCATGGTTTGATATCATTGCATATTTATTTTGGAGGTTTTGAATGCAGAAGCTTTGATTTCCTCTAACAGCATGAATTGTTCTTCTTCATCCAATAGAATGGAAGAAAATATCTGTTCACCAAGAAAGTAACCTTTTATAGTCTTATTTTTTTCTCCCTTTTTGGGGCCTTTCCCCTGCCAGTTACTTGACTATTGAGTCCTTTGTCAAGAGAAGGGTATACTCTGGGAACCTGTAAATTCTCAGTTCCTTCGAGGTGGCACAATCAAGAGAGAGGAGTCTACTCCTCTCCTGGACTGCACACTGGCCTGGGAGCAATAAAACTTTTCTGCCCAGAATCTGTGAGTAGAATTCCTTTTCCACAACCACCTCCATCTCCACCACACCTACACTGCTCTTTAGCTGAGGGCCAGGTTCAGGGCTGAGATTCAGATCACCTGCTCAATTCCCCCAGGTCCTCTAGGCTGAGGGCTACAAAAATGGATGCTGCCACTGCAGTGGCTACTATCAGCAGTCTAGACCGTGCTCCCCTCTTCTGGGTGAAGACCTTTGTAAACTTTACAGCACTGTCAACTGCTAGGTACTGTTATTATAGTTGTTTCCTCTACCCATAATCTATTGCTTGCATGGCTTAGATACATTAAGATGAAGTTGCTTACATTGTACCATATATATTATATATTATATATTTGTATCTATTGGTCTATATAATTTTCATTTTTTCCCATAACTTTGTATTAATTTAGATATTTTCTCTAACAAATCAATGGCTGATTCTACATAGCAGTTAAATAAGGGAACACATTCAGATCATTAAAATAATTTTATAATTGTTTAAATATTTATACATTTTTATATGTAATATAATGTTATTTTGCTATGTGTAATATTATATCATACAATATATATTTAGATATCCATATTAAATATGTATATTTATTTAAAATACATTGTTTCATTTTATATTATGTTTATTATAACCAGCACCTTATGTCTTTTTTCTCTCAAAGACAATATTCAAGACAGTTATATAAATATTTGGCCATATTAATTTCTCAATTATATTTCTCAAATATACTTATATCTCTATCTCAGTTATTCCTGACATCACACTGAAGCCCAAAAGTATTAAAGTTTATATTCATTTAATACGGAAAATGTGATCCTGTTCTTCATTATCCTCTGCAACAGACATTTTGACAAGATCTAAGATGACCAAATATTATATGAAATGAAGTTTTCATTGCCTTTGTACTTTTGAGAAAGTCAACTCTGTCAACTTGCTTCTCCAGGAACTTGTAAATCATCCTACCATATTAGCTACAACATATTTCTGTTAATTTATTTTGTTTATAGCTAAATTGTTGATATCAGTATGATTTATTTCCTCCCACAGCATGCCCATTCTTTGGTCATTGGACAACAATCCTACATTTGGAGTATTGATTCCTAAGCTACAAGTTTATAAATTGTAGAAAATATGTGATTACTAGAACCACATGCCCACCTCCCTTCTATCTCTCTGACATGAATATTATGGCAGCAGAAGAAGGCCATAGGACTTGGGGCCATTTGTATTTATTTTCATTGGTAGTCATGGCCAAAGAATTCAACACCACAAGGCAGGTCTACTGGTGATTACATTCTCTAGATTTGACTCAGATATCCTCCTCAAAATAGACTCCTATTGCCTGGAAAGCTAATGATTATACAAAACGTGAATAAATGTCTGGGGTAAGGAGAAATGCTAATATATGTTTATATATTTCTTTTTCTTCTCCCAAGCTTTATGGCCAGTCATCTAAACCTCTTTTTGATCAACTATGAGAGTGAATTTTACTAGGATAAATGCCAAGTGTTTCCTGCTTGTCACTGCCATCCTTTCAAATAGAGAGTCAAAGTGTTTCATTACTTGTTGCTCAAGAGAGAACCTACTTTCCTTCAGATGAGTAGTGTGATCCCATTCTCTATAATTCAACTGGTGTTTTTCTTTCATTAAAAAAAAGGCAACTTATAATGAGTTCAAAATGATAATGAGCAAAAAAAATATGTCCTAGAAAGAAGTAATAAAGATAATGGCCTTTTTTTACATGGGGAAAAGCTTTCACTTACCATAGTGAATATTTTCAATAGACATTTTCTGTCTATCAGTTTTCTGTTATTTAAGCTCCATTTCCCTATGTATTCCCTGTTGATGTAATCATTCAATTTCTATATTTATGTTATTAATATGGTTTATCATACTTATTGCCATCCTTATGTTGAATGAATATTTTCTCATGGATCCTTCCAGAGGTGAGGAACCTGCAGCCTTGAGGCAACATGTGGCCTTGTAGATCCTTAAGTATGGCCTTTTGATGGAATCCAAATTTTAGAGAAAAATTTGAATTCTGGCAAAAGGCTCCACAAAACCACAGCTGGCCTCAAGGCCACAGGTTGTCCACCCCTGCTTTAGGTTGTCAAATTGTAGGTAAGTTCAGCTGTGAGTTGAAAAGAAATACAATGACTCTTTTATTAATTTAAATCACAGCTAGAAGATATAAATTCTGAACATCTTAATCACAACTCCCAGGCTCCTGAATTAATCTCAGGTTCCAGAGCAAGACTAAATTTACCCCTCAGACTTCCATCAATGTCTTTTAGGAGTTAGGTCAGGGATGGGGGACCTGTGGTCTCAACACCACATGAGGCCTTCTAGATCCTCAAGTGCAGCCCTTTGATTGAATCCAGCCTCAAGAATGCAGTTTCCCCAGCTCTGAGTCACGTGATTCCCAAAGGCCCCTTCAAGCCCACATTGTGTGCTTCCTAACAAAATTATCACTTGAGAATAATTTTAATCCCTAGCCTAAAATATTTTTAGAAAGATAGAATCACCATCTCCTTGTAATACAAGCAAGGGTAGATTTTTCCCTAAAACATTGGTGTATCTGGAGAATGGTTGCCTCAGGGATGGAGCAAGGCTTAAATAGTGTCTCCAGGGGAGGAGCCAAGATGACAGAGTAGAAAGATTCACATATGCTAGCTCCGAACCCACAGCCCCTAAAATACCTGTAAAGAAGAACTCCCAACAAATTCTGGCGCAATGGAAGCAGTACAACAATGGAGTGGAGGAGATTTCTGTTCCAGAGAGCCCTGAAAAACCTACACCAAAGGTCCATCATGCACTGGAGCAGAGCCCAGCCCTGCCTTGGCCACGTGGCACCGAGAAGACCAGATCCAAGCAGGCTTCAGGGATGGAATCTCCAGGGGCTGCAGGTCCATCCACCCAGAGATGCCAAAGTTTAGTGAGAGAGCCTGTTTGGCTCACCAAGAGGAGAGCAGGGTGTCCCCATAACTCAGGTCCCCTCAGGAGGCAGCAGCAGACAGGAGCTCCCAAAGCAAGCAGGGGCTTGGATCCATTGTTGAAGGTCTCTGCATAAACCCCCTGAGGGAACTGAGCCCTGTGAGGTGGCTCTGCCCCCACCTGAGCAGCTGAACTTAAAATCATACTGAATAGCAGCCCTGCCCCCACTGAAAGCCCTGAAACTGGGGAGCTGCATTTGAATATCAGACCCCAAGCACTAGCTGGGCAGATCTGGAGGTAAGGTGGGTGTGGAAAGGAATCTCAGAAGTCAAGTAACTGGCTGGGAAAATGCCCAGAAAAGGGAAAAAAAATAAGACCATAGAAGGTTACTTTCTTGGTGAACAGATATTTCCTGCTTTCCTTTCTGATGAGGAAGAACAATGCTTACCATCAGAGAAAGACATAGAAGTCAAGGCTTCTGTATTCCAAACATCCAAAATAAATACTCAATGGGCTCAGGCCATGGAAGAGCTCAAAAAGGATTTTGAAAATCAAGTTAGAGGTGGCAGAAAAACTGGGAAGAGAAATGAGAGAGATGCAAGAAAAGCATGAAAAACGGGTCAATACCTTGCTAAAGGAGACCCAAAAAAGTGCTGAAGAAAATAACACCTTGAAAAATAGGCTCACTCAATTGGCAAAAGAGCTTCAAAAAGCCAATGAGGAGAAGAATGCTTTCAAAAGCAGAATTAGCCAAATGGAAAAGGAGGTTCAAAAGCTCACTGAAGAAAATAGTTCTTTCAAAATTAGAATGGAACAGATGGAGGATAATGATTTTATGAGAAACCAAGAAATCACTAAACAAAACCAAAAGGATGAAAAAATGGAAGGTAATGTGAAATATCTCATTTGAAAAACAACTGACCTGGAAAATAGATCCAGGAGAGACAATTTAAAAGTTATGGGACTACCTGAAAGCCATGATCAAAAAAAGAGCCTAGACATCATCTTTCATGAAATTATCAAGGAAAACTGCCCTGAGATTCTAGAACCAGAGGGCAAAGTAAATATTGAAAGAATCCACCGATCACTGCCTGAAAGAGATCCAAAAAGAGAAACTCCTAGGAACATTGTGGCCAAATTCCAGAGTTCCCAGGTCAAGAAGAAAATATTGCAAGCAGCTAGAAAGAAACAGTTCCAGTATTGTGGAAATACAATCAGGATAACACAAGATCTACCAGCCTCTACATTAGGGGTTGAAGGGTGTGGAATATGATATTCCAGAAGTCAAAGGAACTAGGTCTAAAACCAAGAATCACCTACCCAACAAAACTGAGTATAATACTTCAGGGGGGAAAAAATGGTCTTTCAATGAAATAGAGGACTTTCAAGCATTCTTGATGAAAAGACCAGAGCTGAAAAGAAAATTTGACTTTCAAACACAAGAATGAAAAGAAGCATGAAAAGGTAAGGGGCAAAGAGAAGTCATAAGGGACTTACTGAAGTTGAACTGTTTACATTCCTATATGGAAAGACAATATTGGTAACTCTTGAAACTTTTCAGTGTCTGGGTAGTTGGTGGGATTACACACACACATACACACACATGTGCAAGCACACACAGAGACAGAGAGCACAGAGTGAATTGAATAGGATGGGATCATATCTTTAAAAAAAATGAAGTTAAATGGTGAGAGAGAAATGTATTGGGAGGAGAGAGGGAAAAATGGAATGGGGCAAATTATCCCTCATAGAAGAGGCAGACAGGAGACTTTTTAGTGGATGGAAAGAGAGGGGAGCTGAGAGAAAAACAAGAAGTTTACTCATATCACATCCAACTAAAGGAAGGAATAAAATGCACACTCATTTTGGTATGAAAACCTATCTTACAATGCAGGAAAGTGGGGGAGAAGGGGATAATCAGGGTGGGGGGATGATGGAAGGGAGGGCAGTGGGAGGAGGGAGCAATTTGAAATCAACACTCTTGGGGAGGGACAGGATCAAAAGAGAGAATAGAAGCAATGTGGGGCAGGAGGGAGGAGAATATAGTTAGTTTTATACAACATGACCATTATGGAAATCATTTGCAAAACTACACAGATAGAGCCTGTATTGAATTGCCTGCCTTCCCAAAAGAAATGGGTGGGGAGGGAGGGATGGGGAGAAGTTGGAACTCAAAGCTTTAGGAACAACTGTTGAGTATTGTTCTTGCTACTAGGAAACAAGAAATACAGGTAATGAGGAATAGAACGTTATCTGGTCCTACAGGGCAAAAGGGAAGATGGGAACAAGGGAAGGGAGAGATGATAGAAGAGAGGGCAGATTGGTGATAGGGGAAATTAGAATGCTCGGTGTATTGGGCCAGGGGGTGGGGAAAAATGGGGAGAAAATTTGGAACCCAAAATTTTGTAAAAATGAGTGTAAAAAGTTAAATAAATGAATTTATTAAAAAAAAAAAAAAGATACAGCCCCAGAACCACCATCAATATGAACCCCTTTCCAGATACCATCAATTTCCGGTGGCTTCCCTCTTAAACTACCTTGTATTTAATTACATTGTATTTACTGGTGATTAGTCTCTCTAGATTTATTCTGAATATACTTAGATATGTCATTGTTGTCTCCCTGGTTATAACATATGCTCCTTCTAAGTAGAGATTGTTTTACTTACTGAATTTGTATCCTGATTACCTAACACAGTGCCTGGCACAGGGCAGGTGCACAAAAAACGTTTATTGGTTGATTACATACCCAGTGAAGTGGGAAGGGAACTAGATAGCAGTGATTCTCTAGCTCTAGAAAGCTCTGAGCCTTTACCCCTATATCTTTACCTCACTCAAGGGAAAATATGATAGCTCCCGAGAAGACTAAAATTGATCTGTATACCTTTCTAATTGACTTTGTACTGTAACTGCCTAAGTCATGGTTCTTGCCAGTCACTGACCCAGGTTTTGTAACCTGTGAATAAAATGTCATCCGGTTTGAAAAAAATAAATAAATAAATAAACAAAGAAACAAATAAATGAATGAATAAATGAATAAATAAATAGTGTCTCCACTGACAGCTCCCTGGTAGACTGTTTGTACCGATGTTATTTCCTGGTCACTCAAGGACACACAATACCCATCCGTGTGGGACTGATGACCTTTGGATTTTGTGGATGCCCCAGGACTATGTGAGTTTCTATAACCTGCTCTCAAGGACATATATATATACATACACACATGTATGTATGTGTGTATACATGTATATATATATATACATATACACATACATATACACACATTCATATGTATGTGTTCACCAAAATTAATTCTACTATATCATTAAGGGAATATCATTTCCATGTTATGACTAAGTAAACCTCCATTCATAAGTGCTCATTTTGTTTCAGCATCACACCTGAACAAGTAGCATCAGCATCAGGCCAATTCTAACAGGGAATTTAGCAAAATAATGCTATAAGAATAGTGGTTACAAAACTCACCAAAAGTCTATGACATATCCTATCAGTACATGAAGAATCTTGGAAAAGTGAGCTCAAGATTCGAGAGCAAATAAGGTGAAAAGGTAACAAATGGAGCCTGGATCCTGAAATGCTTCAGTTTGTGGTATAAACCAAATGGTTCCCTGAGATACAATGTCACTTCCTTTCTCTTGTTAAGGCTCTGAATACTTGGCCACTCTTTTCTTGGCTTCCAATATAGATACTGATCTAGAGATGGCCCCAGGATATATATGCAAAGTTATGAAGGATAAAATCCTCTAAATAGTTCAAAGTTCTCAAGTTCCATTCTCCAGAAAAAGGTGCTATGGGAAGTATGGAGGAGAGAAGCTATGGCCAAAGCTGAAGAGGAGGACTTCCCTTCTCTCCTCCCCATTCCTGAAAGAGGTTCCACTGCAGGATTTTATTGGAAAGTCACATTTTTTCCTAATCTCTCAAATTACCCTACTTCTAAACTAGCTTGGCAAATTAAGAGCTCCTCTGGGGAGTGACCACATTTCCTAACTCTATCCACATTTTTCTTCCTGTGTAATGTCATTCTGCTTCCATACGGCTCCTTTCTGCTTCTGTAGGAATATTAACCAAATGGTACAAAAGGGTGAAGTGGGGAGGTGAGGGTTGAGACACCTACCAATATGCATTTAACTGTCAGTCCTCCAAGTGTCATTGTGGGCAAGTCACTTCACTTCCATGAGTGGGAAGGAAATTGGAGACAAAGCAATATATGTGTGTATGGGTGCATTTAAAAAAGAGAGAAAAATTACCTTGATAGACATTCAATATTCCCAAGTTCTGCAATTGCATTGATGAGAGTTAATACAGATAACTGACGATGACCTAGAGGGCTTGGGATTTGTGATGGTGAAAAAACTTAGCAGATGTTATTGTGATTTTCCAAGGCTGGCAAATTTATTAGTCTTTTGCCAATTGGTGATGGGAACCATGAGAATTAACTTTGTCAAGTGACAAGCATACTTTCCTGTCAATTGGCCTTGACTTGAAACCTTTTCAGCTTAGCAGATCACAGTAACACACACACACACACACACACACACACACACACACACACTTCTCTAGTGGATATATTTTTTTCTGCAGGTACCATAAGATCTGACAACTCATTGTTTTCATCTCACTAAAGGTCATTTAGGACTTCACCTAGATTGCTTCTTTTAAGATCATATAAATCAAAAAAGTACAAAATGAATACATTTTCTAGATAGAGTATTTATCACCTTCTGAAGCCTTCAGATGCTCAACCATATTTTAAGGAAGGAAGATAGAATGAAGTGCTTATGAACTTACAAAATAAACTACATAAAATGAATTAGCCATCTGTGGAAGGAAGCAAAGCTGCCAGTGAAGATAAACGGGCAGAAAACATTTCTATCTAAGCAGAAAAAGGACATTGGGAAGTCACCAAGTTTATCATTCTGCCCTCAGGCAGCACCTCACCCAAATCTATAGAGATGGATCATGTTCATTTCAGATGCCACCAGATAAAGTAGTACCTCAGCTTTCTTTATCAATCGTTTCAATATCTGACCACCATGTTTAGCAGGAAATTGCTTCTTAGATATAACCTAAATGTTCAATGATATTTAAAGTCTAATGAAAGACTAGTGAAAGAATGGGAGAGATCTAATTGCTGAGCAGATTTGGAGTTCTATGATTAGATGTCTTTAAAACTTATGGTACTGATATTTAGTACATTGTTTCTTAATCATGAGACTTATACCCTTGGTTGTATGACTAATGACTTTTCCACAATTATTTAATTTCATGTAGAATATGACTTTATATATCACCAGTGAATAAATGCCATCAATGAATTCTTGTGGAAAATCACCTCTCCAATCTGGTGTTCAGGCCTAAAGACCCAACACCAGAGAGATGTAGAGAAGGATTCTCTAAAACTTTAGGCATCTCGTGTCTTATATGTAACTTAGAGAAATAGCCCCCAAGACCCAGATCCTCAAGGACCTTCAATGGCATTGAGTTAGGTGGCATGTAGATGCATAGTATGTAGACTTCTAATACATTGTGGGATAGCAGAGAGAGAGAACACTGGACTTGGAGACCCAAAATCTTTGATTCAGATCTCATGTTAAACATGATTAGACGTGTGACCACAGACATTTTCTATGATTTTCAGTTTCCTCATCTATAAAATGAAAATAACCTGCAGAACCTACTTTACAGGATGGTTTGTGACTCAAATGAGATTTGCTTTGCAATCTTTTTCATGTCATAAGAACACTTGTGCTAGGGTGTGTGAGGATGGAATCAGTATTTTATATGTGCGCGGTATGTGCTAAGTGTTTAACTAATATTATCTCATTTGATCCTTACAACAGCTCTAGAAGGTGACTGTTGTTGTTATGTTATTTCAGTTGTGTCCCACTCTTAATGACCCCATTTGGGGCTTTCTTGGCAAAGATAATGAAGTGGTTTTCCATTTCCTTTAAGAAACTGATGCAAACAGAGTTGAGTGACTTGCACGGGGACATACAACTAGTAAGTATCTGAAGTCAGTTTTGAACTCATGAAGATGAGTCTTCCTGACTTCAGGCCTAGTACTGTTTGCACAGCATCACCTAGCTGCCCTTTTACATTGTTATTATATTATAGTATTATCCCCATTTTACAGCTGAGGAAACTGAGAGGAAGTTGTTACTTGCCTGGGGTCACACACTAGTAAGTGCCTGAGGTCAACTCATTCTCAGGTCTTCCCAATCTACTGTACTCCCACCTGCCCTGTGGGGGTGACTAGGACAATATATGACACAATTATATACTGTGTAGACTGCTCACACACAGATATCACAATAGACATCAGAGGATTGATCTAAACATAAGCTCTGTTTTTTACTTCTCTAATCACTTCACTACTTTTGGTCTCAGTTTCCTTATATGTAAAATTAAAGTATTAGACTATATAATATCTTATTACATAGACATGAAGAAATTCACAATACATTACAGATATGTACATGCACACAGAAGCATGTATATATATATATATACATAAAAGTATATGCATATATGTGTGTATTTATACACACATATGTATATACACACATATGCAGATATCCCAAAAGACATAAGTGAATAATTTTGTGGTGCAGGATTCCCAGTGAGGAAAAATAGAGTTTAGCAGGTCCTCTGTCATTTATAGTCTTAGAAAGTTGTTAGGTTGAAAATTGACATTGAGAATGCAAAAGATTTGTCCAGGGTAAAACAATCAGTATATAAGAACTCAGGTCTCCCTTACTCCAAGGTTGACCCTCCCTCCACTCAGGCTTCCTGCTTTTTATATAACTGTTTTCCTATCTTCAATCCCACCATTAAAAATCTACCAAGGCTAATGAAAATCAGGTTAATAGAAAATCAACTTATGAATAGTGAAATCTTAAATATATGTATAATAAATTTTGGTTAACAGAACTCTCTTTTTAATGAAACCTTTTTAAGGCCAGGCTGTTCTCAACTGAAATGCCCTTGTTTTTATGAATAGCTGACAATTTTAAAGGGATGTAATTAATCCCAGGTCATGGAAGCAAATGAAACATTTCCACCTCAGTGAGTTTTACCTAATAAAATGTTTAAAATAAATAAATAGTCCCCCTTGTAGGACTGCTGAGCTCAATACCATTCTCCAACCTCTCATTACAGTATAAAGAGAAAAAGCTACAAATAGCTGATGGTCTCTGACTAGGAGCCTCTTCTCTAGCTCAGTTATTTTCTACCTGTAAATGCTAGAAATAAAACCCCAAATGCAATCCAATAAACAGTTTCACTTACGTTTCTGAAAGGTTGAAAACTCGTTGAGGATCTCCATTCTCAATCGCATATGTTATTGGATCATGCTCTCGATCTGTTGCCTTTGGGGAGAAAATATAATGAAATGATAAGGTTATTGATAGAGTCCATGTCTTGTACATGGGAGAAGACAAGAGGAATATGAAAGCTTGGGAGGGGCAGACAAATACAGCCCAGTACTGAAGTCTTAGATTGAAGATCTGCAGGATGAGCTCTTTCATTCCTGATTCCAGCTCTGCTGCCAGGATAGTGGGACTGAAAGCAAGTCATTTAATCTCTTTAAATATTAATGATCTCACCTGAAAATGGAAATACAGTTGAGAAGAACTCTAAAAAATGATCACATAGATTAACCAGACCCAGACAAAGTGTAATAGAAAATAGTTAGTGATGAGTGGGTGCCTGGATTTTAGTTATGGTTACCATTTATTGGGGCAACTAGGTGCTACAGTGGATAGAGTACTTTTCTTTACTTTTCTTACTTTTCTTTACAATGGGTAATACACAGCTTTGATCTCCTCCATCTACCATATGCTAGTTGCTCCCTTCCCCTATAGGTGCTGTACCACATCCTTTCTTTCTTAAGGGTTTAAATTTACCACTTCAATGTTCATTATGGGTTATGACATTTCTGTCTTCATAGTTGACCAAGACTAATGTGCAAAGCAGGCCTCTTAGGAGACAATTCCATTGCTGGATGCTCCAGATGGCAGGGTGTGATGGCAGACAAGAATCCCATGTGGGGAATGAGACCCAGAGCAAAAACAAATAAGACATGGTGACCCTGAAATAGTATTGACACCAACTGGATGACATAAAGGATTGTAGATTGAAAACCCCTGAAAACCATGGCTAACAGAGGAAAAAAATACAGATTAAAATAGAGACTTTCAATATTCCAGTCATATATGTGGCCATCCAGCATGTATGGACTGTGGTACTGGGGTGACCCACACTGTGCCCATCTGTGAAGGTTATACTCTTGCCAATATGATCTTCCATATGAATCTGACTGACTGGGACCAGAGAAACTGACCTCTTGATGATTCTGATCCAGAAAGGGTACAGCCTTACTACCAGAGCTGGGAGGGAAATTAATATGACATCAAGGAGTAGCTTTATTAGGTTATCCTAGATTTCATTCAGGAAATGAACACTAATGCACCCAGCTCTTCCCCGGAAAGGAGCAATGAAATCCCACATGGTCAGGCCATCCCCAGTAGCAATAAGTGGTTTTGATACCCCAAAGCATTCTTCCAACCATCTTTTTATGTGTAGAAGGAATCTTTCTATTCTATTATTCTTTCTTTTCTTTCTTTCTATTCTATATTATATTCTAAGGAATCTATTCATGAAACTACCTTCAAGTCAATCAGAAAGTACAATATTGACTGACATCCTTAAGGACATGCATGCCAGTGCAGTATTATTGGGTGGTCTCACCACCTGGACAAGCATTGCTGACAGGATGGAGGTACAGACTATAGCCCTAGCCCTTAATACAATGAAAATCAGAATTATTGCCCCTTCTAAGAACAAAAACTCTGTCTGGATTGGTGGCTCCATCCTGGTCTCTCTGTCCCCCTTCCAGTTGATATGTGTTCTAGAAAACTTAGGCCTCTTATTATCTATTGCAAATGACTCTAAAGGGACTCATTTTTTCATTTCCTCTTCTTTCTCTTTTTTCTGTTTTTTCTTTTTCTTTTTTTCTCCCACCTTTCTTTCTTTCCTTCCTTTCCTTCTTTCTTTTTGTTTTTTCTTCTTTCTCTTCTCCCACACTCCTTCCTTCCTTCCTTCCTTCCTTCCTTCCTTCCTTCCTTCCTTCCTTCCTTCCTTCCTTCCTTCCTTCCTTCCTTTCTCCCTTCTTAAAGGCTATATGGTAATATTTCCTCTTCTCCGCTCCCCAAAAAAGAGATGAGATTGGGATGACCCTATCATTTTCACTTGATTCAAATTTTTTAAAGTGGAGCAATGAAGATGATTACTAATCTTAAGTACTCTATTTTTATATAGTCATTTTCAATATTTCACGATGCATTGTAATGGATTCCAGGGATATGCATGGCTCTGCTAAAATTTCCCTGCCCTTCAAAAGGATATAATTATTGAAATCCAGAAAAGACGAGGAATCTATGGACTTGAAGTCACATGTGATCTTCTAGGTCCATGGGTGGAACCTTTTGACTGAGTCCAAGTTTTACAAAGTAAATTATTTTATTAAAGGGATTTATTCTGTGAAGTTTGAATTCAGGCAAAAGACCACACTTGAGGACCACTACATGTAGCCTCAAGGCCATAGGTTCCCCACTCCTGCCTAGGCATTCCTGAATTCAATCTATTTAATTTTTTTAATTATATGTATGAAACGTGGTATAAAAAGATGGCATTTCAGACATACATGAGTAAAAAAGAAAACAGCCTAGTCATATGGCCAGAATGAATAATGAAGATGTATAATACTTCAGTGGTATCCTAGTGATATCAAGAAGAGCAAATAGAAATCCAATTTTAAAGTTTTAATTCTTTTGGAATTTCTGACATGGCCCCAGTGTAACATGGCTCTTGAGCATGTGAATCACTCAAGACACAATTTCTTGGAAGTCAGACAATTAATCTACCAATGAAAGCAAAGAAATACCTAGAAGAGTCTTGGAGGTTTAGGGTAATGGATTTTCTTTAGAATCTTGGGACGCTATTGGGACTTCCTGCCCCTTGTGTCAATTTTGGGGTAAACAGTATTATAAATAAAATGACCCACAAACCATTAAATTTCCACATTTCCAACCAAGTTGTTCCTGGATTTGCAAGATTTTTCATCTTACTAGAGATGCACTCCCTTTGAAATCCTTAAAAGGGTTCTGTGTGGTTATAATTCCCTTATGTAAAAAAAAAAAAACTCTAATTCTCTCACTGTATCTTTATCAGGACCCAATTTGAAAAATGCCAAATTGGAAACTGATCCAAGGAGAGGTAGCCTATTATCAGTGATAGGATCTAGATGAAGAGCTGGGAGGAAACTTTGAAGTCAATGAGTCCAATCCCTCATTTTTGTAGATGAGAAATCCAAGGCACTGAGGAATCAATTAACTTGTCCAAGTTCACACAGCTAATAAATGTATTAGATGATATTTGTACTCTCATCTTCTTGACTCCAAATCCAGTGACCATCTAGCATACATCCTTCATTTTACAGGTGGGGAAATTGAGTTTCACAGAGTTTAAGTGACTTGATCATAGTAGATCTAGTCAGAGGCATACCCAAGGCAGATCAGCTTGGACCTTGACCCAATCTGC
This sequence comes from Bettongia penicillata ogilbyi, assembly GCA_023548195.1. Taxonomy (NCBI): domain Eukaryota; kingdom Metazoa; phylum Chordata; class Mammalia; order Diprotodontia; family Potoroidae; genus Bettongia; species Bettongia penicillata. The sequence continues at coordinate 1,197,204 of JAJHZJ010000344.1, forward strand.
TGATATTTAGATACCATTCTTAATATTTGTACTCCTTCAGCGACGAGGAACAACTGAACTTAGTGATTAATAAGAATAATTAGGTAAGCTAGAAGGGTATCAGATGTTGTGTTTCCTATTTGCTCCTCTCCACAATCCAGGCTGGCACGTTCCCAGATTTACCCTGGTCCCAATTCTTATAAAAGTCTCACAGTAGGGGACTCATGGTTTCTCAAGATCTCTGTCCCACAACAGAAAGGGTGCTGAAATAGATCTCTGTGATTCTTGCCCTGGGATCTAAAAGAGCTTGCTGTGGTTCTGGAAAATCAATCAATCAAATGACAAGCATTTATTACAGGCATCCTGTATGCCAGGTGTTAGGGATAACTAGATTGTACAGTGGATAAAGTCCATGAGTCTGAAAGGTTCATCTTTGTGAGTTCAAATTTGGCCTTAGACACTTACTAGCTGTGTGACTCTGAACACGTCACTTAACCAGTTTGCCTCAGTTTCCTCATCTACAAAATGAGATGGAGAAGTAAATAGTAAACCATTCAAGCATCCAAGAAAACCCCATATGGGATCATGAAGAGTCTGTCATGACTGAATATGACTCAATTGTAACAAGGGAAAGAAAACAAAAAGTGAAACGATCTTTGCCCTCAAGGAAATTCCCTCTATTAATATTTTCCTATTAATCCTATGCATAGCTTGCTCTGTACATATATATATATATATATATATATATATATATATATATATATATATATGTTGTCTCCCCTGGTAGATTGTAGATGCTTTGAGGGGAGAGATAGAGACTTTTGCTTTTCTTTTTATCCTCAGAATTTAGCACAGTTCTGGAACAAAGTAGGTGCTTAGTAACATTCCCTGATTGACTAATGGAATAACTGTATGACCTTTGGTTACTAGCTTTGCTATATTACATTTTCTATTATTCCTTTATAAAAATGAGAAACAGGGAAGTTATGGGGCACAGTGAATAGAACAGCAGCCCTGGAATCAGGAGAACCTGAGTTCAAATCCAGCCAGACACTTGATACTAGCTGTGTGATCCTGGGCAAGTCACTTAAATCACCTGACCAAGAAACCAAAAAAGAAACAAGCAAACAAAAAAAAAAAAAACCCAAGAAAGGGATAAAAGAAAAACAAAAGGAAAGAGAGAAACTGGAACCTTTAATAGGTTAGAATCAAAGTCCCCTGAAATAATCCCATATTTTGAGGGGCTATGATTCCAGGAATAGCAGACCTAACTTCTTCCTTCTCTGAATCCTATGATTTTCTGAAAATCCACACACACACGCACACGCACACACACACACACACACACACACACACACACACACACACACACACACACCCTTTCTACAGGGTCTAGTTGAATAGAAAAAGGCAACATAACAGAAGTATCATGTATGAGTGGAGTGTGGGAAGTTTAGGGAGAGAGTTCTTAAGGTTTATCCAGTTGAATGAAAATATAATCAAGGGCAGCCTTCTGTATTTTCTTTAAAAACCCCCATTATATTTTAGATAAATAGAGTCACTGCCATTCATTTCATCTCCTATATTAATACTTGTCTGAGCAAAGCACAGAAAGGCAGAGAAACAAGTCAATATTTACTGGAAATCTAGCCTAGGACATTTCAGCGTTCCCTCTTAGACTGATACTATATGTCTTGGAAAAGGAGAAGATTGCTGTCTGAGTGTGGACACTAAAAATAGACCAGTAGAATGCCTTTGGTTGGAATTTAAGGGAAAAACTAGGATTTCATGGCAGGATGCACCAACTGCTTTCTGATGCAAAGGGCTCAATCTTTTTCCTAAACCAAATTTTAAGAGAGGAAATGTCAGAAATATTTATGTCTAGAAATTTTATAAACACAACCAAAAATGAGATAGGGATACTTTTATCATTCAGTCATTTCAGTCACATCCAACTCTTCATGGCCCTATTTGGGGTTTTCTCAGCAGAGGAATTGGAGTGATTTGCTATTTCCTTCTCCATCTCATTTTACAGATGAGAAAAGTGAAACAAACAAGGTTAAGAGATTTGCCCAAAGTCACGCAGCTAGTAAGTGTTTGCTACTGGATTTGAACTCAGGAAGAAGAGTCTTCCTGACTCAAGGGTGAGCACTCTCTCCACAAAGCAGTATGGGTAGGACAAACTCCAATATTGCCCCTGCTACCTTTGGAGAACCAGAGACTGATGGGTTCACAGCAGGACCTAGAGCAATGCTCCCTGCTCACAGTAGGCACTTGTTAGATGAATGTTGGAGAAATGACTGAGGTTTTATTAATTTAGTATTGAATATTTACACACTGTTGTTTATAAGAACAAATGTCCCCAAGTTACTTAGGAAATAATCAACTTGAAATTGGATATTAATCAGTTTGACTCTAGCCTTCAATGTGAATGCAGGAAAGCAATTAAAATGCTTCAGAACAAGGGATTTATATTCTATAGTTTTCCTCCCATTTTCACCCTCTCCTCATCTTCCTCTTCTTCCTCTCTTCCCCCTCTCTCTTGTATCCTGTGTCTCTTCTGGTCCATCCCTTACTACATCACTGTCTCTTTTCTCTGTTTCTATGAATCTTCCTGTTTGTTGTTTTGTATTGTGAGAAATGTCTATGTGAACCTGACAATTTCAGCAGTTGATCTATTAGTCATTTAGAAAAATAACCTTTATTAAGCACCTTCTATGTGCTAGACACTTGGTGAAGTTCAGGTAATACAGACAAAAGCAAGAACAGTCTCTGACTTTAAGGAACACATTCTATGGGAGATCCAACATGGTAGCATGAAAATACCTAGGTACATATGGGATCTATACAGCAAGATATAGAGAAGACACCAGCAACTAGAAAGGGGAATGGAGAATAGGGTTGGGAAAGGCTTCCTGATGAAAGCAGGGTGGTAATGAGCTCAACCTGAAGGAATACAAGGGTAGATCTGGGACAGCTGGTGGAGTTTGGAAAAGATACCTAAAGAATCACAGAATTTCAGAGTTGTCATGACACAACAGAGATCATTTAGTTCAAACTAGAACTGAAAATGAATCCTTGCCAATTGCCAATGAGGAGTCATTTACCTTTAACTTGAAGATGTCCAGTGAGAGGGAGCCCACCACAGCTCCAGGCTGATTATTTGATTTCTGGGTGATTCTAAATGTTACCAGTTACCCTTCCCCTCCCCCACCCCATATTAATAATTTATTTACATTTTCTGACTCTAATATGTGATTTATGTCCTAAAGTCAGAGAACCTGGGTTATAAATTTGGTTCTGCCATCTACTTTCTGTGTGACCATGGCAAAATCACTTAACTCCTCTGAGCTTTCTGCTAATCTTTAGAAAGATTTGGACTCTCATGAGGCTTCTGAGACTGAAGGAAGGCATCCTTCATCTAGAAATCTGTGATGGTCTGAGTTCATATTCTACCCCTCATGTGGCCATCGTTCACATCCCTTCACAAAGAGTAGGACTTGTCAGTCAGTATTTTTGACTGAAAGGCTTCCAGATGACACTTTCAATGGAAAACAAATGATAATTAGAACAATTAGGGATGGGTATTTCTGGGAAAGTGTAGCTTGAATTCAATTCACATGTGCAGGGAAAATGTTTATTAAATTCTTGCTGTGTACAGTGGACTGTATCAGGCACTGGAGTTACAGAGAAATAGCAAATAACTTGGATAAAAGCTCCCATCACATTCTCATTAGATTTGTGACTAACTCAAAGTTCCAAGGGAAATCTAATACATTGTTTTGGAGATCTGGCATCCAAAAACATCTTGATAGGCTAGAGCACTAGGTTGAAGTTGAGAAAACGAAATTCAGGAAGGATAAATGTAAAGTCTTATTCTTGGGTTTAAAAAATCAACTTCAAAGTATAAAAAGAGGGCGGTATTGCTAGATGAGACAGATATGGGGGTTTTAGTGGACAACATGCTTAAAACATTTTAGAAGTATGATACAGCCGTTACAAAAGCTATTGTGCACTTTGGTTACATCTCAAGAGACAGAAATAAGTAGAGTACAGTTTCCTTAGTATTCTGCCCCCATCAGACCAAATCTGTAGTACTGAGTTCAGTTCTGGGTACCATAGATTAAGGAACATCCAAAGGAGAGTACTTGAGATGGTGAAGGGGTTTGAGTCCATGTGATATGATGTTACACTGAAGGGACTATCAAAGAAATGACATAGGGTTGAAATGACACCTCTGGTGAGTATGCCAGAGTAGATATTTCTTGTGGGTATGCAATTGACTGAGTGACTATTGAGCACCTATGTGATTCTGCAATTCTGTACAATTCTGTGAAGTAGTCTCTCCTTTCAAGGAGCCTATATTTTCCCAAGAGGAATTTCACAATCTTATCCTTATTATAATTAATCATAAAGAGTCTTCATCAGGTCATGAATGCTAGATTTACCATCAGAAAAATCAGGTTCAAAGTCTACCTCACATACTTCTTAGCTGTGCAACCTTGCAAGAGTCACATGTTGGAGACAGGAAGACCTGAGTTCTGATGATATCTCAGACCTCAGGTAACTGTGTGACCTTTCAACCACAATTTCCTCTTGTGTAAAATGAACACAAGGATACCTATAATACCTATCTCCAGAGATGTTGGAAGGTTTAGATGAAAAATCCTTTGCAAGCCTTAATGCACTCTCTAGACATCAGTTACTATTATTGTAAGGAAAAGTAAGAGAGTAAATGCTAACTTTCTACTTACAACAGTTGATGTACCCATCTATTGGTCCTGTGAAGTAAATCTAATTGATTAAGACTCAATAAATGCACTCCCATGTGAGGCCTGCCAGGAACATTGGGTAAACTGGGAAGTATCTGGGGATTCAGGCCCATGCAGAAATAGATGTGTATCTGATTGAGATAAGGTCCCACGGGCCTGTCCCAGATGATAAATTGTAAACAGATGCAAGGGTCTCTCAGCTCAAGAAGAAATGCATTTAAAGAAGCTGTAGAAATCCTTAGGGATAATACAACCAACAGGAAAAAAAATAAAGTAAAAGTATTTAACAAGAAGGACAAAATATAAGCTTAATTCAACAGAGTTCATTAGCATCTCACTCTCTGAGAGTTCATGACCCAGCTAAATATGATCCATCGTAATCTTACCTATTTTTCTTCCCTCCCCCTTTCTCTTCCATTATCCACATTACTTTTGATACAGACATCAATAAGCTTGGATGGGCCCAATCTGTCCACTGAGGAGGACTCAAGTTCTGGTCATTTGGAGATCAGGTAGTGGGACTTGAATATTTGGACTGAAGAAGGAAAGGCATCTGAGTAGGAAGTGGCAAGAGCAGTTTTACATACAAGTGATTTACAATTGTTTTGTTTGGCTTCCTGGCTACTAGGTGGAATAATGAACAGAGATCTGCACTTGGAGAAAGAAAGACCTGAATTCTGAAACTACTTCAGACCTTAGACAGTTGTGTTACTCTATACAAATCACTTAAACTTTCTCAGCCTCAATTTCCCTATCAAGAAAGTAGAGAGAATAACAGGCCCTACCTAACAGGATTGGTGAGCAGATCCAATGTGATAATATGGGAAAAGCATTTTTCAAACCTTGTTGATGTGGCTGTTAACTTACCGAGGAACCCTTATCAGGAATACCAGAATAGAGGTTCTCAACACTTACTGAAGAGACACAGTGATAACCTCTGTTTCTTTCCAGAATACTGGGGTTTTTGAGTTTCTTTAACAAGCGTCAGAGTGGAATGAATACAGAGCTGGGTGAGAAGAGTGTGTGTGTGTGTGTGTGTGTGTGTGTGTGTGTGTGTGTGTGTGTGTGTGTAAACTCTCAAAACCTTGATTCTTTAATGAGTGAGCATAAGGACATCTGTAGTTCTGTCCCTAGGAAACATTTCTTGTAGAAATCTGAGTGGTCTTTGTTCTCACCAGGAAAAATTGTCAGCAACAAAAAGGCTGAAGTCTTCCAAACTCTGCCCTGATCTCTATAAATCTCTGAATCACAACTCAGCTCTGGTAAATGGTAACAGAAACTTCAAGGATTCATGAAGGTGGACAAACGAGGACCCAGATAGTTGCATTCCCATTTCCTTATTTTCCAATGAATATATTAAGATGGAAAATAAAAGATTACAAGGGTAAATTGGGGTATTTATGGAGTGCTTAGAGGATTATAATAATGTACAATTTGCAGGGATCTTGTTAATGGTAATAGAGTAATTAGTATTGCAATTAGACTTGCAAATATAAGCATGGCTCCTTGGTGATGGTGTCATCTCCTCATTAAGTCTTCTTGCCCTGGATTCCATTCCTTTATTGTGACAGGTCTTACATACTTTGACACCATTTAAGCTCTTTCATCTCCTTTTAATAGGCCCTGGATTGAAGGTAGGAAAAAGGCTCATCTCAGAGAATCAGGGATCTTAGCTCTGGAATGTGGCATAGAGGGAACTCAGGGGAAAACAAAGCAAAACTAAACAAACATTCTTAGCAAAATCTTACCTCCTTACAGAGGGGATTGAATTCAGTGCCTCAGATATCCTGTGCCCATGAAAAGTCTACGAACTTGAACCCAGATCTCCTGACTTCTTACCTAGCACTCTATCTACCCTGACTTATAAAATAGCATACATTCACACACACGCATATGTGCTTGTATGTGTATATGCATGGGGTCTGCTTGTGTGTATGTTTGTATATATGCATGTGTGTGTGTGTGAAGGAAAGAAAATGTGCAGGGATGCCCTTTTCACACCCTTCATTTATCAAAATGGACAGGTTAGTTGAATAAATGTGGCATATAAATACTTCAATGTATGAGGTAAAGGCATTTAGTTGTATGCATTTATATAGATTCATAGATTTAGAACTGGAAGGCCCCTTAGAGGCCACTGAGTCCAAGTCCCTCAATTTACAGATGAGGAAACTGAGTTCTGGAGCAGTTAAGGGATTGCATTAGGATCATGTATCTAGCAAGTATCCGTGTTTGAATTTGAACCCAGGCTTTCCTTGCTCATTATTCAGTGTCTATCCACTACATTGCACTGCCCTGATTTGCAAAATGCCTATGATTGCGAAGCCTTCTCTCCACTGATCAGGCTTTCTGCCCTTCCCTGATACACATAATTGCGTTTAAGTCATGCATGAATTTTCTTGCCAGAAACCACAAAAACCCTACCAATTAAGCCCTTTTGGTGAAGGAGATTCTATGCTCTTAGTTGAGCTAATCCTCAGAGGACAAAAATTATGTTACCAGGTTCATATTCAATGTCTCTACAGCTTGGTCTGAGTGGTCTCAACTTGTGTTCCACTGTCATGGCCTTCAAAACATTCCTCAGGCCAGGATAAGATACTAAAGAAGGAAGTGAGTGAAATCATTAGACTCTTAAATTTCCTAATTCAAGATTCTCAACTTAAGTAGTCAGAACACTAGCTCTAGAGTAACAAAACTCTTGCCTCAGATGTGTCCTAACTGAGTGATCTCAAAGCACAAGCACTTTGCCAGGCCTCAGTTTCCTTATTTTCAACATGGGTGTTAGAATTCATCATTTCTCAGTTTTCTTTCATCTCTACGTCTGTGATCCTATGAAGCTCTGGACTCTTCTTCCCTTCCAATTTCTCTTTCTTCTCCCTTTCATTAAATCCCACCCCCCTTCTTTTTCTTATGTCTGTATTTAAAAAATGAGTCACCTTCTTAGTCTGTGAGTTTAAAAAAAGAAAGAAAGAAAAGCGTTTCTCAGGATCAACAAAACCGTTGGTTCCCTCTGAGAGCCTTCTCCTATTAGCTGCTTATTGAGTGTACCTCGTAACATTGTTTTTTGCTCAGTTCCTATTTATCAAAATCTCAGGAAAATTACAGCATTTGCATATTTAAGCTTTAATCAACAATAGCTGGCAGCGTGTGAAGTAATAAACAGCTTCCAGGCAAGCAATAAGCTCTGGGACAAGGCAACAGTGGGAATCATTTATTGCCAAGTTACAAAAGGTAATTCTAGTCCCTGCTATTAAAACCCCAGCCCCTGAAACTGGCTATCCATGGTGATGTGCCACATAGGCCTTAGAGTGAGACCTACTTACAGTCCATCCAGCTTTCAAAGGAAAGGAAACATTTTCAATTACAAAATTCTAAACATCAGAAACAGGTGTGAACATTCAAAACGACTTTGGAATATATGATGTTTTCTTCTCAAAGAGGGAACCATTGTCTTAGATTTTGTGTCTGTGCACTCCTAGTTCTTTTACCAAGTAAATTTCTGAGTGATCAAAGAAGGAAACCAGCATTTATTAAATGTTTATTATATGCCTGGAAGTATACGGGGTCATTTCCAAATATTTTCTCATTTGATGCCCACAAGAATTCTGAGACTTCCTGAGTCCAGGCCCAGTGTGCTATCCACTGGGTTATTTAACCATCTCTGTTATTTGTATAAATAGTTCCAATCAGTTTATGTTCGTGCTCCTACACCTTCCATGACTCCTTATTGCTCAGTTTTTTTACAATCATTTGACGCACTCCTGAATCTGGTATTCAAAGTTCTGTCCACTCCGTTTTAACCATTCCAGAATACTTAGTGTTTGTTAGGCCATTCATTCTTCTTGGTCGCTGGCCACTCAGATTCCCTGTATCTGGAGTCCATTATCCCTTATCTCTGCCTGTTGAAGTTTTTCCTACCCTTTAAGGTTCAGCCTAGTTGCCACCTCCTACCTGGCATGGTCATCTTTTCTGCTTGAATCCAGCTCCCCTCAGGAGTATAATTCAATTCCATTGAACAATGATTTATCAAGTACCTATGTACCAGAAATTCAAAAATAAAAAGTAACCAGTCTCAGGCCTCAGAAGCTTGCATGGGACTGAGGCTGGGAGGAGTACAACAGGGACCTGGTAATGCAAACACCATAAATACCAAGTCACACACTGACCTGGGGGTAAGCAGTTCACTTTCCTTAAAAAGGATGGTAAGGGGCTTCAAGAACAGAGTAGTTGATGCTGGAGCTAAGATAATTCTGTATATCCTTTACCCCAAAAACCCAAATGCCCAAAGGGGATGCCATGATGGATACCATGACATCATCACCCAGAGTTAGAATAGCTGACATTTATATGAGTTTCCAAGTCTCTCATTTCTGAGTGCTTATTGCAAAGGATGTCCCATAAACCATCATTAGTCTAGTCATTCGGGCTAGAAATCTGTGAGTCAGCACTGACTTGCCTCTAGCTCACCTCCATAGCTCACTGGTTGACGAGTTTTGCCATTTCTATTCCCACACTCTCTTCTGCATCCTTCCCCTTCTCTATACTTGTACAGACCTTTTGCTGACCTTCCAGACCCTTATAACTTTTGTCAATAGTTTTCCCTAAATTAAGTTCCTCCACATTTCTCATTCAGATGCCAAACTCCTATTCTGAAAACGCAAGTGTGATTCTCCTCAGCTCATGAACCTTCAATGAGTCTGGATTGCATCTAGGATAACAACTCTTGTATTTGGCATTTATAAGAAAATTGGTTCCAATATCTGTTTTCCAGTTCAATTCTACATTATTCTCCCTCATGTAATTTCATTCACACTGCTGCTTTGATGTTCCTCCTACAAATCATTGTACCTTTACTCTCCAGACTATTTCCCATGTCTAGATGTCCTCTATTTTCGCTTCCACTTTTTATAGTCCCTAGCACTTGAAAACTCAGTTCTGCCACTTCGTTCAAAATGTTTGATTTCACCTCATCTGTCTGTCTGTCTGTCTGTCTATCTATCTATCTATCTATCTATCTATCTATCTATCTATCTATCTATCTATCTATCATCTATCTAGCCAGCTAGTTAGCTAGCTGGCTAGCTATAGATACAAACATAGATAGAGATATGTATGTTGTTGCTTCATCATTCAGCCATGCCTGACTCTGTGACCCCATAGACCACAGAACCCCAAGCCCTTTCATTCTCCACTATCCCACTAAGTTTATCAAAGATCATGTTTGTTGCTTCCATGACATCATCTATCCATCTCAACCTCTGCCATTCTCTACCTTTATTTGCCTTAATTTTTCCAAAATTAAGCTCTTTTCCAGTGAGTCCTATCTTCTCATTATGAAGTTATAGTATTGAAGCTTCAGTTTCAGTATTCAATCTTCTAATGAACTGTATGAATTAATTTATTTAAATATTTGACTGATTTGATCTGTGCTCTCAAACGTCTTCTCTTTCATTACAATTTGAAAGCAGCAGTTCTGTAGCACTTAGCTTTCCTTATAGCCCAACTCCAACAGTTATATGTTACAATTGAATCAAAACATAACTTTGAGTATACAGACCTTGATCAGTGAGGTGAGGTCTCTACTTTTAGTATGTTGTCCAGATTTGTTATAACTTTCCTTCCAAGGAGCAAGTGTCTTTTAATTTCATGACTATTGCCTCTGTCTGCAGTGAAAGATCTTTGAGCCCAAGAATTTAAAATCTGACACTACTTCCATTTCTTCTTCTGTTTGTCAGAAAGTGAAGGGTCCAATTGCTATGATAGAAGGGACTTTTTTTAATGATAAGCTTTATGTCAGATTTTACACTTCTTTCTTTCACCCTAAAGAGGCTTTTTAATTATCTTTCACTTTGTGCCATCAGATTGATGTCATCTACATATCAAAAATTGTTGATATTTCTCCCAGCATCCTTAATTCTGCCTTTTTATTTTTTAATCTGTCATTTTGCATGTTATATTTTCCATATAAGTTAAAAATGTAAGTAGACTATATACAAGCTTGTCATGCTCTTTTTCCAATCTTAAATCAATCAACTGTTCCATGTTTGCTTCTAAGTTTGCTTCTTGGCCTGCACACATGTTCCTTGAGAGACAAATAAGATCATCTAGTAGTCCTATCTCTTTGAGGACTTGTCACATTTTTGGTTATCTACACAACATCTTTAATGTGGTCAATGAAGCACATGTAGATATTTGTTTGTTTTTCCCTAGAACTCCTCTGCTTTCTTCATAATTCAGCAAATGTTGGGAATTTGGTCTCTAATTTTTCTATCTCTTTGAAAACCAGCCCACTCTTCTGATAATTCTCAGACCACAAATGCTGCAGTCTAGCTTTCAGAATCTTAAGCATAATCTTATTGTGTATGAAATGAGTGCAGTTGTTCACTAATTGGAACATCCTTTAGCATTTCAATTCATTAGAATTGGGATGTAAACTGATCTTTTCCAATCCAGTGGCCACTGTGGAGTTTTCCTATTTGCTGGCACACTGAGTGTAACATTTTAATAGCATCATCTCTTGGGATTTTAAATAGCTTATCTGAGATTCTGTCACTTCCACTAGCCTTATTTCTAGCAATGTTTCCCAAGGTCCATGTGCTTTCATTCACCAGGATGTTTGCCTCTAGATCAGTAACCACACCATCATGGTTTTGTGTTTGTCCTTCATTCTCAAAGAGGTACAAACCATCATGGTTATGGATGATGCTAAGATTTTTATTTATTTTTTAAAATTCTAATTTGTTTATTTTTTAGTTTTCAACATTCATTATCACAATATTTTGAGTTCCAAATTTTCTCCCAATCTCTCCCTTCCCCCACCCCAAGACATTATGCATTCTGATTACCTTTTACCCCAATCTTCCCTCCCTTCTATCACACCCCTCCCTTCTCTTATCCCCATCGCCTTTATTTTCTTAGAGGACAAGATAGATTTCGATACACTATTGCCTGCATATCTTATTTTCCAGTTGCAGGCAAAAACAATTTTTAACATTAGTGTTTTAAACTTTGAGTTCCAACTTCTCTCCCTTCCTCTCTCCCCACCCAACCACACTGAGAAGGCAAGCAATTAGACACATGTTATACATGTGTAGTTATACAAAAGACTTCTATAAAAGTCATATTGTAGAATACTAACTATATTTCCCTCCATCCTATCCTGACCCCCATGTACTCTATTCTCTCTTTTAACTCTATCCTTTCTCAAAAATATTTACTTCTAATTATACCCTATTCCCAGTTTCCCTCCCTTCTATCATACAGCCTCCTCACCCTGTTTCTCTTCTACTTTCCAGTAGGGTAAGATAGAGCTTCATAGCAAGTTGAATATGCATTCTATTCCCTCCTTAAACCAAATGTGATGAGTAAGATTCACTCTTTTCCTCTCACTTTCCCTTTCTTCCATCCCATTGAAAAAGGTTTTTCTTGCCTCTTTTATGTGAGAGATAATTTGCCCTATTTTTTTCCCTTTCTACTTCCAATATATCCCTCTCTCATCCTTTAATTTTATTTTTTTAGATATCATCCCTTCCTAATGAGCTCACCCTGTACCCTCTGCCCATATGTATATACTCCCTCCAACTACCCTAGTACTTAGAAAAGTCTCTAGAGTTATAAATATTATCTTTCCATGTAGGAATGTAAAGAGTTCAACTTTAGTAAGCCTTTTATGATTTCACTTTCCTGTTTACCTTTTCATGCATCTCTTGATTCTTGTGTTTGAAAATCAAATTTTCTATTCAGCTCTGGTGAAACATTAAGAATGCTTGAAAGTACTCTATTTCATTGTATGACCATTTCTTCCCTTTAAGTATTATGGAGGGGAGGGGAAGGGAGGGGAGGCGAGGGGATGGGAGAGGAGAGGAGCCAGGAAAATCCAAATCAACTGAGCATCTTTTGGCTATCCAAATTTATTGTCCTTTGAAAAGGGAGAGGTAGGGGAGGGGGAGGTAGGCAGGAGAGGTGGAGTTGAGTTACCCAGCTAGCTGGGTCCCCGTTCAGCCAGCTGCATCTATTCACAGGATTGATCATCCTTCATTGCCAAAGAAGACCATGTCATCACAGAAATGATAACATGACTTGCTCTTGACCTTGCTTTGAATGAGGGAGGGTTGTGCAGGTCACCAGCCTCACTTCTCCAGGTAAACGTTAAGTGAAAGAACTTTCTTACCTTACATGAAATGATGAGTACTCCCTGGTTAGTTCATTCATAAATGTCTAGCTGCTAAAGTGAAAGCTTCAATGAGGAAGAAAGTGAACAGTCAGAGCATTTCAGTAACTAGTGTTCAAGACCCCTTCCCTCAGTATCTGTCATGGAAATTCGAATTGCCATAGTAACTTCAGGTATTGCTGCTGCAGCACATTTCTGGCAGGGTCAGTGGCAAGCAGGAGTGGGATTCTGGGGTTCTACTACCTCTATTTTACTCAGATGGGCAGAGAGGTCAAAGCGGAAAAGAGTGTACCTCAGTCCTCACACGCTGTGTCTCTGTTAGAAAAGAAATTCCCACTATAGGCCACTTTCATCCATGACCACCACAACCACCATTATAAATTTCATATATTTTAATGTGCCTCTGTGCATTTAGCAAAAGTGGAAAATAACTAATCCTAGAAGATTTCGGATTATATATTACTATTAAGGTTTGCAAAGCCTTTGACTCAGTGTATCTGAATGGATACTTGTCACAACCTTGTGAGGGTGTTGTGGGTGTTGCTCAGTCACTTCAATCTTGTCCAACTCTTCGTGACCCCATTTGGGATTTTCTTTGCCAATATACGGTGACGGTATGCCATTTCCTTCTCCAGAACATGTTATAGATGAGAAAAATGAGGCAAATAGGGTTAATTGGTTGCCCCAGTGAAGGTGTGAGGTAAAAAGGACAACTTGTGTTTTCCTTATCAGAATTTCAGCAATCTACCGTCTATGACTCGTAAATGCCTCTTCCTTTTTCCATTATATATACATGCAAAAATTTGCATATATTCTTGTATGCATACATACTTTACCTATAGTAATAAAGGGAACACTATTTTGCTTAATGTCTGGAGAACTGGGTTCCAAAGTTCCTTGGTCACAAATAATCTAGCTACTGGTATCAGGCCCTCTGACACAAATCCAACACACATTTTATTATACTATGCTGCCTTGAATATTGGACACTTAAGAAATTCTGGCTGATTAATTAATTAGTTCAGTGAGAGTTATTTCATCATCATTTCCAGATGCTAGAGTCACTGCGTAAGGAAGGTACAGAAACTCAGACTCAATCTTACTGGCAGGTCACCTGAGTAGGACAGATCTGCTTTTGTGCTGCACCTGAATTTCAGTTGTTTAACTAAATCAAGGTTTTCTCTAAAGGTAAGTCCAATCCCTAAGAATCTGCAGCCAGGTATACCCATATCCTGATATAAACACAACCTGATAAACCACCGAGGATTTATACCTCGACAAATCTACCAACCAGTAATGTTGATGCCCCACTTCCCCAAATTCTGAGTTTTCAAACAGTCACATTACTCTAATCACACTATCTCTTTCAGTTTATCTCATCAGTCATTCTAACAATAACATTAACTATCTGGAATACATTCTTTTCTATTCTCCACTGGCCCCAGAGACTGGTTTTCTAGCCATGTCTACTCTATTGATTACAGACATCAGAAAACATACTCAATATGCCTTAATAATTTGTGGGATGGGAATGGGGTAGGAGGATGGGGGAGGAGTCACACAATCTCAGGCAGACTTTCAGTTTGATGAAGCATAAGAGAATGGATTCAGGAATTCGTGAATATGGAAACTATCAATAAATTCCAACATCATAGGCCTTGAATCTAAAATTCTGCAGTCTCTTAATGGTTGAAGCTACAAAATTTTTGGAAAACCTTTATGAAGTGGTGTTGTACTTGGAAGAAGCTCTGGAGGTCCAAAGTTTAGCCTTCCTTTTGAACAGGAAGAGACAGAATTCCTAGGACTTCCCAAGAAATTCTGATTCTATCGGGCTGTATGCCAATATAACTATATACATTTACTCAACTCTAAGCTTTATCTTCTTACAGAGGATTTCACATTTCTCCTTCATGTTAATAATCTTACTCTTCCTGAAATAGGGTAGAAAAACACACACAAACTCATTGTTTGTAAAAATGTGAGGGGAAAAAGCATTTTCCTCATAACTAAACAAAATGATAATAATAGAAAAAGGGAAACTAACAAACCTTCCATTACACACACATGTGAGCTGCATGGAAATCAATCATGTTTCAGGGGATATGTGAGGGGGCTTATCGGGAGACTCATGCAGGAGTGAAGAAAAATCCCCTTCCAGATGAATCCAAGTCTTTAATCTTTCAACTCAAAATCTGAAGATTCAGGAATGACAAAAGAATTCCTTGATAACAGCAGAAAAAATTTCAAAATTAAAACTCTCCAATCGTGTGGAATCACAGAATTTCAGGAGACAAGAGTTTGGTCCAGGCATTCTTACACTATTATGTGTCATGGACCCCTTTGACAGTCTGGTGAAGTCTATTGGTCCCTTCTCAGAGTAATGTTTTAAAATCATTTGAAGGGAAAGCTAAATTTCACTTAGGTAAATAAAAGAAAAAACATAATTTTATTCCCTTCCAACATCACAGACCTCCTGAAATCTATTCATGGTTCCCTGAAGGTTCATGGATCCCAGATTAAGAACAACTCATTTAAACTAAAAAAAATCCCCACTCTAACACCAAGGGCAAATGATCATCTGTCCTCTGTGTGAAGTCCTCCAGAGAGGGAGTGCCTACTTTTTTCTAAGACTTCCAATTGTGGATTGCTTTAATCTTAAGAGTGTTTTTCCTTACATTAAGCCTAAATTTCCTTCTTTGCAACTTCTACCAATCCCTAATTTAAAAAATGCTATATAGTTTTTGGGTCCTATGCTGGTGGTTTATGGTGTCATCTGTGGTGCTCTCCAGTATGCATAATGGGTAGAGCACTGAGCTGGGAGTCAGGAAAAGTTGGGTTCAGGTCTAGCCTCAGTTTGTAAATGCTCCTAGATGTGTGACCTTGAGCAAGTCTCTTAACCTCTGTAAGTTTCAGTTTTTCATCTAGAAAATGAAAGGGAATGAATTTTTGACACATTTAACATTTTTCATAATTTTAAATCTATGATTTTATGATCCCTGGACACATAACTTAAACTCTTACCCTTAAGTTTCTCATCTCTAAAATGGGGGAAATAATAGGAAGTAGTTCCCATGACCATTGTGAGGATCCAGTGAATGAATTCCTTTCCAGGACACATGCTGGATTTCCTCCATCCCACCAGCTTAATCCAACTGCATAATTCGTAGATTACAAGCACCTCTTCCCACTCTGGCTTCTGACTCTGACTGACCCTCGCACAACTTTCATATAAGGATGAGGTCCAGGCCAGTCATGTCTCATTCCTCTCTAGGCTGCAGTCAAGACTTTCTACCATGCTTCTGCCTGGTACCTCCTCTATCCCAGCCGGCTTTTATGTGTGCTCTTCTGAAATTAGATTATAAGCAACTTGAGGGCAGAGACTATCTCATTTTTATTTTTTTTATTTTTATTTTTAATGTTCTATAATCATGACCATAAAACTTAGATCCCCCCCCCACCTACTCCCCCACCCCCTTTGCTCCCCTAGATGGTATACAATTCTATATGGGATCTGCACATACTTGACTATTGAATACGTTTTCACTATAGTCATGCTCTGTAGACAAAGTAAAATAAATGGAAGAAATCATATAACAAATCAAAACATAATACACACATACATACATACACACACACACACACACAAATTATCTGATACATTCTGTGAATGAATTCCATAGTTCTTTGTCTGAGTATGGAAGGTATTTTGCCTTAGAAGACCATTGAGATTTTTTTTTTTATGTTTTTGCTTTGTTACAAAGTTCCAAGTATACCAGAAAAAAACTCTCGCACCCTGTGGTTGTTGCTGTGCACAGAGTTCTCCTGGTTCTGCTCCTTTCACTCAGCATCAGATCATATAAGTATTTTCAGGCTTCTCTGAAGTCTTCCTGTTCATCATTTCTTATGGCGGAATAGTACTCCATTACATTCATATGTCATAATTTATTCAGCCATTCCCCAATTGATGGGCATTCCCTTGATTTCCAGTTTTTGGCCACTACAAAGAGTGCTGCTATAAATATTTTGTACATGTGGGACCCTTTCCCATTTTTATGATCTCTTGGGGATACAGTCCTAGTAGCAGTATTTCTGGGTCAAAGGGTATACATGTTTTTGTAGCCCTTTGGGCATAGTTTCAAATCGCTCTCCAGAATGGTTGGATGAGCTCACAGCCCCACCAATAATGAATTAGTGTCCAACTCTCCCACATCCTGCCCAACATTTATCATTTTCCTGTTCTGTCATGTTTGCCAACCTAATAGGTGTGATGTGGTACCTCAGAGTTGTTTTGATTTGCATCTCTCTAATCAAAAGTGATTTAGAGCATTTTTTCATGATTATAGATATCTTTAATTTCTTCCTCTGAAAATTGCCTATTCATATCCTTTGACCATTTATCATTTGGGGGACTATCTCTTTTTTTAACTTGTATTCATATTCTCAGACCTTAATCCAGTTCCTGGAACACAGCAAATACTTAATAAATGGTTGTTGGCCTATTGATAAATGATTGAAAAATCATTTAGTAGAGCATATAGTACATAGTATCGAGTATTGTAAGCATTTACTATATTTCAAGTATCATCCTAAGGGTATACAAACAGAAAACAGAGTGAGACAGACCCTCCTTTCAGGGGGCTCATATCATATTTAGAAGATATCTAAAAAATTAACTCTAGGGCAGATAGAAACATATGTAATAAACACATGTAAGGGTGCATATAAAGCACTTTGTAATGTTAGATTTTAACATCATTCTCACCTTTGCAGGGAAAAAATGTAACCTAATTGTAGAGAATTTCTAGAACATTTCAAAGGTAATCAAAGCCCGACTTAGCAGCCAAGTCAGAACCCTGGGGGCAGAAGGGCAGCTTCTCAGAAAGCTTCCAACTAAATGAGCATCTCTTGCAATGCTCCTGTAATTTTGCAATTGCTTCTCACTAGTTTGAATTTGTCTTAAGTCCTAACAACAGTAGTTCCTTGAAAACACTGTCTCTCCTAAAATTCTCTCATGCAAAAAAATGATAAAAATGGACCAGAAGAATCAAAGAACAAACTTTAGACCTAGAAGGAACAATACAGATATCCTAGTTCAGGCCACTAATTTTAGGGACAATGAAATTGAAAAGCAAATTATGTCAGGAGACTGTGGAATATAAAGGAAGACCTGTAATGAAATAAGTAATCACAAAGCTACTACCTTATTGGGATTAATGAGTCAAGGAAAAGCTGAACCTAGAGGGTAAAAATAATGATTGGGTCCTGAGAGCTTAGAAGGTGTGCTAATTTTCAGTTTGAACTGATAGGAGCCTTTCTCAAGAGAAAAATCAAATTAATGGGATTCATGAATGCAGGAACCCGTCAAAGAGAAAATATTGCTCTACAGACCGCTGTCAACTACCCCAGTGACATCAGTGAAAAATAATTATCAAGACCATCACCTGAACTGAGGAAGAAAATAGGCAATCTCTAATTGTTATCCTGGCAACAGAAACTAAGCCTGGAATGGATAAGAGAACATGCGAATTACAACTAAAGTGGGACCTTTGGTATATTGGTATGAGTGATATTTGAGGAGTGATGAGGGAGTAGCGATACCGCTGAGACTGCACAAGTTATAAAGGGAAGACACAACCTAAATGAGGGATTTGTATCCTGAGGAAGGGGGAGCCAGGTTACTCTGTGAACCAAATCTGCTTCCTCATAACCTTAACTGCAGATAAGTAGGTTTATACGATTGAAAAGGGAGTGGAACATCTTAGAAGAAATGGACTGCCCATCAGGTACTGAGGCCAATTCTTATCTTTATATCCATGTGTGTATACACATACTCATGTGTATATATGTACACATGTACATGTGCACGCATACATATGTATATACATATATATTCAATCATATGTAACTCTTCATGACTCCATTTGGGGTTTCTTGGCAAAGACACTAAAGTGGTTAGCCATTTCCTTCTCTAGCTCATTTTACAGATAAGGAAACTGTGCCTAGGGTCACACAGCTAGTGCCTGAGGCCAGATTTGATCTTAGGTCTTCTGGACTCCAAATTCATCACTTTGTCCTCTATCCACTGTATCACCTAGCTGTATTAAATAAATAGACAGATAGATGTGCGTATGTGCCCAATAAGATATATATATATATATATGTATATGCGTGTATGTATATGTGTATGCATGTATACATGTACATATATACCTACACATATACACATATATATGCATATACATACACATACACACAAATACAGACACATGTATACATATGTATACATGCATGTATGCATGTATACATATACATATGTTTTACTGGGGGCTTGGCTTGTTAGACACAATTAAGCACCCTGACAATATAAAGTTTCCTCTTTCTTGCTCTCGAACCACCGAGGGCCATGGAGAAATGAGAAAGAGAAGAATCAATCAGAGGATGACCAACAAAGTGACATCTCCACAATCACTCTATGAGACTGGGCTAGACACAAATCACAAATACTAGTCTCCAGACTCCTTATCCAATGTTCTTTCCATCAGAGGACAAAGGTGCCAGAGAAATAGAAAATCACATAATTAATTTCTTTCTCTGCATACAAGTTCATCTTGGATAAAAGGACCATTGTACTCTAGTAGTCAAGTTAGACCACATGAAGTATGTACGTTCTTCCTCCTCATTGTCACTTAGGTAAGTAGCAATTATGAAACCCTTATGTTTTAAGCACTTGCATTTTTGTGATTTGTCTCAGGACCATATTATTGATCCACAGAATTACCAACATGAGAGTGAAAAAGGAAAAGTTGACACCCGGAGAAGGTCAATCAGCTTAGGCATCTAAGATAAAAGGAGAATGTGGTGACTAAATATAAGTTTTATAGTGTTACTGGCTCAGACATTTAGCAAATACTTCTGTATTTTCATGAATAACAAAGGATTGGCAGTAACAAAAAAACATATTTTTTAATAGCCAGAACCCTGCTAAAGTAATCTGTGTTGACTCTGGCCACAATGATCACTGGAAGATTCAACCTTAAACTTTAAGGCCTGAACATAACATTTCCTACTCATCTCAGGCCCATAAACAAACCCTTGGTAATTTACTTCACCAAACATGTGAAGTCCCACAGCATGTAAAACTCTGAGTTATGTGCTAGAGATGTAAAGATGATAAAGGAAATGCAATTTGCCTTTAAGGAACTGACATTCTCCTGGGAAGCAGAGCTGCACATGAACAAAGCTCCAGCATACATGCACATAAGACCAACAGGTCTGATGGGGGTAAAGGAGAGATATGAAAAATTCACTAGGAAAATGTGAGAATGGAGAGCAGACTTTTATCCTGGAAGACAAGGGTGCAAATGAGGGAAGATTTCAAGGAGAAGGAGGAATTTCAGAATTAGAAGATTCTGAAAGGTAGAAATAAGGAGAGATCTCACAACTATGAAACAGATGAGCTACTTGTATCTGGAGCTAAAACATCTTTTTAGACATGACCTTCATCCTTCCTTCCCCCTCCTATCCCCCCCTTTAGGTACCTTCAAAACTCCTCTTTTAAGGTAACATATTAGATCTCCAGCCAATCAAAACTACTCTTCTGCATCCCATTCTCCCAACATGACTACCTAACTCTGTAGGTTCAGTGATTTTCTTATTAGGAAGTAGGTTGAGTATGACCTAGACCTTTAGATGGGGAGAAGGAAAGAAATGTATAGAGGTAAAAATCTACACACGTATCTAAAGTGCTTAGGAAAAGTGCCACCTCCACGTCCCAGAAAAAGGCCAAAGTACAACTCAGGTTCCTCCTAATCCTTGAAATATTTCCCAATTCCTACCCCTATCCACTCAACTAAAAGTCTGCTCTCCCTCCTCAACGTTTTCTAGGGAATTTTTCGAATCTCTCCTTTGACCCCATAAGCCTCTGCTGGTCTTAAATGTATATATGTTGGAGTTTTGTTCACATGCAGCTGCTTCCCAGGGAAATGTCAGTTCCTTAGGGGGCAGATTACATTCAACTCTGAATCCGTGACAGGGGAGTATAGCCAAAGAGGGAGGTGAGAAAGAAAAAGCTCACTGGCTCTCAAATCAGAGGACCTGGGTTTTTTACTACCTATGTAACTATGGACAAACCATTGAGCCTTTTTCAGTCTCAGTTTCCTCATCTGTAAATTGAGAGGGCTGGACTAGATGATTGTTTCATGTTCATCCAGGCCTACATCGGTGATCCTATTTTCCTCTGTCAGACAGGACTTGAATTCAGGTCTTCCTCATTTTGAGGGTGACCCTCTGGTCACAGGCTTCTCATTCTGTTGCTATAGTGTTAAAAGTGAGATGTCTGGAAGAGAAAAATCTCACCAGACCCTGCTCTGCAGGGTCATCCATTTTGAGAAGTCAGGCATCTGATGCTGTGGTGCTCAGCAGGAAGCCATCATTCCCTGGGCACCACAGTTAGGGCACACTACGTATGTTACGGGGAAGAAAATCAAACAGATCAAAACCATTTTCTGGGATTAAATAGGGACATGTGTGTGTGTGTGTATGTGTTTGTGTTTCTGCGAGATAGAACATTAAGGGAAAAATAGAAAAAGAAAACACTCACAATTCTTCCAAAATAAGCACTTTGATTTTCTTTCAAAGAGTCCCAGCCTGCCCCTCCCTCCCTCCTTTTGAAAACAAAGTCCCATAAGCACTGATGGTCTAAATGGACCAGTGATGAGTCTGAGGGTGACAGCAGCAGGGGCTAGACAAAGTAGCCTGGGGGTCCTTACTCCAGGCAGCTCTCAGTACCTCTAATGGTGCCTATTATCCAAGGTTTCTGGATGAGTAATTTGATAGAAGCTTTTCAACTTGGGGGTCACTGGTTCAGATTTAATCTCAATGGCTTGTGAATGACAGTGGGTACTTGGTGGCCCCCAAAAAATGACTTGATAAGCTCTCCTGGCTCTTCCTAATAGAAGCATCCAGCTGCAATCATCACTCTTTCTCTTCTTTCCACAAAGAGGACAAAGGTTCAATAGACATGTCATCTTAACTATTTTCTTAGCTTCAGCACCATAGACACTGTGTCTGGGGTAAAGGATTTTCTTTCAACTCACCTCCTTTCATTAGGATTATACAACTATTATAGGTTTTCCTACTGCTTTCTGAATTCACTTTTATACTATCTTAAGATAACATGGTAGTTTTTTTCCAGACCAAGGCTTCAAAGCATATAGTGAAAGTAATAGTTTATCCTTTTTACAAACAAGAAAACTGAGACACAGAGTGAAGAGCAGAAAGTTAAACTTAATCTTGACAGGAGGGGAGAAACAGGGATGTCCAAAAGGGGGATGGATTGTGTCAGGAAGGAGTGGAATAGTCCATCCTAAATGTATCCAAACACAGGTTGGTATGTTGTAGAGGGAATTATTTTTCAGGTAAAGGTTGGACTAAGCGGTCAATGAGGTTCCTTCCTACTTCACAAAGCTATGATTTCATGACTTCCCCGGGGTCCCACAGTTTGTAAGTGTCCTGGTGGGGACTGAGACCCACTTTCTTCCTTAATTCCTCCAAATCTTGCCCTCTTTACAATGGGTTACCCTATGGCTTGTGGCAATTGGAAGAAAAACTATGAGATTTCTGTATATATTAGATTATGTTGTACATACACATACATACATACACACACACACATATATATATAATTTATATTATACATATAATTTCTGTGTTCAGTTAATAGGCTTATGAAAGAAAATCTTTGAGTCATGTGATTCAACCCTTTCTTTTTTCCAAAGACAGGAACCTACAATCCAGAGAGGTGAAGGAATTCACCTGATGTCACACAAGCTACGAGTGTTAGAGCTTAGAGTTGCCTTCATGCCCTCTAGCTCTGAATTCAGGGCCTCATTACTGTATGAACCTGGGCAAGTCACTTTTACCTCTACAATATCAGTTGCCTCATCTATAAAATGAGAATAAAAATAGCACTTACTAATATGGTGACCATGAAGTCTAACAGTTTGGATTGCTGGACCATTCCCCCAAGAAACTTCATCATTAAGCAAGACAGAATCAGCCCTGGGACTCACACCTCATTAGTGCTCTCTGCCCTCTGCTCAGAAGTTGGGTGATGAGTTCAAAAATCCTCAATTTCAGGAGAGGAAAGGGGAGACTAGTTCTTCATTTCCCACCTGAGCCTCACTGGTTAACTTTCCCATCCCCCTACCTTCAGCTTCCTTTTTGTACAGTATCTTCCCCCATTAAAATGTAAGTACTTTGAGGGAATCTTTTTTTTTTCATATTTGTATCTGTATCTGTAATAGTTATCATAGTGCCCAGGACATTGTAGGGTACTTAATTTAATGCTCATTGATGGACTATTCAAAGAGATAATATATTTAAAGTGCTTTGCAAAACACTATTTTAATTTTGACATTTATTAACATGCTCTATTATGTTCTTTGAATTCAATTTAACAAACATTTATTAAGATCCTACTATGACCGAGGCAGTGAGATATACATATGTAGCCTTTATTCTGAAGGAGCTTAACATCTATTAGAAGTGGGGGTGGAGCACATAAATGAAGAAGCACATAAATTGTGATGAGCCACAAAACAGATACTGGGACAGTAATTTAGGAAAATCTCAAGGGGGAAATAGAGTTTCAAAAGAGAGGATTAGGAAAGGCTTCAGGGAAGAAATGGCATCTACACTGACCCTTGAAGGAGGAGAAAGAGGTCAGTAGGCATGGCAGAAGAGAGAAATCAAGGCAGTGGTGAAAAGGAAGGGATACTAGGTTTGGTGACTCAGTATCTGAGCTCTAATCCTGATTCTGTCCCTTAGCACTCGTGGGAGCTTGGGTAAGTAACATAACCTCCTTGGGTCTCTGGTCTCTGTTTTCTCAGAAATGAAAGAAGGTGTTGGCCTAGATGGAACTCTAAAGTCCCTCTCATCTCTACCTTGGAGTCTGTGAATAGTTTCTACCTTGGAGTCTTGGAGTCTGTGAGCAGTTTCTACCCTTGAGTGAATGCAATGAGTGAGGGGGAGCACAGACATGATTAGGAAACTATTCAGGGGTCCCCTAAAATCAGGCTGCAAAGTGGGGTTAAAGTCTGATTGTTAAAGGCCTTGAAATGCAGGCAAAGGAGTTTGTCCTTCATTCTACAGGCAACAGGAAGGCACAGAAGATTTGTACATATTGGAGCTACATAAACAGGCCCTCATAGGTGTTGGTACAATTCTGCCTCCCATGTACTTTGTCTGAAAGAAAGTTCCCTAGGAACCAGAAACACTCGTAACTTTGGGGTTAAGGACAACTATTTTCTCAGATCCCTATACTCTTAAATCCATTGTCTCACATGTACACAGCAGGGGATGGAAGGACTTTTAGGAAACCAATGACTTTATAGCATATATCAGTGAATCTTTTCCTCAATTGATTTTTCCTTTTGTTTAGTAAATCTAAAGATAGATATAGATGTATGTATAAATACATATGTATATATGTGTGTGTGCATTCACTCATTCATTTATTTATAGTATTCATTAAAAAACAAGCCCAAACTTAGTACCAATCAAGGTGTTGGGTAAAATAAGAAAAATACTTAGACTCAAAAAATCTTTAATTGCAGTTTCCTAATATTTGACAGTCAAGGAAAGGGAGAAAGAGAAACTATAGATCTATGCCTATATCTAAATCTCTAGAGATCTAGATATAAACTCTATCACTATCTTTAGAAATATGTGTGTATGTGTATATGTGTGTGTCACACACACACACACGCACACGCATATCTCTGGATATGGAGATAGGACGTAGGACTTAGAGATCTCTAACTCTAAATATATCTCTATATCCAGAGACATCTCCAGATGTCTCCATTCTGAACATAGAATGGAAAAGCTCAAAGAATCATTGAAATATCAATTGTTATATCTGGAGTGGATGTTAGAAAGCTAAATGTAAGACTTAGGAGGACACTTAGAACACAGAATGCTAGATCTAGGAAGGGATAGGAAGCTACCTTAGGTTTTGAAGAGTTGAAAGGTCCTTAGAACATAGAATGCCAGAAGAAACTTAAGAAAACAATGCTAGAACTTAGAAGGATATAGCATAACAAATGTGAAAGTCTGAAAAAATCTTATGTGAAAGAATATAGAATGTCAGAGCTGCGAGAGGTGGGATTTAGAATAAAAGATGTCAGAACTAGGAAGGGAATCTTAGAATATACGATGTCAGAGCTGGAAGAATCCGCAGGAAAAAAAAAGAACTTTGAACAAAGTTGGGCATGAGGATGCTTCCGAGATGAGATGGGTTAAGTTGATCAAATGTCAAAAATAAGTCTAACACTAATATAGTGAATCCCTCAACCCCCCAACCCAGGAATACAGGACTATGAGTTTGCCTGAGGAGAGAAAAGCCATACCAGGAAGCTAAATGGAGCAGGTTAAATCTTAGGTTTTATTTATTGGAAGGAGTGCTGTGACTGACCTGTATACTTCCTGCTCAGGTGAGATAGGGAGCCACAGTCAGGAAATGAAAGGAGAGGAGAGGAGAGGGAAAGAAAGGAAAAGAGGAAGAAATGAATGAAGAAAAATAAAAAGGAGAGGAAAAGGAAGGGAGGGAGGGAGGAAGAAAAAGGAAAGAAAGAATTGAACCAAAGGAAAGATTTTAAGGGGTAGTAAAACAGTAGAGGTGAAAAATAGAGACTGCATAGAATGAAAGAGTTAAAAGTTTCCTTAGAAGACTGAACATAATATGTCAAAGCTGGGAGATCATAGAACATACAGTATTAAGGGATGGAATGTTAGCTAGGAGGAATTTAGAGATTCTGTAATACAAACTTCTCATTTCACTGATGGAGAACTCTGAGATCCAGATGTAATCATCTACAGCAGAGAATGGAATGGATATAGGTTTTCCTCAGTGGGCCAGCTTTTCTATAATTTTTATGGTGCATTTAATGTGAACATTATGGTACAAAGAAATCCTGGTTCAGAAATGACCGACAGCCCTAATGCCTTTAAACATGAAGGACAGCAATCCTTGTGCAATACAAAATATTTGTTTTTACAAACCCTGTGTTCTCTCCTGCAGTGACTACAGCAGACTCCTGCTGATTGGAGCAGTTTGACAGTAGCCGCAATCAGCAGAGAGAAATCACTTCAAAACTCTTCACCCAAATGATTACAGATCTCTTCTCAGGGCTGAATTTCCATTCAATATGAGTCAATGCACTTTCACATTTTTTAAAAGCTATGGACATGTAATGGTTCCTTAAAACTCCCAGGTCATAGAATCAAAGATATGGAGCTATAAAAGAATTAAGCAGTCATTCGAGTCCTTTTATTTTACAGACAAATAAACTGAGGCCAAGAGAAGATAAGTGATTTGAGGAGATCAGTCAAGTAAAAACAAAAGCTTATATTCAAAGCCAAGTATTTTGTTTCATTTTCTCTAGATTACCGTCTATTGCCTATGAAGCACCATAAACCATTGCCTCTCATTCTGGAGCAATAGGTTATTACATGGATACCAAACTTCTTACCTGGAGATTCAGTAGAACTGCCCCAATCCTCATTGCTTCACTGACTTCAAGGCTGTACATCAGTTGTGGGAAGCGGGGAGGACTTTGGTTATTTGGAGGAAGTACTTCAATATAGACAGTGCAAATAGAATCCCTGCAGGGAAAAAGAAAAGGGAGGTGAAATCTCTAATGAGAATATGTTTATGAACTATTGAGTTGGAACTCAAGATGGAAAGGACTTCATAGCTATTGAACCAACTTCCTCATTCCATAGAGGAAGAAAGTGATGCCAAAATCCATCCAATGAGCTGGGGATTTTCCTCACTCTCTTGGCATCACAAGGATAGCAATGGAGCATAACACATGGAAATTTAAAATTACCTAAGAATTTAAAGAGAAAAACTAACCAAGTAAATCTACTTATATTGAAAGATATATTCCCTCTGAAGGAATCTGAAATGATAGGAATCAACTCTTATGGCCAGTCACACTATTACAGTGTTATGCTGAATTAAAAGTGTATTTGAAATGAGTAAGACTAACAAATATCTTTGAAATAGACTTTGGAAATAGGATAATGGAGCCAGAGGTCAAAGGGACCTCAGAGGCTAGTGAGTCAAACCTTCTGATTTTATAGATCAGTACACTGAGGCCCAGAAAGATTTAAGAGCTGGCCCAAAATTATATAGGCAGCTATTAGCAGAAGCCATGTTTTCATGCAATGATCTCTGACTACAAAATCAGTCCTTTGATATCTGGACTTTTTTTATTTGCATAAGACTAAAGTGGAAATTTGATTTATGCTTTACTATACATATTTATTACAGGGAATCTCTCTCTCTCTCTCTTTCTTTCTTTTTCTGTCTGCCTGTCATCCCATCTGTCTCTCTGTCTCTCAGAGAGAGAGAAGCTAAATGTTTGTTAACTGAAAACATAATAAAAATGTTAAAATGAGATTTTGAGCTATTTAGTTTGCTGATAAATGTTAGCTCATGTCAGATGTCTCAGTAGCCAGAATCTGGAGACAATTAAATTATATAAACAGGATTTATTTCTGAATAAAACAAAAAAAATTTTCTGAAAAGTACAATCTAAAATAAATTATACAAGAAATGAAAAGCAAATTTGAAATCAGAATAAGCATAAAGTCATATATCTGAATGGTATTTAAGATTGGTACTTTTAAACTCAGTATCATTTGGGTATTTCAGTCTATCTGCATCATATGTTGTTTTTATTTTAACACAAAAGTGAGATTTCATTGTCAAATGGGGAAACTCCCTCTATTGATGCAGTACTGGCATCTTCTCTACAATCGTAGCATTGTGTAAAAAAATAGTTGCTTATTTTAATTTTCATTTTTTTTAAAAAAAGGCTAGTTTTCACTTTACTCCCATATTTCCTCCCCTCTTCCATCCATTGAGAAGGAAGAAATTTGATATCAATTATACATGTGAAATCATGCAAAACATATTTCTATATTATCCACATTGCAAAAAAGTAAGAAAATGTTTTAAATGAAAAACACTTTATTCTGCATTCAGACTCCCTAAGTTCTTTCTCTGGAGGTGGATATAATTATTCTTTCTTTCTTTGCTTTTAAATTAGTATGCTTTAATTAGGTTCCTACTGTGTTTTAGAAACTCTTGTACATCCTAGGACACATTGACAAAAATAAGTAGTTCCATACCCTTACAATGCATTACATTCTCTACAGAAAATCATATGTACAGATAATGATATATAAAATATACTCATATAGTTCTGTGAAATCAGTGAAAACAATTAGATTTGGAGAAAATACAAGATGATTATCATATTGGATCATTGTATTGATCAAATTGGTAAATCATTCACAGTTGATCATCCTACAATATTGTTATTTGTAACAAGGTTCTCCTGGTTTTGCTCACTTCACTTTCCATGAATTCATACAAGTGTTCCCAGGTTTTTCTGAAATCCTCCTGATTATAATTTCTTGAGGTACAACAGTATTCCATCACACTCATACACAACTTTTTCAGCCATTCTCAAATTGATAGGCATCCCCTTGATTTCCAAATTTTTGCCACCACAAAAGAGGTGCAAACATATTTTATGCATATAATATAGATCCTTTTCATTTTTTTTTATCTCTTTGGAGTACAGACGTATGGAGTACAGGTATGGCTGGGGCAAAGGTTATGCACAGTTTTATGCCCTTTGGTTAAAATTCCAAATTATTCCCCAGAATAATTGGACTAATTTACAGCTCCACCTACAGTGCATCAGGGTTCTTATTTTACACATACACTCCAACATTTATCATTTTCCTTTTCTATCATATTAGCCAATATGATAGGTGTGAGATGTGACTCAGGGCCACTTTAATTGGCATTTCTCTAACCAACAGTGACTTAGAAAATTTTTTTTCACATGATTACAGATAAGTTGGATATCTTCTTTTGAAAACTGCCTGGTCATATCCTTTGACGTTTTGTCAATTGAGTAATGATACATTTTCTTATAAATTTGATGTGGTTCTCTATATATTTGAGAAATGAGACTTTTCTCAGAGAAAGTTACTGTAAAAATGACAACTATTTCTTGCCCATTTTTCTGATTTCCTTTCAATCTTGGGTGCATTGGTTTTGTTTATGTAAAACCTTTTTTTAATGTAATGTAAATGTAATTAAAATCATCCATTTTACTTTCCATGATCCTATCAATCTCTTATTCGGTCATAAATTCCACCCTGACAGGTAAAATTTTCTATATTCCCTTAATTTGGTTGTGTTATCACATTTTATATCTAAATCATGCACCCATGTTGGGTATATATTATCTTATCTTGGTATATATTATGAGATATTGGTCTATACCTAGTTTCTACCAAACTGCTTTCTAGTTTTCCAGCAATTTTTGTCAAATAGAGAGTTCATGTCCGCAAAACTTTGATCTTCGGGTTTCTTTACTAACTATATTCCTATAGTCATTTACTGCTTCATATTGTGTACTCAATCTACGCCACTGATCCACCACTTTATTCTTAACTATTACCAGATTGTTTTAATGATTACCACTCTATAATATAGTTTGAGATCTGGTATTACTAGGCCACCTTCCTTCATTTTTTTCTAAATTGA
This sequence comes from Bettongia penicillata ogilbyi, assembly GCA_023548195.1. Lineage (NCBI taxonomy): Eukaryota > Metazoa > Chordata > Mammalia > Diprotodontia > Potoroidae > Bettongia > Bettongia penicillata. The sequence goes on from JAJHZJ010000344.1 coordinate 1,226,761, forward strand.
GTTTTTTGATATTATTGACTGTTTCTCCTTCCAAATGAATTTTTTTTATTTTTCTAGCTCTATAAAATAATTTTGGTAGTTTTATTGGTATGATCTCAAATAAATAAATTTAAGTAGTCAATTTTATTATATTCAGTCCATCTACCTGTGAGTAATTCATTTTTATTATTGTACTTGTGGCTCATTTTTCCTGACATCTTTACTTTTAACTTTATGCTAACATTGGACTCTGTTCCTGGAATGTGGAAAGCACTATATAATGTGTGTGTGTGTGTGTGTGTGTGTGTGTGTGTGTGTGTTGCTGTTTTGAGAGCTAGTTCTGGGGTTCTGTAAGTTTTCAGCTTTTCCAAGGTTGTATGCCCCAAGAAAAAATGTTGTCACAGCTCTTCTGGTTCAAGCTCTGTTCTTTACCCAGGAAAGAAATTTGTTCCCCTATATTTGTGAGTACTAGCATTCCTCTTGGCCCTAAAAGTGTGACCAGATCCTCTGTTCTCCTGCAGGTACAAACACTCTTGCTCCTTTCTGCCTTGGCATAGTTACCAAGGCTCCTCTTCCCCTGTGCACTCTCATCCAGGTGCAACAGATCTTTCCTGCTGAACTTCTAAGTTGTCTTTGGATGGAAAATAATTTCATCTCATCATTTTGTGGGTTGTGTTGCTCCAGGAATTGTTTTATGACATTATTTAAAGGTTTCTGGAGGGGTTTGCGGGAGAGCTCAGACAAGTCTCTACCTTTTCTCCACCATCTAGACTCCCACCCACCCAGGTGCCCTTCTTAAATGGAGATTCTGGCAGAAGTCATCTAGTCAGAGAGAAAGAGCTCAGGGCTGAAGGTCCAGGGTGGGAGTGGAACTTTATTTTAAAGACCTGGACAGGGTAGAGAATGTCTTAGGGAAAGCCTTGAAAAGAATGAGATCAGTTCCCTTCTTCCTTTTTCTATTGGTGTTTCAGCAGACAGATTTAAACATATCAAAGTTCCCCTGAGAACTTCTGTAAAAGATAGGTTCTACAAAGCCAGGAAGAAAATTTAGCAAAATTCCAAGACGTTACATTTTCTCTCCTAAACGCAAAGGAGTTTTGATGTGTTCTACGGAGGGGAGGGAGGGGATATAGATAGTGAATATTAAGAATTTCTTTTAAGTTAGAATCTAACTGAAAGCACAATGCCATGCCCATGATAGAAACAAATTGGAGTTGAAACAAATAAATGTAGAAATTAACACATCAAATGTTCAAAAGTCTTTGATCTTTGTTTCAACTTGTAGTTGTGCCTCATGCCATTACATGCTGAGAATATTTTTTTCCTAAAAATCATCGTATTTTTGACATCATAGCCACTTTTGACAATCAATTACACCCTTCCACTTTGCTCCATATGCTTACTGTCTAACTTGCATAATTGAATTACTTAAAATGTGTACATGATGGCCCGAATCAGTTCAAACATATTTTAATCTATTACTTCTTTCCATTTTGATCATTTTATGACTGAAGATGATTAGAACAATTTTTAAATAGTTTTTCCCCTTACTGAAGATAAAAGTTATTTTTTCAGAGGTGAAACATTCTTTCAAGTAAATCACAACCTAAGGGGGGAGACAATAAGCAAACAATGTGTACAAACAAGCTATATAAAGTTTAAATAGTACATAATTAACAGAAGGAAAGAACTAGAGGGATTAGAAAAGGACTTCCTGTAGAAGATGGGATTTTAATTGGGACTTAAACTCTCTTTCTTTCATATATGTAGGTATACACACACAAACATACACACACACACACATATATATATACACACATATATATACATGTATATATATATATATATATATGTGTGTGTGTGTGTGTGTGTGTGTGTGTGTGTGTGTGTGTGTGTGTGTGTGAGAGAGAGAGAGAGAGAGAGAGTGTATGTGTGAGTATCCAGGCATGAGAAACAACTAGAGATGCCCAAAGTCAAAGAGTGGAGCGATTTATTCTGAATTGGCCAGGAGGGCAGTGTCACTGGATCAAAGACTATTGAATAGGGAGCCATTAAGATTGGAAACATAGGAGTGAGCTAGTTTATGAAGGCCTTTGAACAGAGGATTTTGTATTTAATCTTGAATGTGATAGACAACTAGAGTTTATTGAGTTGGGGATGGAGTGATGTGGTCCAAGCTCTACTTTAGAAAAATCATTTTAATGACTGAATGGAAAATGAATCAAAGTGGATAGAAACTGGAGGCAGGGAGCCCCACTAGCAGTCTCTTGTAGTAGTCCAAGTGCAAGATGATGAAGACCTACAACAGAGTGGGAGCAATGTCAGAAGAGAGAAGAGGGCATATTCAAGAGATTTATAAAGGTGAAAGTGCCAGGCCTTGGCAGTAGCATGGTTACAAAGGATGAAAGTTGTGAGGAACCCTTGATAATTCCAGGGTTACAGACCCAAGCAACTGAGAAGATGGTGCTGCCCTCTACAAGAATAGAGAAGGTAGAGAAGCTGGGGCAGGTTATGCTTAGTGGTTAAGGGAAAAATATTCAATTCAATTTTGGACATGATGATGGGTGGTGGTGGTGGTGGTGGTGGTAGATTTGATAACAGGTATAAAATGGGTAATTAAATCCATGGGAGACGATGAGATTGCCAAGTTAAATAATATAGAGGGAGAAAAGAAGAGAGTCCAAGACATAAAGCTGAGGGATGTCTATGACTACTAGGTATGACCAGTATAAGGATCCAATAAAAGGGACTAAAAGGGTCAGATAAGTAGGAGGAAGACCAGAAAGGATGGGTGGCCCCCAGATCTAGAGATGTGAGTATCAAGGAGGAGAGAGTGATCAACAATGTCAATGGTTGCTAAGAGATCAAAGAGAAAGAAGATTGAGAAAAGGCCATTTGATTTGGCTAGTAAGAGATCATTGATAACTTTGGAAAGAGCAGGTTTGGTGGAACAATAAAGACAGAAGCCAGATTATGAAAGGGTAAGAAGAGATTGAGAAGATAGAAAGTGAAGGTACCTATTATAGATGGACTTTTCAAGAAATGTAGCCACAGAAAGGCAGACGAGATATGGGATGATAATGGGAATGGAAGGATCAGCTGAAGGTTTACTTTTTCCTTCCTCAGGACAGGGGGTACATGGGCACCAATAGATACAAACATGAATATGGTTTCTCAGGGTCTCAAATTTAGAAGTCAAATGGTTGTCTTTTTATGGCTAAGTACAGACAATTTAAGAACATGATAGATCAGACAGCTGGGCTTGGAGTGCATGTTGAATTGAACCCAATTAGTTTGGAGTACATCTGAAATTGAGGAGTTCCTTCTCCTTAGAGTTCTTCAGCAAAGCTTGGACGGACAGTCATAAAGGCAACCACACTGGCATACCCAGGTTCTTGGATGTGCTTTACTAGGAAAGATAGCTGTTTAAGGGGTCAACAATCCTTTTAAATTACATTCAGAAAATACAAAAATACAAACAGAGAAAATATAAGCAGAGAAATAAAGACCAAACAGACAGCACTCTACTGCCTGAATTGAAGCAGTGTTGTTATATACTTTACATATACCCTAGGGTGTGGCTGCTAAGCATGCTCCAGCTTCTTGGAGCCACAGGTGAGAGTTAAGAGGAACAACAGGTAGACACCAAAGGTGTAAAGAAACCCAAAAAGGGCTCAGCAACCATCACATCAGAGGTACTGGGCCTCCCTGAACACACCCTACATCTACACCCTATACCTTTCTGAAGTGTGGCTTCAGAAAGGGCCAGGGAACAGTCTATATGGTGTTTGCTGCCCACCAACTCCAGGAGAAATGCCAGGAGCAGAATAGAAGTCTGTACACAACGTTTGTAGATCTCACCGAGGTCTTTGACACTGTTAGTTTTGAGGCCTTATGAAAAAGTATGCCAAAATTTGGTTGCCCAGAGATGTTCATCAGCATTGTATATCAGTTTCATGATGATAGGTTTGCCTGGGTTCTGGATAGTGGACAATGCTCTTGTGCCTTCCCAGTCATCAATGGAGTGAAACAGGCCTGTGTGCTTGCTCCCATTCTTTTTACCATGGTATTTTCAACCATGTTGTCAAATGCTTTCAATGAGGATGAACAGGGCATCAAGGTCAACTACTGTACTGATGGTAAGTTCTTCAATTTGAAAAAGCTACAAGCCAAGACCAAAGCAGAGGAACTGTTGGTACATTATTTTCTGTTTGCAGATGATTGTGCCCTCAATGCAGCCTCTGAAGCTGAGATAAGCTGAGATGCAACGAAGTATGGATCAATTCTCTGCTCCCTATGCTGATTTTGGCCTAATAATCAGCACCAAGAAAATAAAGGTGCTCCATCAGCCACCACCACACCATCCATACATGGAACCATGGGTTACAACAAATGGAGAAGCTTTGAATGCTGTGGGTAAGTTCACTTATCTTGGTAGTATACTTTCTAAGGATGTACACATTGACAATGAGGCTGATGCATGCATTGCCAGAGCTAGCTCAGTGTTTGAGAGGCTCCAAAGAAAAGTTTGGGACAGAAGAGATATTAGATTGACTACCAAATTGAAGGTCTACAGCATCATTGTGCTGACTTCATTGTTGTATGACTGTGAAACATAGACAGCTTACCAGCGCCATGACAGGAAACTGAATTGGTTCCTTTTGAACTGTCTTAGGAAGATTTTGAGGATCACCTAGCAGGCTAAGGTACCACACACTGAAGTTCTTGCTCAAGTTGAGCTGCCAAGCATTCAAACTACACTTCAAAGAGTGCAACTCTGATGGATTGTCATGTTGTTCAAAGGCAAAATGTGTGCTTGCCAAAAAGACTATTTTATGGAGAACTCGCATGAGCCAGGCGATTACATGGTGGTCAGAAGAAGCAATTCATGAATACTCTCAAGAACTTTGGATTTGATTGTGTGACATGGAGACACTGGCACAGGACCACTGAGCATGGTATGCCCACTTCAGAAAAAAGTGCTGTGGTTTATGAGCAAACCAGAATTGAAACAGCATAAAGGAAATGTAGGATGCACAAGTCTGAAGTAACCACCCCAAATGTTCACATGGACTATCTGTGGTAGAGCATTCTGAGCTCATATTTGTCTGATCAGCCACAGTTCTACATATTGAAACTTCACTTTATTATGGTGATGTCATTCTGGTCCTCTTTGAGGACAAAGGACAACAACCAACCAAACAACCAACCAACATAAACCCTTGGATCAAGAGAGCCTTTACATATGAGCAGTTGGGGGATTGAACTTACAGCCACTGAGTCTCAACCAGAGAATCACATCCTTTTCATAAGAAAATCCCCAAAGTAACAACTTAACCTCCCAATATATATATATATATATATATATATATATATATATATATATATATATATATATATATATATATCAGACTTGGCTCCTGATTGGCTGAGAATCAGTAGGCATGAAACCTACATGACTCACCACAGCTGTGAACTATCAGGGTTTAAAGGAGATTGAACCTTCAGATGCTCACAATTTAACCTGAGCCTGGCAAACTGAACTGCAAAAAGGAAACAAAAAATCCCACTTCGCTTGCTGTTACAACAGTTTTCAGATGTTATGTTGAGGATTTCTTCCACATATAGATTATACTAGATGACTGCTAGGTGACATCATAGTACCTAGAATGTTGGCCCGGGAATCAGGAAGACACATTTTTCCAAGTTCAAATCTAATCTTAGACACTTACTCTCTGTGTATCTCTGGGCAAGTCACGCACCCCTGTTTCCTTCAGTTTCTCTTCTGTCAATTGAGTTGGAGAAGGAAATGGCAAAGCCCTTCAATATCTTTGCCAAAAAAACATCAAATGGGGTCACAAAGAGTCAGATTCAACAACTCATATAACTCAACAAGAACTACTACTAAGTAGTTCTACTAAGTTCACTACTGCAGTTTTCTACTCTTAAATTCTGTGATTTTGAACAGGAACTTATATGTTTGTAAGTAACTGTAGTAATGTAACTGTAGGCAAATCATTTCACCTCATTGATCTTAATTTCCATATGTATAAAATGGGGATAATTATACCTATAGTACCTACAACTTTTGGGATAAAAAATCATAGAATGCTAGACACAGAGTTGGATAGGAACTTAGAAGTAATCTCATCCAATCTCCTTATTTTACAGATAGGCCCACTTAGGCCCAGGTAAAGTAATTTGCCCAAAATCACACGGGTTCAAATTAAATGGCAGAAATGAGATTCAAAATCAGGTTCTGTGGCTCAGTATAATGCACTGGACAATTTTTAAAGTGTTTTGTAAATGTGAGTTTCCATTACTATATGATTAATGATGATGATCATGTAACAACCAATATTTATACAGAGCTCACTATCTGCCAGGGTCTGTGTTTAGTACTTTATGGATATTATCTCCCTTGAAACTCACAACCACTCTAGAAGGTAGATGCTATTACTATCCTCATGTTACCAGTGAGGAAATGAAGGCATCCCGAGGTAAGTGACTTACCCAGGATCATACAGCTATTAAGTCTCTGAGGCTGCGTTTGAACATAGATCTTCCTTACTCCAAACCATCTAGCTACCTATTTAAAATGAAATTATACAACATTGTTTGTCAGAAAAAAAATCTTTCATTAACATTCTGGATCTGGTATCTGAAGACTTGGGCTTCTGATTTACTCGCTTTGTGATAGCAAACAAGTGACAACTTTTCTGATTTGTTTCCTTCTCTGCTAGATGAACAGTTTTGAACTGTCACCTTAAATGTCCATTTAGTTTTCAGTTAATGGTAAAAATAACAAAAGCAGAAGTGGTGGTGGCTGTGGTAGTGAAACCATATATTTCAATAGGGCCATACAATCTGCAAAGTATTTTCTTCATGAAAACTTTGTCATAAAGTTCCTAAAAGAATTATTATTTTACAGAGGAAGAAACTGAAATAAATGTTTTCCAACTAGAGCATGTATTTTCTTTTCTTGATCTCCCAATAAGATGTAGCTCTAATAGTCTTTGTGTCTCTTAAAGGCCACAGAAACCAAGAGATAGATGATAAGCCATGTGGTTGGTTTTCCTATCTCCTAATATTTAGCACAGTGCTTAGCACAGAGTAGGTACTTAATAAATGTTCATCTACTATTTGAATGACTACATATGATTAGAAGGGCAAGAAAACTGCTGAGGCTTAGAAATTGATTCTGGACAATTGGCTGATTTATGGGAAGACAAGGAGAGGACTTACCTAAGAGGGAGTAAGGTGGCAAAACTGGAGGGAATACTCACATTGATGAAATCACAGATCAAGTGAAGTACAGAAACCACTGACAATAACATATTATCAATAATCATGATAATCTAAAATAAGGCCAATGGACTAAGGTCAACAAATATACTATGGAACAGGCATTTTGCTAAGGACAGAAGTTACAAACAAAGGCTAGAACTTGGTTTCTGATCTCAAAGAGCTCATATCTAAAATTAGGAACAATATGCAGTTCTCTATGAATATACATAAAAAAGCTAGATATAGGCCACTTGGTATCAAGGTGGATAGAATCGTGGACCTAAATTCTGGAAGTCTTGATCTTCCTGAATTTAAATCTAGGCTCAGACACTTACTAGCTGTATGAGCCTGGATCAGTCACTTAACTCTGGTTTGCCTCAGGTTCTTCATCTGTAAAATGAGCTGGAGAAGGACACAGCAAACCATTCCAGAACTTTTGCCAAGAAAACCCCAAGTGGGATCATGAAGACTCAGATATAAATAACATAACTGAACAAAAATAACTACATATATATGTATATACAAATAGATGTATGTATGTGTGTACGTACATGCATACAAGATCGATACGGTGTAAATGGAAGTTAACATCAAAGGAATGACATTAGTATGTGCAGCGGTAGAAGTGAGACACCAGGAAAAGCCTCTTGCATGAGGTATGATGTGAGTTGAGTCTTAAAGGAAGCCAGGAAACCATGAGAAAGAAGTTAGGAGGGAGAGAGTTCCAGGAAAGAGGGACAGGAAGTGCAGAAGTGTGGAGCTGAAAGGGGAGGAAAGAGTAAGATGACTTGGTAGATTGTCATTCTTCATTCTTTAAGAGGACCAAAATGATATCACTATGTTTGGGTCAAGGTACCATATGCCCAAATGTGGCTGATCAGATCTATATGAGATCAGAAGGCTCTACCATAAGTCAGTCATAAATAGTCCATAAGTAAAAAGACTAGAAAAGTAGGAGGGAACCTAGTTGTGAAAGGCTTTAAATTCAAAATACAGGATTTTATATTTGATCTTGGAAGTAATAGGGAGCCCTTGGACTTTATTGTGTAGAGATGGTGGTAACATGCTCAGAGTTGTGCTGTAGGAAAATTGCTTTAGGAGTTGAGTGGAGGAATGACTGGAATGGGGGAGGAGGGACAAAAGAGGCAAGATGGCCAATCAGAAGGCTACTGAAATAGTCCAGAGGTGAAGATGTGTCATAACCTAGTGGAAGTATATATAGAGAGAAGAAGATGGACGCGAAAGATGCCATAGTACAAATAACAATTTCAACATGCATTGGATATACACAGTGAGTTTAACAGAGTTGAGGGTGACACCTATGTTTTGAGCCTGGGTAACTGGGAGGATAGTGGTGTACTTGATTGTAACTTAATAGCAAAGTTCAGAAGAAGAGAAGGTGTGAGGGGAAATATAATGAGTTCTATCATACTTTATAAAATATTCTTATACATGATCTCATTTGAAATTCTCTAAGATCCTTGATTCAGTGAAGAGGACTCTTCCTTTCGGAGCACACAACCAAAGCTGTTTTGGGTTTGGGCCAAGCTCTCTCATTTTTATTGTCAAGCACTTCTATGTACCACCAAAGGAAAATGGGAACATAGGGAAGAGGTGGGAAATGTATAAGCCAGAAGTGTAAATATTGGAACGCAATGGAAGCCAACTGGTTAAATAGAGAAATGTCTCCAATCAGATAAAAGTTAGGGAGTGTAATTAAATGACCTACAACCCTTTCATGTTCATAGACAGACACAACCCACTGGTTTGTAATTGGACCTTCCCTTCCCACATGTTCTCTTCCTGCTCAGGAGATGAGTGATGTAAGCTGCAATTTTGTTTCTCTGATAATTTTCCTGATTTCTCCATGGGATAGTGCCACTTTATCCTCCTTTCCCCTTATTTAATTAGATGATAATTCTCAGTTAAACTAGCTTCGCACATAATCAATAAGTCACTAGATATGTGATAGCTCCTTCCTAAGTTCTGGACACTATGAAGTTGCCGGGACACAAAACTAGCTCTTTGGGGAGCTAGTATTCAGTATATAGTCATAGATAGATAGGCAAGAGAGAATCAATATAAATACAAAATAATTTTCAGCATTAAAACTATGAGTTTATCGGGAAGATTAAGATTCAAGCTTGCCTCTGAAACATGAAACTCAGTCAATTAAAAAGCATTTATTACAGGCCTATTCTGTGCTGGACCCTCTTCTTGGTACTCGGAATACAAATACACAAATAAAATAGTCCTTGCTTTCAAGGAGTTTATATTCTCTCATGGGAAAGAAAGTACATATTTACAACCATGTAGTGAGGAAGCATCTCAACAAATCAGCTGAATCACTTAGACTATAATCAATCATAGATGAACCTGTCAGTCAACATTATTGAGGGCAGTTTCCACACCAGGAAGTCCTTACACTGATTAAATCACAGCATTCTCCCCTCAAAAAATAATCCTTCCTAGATAATGAAAGGATTTCAGATTTCTGAGGTTTATAAGACATATTGCTAAGGGGATCAATAGAAAATATGCATTTAATTCAGAGCTTCTCAGTTCCTACAAAGAAATCAAGTCCCACAATTATTAGCCTTCCAAAGGCAGTTTTCAGGAAGATTTTTCTTCCAAAGATCTATTTGTGTCTAACTCAACCTGCATTGATAGTCTAGTAGTCTACATGAACCCAACTATGAAACAGTAAATGCTATAATCCCATGATCATTTTTGTATGGTCACAGGCAGTAGAATAGTGGATTTATATTTAACAGATAACACATAGTGAAAGTGAATATTAGATAGTGGGATCCCTCAGAGATCAAGACTGTTTTCAAAGTAAATAGTGAAGCAGGGTCAACCAACTGAGTGGTGAAGGACAGTGTGAATACCCATCTGATCATTATAAAGATCTTTGGTCAGATCACAGCAGCAATGACAAGGAGAGGACAAGTAGGGCATTGCCTCACATGCCAACATTAAGGGGAGAGAATTTTGGAAAGGATCTATTTTTGACCTGTGTTCATCTGGAGACCATGGTAGCTAGCTCTTAAGCCTCATGTTCCTCCACAAGTTACAGTGGTGATGATGATAGGCATTTAGAAAATGTAGAGTCCAGGAAAAGGAATGGGGTCTAAGGAATGGGGAGCAAGACGGAGGTAGATATGCGACTCCCTTTCTTGTAGCAGCTACATCCAGGACACATCAAGGCAGGGAAAGGAATTAGAATGTGACCTATGCACTGCTCTAGAGGGCAGCAGCAGATCATTTGAGCTCTTCTAGTCTAGTTCATGAGCAAGCCGCTGAATTGCTGCATCCTTCCCAGAAGACCCAGGACATTGACATCCTTCACCACCTTATCCTTTGCCACCACCACTACTATTGCTGCAATACTCTCCAAAGAGTTTGATGTGAACAGGGTTGAGTCTTCTCAAGACCCCTTCCACTTGATGCCCAGGTGAAAAACCAAGCAATCTCTAGTTCTTATTCTTCATGTGATCCAGTGATGCATAGGTAGGAAGACTTTTTCAACTATGATATTTACTCTTAGTCAGGTACTTCTGTTTTTCCTAATGGCTACCACTATAGTGAGGTGCTTGCAAGGAAAGAATCCACGTGGGTTGTGAGAATAACCAGTGTATTATTTTACCCAGCAGTCTATCAATAAATAACTACAATGAAATATCGTCATCATCATCATCATAGATGGTCATTTATATCACATTTAAGGTTTCCAATGGGCTGTATAGGCATTACCTCATTTGATTCTCACAATAACAAACCTAGTGGTACCTGGTGGTACTATCATTCATATTTTACAGATAAAGAAATAGAGGTAGAGATTAAATGAGTTGCTCAGTGCACCATAGTGTAAACTTTAACTGAGGTGTTCCTGAGCCCAGGTCCAGAGCTCTGAGTCACCTTCTATGTAATAAATGTCATACTGAGTAATGCTAATTAAATATATAGCCCTTGATTTCTGTAAAAGTGTTGAAAGGAACTAACACACATTTGCCAGTAAAATAATATGCTTAAAAATTATTTGAAATAAGCATATTTTCCACAATTTCAGAATAATATTATTAGTATAAATTATTCTTATTAATCACCATTACAGTGATTAGAATCCTGGAATCATAACAGTTCTACTTTAAGATGATATTAACATATAGTTGGGAAAGTAATTCACAAATATCCTAGCACTGTCATTAACATGGGTATTCCTTCCAGCAATGAAGATGACAATTTATTCAGGACCTTCTATCCTATTTAACCCTTTGCTGTATCTTCCCCTGCATTTATCACAGGAGGTTCATCTAATATGTTCATGGTTTTCCGTAAGTTCTCTTAACATCCCAAAGATAAAAATATAGCAATTTGGATTCTCCAGTGATTATCATCCAACTTGAACCTAGATCCCCATAAAAGTTTCCTCCTTTTTCTGTTTTCTCCCCACATTGACCACTAGGTGTTTCTGAAGGGACCTTTTACCCTCTCTACTTACTCAAAATTGGTCATTGATTTTATATTTCTTTTGTCCTTTGGATTTATCCTTCACAGCCTCTACCCAGTTCTATTTTTCTCAACAGGAAGATTTGGAAGATGTCAGATGTGTTAAATAACTTTTTTATTTCCTAGGTAGAATTATGTTAATTTTTTTAAAAAGTAGTATAATCTTGCTTAAAAGTCATCTTCTTTACTTTCTGATATCTAATGTGCTAATATATTATTTTTTTAATTATAGTCCTCACAGAAGCTGACCTAATTTTGACTGAAGTTACATGGATTGTCAGAATCATCAATATGTAATAGAAGCAGAAGGGACCCTAGAAGTCATGTATTACAATCTGCACATTATAGGAAGGACAAAATTGAGGTCTATATACTATTAATATCTGAGCCTCTCAGAATATTTTATTTTTTTGACCAGAGAAATTAGGATCTTGAAAATCACATTTCTGGCTAACATATATCAAGGATTACTCTCAATCTTTGACATACATTCTATTAATCTGCACTTTTACCTCCAGTTCTAATACTTCTGGGCAATTTTTTATTATGATTTCTTGAACAAAGGTATTCTTGTTTTGATTTCCATCATGTTCTCCCACCATCTCTTTGATATGTAAATTATTTTTCCCTTGCCTATTTTCTAGGTAAGATGTTTTTGATAGAAGATATTTTATTTTTTTTCATTTTTGTTCTTTTTTAATAATATTCTTCTTCCAGGTTTATTCAAGGAATACATTGCTTTTCAAGATTTCCAGTCATCTTTTCTGAACCCCTATTCCTCTCCTTATGTCTAACTTCACTTTTCTTTTTAATAAGGCTTTCCTTCACTATTAGAATCCTTGTGGACATTCTGTTCTCTAGGGTTATTTCAGAATGATTTTTTCTCTGCAATTTTATACTAAAATCTTCACATCCCATAATTTTAAATTGGTGGCATTAGGGATTTCCACTAGTATGGTTATTTTTTAAATCTCTCCTCCCTCTACCTCACCTTTGTCCAATGTGAGTTTAGCCCTTGAACGTCCCCACATAGGTCTGTGGAAGATGCTGGATGGACAAATGTTGAGAGACCAGTGAAGGCAGCTTATGATTGACTTCTTCCACCAGTTGAGTGCTTCCAAATTTTATTATTAATACAGTAATGATTATATGCAGGCACTGACCATAGGGTACAAAGCAACCACTGAGGCTTGTGTGTGGGTGAAAGGAGCTTTGTGCCAATAGAGTATGATCTTTTATTGATGTGATTATTGTTTTGTTTTGTTTTCTTTTGATACTTATCTTGCTGATATTTCTTATCTTTCTCTTTCTTGAGAGCCATTTATTTATTACTGTTTTTGAAGCTCCATTTGGCTGCAGATTTTTACTGTACCACCTGAAGAAAAGTACTTCCAGTGATTGTCACTTATAACACATGACCTTCCAAGCAGTGCTAATTTCTCCATGCTATATTTATATGACTCTATCATTAATGAATATAATTTAAACTTCTTTTTAACTAATCTTTTTTTTCTATTTTCAACATCTACAACCTTTTGACAATCTAACAACCAAGCAATCTAGGCTAAAGATCCAATTGATGATGAAGGAAATGAATTCTGTACTGGCAGGGCTGACTTCTCAATATCTCTAAATGAAAGTCAGAGCTCGATAGTATAAGTGCTACACTCCAACTTGTGAGGTCAAAGTATTTAAGTCTTTAAATCATTGAGAGCTATAATATTCATTCAAAGTAAGTGACATTTTTTATACATAGGGAGACTGAGGAACAGAAGAGTTACCTGGTATGCATACCTTAGTGACCTGGAAAACTCTGATGAGACCTTGAGGTCAACTTTTATAAAGCTCACTCAACTATTCTCTCACATTGTGTCTCTACCCTATCTTTCCCTGGGGTAAAATTGAAACATTGATGTCATGATTAGTGATAAGAAAACCATGAAAGGTTTTCTCAATCTCAAATATGAAATATTCCTTTGTATTTTACTTCTAAAGTAAAAAAAAAAAATCAGGTGACATTTCTGTGAGCTTTAAACTATAGAATAATATATAAAATCCACATTCAAATTCATCTTTGCTTGCCCAGGAAATGAGGAGAGAGTTACTATTCTGAACTTTGTAGGTTTATGTGATATCCATACTTCATATGTGATCATAGAAAATAATTTAATGATTTTCAATTGAAACAATCAAGACCAGCAAAGGATTGGTCACCAGAATAACCCTGTATTTAACTTTCTAGGGAGAAATGTGTTCTAAGGGGCAATAGATATTGGGTATGAGTAATAGAAGGTTGGCCTTTCACGTAATCATACAAAATTTTGCCACATTCTAATAAGGAGGAATTTCACACCATAACTTTATAAAGGAACACCCATTTAGAGTATTAGGGTAAGATTTTCCCTCCTAAATTTGCTTCTGACTCTCTGGTATTCATGTTTCAACAGTGCTTTTGACCTGTACTTACCCTTATATCATGTGACTTTCTTACCCTGGGACATCTCTTTGCCTTCTGCCCCCGTTTCTCTTGAGGCCTCCACATAGGGATAGGCCCAAGCCATCCTTAACTCATTCTCCTCGCAAATCTAATTTTAAGTTTCATGAGTATGTCACTATGTTACTACACAGTAATACACCTCCTTATCCTGTTTTCCATCTTCCTTAATGTACTGCCTTCCACCGTTAGAATGTTAATTCCTTGAAGGCATGGGCTCTCTTTCTATCAGTCAGTCAACAAACATTTATAAAGCATCTAGTAAGTGCCAAACACCATGCTAAATCCAGGGATACAAATAGAATTAAAAAAGAAAGATAGTCCCTGCCCTCAATGACCTTACAATCTTAATAGGAAGACAATACATAAAAAGTAGAAAAGAAAAGGTGGATTGGAGGGGATGGAAAGGGGTGCAGGGTACAGGGTGTATTGGAGAGTTCCATAGAACTCCCAAAGTAGTAGAGCTGGTGGCAAATGGGCTGAAAAAACTGTGTTGCACACCATCATCTCTCATCAGAGGCGCTGGACCCATGACCTTGCCTTCTACTTGCTTGTAATAGTTTTCCCAGGATTTAGTTCACTGGGCCAAGCTCTGTTTAGGAAAACAAGCAAAACAAATACACAAACCAATAGCCTTGTTTTCTTTCTTATCTTAACTCATTATCTTCATAAGCCTAAGCAAATAGATTCTTTCATAAAAGATTCAATACAACAAGTCCTGTTTAAGCATACACTAGGTTTTCCAAAATCCCTGTTCTAGGCCATTGGAGGCATGTCCTATCTACTTTGCTAGCCTTATTTTAAGTTATGCCTGTTCATTCTATTGTCTAGTCAAACAAGTCTTTCTGCTTCTCCTTATGCACAACACTCCATGCCTGGTCTCTGTTTGTCCTGGCTGACTCCTGCTCTTAAAATTCCCACTCTCCTCATTTCCACTTCTCCTAATATAATTCCTTATCTTCTTCAAGACTAACATGCATCGCCCCTTCCATGAAGTCTTTCCTGATGTTCCCCAAATGCTAGCACTTTCCCCACCAAAATCATCACCTTGAGTTTATTTTATATAAGACAACATATGTGCTGGTCAATTTCTCCATTCTAACTTTATATAGCTATCATTCATTAATGTGTTTAAACTTTTTCTTACCCTATTTAAGGGCAGCTAGATGGTGCCATAGATAGAACACCAATGCAGGAGTCAGGAGGACCTGAGTTCAAATCTCACCTCAGATACTTGACGCTCACTAGCTGTGTGACCTTGGGCAAGTAATTTAATCCCAACTGCCTCATTCTGGGTCATCTCCAGTCATCCTGATGAATATCTAGTCACTGCATTCAAGTGGTTCTGGAGGAGAAGTGACCTGCAAGCCCTCCCTCAGTCAAAACAAAGTCAAGTGCAAGTCATGTCATTATTTCTCTGATGGCATGGTCTTCTTTGGCAACGAAGGACAAACACATACAGCCTATTTAGATTTTCAAACTCTATGACTGCTTGATGATAAAATAAACATGAAATGCAAATAGTATCTAAATTGAGAAAAGAGTCTGTGCTCTGGGAGCTCTGATGTGTAGGAGAAACCTCTCTATTGCCCTTGAGTAACAATGGGGACAATGTCTCTGTTGCCTCAGAACTGCCATCCATTGCAGAGTCCTGCATCAAGCTAAACTAATAAACTTGATAGAGATAATTTAATTTTGAATTCTTTGGTGGCTTAATAATTGCTTTTATTGCTGATTTTTTTCAGCAAATTAAAGAGTGGCACAGGCAGTTCCCAGGAACGTAGTTTCTGGGCCTTCCTGATCTAATTTAGATTTTTAGGAGAAAAAACAAAGCATACTGTGACTCAATTTAATTATGAGACTAAATATATGTCCTGAAGAAGAGACTCCGAGCATGTGTATTAAAATGCAATTACCTTCTCTCTGCAGGTGGGGCATTGTCAGCTGCTTGCACGGTGAGAGCATAGGTCCGCCCCACTGTCAATTCCACTCCTGATGCAATGGTAACAAGGCCTGTGGTTTTATTGATTACGAAGTCACCCTGATCCCCAACGAGGATTTGGTATGAGATCTCCCCATTTGACCCTTCATCTGCATCTACTGCGGTGAGCTGCAATTGAAAATCACACATAAATCCCTTAGGAATCAACCTGTCACCAAATTGTCTTCCCCATCCCTTTTACCTAAGGAATTTTCAGAGGAAAATAACATTAACAAATTAGGGGAAAGTTTTCTCCTCTGGTGGTCGTGAGAAAATCACAGTTCAAAAAATGTTTATTTTATTTGGGGGGGGGGGGCAGATAAAGAAGGAATTACTTATTTCTTCAGGTTTACCTTTCCTGTAAATCAAAAGGTAAAAAAGAAGGAACCTCATAGTGTGACTCCAAGGAAAGGGTAAGAGATTTGGAGTTGGCTGAGCTGAGACCAAATTTTCTTTCTTTTACTATGTGTCTGCTATTACCTATGTGACCCTCCACAAATCATTTAAGTTCTCTTGCCTTCAGTGCCTTCATATAAAATGAAAAAGATTGGTCTAAGTGAACTAAAAGTTAATATCTAGTACTGAATCTAGAATCATGTAGCAATAAAATTATAGAAACTTCTCATTTTTTCATTTACTCTCTCTTCTCTTCCCAGCACACACAGACATACACACACACACACAGCATCTGTATGAAAATTGCAAATTCTTTCCTTTTCATTCTTTAATTCCCCTAGTTTGTCTAGCTTTCCCATCAGCTTTTTTCTCTTTGGCCTCTTACTCTCTCCTTCCATGAAATATTCCTTATTACAAAAAAAATGTGTGATAAAATTCATTTGCACTAAAAATGAATTATCCATTCTTTGCCCAGAAATATTTGAATTTTACTGGAACTCAGTAAGAGTTGGGAATGAATCTTTAACTGGATTGATTTACTTCAGCTGGCCAACAAAAGTGATATTTGGAGGACTTATGAGCTCTTCCTCCTAATTACCCCAGAAATGTGATTTTTACTTGTGCTTAATATGACTGCCTAAAGCTCTTCCTGCACTGGTAATATGGTTATCTCTATCAAATGGCTAAGCCTCCCAAGTGGGCAATTGCCTGAAGTCATAAGAGAGGGGTCCAATACGAATTCACTAATGAAGGATGTTCATTGGTCAGCTTTGGAAAGTGGATTCTGGAAGGAAAGAAATACTGAGAAGTGTTATGAATCATAATGCCGATGAACATTTATGTGATTTTTAAGTTTGAACGTGCCTTGCATACATCATCTCCATTTTACTTCAGAACAAATTGTGGCACAGAAACTAGAGATATTCCTCCGACCTTTCTGAAGATAAGGAAACAGCTTCATAGAGGGGTTTGCCCAAAAGAAAATGGTGGACAATTTTCAAACCCAAGATTCCAGCCCCAGCCTTTCTTTAAGTCCAGTATTTTCTCTTCTATGACAACTTTCTTGGTTTTTGGCACATAGGTAATTGTGAAATTTGAATTTTCTGTTTCTTAACTGACAGGCAGCAGAAGTTATAAGAAATTTGAGGAACTATCAGGCAGAACAAAGTAAAGAACAACTGTACTTCTGAAGAGAAGGGTGCACATGAGCCTGATTAGTTTGTGTTAAATTAGTTAACCAGAAAAGAATGCACATATATATATATATATATATATATATATATATATATATATATATATATATATATATATATGCCCACACACACACACACACACACACACACACACACACACACGCACACACACCATTCAGTACAAATTTACTGTGACTCGCTCCAATTTTGAGTTTATTGAAAATGTTTCTCAGGGGGTGGAGCCAAGATGGTGGAGGAAAAGCAAGGATTTCCCTGAGCTCTCCCCCAAATCCCTCCAAATACCTGTAAAAAATGACTCTAAACAAATTCTAGAGCTACAGAACCCACAAAATGATAGAGTGGAATAAATCCCCAGCCCACAGGGTAGAGAGTAGAGCACAATCTGGGGTGGGCTTCACAGACACAAGGGGCCAGAACGGGACCCAGGGGACTGAATTATTGGAAGCTGTGGTAGTTTCCAGATTTTTTAAACCCACAAACACCAAAAATGTCAAAAGAAAAACTCTGTGGGAGCTGGATGAAAGAGGATCACAGACATGGTCTGACCATTCTGGCCCCAGCTCAAGGGCACTGAGGGCAGACAGTGTCTGGGGTGGCAGCAGAAGCTGCTTTTGGAGCTCTGGGTCCACAGGTGGTGCGGGATAGAGTGATGGATACAAAATCTCTGAATCCTGGAACAGTAAACCCACCCCAAACCCCACTCCCAGTGGAGGCAGAGTTCAGCAGAGTCAAAGCTCCTACATCAAAAGCCTCCAAGAGGAATATGAATTGGTTAGAGGCCATGGAGGATCTCAAAAAGATTTTGAAAAACAAGTAAGAGAAGTAGAGGAAAAATTGAGAAGAGAAATGATAGTGATGCAAGAAAATCATGAAAAATGAGTCAACAGTTTGCTAAAGGAGACCCAAAAAATATATATAAGAAAATAACACCTTAAAAAAATAGAATAACCTAAATGGCAAAAGAAGTCCAAAAAGTC
Organism: Bettongia penicillata ogilbyi; assembly: GCA_023548195.1. Taxonomy (NCBI): domain Eukaryota; kingdom Metazoa; phylum Chordata; class Mammalia; order Diprotodontia; family Potoroidae; genus Bettongia; species Bettongia penicillata. The sequence goes on from JAJHZJ010000344.1 coordinate 1,245,601, forward strand.
AATAAGGAGAAGAATGACTTAAAAAGCAGAACTGGCCAAACCAAAAAGGAGGCCAAAAAGCTCACTGAAGAAAATAATTCCTTCAAAATTAGAATGGCACAAATGGAAGCTAATGACTTTATGAGAAATCAACTAAGGATAAAACAAAATTATAAGAATGTGAAAAATAGAAGACAATGGGAAATATCTCTTTGGAAAAACCACTGACCTGGAAAATATATTCAGGAGAGATCATTTAAAAATTATTCAACTAACTCAAAGCCTATAGACAATATCTTTCAAGAAATTAAGAAATGGCCCAAATATCCTAGAAACGGGGGGTAAAATAGGAATTTACAGAATCCACTGATCACCAGTGGAAAGAGATCCTAAAGGGAAAACTCCTTGGAATATTATAGCCAAATTCCAGAGTTCCCAGGTCAAGGAGAAAATATTGCAAGAAGCCAGAAAGAAACTGTTCAAATATTGTGGAAATAATATAAAGATAATACAAGATCTAGCAGTTGCTACATGCTGGAAATCAGAGGATCTAGGATTAAAACCAAGAATCACCTACTCAGTAAAACTGAGTATAATCCTTCAGGGGGGAAAAATGGACATTCAATGAAATAAAGAACTTTCAAGCATTCTTAATGAAAAGACAAGAGTGGAATAGAAAATTTGACTTTCAAATACAAGTATCAAGAGAAGCACGAAAAGGTAATCAGGAAAGAGAAATCATAAGAAACTTATTAAAGTTGAACTGTTTACATTCCTACATGGAAAGATGCTATTTGTATCTCATGAGAACTTTCTTAGTATTAGGGCATTTGGAGGAGACAGATAGATAGATAGATAGATAGATAGATAGATAGATAGATAGATACGTAGACAGAAAGATAGAGTGCACAGGATGAGGTGAATATGAAGGGATGATATCTAAAAATAAAATTAAGGGGTAGAGAGGAATATATTGGGAGAAGGGGAAAGGAGAGATAGAATGGGATAAATTATTTCACATTAGAGAGGCAAGAAAGAAAATTTTACAATGGACGGAAAGAGGGAGGATGTGAGAAGAAACGAGTAAACCTTACTCTCATTGGATTTGGTTTAAGGAGGGAATAACAGACACATTCAATTGGGTATCTTACCCTACAGGAAAATAAAGGCGAAGGGGATGGGGGGGATGATAGATGGGAGGGCAGATAGTGAGAGGGGGTAGAAAGAAGCAAACACTTAGAAAAGGGACAGGGTCAAAGGAGAAAATAGAATAATTTGGGGATGGGATAGGATGGAGGGAAATATAGTCTTTCACAACATAACTATTTTGCATACCTACACATGTATAACCTATATTGAATTGTCTTCTCAATGGAGGTGAGAGTGGAGGAAATAATGGAGAGAATTTGGAGCTCAAAGTTTTAAAAACAAATGTTAAAAAATTGTTTTACGTGCAACTGGGAAATAAGGTATATATAGGCAATGGGGTATAGAAATCGATCTTGACCTTCAAGAAAGTAAAGGGGAAGGGGATAAGATCAGGAAAGATAAAAAGAGGGTAGACTGGGGGAATGAGTGATCAGAATGCATGCCATCTTGAGATGGGAGGGACGGGAAAGATGAGGAGCATATTTGAAACTTAAAATCTTGTGGAAATGAATGCTGAAAACTAAAGATAAATAAATTTAAATATTGCAAAAAGAAAATGTTTCTCTACTTTTAGCTGAAATTATTCCCATTTAAAAAATAATAATGTGTTCAATGTTTTGTACTAGAGATGCCATTGTAAGTTTCCTTAAAAGGAAATGCTTTACATGTATTCATTTTTTGTGTCCATATTATATACGTAAATGACTATATTACCTGATTTGCCATTTAAATTCTGATTATGATTCACATATAAAAATAAGAGAGTATTAATAGAAATAATTTACTAAAGATAGAAAAGAGGATTTTAGAGTAAAACTGAGCACTTAGGAGCTAAAGTGTGTTTGGGGGTAGAGAGATGCAGTTGTTGGGAGGAAAATCATCATATAAAAGGATCATGGAAGTAGGATAAGAATGTCAGGCCTGGTCCTGAAGGAAGAGACAGAAGCTGTTTAGAGAAACAGTCAAAATGAATGATGTATTTTTGAACAAGGGAACCATTCATGCCAGGTAAAGTTATTCTTCTTTATTGGTGGATAAAACTGGGGAAAGAGTGGATGCAGGTAATACAGGCTATATACTCTATGCTAACTTTAGTAAATCATTTAGCACAATGTCTCAGGAAATCTTAATTAAAATTTAGCTCTAAATGGATTTGATTTTAACATTCTTCCTGGGATTTAAATTAGCTAATGAAATTTTGTGGTTAATGCCAACATATCAAGATGAAAAGATGTGTCAAGAGGGATGAGGCAGAAATAGTTGTTATGACTAGTCTGGCTTAATTTTTTTTAAATAACTACTTTGTAAGCAGGAGCAAAAGGATAATTGAATTCAAGGCAGGTATGTGTTTGACAAGTATCATAAAGAATGAGAAAAAAAAAAGACATAGAGAGGAGAAGCAGTTAGAACCAGGAGGACTTGTTCCAAATTCCTGCCTTGGATTTGCTAACTGAGCATCTATGTACAAGTCCCAGAAATTCATGGTACCCTCGGCATTTCTGCAAATCTGTAAGTTATAGAGTACTAACTAATGTATGTATGATGAGAATTTCCCATCAGCCACTTCCCCATGTCAATGAAGTAAAAAGTCTAGATCTAGCTTTTTTTAATGATAAAAGACATAACTAAAAGTTAAAATAATTTATGAATGAATAAAAATAAGAGAAAGAAAGAGAACCCGAAACATCATAAACACATACAACTTCATACATCTTCTCACAAAATACTGCAGAAAATGATTGACAAGTAAGAAAGTTAAGAAAGATTTAGGGAAATGGCTTGTAGTGGAGAGTGCATGAAATTTAGAGCTGAAAGAATATAAGCTCAAATTCTGTTTGGGCCAGCTGGTACTGATGTGACCTTAGCCAAGTCTCTTGATTTTTCTATGCCTCAGTTTTCTGACTTTAAAACGAAGGTTTTGGACCTGAAAAAGGATTCTTAATTTGGGGTTTATGAACTTGACTTTTTAAAATATATATAATTGCCATTTTATTTCCTTTGCAAACCTCTGTATTTTATTGTATACATTTAAAGACATTACTTTTAAGAAGTGATGCAGTGCCTTGACCAGATGTTCTTGTGGTACATTTATCTGTATGAACTTGGTATTTCATGACCTTCCTAGACAGGTTTCGGCTAACCCTCCTACATTTTTCCTAACTGACCTCCATGTTGACTGTCTCTGTAATGGGACATTCTATTTCCTACTTTTTTCTAGTCTTTGTTTTCCCAGAGTTTAGAACAATGACTTGCTTGTTTGTTTTGTGAGCAGAGAGAAGTATAGGGATCTCCCAGATAAGAACTACCTCCTCCCAGTATGGGTTGATACTTCTGAGTGCTGCCATATTAGTGAGTGTTCTGGGACAGGGTCACGAAGCCATCAGAGGAAGGATGTGATCCGAGGCCTTCCTGGCTAGAAGATCAGGCTGCTTCTTGCCTGATATCCAGCAAGCATTTAATAAATCTTATTGGATTGGAGGAATCTTATTTAATTCTTAAATCATGATATGACTGTTACTCAATAATATGACTTGCTGATGAGTAAGATGGAATGGTAGAAACTTTTAATATGAAAAGAACTTTATGAAAGAGATGTGTGTGTGTGTGTGTGTGTGCGTGTGTGTGTATGTGTATGTGAAATAAGAAGCATTAGAATCATTACTTACATGAAAATGGATGGCTTTGTACTGAGTTTACCCTAGGGAAACTCTCTTTGAACCTAAGACAGGATAAATTCAGAATTTCTTTTGAGGTATGAAACCTGCTTTCTCTGTCTATCTACTTTTTCCATGGCCCACCTCTTCCTCCTGGTAAAGTTAGGTTGAAAAAAAAAGTAAGGATGACATCCAGAAAGAGAGAAGACACTACTACTTTGCAAAAAAAATAAATAAAAATCTATATTACCAGCAAATTGGGCCTTCTTGCTAAACACCATTCTATTTCTAGAATCTGGGTTTTTGCTCAGACTATACCCCTTGCCGGCATGCCCTCTCACCCCACTTCTCATGAGTAAAACACCTAGTTTCTTCCAAGTGCCACCTACCTGACCTTCTAATAGCTAGTGCCCTCACTCAAAAACCCCAACATTTTTATTTTTTTGTGGGTATATATTTTGTGTTTATGTTTGTCCCTAGTTTCCTCCTATTATAAGCTAAAAGGCAGGGGCTCATTTTTCAATCCTCTGCATTTAGCACACTGCCCAGAAAATCGTAGGTGCTTAATAAATGCCTGCAGAGTGTGAAGGGTGAATCAGGTAAAGGGAAAGGAAAGGGAGGGAGAAATGAGACACTTGAGTTGTCAATAGGTTGTTAACAGAGGCTAATCCATTCATTTGGAAGTCCCCAGGCTTCTTGGAAGGCTTTTGGCTCCTCATAATTCTGGCTGATTTTGGACTGATCAGGTAAGCTGGGGAATTTGTATTGCTGTGATGTTAACAGCACCTCTGACAGGTTGTTTCCAGGTTAAGAGGGAAACATATAAAAAGGCTATTGATTTATTCAAAAATAAGGTCAGTCAGCAAGGGAAGACAGGGTAAGAGTCAAACAAAATGAGCAAATATGATGAGATAAAGGGACAGAGCTCTCCCATTGAAAAGAGAACAATGATTTAACTCAAATACTTAGCAATAGCTAATTGTCATGGTAACAGAGTACTCTTTTTCCTTCCTCATTCCTGGGAATGAGGAGCCTCCAGCTCCTACTGTGTGCCTGCCATTGAGGTAAGTGATGGGAATACAAAGAAAGGCAAAACATGAATAAATAAACAACACCCTTGCTCTCAAAGAGCTCAAAGGTCAATTGACTTGAAGGTTTAGCTGGAAGTCTCCAGTTGGCAAATGATCCAAAAGGGTCAACAGTAAGGTTAGTTCACTACAGCTTTTGATACAGCACAGTAGCTGAAATGACAACAAGTAGAAACAGCTGAATTGTTCTTAAGAGAAGGATAAGAGTCAGATTGTGCTGTTCTAGAGTGATATATGAACCACCTTGGGTAGAAGTGAGGGGGAGTTCTGAAATCTTTGAGATTCTGTAAAAAAGCCACAGAGACCCAAGAGGGTGAAAAGAATTGCCATACACAATGGTCAGATATTTGCCCTACTTCTGTATTGAATGAAGACATGTTTTCTATTATTTAGATGTAATATATTTAATAATTCACAGAATTTCAGAGGTGGCAGGGACATTGGACATAATTGAGTCCAACCCAAACGCGAACAAGACCCCCTCTATAATACACCTGAAAAAAGCTTATGTAACCTTGGTTTGAAGATATTTTGGCTTCCCTGTTGAACTCCTAAACTTGCCCCTCTGCCCACTGTTTTTCCTAAATTCCCTACCTCAATGGATGCTGAAATTATCTTCAGGAATTTCAGAGACTCACAGCTTAGGCTTGGCTCTTCCCATGCTGCCTAACTTCTCTACCACAAACATTTCCCAAGTCCTGTTTTTATTTCTCATATCCTTTCCCCCTTGTTGTCAACATTCAAATTCAGATTCTTCTTGACTCTTGATTGGACCATAATAACCGTTTCATAATTGTTTCCCTTCTTTCTAGTCTCTCCCTTCTTCAGCAAATGGACCCTTCATGGAATAATACATAGACAGCTATATTTTAAATCAGGTGAACCTGGATTCAAGTCCTGTATCTGAGACTTATGAAATTTTTGACCCTAAGCTTTCTGACTTTGACTTTCTTAGCCTCACTTTCCTAATCTGTAAATTTGGGGCAACAATAGCTTTAGTGACTTCTTCACAAAGTTATCTAGATGAACATAAGGAATATAAGCAGTGATCACTCTTTAAGGCCTTCATAGAAGACAGGCCATAACTCTAAGTAATTCTTTCTTCTCATTTCACTCTATTTAACCTTTCCTTCATAACTAACTCAGAATAATCAATATTATGGCTCTTTGAGCAATTCTTATCCCCTCACTAAACTGCCCTGGCCCCTGAAGGATTTGTCAGTATCACTATTTATTTTTATGTTCCCAGGACTTAGCACATATTACAGTATCTAGTAGGTGCCTAATAAGTGTTTGTCCAATAGGATAAATAGAGGGTATTCTGTACCTTCTTGTGCTCTCAATCACTTTACCAAGTAAAGATCACTTACCATAAGACTAATGGCTCATATTGTATATTCATACTGATAGATAAAGATCAATTAAAACTTTGAAATATTGTCCTACATATCCTGGACATATTCAACAATATCAAAACCCTCTGTGTCTCTTCTTTCCATGGGGCCCGACATCTCCTGGAGATGACCCAGAAAACTTTGAATTTCACAAATTCTTCTGGCTTAGCGCCTAAGTTATCTAGCCTACTCCTGTCATTTTCCAGAAGTTCAAGAAAGTTACCAGGCCAAAAGGACGAATGTGTAATAGATGTACAATAGATTAAGAACTCATTAATGAAAAACATCCTGTGATAATGGGAAGACAACTAGTTGGCACAGTGTATAGAATACCAGACCTGGAATCAGGAAGACCTGTATTCAAATCCAGCCTCAGGCAATTACTAACTGCGTGACCTTGGGCAAGTCATTTAAGCTTGTTTTTCTTAATTTTCTTATCTGTAAAATGAATTGGAGAGGAAACTGGCAAACCACTGCCATATTTTTTCAAGAAGAATCAAGCATGATGAAAATGATTGAGAAGAGGAAATTCTCCTAGGAATTCCATGATATTTCCTATTAGTTATTGGGATAGAGGTAATGGGGGCATAGGGGAGATCAGGAAAAACTTCCTGTAGGAAGTGGCATCTGAACTGAGGTTTCAAAGAAGCCAAGTTATTCTCAGACAGAGGCATTGAGCATGTGATTACATTGAGGCCAGCAACACTTCTGAGCATGACCAGAACCATGTTAAAGTATAATTGGAAATATTTAGCAAAATAAATACCATAGAAAATAGATTATGTTAATAATTTAAATCACCATACATCCTGCATGGTCCCTTGCATGGTCAGGCAGATTTGGGGATGGAAGGTTTGCTAGGCATGGGGGCCAGCTTGTACAGAGGCATAGAAATTGAAGTGTCCTATGGAAACAGAAACAAGAAAGCTGGTTTGGCTGGAGAGTAAAATGTGGAAAGGGGAATAGTATGGACACCTCTGTGCTTGAATTTAGTCTTTGTTTAGGTTTTGTTTCTATTTCTTTGTATATGATATTTTCTTCATTTGCTATAGTCTATTTTGTCATATCTTTCTGCAGATATATAACTATAAAGATCACAATATCATAGATATCTATATATTTGTATATACAAATATATGGATATACTAAGATATGCATATATTTTATGTATATATATTTATGTACATATGCACATAGAGGTATAGAGAAATTGATATATACATATATATTTGAAAGAAGAGACAGAGGGAGGAATGGAAAAGAGAAAGAGAAAATTTAGCAATCAGGACAGGAGGAAAGGGCAGGAGAGGACAGGAGAGGAGGACATGCATTTATTTTCTTGGGAGACAAGCTAAGCTCTAGAAGACTTTGTAAATCAGCTTGCAGAATCATTTCTACATTAACTAATCAGTGATGTTCCCATTTTCCTTAGACAATGGCTACCTTTGAAGTTCTTTTATCTTCAGAAAGGGTAATGGACCATTAATAAAAAATCAGAGAACTGCCATGTTTTCCATTAGTACAAAGGTCTGGCTAATTCTGACTTTGGATACAATTTGTCGACATCTTAAATGAATTCCATTGTGCAGTAGAGTTGAGATTATTAACATCTATAATTTTCCCTCTACTCCATGAAAGATTTTGCTATGATTCCTTTACTAAAATCCTGTTCTGTTGCCACATCTGAAAATGAAGATGAGATATTTAACACTTTCTAAGTAACTGAGGTGATATTTTTAATCGGCTTTTTAAGGTAACATAAACTCATCACTATGGATATTTGTTCCCTACAGACATAGCTCTCAGACTAACAGTGTTTGGTGACCTATAAAAAGAAGGAAAAGCTCCCTCCTTCGAGTAAGACTTACTAAAAGAGTAATTCTAGGATGAGGAGGTATATAAAGATACACCAGTAACTACTGACTATTTCTTTGGGACTCCTTCATTGTATCATGCAAAGGGTAAGTGTCAAATCACTCTATTTTACACTAGTCTATGATAAAAATCTTGTCATTGACCCCAGGTCTGGAACATGTGGTTCTGTTAGCATAGCTTGCCTCCCAACAGGACCACCAGTATACTTGGATCAAAGAAGCATAACAAGAGGACTTTACCCTTTGGGATGGCAAGGAACCTAAGCAGAAAAAGTGAAATTCATATATCTGAAGAAACAGTGTATATAAGCTCAGTGCCCCCCTCTCTTTGTGTTCTGATTTTACCAGATTTGCATGTGATAACTGAAATAGTGAGAATGATAACAATTTCATAAACAATATCAACTGACTGGATAATTAATCCATAAAAGTCAACAAAAATGTATTATATGCAAGGCATAGTGCAAAGCACTGGGGATAAAAGACAAAAATGACATATTGCCTGCCCTCAAAGATCTTACATCAGGGAAAACAATAAGTATATATATATATATATATATATATATATATATATATATATATATAGGTATAAAGAAATATTCATAAAGTAGATACAATATGATTTGGGAGGTAGTAGCAGCTGGTGTAATCATGACAGTTTTCCTGAAGAAGGTTGAGTTTGAGCTGAGTCCTAAAGTAATAGATTCTAAGAAGTGAAAGTGAGGAAACTGCATTTCAGGTATGGTGAAACATCAGTGCAAAGGAATGAAGACACAAAATGGAACCATATTCCATTTTGAAGGACAGTTTGACTGAACTATAAACAATATGAAGAAAACTATTTTCAACATGACTGAAAAGGTAGCGTAGGGCCATATTTTAAAGTACTTTGAATGTGAAAATGAGCAGTTTTTAGTTTGTTTCTGGAGGCAACAGGGAGCCACCAGAGTTTACTGAGAAAGAGTGAAGTAGATAGATCTGTATTTTTGGAACATCACTACTCCTTAAAGCATGTATGGTGAGATTGGAGCTGAGCGGAAGATGGATTGAAATGAGGAGATACTTAAAGTATGAAGTTCTATTAGAAGGCTACCAAAACAATGCAAGCAAATGGTAATGAGGATCTGAAATGAGGTTGAGAGGAAAGAGAAAAAGTTACAGATGAAAGAGATATTGAGGAGGTATCTGGTGACCAGGTGGATATCAGAGGAGTGAGTGGGAGAGATGATTTAAAGGATAATGGTACACACAGCAGGAACAGAGCAGCTTAAAAGAGGAATGAATTTAGGGGGATAGATAAGGAATATTCTTGTGGATTTCAGGAGCTAGAAATGCATATAGGATAAGAAATTAAAAACATCCAAAATGTAATTAGTGATGTGAGACCATAACTCAGGAGAGGGAATAGGGCTGGACATTAGAGACTTAGACATGATAAGCATCAATTTATATATGTATATTACATTGTATACAATATATAATAATATTGTAATGGCATTGTGTATTTTATGCAGTATTACAATATTATATCATTATATCATTTTAATTCTGTTATAATATTAATACTACAATTATATATACATATATTTATATATAATATTATTATTAGCATTAGATAATTAAACCAAGCCATATTTGTGAGGTTACCTTTTGGGAGATTGTAGAGAGACATGAATGAGCAAGTAAGACTTAAGAGGAATGCCCAGATAAGTACATGGAGAACCAAGAGAGAGGAGTGTTACAAAGCACTTTACATACATTATCTTATTTCATCCTCACAAAGCTAGATTAAATAGGTGCTATTATCATCCCCATTTTTATACATGAGGAAACAAATTCAGAAAGCTCAAATCACTAGGACACAAAGGTAAGTGTCAAAGACTGGATTCATATCCTGGTCCTTCCTGACAAACTATTTTAAATTACATTTGTGCTGTTCTCTCAAGAATATTGGGATGATTGATTATGCCTTAAAGTCACGGAAGATTAATTAGCTTCTCTGAGAGCAGGAATTAATTTTTTGTCACATCTTTAGTCTGTAACCTTCCTACCATAGTGCCTAGCATATAGTAAGCAAGGAATAACTGGTTGCTAATTGATGGATTGATAGGTGAATGTTGTTGTTTAAGAAACCACCATCAGAATTTCTATAAAGTTTTGCTTCTATAAACAGTTTCATTCTACTCTGTAATTTAGGAAACCTTTCAATGTAACTAATTGTAGCTATAAAAACATTTACATTGAAGAAATTCCGTCCTATTCCTCCAGCAAAACACATATGTCAACATGTACAGAAATATTTATAGTGGCTCTTTTCTGTGTTGCCAAAGAACTGGAAATTGAGAAGATGTCCATTGATTAGGGAATGGATGAACAAGTTGTGGCATATGATTGTGATGGAATACTATTGTGCATTAAGAATTAATGAGGTGGGATGCGTTTAAAAAAACCTGGGAAGGCTTATATGCACCGATACAAAGAAAAGTGAGCAGAATCAGGAGAATACTGTACAAAGTAACAGCAATATTGTAATGAGGATCAATACAAAAACTTATGAATGAAAAATGGAAAACTTAGCTACTCTGATCAATACAATAGTCAAAGGCAACTCCAAAGGACTTACGATGAAAAATTCTACCCGTGTCCTAAGAGAGAACTGATGAATTCTGAATGAGATTGAAGCATTTTTAACTTTATTTTTCTTCCCTTTTTTGTTTGCAACCTGGCTAATATGGAAACATGTTTTACATGACTTCACATGTACAATGGGCATCATATTGTTTGATTTCTCAATGAGTAGAAAAGAATTATGAGGGAGGGAGAGAATTTGAAACAAAATTTAAAACATATTTTAAATATAAAACAAATTTCATGAGAATCTAATAATAGTACTGATAGGTCAGAAATTGAGATAGTAACCCTCAGGTAAGCAGTAATAGATGAAGATGGCTGATTAGACCATCTTTTCTGTCTACATTTGGTTCCACATATTAGTTTGTGATTACAGAGACCCAGAAGACAACATACCTCTAGGCTTATCCTTGTTAGTATCAGAAAATGGAGCTGGGACTAAGAATAGGAATGTTTGTACATGATGCTCTTCCACTGCTACAAGGAGGAGGATGTCTTTACTTGGGGTAGACTTAGAAGCCATGGAGTCCTCATCCCACTCACCACCATGAAGTGCTTGTTCAGTTTCTAGGGGCTATGAACTAGACTCATTGCTTCCAAACTACAAAACCATGAAAGCTATTTGTATTTGTATACTGTGAAAATACTATGAATATACAGTGAGCATAGCTATAATCAAAGTGGAAATTTCATTAATGGTGTCCAAACTGAAATGTCAGGTTAGTAGAAGGCAAGATGATCTCCTCACTCATATCCTTCTTGGGTCTTAGAGTTGTTGATCTGTAGATGAAAGGAATCTCAGGAATCTTAGTCTAACTCTACAGATGAGAATACTGTGCAAGGAGTCATTATTTCTTCTGCTTCTCCCTTCTTTCTTCCTTCTCTTACTTCTTCCTTTTCTACTTCTCCTTATTTTCATTCTTTTTTTTCTAGTCTTATTTTTCCTCTTTTTTCTATGGAAGAGCCCTGATATCTGAGCATTAAGGATGTAATAGAGCATTAATTGTTATAAAGCTGCCAATATAACTGAGCTTACCTTTTTGATGTTTCTTTGTGGTGCCTTTTAAAACTACTAAAAATAATTTTTTAAAGAAAGCTTAAAATTTTAGATCTCAAATTAAAATAATTCTGAGGTACTACCTCATACCTATCAGACTGGCTAATATGACATTAAAGGAAAATGACAAAAAGGAGAAGACGGAGAAATGGAATAGTACTGCACTATGGAGTTGCGAACTGATCCAACTATTCTGGAGAGGATCTTGACACTGCACCCAAAGGGCAATCAAATTTTGTATATCTTTAATCCAACAGTGCTACTACCAGCTTTGTATTTCAAAGGGTCCATTAAAAAGGAGAAAAGGACCTACATGTACAAAAATATTTATAGTAGCTCTTTTTGTGTGATGACAAAAACTTGGAAATTGAGGGAATGCCCATCAAACAAATTGTATTTGAATACAATTTGTATTTGAATGTAATGGAACACCATTGTGTCATAAAAAAATGATTAGAAGATAAATTTCAGGAAAAAAAAACCTTGAAAGATTTACATGAACTGGTGCAAAGAGAAAAGAGCAGAACCAGGGGAACACTATACACAGGAACACTGCACAATATTCAACTATGGATGACTTAGCTCTTCTCAACAATACAATAATCAAAGACAATTCCAAAAGACTCATAATGGACAAAGCTATCTATACCCAGAGTAAGAATTGATGGAGTCCAAATGCAGATGTAAGCATATGATTTTCAATTTATTTTTTATGTTTTTTTTTTCTTTTTGGTTTGTTTCTTCTTTTATAACATGACTAATTTTTTATATAAATTTTATGTAAAATCAAGTTTTACATGACTGAATATATATAATCTAAATCAAATGGCTTACCATTTAGGAAAGGAGGGGTGAGAGGAAGAAAATTTTGGAACTTGAGTTTTTTTTAAATGAACGTTAAAAATTATCTTCATATATAATTAGACAAAAATAAAATATTATTAAAAACTTTGCACTTCAAAGGTAGCTAGGTAATATAGTGTATTTAATGCCAAACTTTGAGTCAGGGGGACCTAAGTTCAGTGCTGCCACAGACACTTAATTAGCCGTGTGACCGTGAGCAAGTCACTGAAACTTTCATTTCTCTCAGTTCTTTTATCTGCAAAATCGGGAATAATGATTACACTCATCCCACAGAATTATTGAGAGGATCAGATAAAATAACATGATGTAAGGTACCTTCTAAATCTTTAAGTACTATAAAATTGCCAGCTTTATTATTAATAAATAAAACCATATCATTAATATGAGTATTCTCAATATATTATTATTAACAATGTGTTATTTATTAATTATATTATTTATGCTATTATTTGCCAATTGTGTTATCTGAAAATTACATCCATTATCCATCTTAGCAACTTCTAAAAAATCATGAACATTTCATAAACCTGAAAATATTATATTAATAATAATTATTTTTCTTTTTAACCACAGCAGAGAACTGAAAATGAACTTACCATGTGATTGTGTTTAAAATTTATGTTTCTAGGGAAAACATACATTGAATACAAATTTATATAAGCAAATGATAACTTGTGTTGTAAACAAAATTCATGGGGAAATAATGCATTTCAAGTACTCCCAAAGCCCTTGAGTTCCTGAGCAAATACAGGCTGAGCTACAGGACTACACCACAGAATCTCCACTGTTCTAAGAGTTACCCTTCCTAGTCCATGGATGTTTTGTTTTCTTATAAATTATTTTTTCCCCAAACTCAAACCATACATAAAAATGAGAGCTAGGTCTAATTAAATAGCAACATGATAAAATAAGACATTATTCATGAGGGAAGTCAGTTAGAATGTCCCTCTCAAAATCATACACTGTTATCAAAAAGAAAAGTTTACTTTTCTTGGACAATCATAATAGAAACTAAAGGCTAATGAAGTTTTAATCTCACCTGTCTCTATGACTTAGATTGCTGACAACTTTATGATTCAATATTTGTCATCATAAAAGGGAAAAGCCTATTTCTGGTTAACTATCTAAGTATTTTGTCAGAGTGTATATAGTCAGACTATCATCAAGCTATATGGTATACACAAGTTATGTAGTCCAATTTCCATAGGGAAGCAACAAGCTTTGGTTGTATAGCTTGTAATTCTCAAAGCTGGCCAGCAGGTGACTGTGGGTATCAGGGCTGCTGGAAAGGTCAAAGTGTAGAGGGATAGATAGCAGTTAGCACCACTGACTTCCAGAGAGGGAAGGAACCTCAAAGGTCTTTCAACTCCAAACTCTCATTTCACAAGTTGGGCTCAAAAAGGTGAAGGAACTTGCCAAGAGTCACACGATGAAATCAGGTCTTCTTCCAAGTTCAACAATGTGACAAAATCAAACAAACTCTGAATCTGGAGTCAGAGCCCACAAGTTCAAATCTGGGCTCTGTTACTTATTGTTGAGAACCAACTGATGTTGGACTAGTCAGTTAACTTCTCTAGGACTCAGTTTCTTCTATATGTAAATGTAGGACAGTTTGTTTGGTCAACTCTGTTTCATTTAAGTAGTAATTAGATTCCCAATTCATCTCATAGGCCTCAGATTAAGAGTGGAAAAGCCCTTCAAACTGTAGCAAGATTGCATAAAATCATGTTTAGAGAGGTAAGGAAAGTTGAAAATGCCCTTGGGATCATCTATAATTATCAAATGAGTTGAGAAAGGATATGATCAAGAGTCTGGAGCAAGTTTGCATTCCAGGACAGTGTCAAAGAAAAGGTAGGACTCAGCTGTGGAAGGAGAAGATGTCAAGGAGGGTCATCCAGCTCTGTAGGCAGCTAGGATTATAAAGCCTAGGCTGTACAAAGTACCACTAAGCTCTCAATATCTTTTCCACCTTCTTCTCCCAATGCCTGCCTATACACAAACAATACAATTTGTTGTATTGTTATTCAAATGCTACCAATAAATGGTTTTTGTTTTGGCCACAGATGACAAAGGCTGACTAGAGATGGCTATAAATGGAAAATTTGGCAGCGAGTCCAATCTTTTCCTAAATATTAGGAATTTTTCTAACAAAAATAGTGAATTTTCATATAGCCCTTACCATGTGGTGAGCATCATACTAAGCACTTCATAATTATCTTATTTATCCTCATAAGGATAAAAGGAGGTAAGTGCTATTATTTTCTTGTTTTAGCAAATGGGAAAACTGAGGCAGACAGATGTTAAATTATTTGCCTGAAGTCACACAGCTAGTAAGTGTCTGACACCATATTTAAACTCAAATCTTCCTGACTATGGACCTTGTGCTCTACTCACAATATCGTAAATACTCAGAGTGATTGAGATATTATCTTACTCAAAATAAACTATTATAAGTGTTGCATATAAAATGATGACCTCTAAGCTTCTTAGTAGCTCAAGAGCTAAGATCTTACTGTCCTGAGACTGTTTCACCACATTATTGTGGTAGTTGAAGCCATGGGAGAAAGTAAGTTTACCATAGAGAGAAGCATAGAAAGAGAAGAAAGGAGTCTGGGAGGAGAGTCCTGGAGAACTCCAAAATAGAGGGGCTTGGATATGGAGAAGGGACAATCCAGAAAAGAGGAGCACCCAAAGAGTCAGGAGCAGGGAAAGATAATGCTGTAAAAAGCCAAGAGAAGTGTTCAAAAAAAGAGCTATCATTTAGCAAAGGCAAATGCAGCAGAAAATGTGATGGGATGTATGATGTATTCATCATTTTTATCCTAACTACTCCCCAAAGATTTGGAAATAGTCTCATAACCTATATGACCTTAAGTAAGTTATAACCCCTCTATTAGCCTCAGTTTCCTCATCTATAAAGAAGCAGGGGTTAGACTCAATGACTACTAGGTTCTCTCCTAGTTCTAAATTTATGATATTATGAAGGTAGTTTATAAATTCAACTCCTTAAAAGTTGGATAATTAAGGAGGGGGAAAAATTAACAGAAATCAGGAAAGAAGATGCACATCTAGAAGGGAATTGGGAGGCTATTTAACTCCTTGTCTTATCTTACAGTGAGGAAACTGGTGTCCAAAGAACTGAAGTCATTTACTCAAGGTCACAATTTTGGTATCAGGCATTGTAAAGATGTAAGCATGATTTCATACCATTAGGTACTTTTACCTTTTTATGCATTTATTGTTTTATTTGCTTTTTTGCTAATTTATTTTAACTGGATAAAAGATACTTTTTACATATAAACATAGGTATCACAACTTTTTTTATTGTTTTATTATCATTATTATTTCCTACTTATCCTACCATGTTTCTGCTTTTCCTATAGGTATTTTTCTGACAGACTTTGTGTCTTTATGGTTGGAATTGAAGGAAAACTTAAAACTTTTTTTTTTTTTAGGGGAGGGGGGATGTTAGTTTTTAGGTTTTTTTTTGTTTTTTGTTTTTTCCCACAGAGAGAGTATAGGAGGCAGAGAAAGGACAAATGATTCTGATCCTTCATTCTAGTCTCTTGTTCTTCCATTTCAACATGAAACGAGGTCAGATTAAATTATAGCAAAGGGCACTGAGATTTTACTCTTTGATATTGAGAATATAAATGAATACAGAAAAAAGATCAAAAGGGAGGCAATGTGATCCAATGGAGAGAATTCTGATATCAAATTGTTCCTGAACATGTTTTCATTTCTCTCCTTTTGGGGGCTGAAAATGTTTGCATTAAAAAAAATAACAGAGGGAGTTACAGATGAGAAAACTAAATGTAGCTTGGTAACTACGGAACTGTAAAAAATATGGCAAAGTGCATAGAGTACTGGACTCTAAAAACGGAAGCCCTAGTTTCATACTCTGTTTCTAACACTAACGCTGTGATCACAGACTGGTCATTTAATGCCTCTGAGCCTCAGTCTCTCCATCTATAAGATGACCATAATAACTCTTGTAGCTTCATTACAGGATTGTTCATTCAGGTTTGAATGAAAACATTTTTATGGACTTCTTTTATAACTTCAAAAGATTCTCAGCATTGTCAGTTAGAAAGGAAGATTTACTTGCCATGTGGTATTACCTGTATGACGCTGTCCCCAGGGCTCATGTCTGTGTAAACATAGACATCATAGGAGATTGCAGGGAAAGTTGGAGTGTTATCATTTGCATCAATCACCTTGATGTTGACTGTAACAGGGCTGCTTTCTTGGACACCATCAAATGCAGTTATCTTTAAGGAAAAAAATAACCCCAGACCTTTAATGAAGAAGTCCTTATTTGAATTGCCATAAATAGAACACATTCTTAAAACAGACTTTTTTTCTAATGATGCAGATGACAAAAAAAAAAATTCCCTTGCTATTAAAAAGGAAATTTCCCCCCCTCAATAAACACACTCAGAAACATGCATACAGACTTTTGTATATTAAAAAGCAATATGTTCTGGGATTCTAGGAAAACTCTACCAGTACGGTCAACTCTATCATTTTTATTCCCAGGACTAGATGTTGTTAGAATGAATGTTAATTTTCAATGTACAGGAGACTTGGAACTGGGCAGATAAACATACCTGAGTTATGCAAGGATAAAAATAATGTATAAATATTACCAAAGTTTAAAAATTCAATATGTGGATAACCTGATTCATTTTAGAATTCTTTTATTCATTCAAATAGAAGGTTGTCTACCGATCAAGTAGATGAATAACAATACATGATGGTCAGAAAAAAAATGTTGGGTCATTGTGAGAAGCAAGCAAAGTGAAGTAGGTAAAGCATTTTGAAAATTTCAATGGCTTATCCAAATTTACCTCTGTATTTCTCTCCCTCCCTCTCTCACCCTCTCCTAGTCTCTCCCTCCCTGCAAAATCTCTCTCTCTCTTTCTCTCTCTCTCCCTCCCTCCCTCCCTTCTTCCCTCTTCACCCTCTTCTCTCTTAATAATGGAGAGTCATACCTATGAGTTCATAATTTGGGGGGCGTTTCAGGCCAGGTAGGGGAATCCCCTCTACCGGTGTAAATCTACTAACCCTATATAATAGAATCACTGACAATTAATCAGTCAGAAGATCAAGTTACTTACTCATGGTCACACAGTCAGCATTTGTCCAAAACATTGCTGGAACCTAAATCTTCCTGACTCTAAGGCTGACCTCCTAACAACTACACCACTTAACCTCTCTGAATTAGGGTATTACTAAGATAAATTTAATACATGTAAACTTCAGGTATCTACAATCATGAATGTAATTTCATGGCTTTATAGTCATAAAAAGAAGAATGCTGCAGAGGATATTTCTTATTGATATAATTTTTGAGCTCCTCTATCAAAATTACTGCCCTCACTCCCACCCACAATGCACTGCCCTTTTCCCTCTTGAAAAAATGGCCTCATTCAGCGACATTAGAATCCTTTGTACAGACGTGCAAGGAGGCTTACCGAGAAAGTATAGTACTGTTGTTCTTCTCTGTCCACGGGCTGAAGCAAGGTGAGGTAGCGTGTTATACCAGATGGCGTCACAGTGAAGACGGAGGTGTAGTCATTCAGAAAGAGATGAACCTCTGGATCTTTTGTCTTTAAAAAAATATATACACATATATATTCATTAAGAGTTTGATGAACCATTTGTTCATGACTTAGAAGTAATCTCAGAGTTTATGAAATGAAATAGACAAAGAACTTACATAAATTATTACACTAAACAATAAGTGGATTTTTCACCTCAGTAACTCATAGATGAAGTAAAATGATTCCAAAAGTCTGATCCTTTTGAGGGGACAGCACAATAGGGAAAACACTCATTTGTGTGATTAATGAATGCATGGAAGGAAAGAAATCTTTGTAAAGAATATTTAATTACTCTAAAGAAAAAGAGCACATTCCTACCATTTACCAAAACACTAGGTAGTCTCTAATTTATACACAAAAAATTTCTGAATTCTAAGCTTGAAGTCAGTGGAACCAGACCCAGAGTGACTATGAATAAGATATTGTCCTTCTCGGGGCTTCATATTGTAAAGGTCTTGGCCCCTGAGATGAGATGAGATGAGATGAGATGAGATGAGATGAGATGAGATGAGATTAGACCAGATGAGATGAGATGACATTAGCACCTCCCTTCTTTTGGTAGAAAGGCAGAGAATTTCAGGAGTCAAATGTTACAAAGTTTGCTAGTTTTCTGTTGTTGCTTTTATAAAGTGGGGGATTCATTAGGTGGTTGAGTTGATGAGTATATTTCTAGAAAATACAATGATATAATATTTTACTGAATTTTCAAATACATGAAATATTTGGCATGATTGAAATGTTTTGCTATCTTTCTACTCCATGGCTATAATTTACATATTTCTTAAATTGGAATATTCATTGTAGCCTTGTACAGGAATTCCTCATTGATTTTCAAGGTTTATAACTAGCTCCTTCATTCCCCCACTCCTTGACAAACCTGCACGTTTTCCTTTCTCTCATAATGCCTTACAATTCCTCAGATGATTCTTCACTGTCCATAACATTTTGCACTCTTCTCGTACCAGTGTGCAAAGTGAAAGATGGAATCTATGATGACAATACTGGCCTAGAGGTCAGAGACAAGGAAAAGTTTTGTCTTCCTCTTTAGGTATTCAATGGAGCCTTCCCAACTTCAGTGCTTCTATTTTAGATGAGATCACCTATGTTCATCTTATATTTTTACTGTCATCACCAGCCTTCAATTCTTCAAATACCATCATTACCTTACCTAAATGGTGGTTGATGCTCTAGTTCCTGAGAGTGTCTTTTTTTTTTTACTAACATATAAATAAATCTCACTTGACTTCTCAAAAAAAAAAACAAACCAAAAAATCTTTCCATTAATCCTCATATATGGTTGCCTAAAGTCTATAAGTATTCTAAAGAGTTGGAAATGGGGAGAGTTTTGCCATTGTCACTAGCAGTTATTAACCCTTAGACAGCTTCCAATGGGTTCTAGGTTTGCTTCAGGGACAGAAGGTTTGGAGAGATTCTGTGATGATATATTGCTCTCGAGAGAGTTAAGGGATAAATAGCAGAGCTAGGACTCCAATCACGCTTGTCTTTATCAATCAAGCCTCCCTTCCACTATTCCACATGGCCTCTACTAGTTGGTAGTTTGATGAAAGAGAAACTCCGTTGTTCATAGAGTAATATTCCCTAAGGATTATGCTTATTATTTATCCATATTCTAATTCTACAAGGTGTCTCCAGAGAGGAGTCAATCACAGAAGACCTAAATTAATTAAAGAGTTTCAGTTCACTAAGTTGAAAACACATGGATTTACCTGAACTCCTTGAAAGAGAAGCTAAAATAATGATAAATAGTCTAAGACAGAATATGGCAAAAAGGTCATGTCTGAAAGTTAATTTATTCTCCAGAATCATCTAGATCTTTAAAGTATATCACTTAAAAGATAAGATGTTCACATAAAATAATTCAATGAATGAAACCATTATATTAGCAAACTGCAAGGCCCAGAATATATATATATACACACACACACACACATATATATATACACAAATTTAGTTGTGATAAGAGGACATGAGGAGGATACTTGGGATATGTGAAAGCAAGGGAGGATATGATCTGGAAAAGGAAAATGAGGTGAGGAGATCATTGACAGGTAGAGAAGACACATGAGGTTAATGTGGTTTTCAGTAAATAAAAGTCATTCTCTCAGAAAGAGCAGGTAACCCACAAGATTTATGTCCTTGACAAGTGACTCATTTGTTCAGGATAGAGAACTCCATATATCCATTCAAGTTATAAACAGAACTATATTTTTAATATAGTTGTAACCACTACCCCCCACCCCTGTTTGTGAATGTACTGTTAATTTATAACCTACCCCCAACACAAATTAGCACAATTTTTGGAATTTTAAATGATCCAAGGATCCAAATATGGCACTCCATTTTGTGTTACTTTCAAGAGTAATGTTGTTAAATATCACATAGTCTTGATATAAGGAATGTGGGGGGGAAGGAGGGGCACTGAAGACAAACAGAGAACAGCCATGAAATGAAGCTATGATAGGCTAAGTTAATACCTTGATTTAAAGGCTTTGCATTTAAGTGTATAAAGACAATGAAATTCATATAGATCCCTGATATAGCCTACAACATGATCGAAACTGAAGAATTGGAAATAGAAAAAAAAAAAACAATTTACCTAGATTAACTTTTCTACATGTATTTTAAAGGACTTTACAAAAGCTTTTTGTTTATTTTTTTTAAGTGACTTGGATGGCAGCTGTTTATGCTTATTATCAGATTCTCTGTTAACAACTTACACTGTGGAAGATTGGTTGTAATTCAGCCTCTGGCATTTCCCAAAGTTCAATAATCCCAGACAAATTAACAATGGGGAGCTTCTTAAGATATTCTCCGTTAGGAGGCCACTTGCATTTGGATGGTATAGCCAACCATAGTCCTTTTTCATTTTGGGCAATGTACTTTTAAAAAGGTTATATAGTGGAGTTAATCAATTATTTTAGATAACATATGGTTTTACATATAAAATGTTTGTTTCCTTTTTATTATTCTGTAAACTCCATGAGGACACAGGATATGAATTATCTTACATTGTTCATCTCACCTAACACTGCCACAAAAGGATGAATACAGGAGGTACTTACTAATTACTTGCTGAATGAAGGCACAAATCAATCAATGAGCTAATCAATCTACATTTTTCAGTACCTATTAGGTATAAAGCACTGTGATAAGCTCAGGGAATTTTTAAAAGGCACAAATTGAAATAGTCTCCCAGCACCCCCCCCAAAAAAGATTTTGCATTCTGTAGAAAGAGAGTACATGAGTATGTGTATATGAATATATGTAAGCATATATAAAATATTTACAAATTTTCAACATATTTCACTGATATGCACACGTATTTATTTTTATGCTGAATATAATTTTTTACTTTTAATGTTTATTTATTTTTAGTTTTCAACATTCATTTTCACAAAGTTCTGTGTTTCAAATTTTCTCCCCATCTCTCCCCTCTCCCCACCCCAAAACACTGTGCACTCTGATTACCCCTTCCCCCAATCTGCCCTCCCTTCTATCACACCCCTCCCTTTCCTTATCCCCATCTCCTCTCTTTACTTGTAGGGCAAGATAGATTTCTATTCCTTGTTACCTGTATTTCTTATTTCCCAGTTACATGCAAAAACAACTCTCAACATTTTTTCCTAAAACTTTGAGTTCCAACTTTTCTCCCTTCCTCTCTCCTCTCCCATCCTCAATGAGAAGGCAAACAATTCAATATAGGCTACATATGTGTAGTTTTGCAAAAGCCTTCCGTAATAGTCATATTGTATAAGACTAACTATATTTCCCTCCATTCTATCTTGTCCCCCCTTTATTCTATTCTTTCTTCTGACCTCGTCCCTTCCCAAAAGTGTTTACTTCTAATTACTCCCTCCTCCTATTTGCCCTCATTTCTATCCTCCCCCCAACCCCACTACTCCCCTCTTCTTCCCTACTTTCCTGTAGTGTAAGATAGATTTGTGTGCATGTTATTCTCTCCTTGAGCCAAATGTGATGAGAGTAAGCTTCAATGTTTTCCTCTCTCCTTGTCCCTTTCCCCCTACATTTAAAATGCCTTTTCTTGCCTCTTTTATGAGACAGTTTGCCCCATTTGATTTCTCCCTTTCTCCTCCCAATAGATTCTTCTTTCACCCCTTAATTTTATTTTTTAAGATATCATCCCTTCCTATTCAACTTACTCTTTGCCCTCTGTCTATACATATATGTATGTGTGTCTTTGTGCATGTGTGTGCAGATGTGTGTGTAATACCTTCAAATACCTAAATACTGACAAAAGTTTCAAGAGTTACAAACATGATCTTTGCATGTAGGAATATAAACAGTTCAACTTTAGTACATCCCTTATCATTTCTCTTTCCTGTCGACGTTCTCATGTTTCTCTTGATTCTTGTGTTTGAAAATTAGATTTTCTATTCAACTCTGGTCTTTTCATCAAGAATAATTGAAAGTCCTCTATTTCATTGAATGACCATTTTTCCCCTGAAGTATTATACTGAGTTTTGCTGAGTAGACGATTCTTGGTTTTAATCCTAATTGCTTAGACTTCTGGAATATCATATTCCAAGCCCTTTGATCCCTTACTGTAGAAGCTGCTAGATCTTATGTTATCCCGATTGTACTTCCACAGTACTCGAACTGGTTCTTTCTGGCTGCTT
The DNA here is from genome assembly GCA_023548195.1 of Bettongia penicillata ogilbyi. Lineage (NCBI taxonomy): Eukaryota > Metazoa > Chordata > Mammalia > Diprotodontia > Potoroidae > Bettongia > Bettongia penicillata. The sequence continues at coordinate 1,268,555 of JAJHZJ010000344.1, forward strand.
GCAACATTTTCTGCTTGACCTGGGAACTCTGATATTTGGCTACAACATTCCTAGGAGTTTTTCTTTTCAGATTTCTTTCAGGAGGTGATTGATAGATTCTTTCAATATTTATTTTGCCCTCTGGTTCTAGAATGTCAGGGCAATTTTCCTTGATAATTACATGAAAGATGATATCTAGGCTCTTTTTTTTGATAATGGCTTTCAGATAGTCCTATAATTTTTAAATTGTCTCTCCTGAATCTATTTTCCTGGTCAGTTGTTTTTCCAATGAGATATTTCACATTGCCTTCTATTTTTTCATTCTTTTGGTTTTGTTTTGTACTTTCTTGGTTTCTCATAAAATCATTAGCTTCCATCCTAATTTTTGAAGAACTCTTTTCTTCAGTGAGTTTTTGAACCTAATTTCCATTTGGCTAATTCTGCTTTTTTAAAGCATTCTTCTCATTGGTTCTTGGATCTCTTTTGCCATTTGAGTTAGTCTGTTTTTAAGGGTGTTATTTTCTTCAGAATTTTTTGAGTCTCCTTTAGCAAGCTGTTGACTCACCTTTCATGATTTTCTTGCATCACTCTCATTTCCTCTTCCTAATTTTTCCTCCACCTCTCTTACTTGATTTTCAAAATCTTTTTTGAGCTCTTCCATGGCCTGAGACCACTCCATATTTATTTTGGAGGTTTGGGATGCAGAAGTCTTAACTTTTATGTCTTCCTCTAATGTTATGCATTATTCTTCCTCATACAAAAGGATGGAAGAAAATACCTGTTCACCAAGAAAGTAACCTTTTATAGTCTTATTTTTTTTCCTTTTTTTGGACATTTTCCTAGCCAGTTACTTGACTTTTGAGTCCTTTGTCAAGGGGAGGGTATACTCTAGGAACCTGTAAGTTCTCAGTTTCTTCAAAGTGGCACAAGCAAAGGAGAGGAGTTTACTCCTCTCCTGGCCTGTGTACTGGTCTGGGAGCAACCAAAAACTTTTCTGCCCAGGATCTGTGAGTAAGATTTCCTCACCACAACCCCCACAATTTCACCACTCCAGCGCTCACAGGGATGCCACTCAGATCTGAGATCCAGATCAGGCGCTTGATTTCCCCAGGGTCGTTAGGCAGAGGGCTCCAAAAATGGAGGCTAATGCTGTAGTGGCTGCTCTCTGTGGGTCCAGACCACGTTCCCTTCTCACCCAGGTGAAAGAGCTTTCTCATTCATCTTTGAAGTTGTCTTTGGCGTTTGTGGGTTGAGCAATCTAGGAACTGCAGTTGCTGCAGGCGGTTCTGCCCTCTGAGGCCTGCTCCAGTCCTGTCCCTGTTGCAGTGGCTAAGGCTGCGCTGTATTACACTCTGAGTCCAGTGTGATAGACCTTTCCTCTTGGCCTTTCAGGCTGTCATGAAATGGAAATCTCTTTCAGTCTCTCATTTTGTGGCTTCTCCTGCTCTAGAATTTGTTTACAGTCATTTTTTACAGATATTTTATGGGCTATGGGGGAGAGCTTTTACAGGCCTGTCCTTCTACTGTGCCATCTTGGCTCTGCCTATTTTTGTTTTATTTTTAATGATTCATATGAAACTTCTAGATGTTCAAAAGCCTATGGATTATCATTATGGAAATGATATCCCCAATGAATTAGATAACAGAGTATTCCTGGTAGACCAGTTAGGTGCCTCCATATCTAGATTCTACTCTCTTGCTTTTGTTTTTTAAGACTTGATCCTGACATATTTCAGGATTCTTAATAAATCTTCAAGTTAAGAAAAGTTTTGCTCCAGAGGAATGCCCATCATCCTATTCCCTGTAGGAATTTAGCTCTTATGACTGCTATTTATGACTGAGATCAAAGGAAATACTCTTTCTATTTCTTTACTCAAATCCTCAGGCCCAGGGGTACTCCAAGTGGACAAGACCCAATTCTTCTCTTTCTAATACTTAACTTTACTCTTTCATCTCTGATTTTCATATCCTATCTTTCAATGTCTTTCTTTCATCACACTCCAATTCTTGTTGGATGTTTGCTCCTTCACATTCTGATTCTAGCCAACCTTTCCAATCCACTAATTATTATTGTCTTTTGTAGGTATTAAGGTTCAGCAAAACTGGCTGCCAGCTCCAATCTATGCCACAATTCTTCCTACCAGAAACTTAGACTATCCTTGGTATCAACCTGTGATGTGAAAGTTGAGCTATTATCATGTCTTGCTTGGATCTAAACCTGTGCCTCACTTTCTAGCCACCAACTCCAAATGATGCTCATCTGGGTGAAAGCCTTCCTCCTTTCCAGTCCCTTTTTCAGTGTCTTCTTTATTTATTGTAATGTAACCTCCTTCTGGTCAGTGACTCCCTGGCATTCTTACATTGCTGTAATGACTGCTTTATAGTAAGCAGTTAATAAATTATCTATTCATCCATCTATTCATCTTATCTATTATCATATGTCTATATGACTATCTAATACATCATCTATATCATCCATTAATCTATCAAGTTATGTATCTATCTTATTCCTAGTATTCAACATTTCATCTATCATCTCTATAACTTCCCTTTGGCTATCTTTCATGTGTGGAATATATCCACTCTTTATCTCTGCTTTTTAGTTATTTCCTATTGCCTATATATCTCAGATGAAGGAATCAAAGCCATCTATAGTCATGTGGGAAAAAAATGCTCTCAATCATTTTCAATTAGAGAAATGCATATTAGAACAACTCTGAGATATCACCTCACATCTATCATATTGGCTAATATGTCAGAGAAAGAATATGATAAATGTTAGAGAGGATGTGAGAAAATTGGGATACTAATGTAGTATTGATGGAACTTGGAAGTGATTTAACCATTCTGCGGAACACTTCAGAACTATGTCCAGAGTGCTGTAAAACTGTGTATACCCTGTGATCCGGGAAAACTATTACAAAGTTCATATCCAAAAAGACAAAAAAAGTAGAAAAAGATCTAATTGTACAAAAATATTTATAGCAGATTTTTATTTTGACAGAGCGAAAATTGAGGTGATGTTTGTCAATTGTGGAGTGGCTGAACAAGTTGTAGTCTATGATTATAATGGAGCAGTATTGGGATGGAAGAAATTATTTCAGAAAAGCCTGGAAAGACTCACATGAACTGATGCAAAGTGAGATGAGAAGAACCAGAATGTTGTACATAGCAACAGCAATATTATATGATAATCAACTCTGAATGACATTTATTCTCAGTAATATAATGAACTAAATGATAAAAATGCTATCTACATCTAGAGAAGGAACTGCTGGCTTTGGAACAGAGACTGAAGCATGCTATTCTTCATTTTATTTTTGTTTCTTTTGGTCCATGTTTTCTTTCACAATATAACTATATGTAAATAGCATGTAAATATATTTACATGATTATGTAATATGTAAATATTGTGTATGTATGTAATATGTAAATATATCATATGCAAATATATTTTACATGATTTCACATAATGTAATGTATATCACATTACTTGCTTTCTCAATAAGAGGAGAAAGGAAGGAAGGAGAGAAAAATTTGGAACTCAATTTCTTTTAAATCTCAAAATTATTTTCACATGTAATTGATAAATATAATAAAACATTATTCAAATAATATTCCATTTAAACCTTATATCATTTGCTTATATCACATGAGATCTTTCTCGGACTATCCACATGATAGTACTCCTTCCAAGAAAATATTTTGCACTTTTTTGCAATTACTTTTATAACTCTTCATATGTATACCTTTTACAGGGAATACAGTTACTATATGCTTATTCATTGATAGATTATTATGCATAAATATGAGGAGTATGGTAAAGAGGATATCACCTTTCATTCATGTAAAAGAAACTAGAGTTTCTTTAAGATAGAGTACTTCCATCCTCACTGGTAGCAGTATACCTTCCACTCAGCAATATACTCAAAATACCAATATCATAATAAAATTTTATAATGGCATTCTCTTGTTTTCATACTATGAATCATATGAAATATACATACACACATGTATGTGCTGCACAGTCCAGCTATTTTCTGATTTTAACATATTTTTCCTTACAGAGAACATATTTTCTCCATGTATATGTTTTCACATGAATCTATCATACATTGATTATATTGAAGTTTGAAGGCACACACACAAACACATAGAGGTATTTCAGATTAAACATTAATCAAGACATAGTCAACAAATATTTCAAAGCACCTACTAGGTGCCACTTCTATTCAAAAGACATTTTCAGCATAAATAGATGAAATTTATTTCATCTTCTATTTTTAATTTGCAGCCCAAATGTCCGAGACTAATTTGTAGGGCAAGTTGTGGTTTTCCTTCATGTTACTTGTGAATGACAAATTTAACTGATTTATCTAAATTTCAAAGCCAGCAATCACTGATTTTACTTTTATTTTACCAGCTTTCATTTGAGTTCACTTTATCTGAGAAGAAAAACAAATCAATGAGTGTATATTGTCAGGTAGAGAACAACAAATGTAAGTTAATATCATAGCAAAGAATCATTCCTACATAACGTAATTGTCTTTCTCTTTATATTTTCACCCCCAAAGTTACTGGTCCTTTTGTTGTACTATATTTTCATTAGAAGTCATTAATAAATTCTCCTGTGTTTAGATCACTAGGTCCTTTTCAGATGACAAGCTGGGCCAGTTCTTAGACATGGCCATCAAGACCACATAAGAGTTTATTCCAACTACAAATTAATTCACTGAATTGCAGTGTAGAGAAGTCAGTTTACAAATTCTCTATTTTTTTTTCCCTCACTGCTTGACCTTAGATGGTGTTTGGTCTTTAACCTAACAAATTGAGTAAGCAGATGTCACAGATTCCACTCTGCCTGGGAGACAAAGGGCCTGAATGTTGTCTCATTAATTTTAATGCTATTTATGCTGAGATTAATTTGCATCCCAGATCACACAGAGAGAAACACAGCTACACAGATTTAGCAAATGCATGCAGTATAAGAAAAGAAACAAACATTCTAGAAAACTTCCAATCAGTTGAGCACCTGTATTTAGAACTGGAAGAACCTGAAGGATTTGTTAACTAAATGTCGGTCTCCTAAGTGTGAAGTTAAATTATAGATTGTTTGGGAGCACATGGGAAGCTGTTGCAGAAGATTCCAATCTGTTGAGATCGTAACTGTTGGAGGGAATTCCCAAACTGTTGCAATCACAGATCATTTGGAGTATACATTCAGTATACATTGTATAAATTGTTGTCCTGTCATGTGTGTTATTTATTATAGCTACAAAATGCAGAAATGTATATAGATTCACCTAAGTATCACAGATACATAGATGAAGACATGCAAAGCAAGTTCCATTATCATTGGGTCGGTCAAAGATATCAGAATATTTAGTTAATTCAGAAAGTTGGTATCTCAGAAACTTTGGAATAATATTAAGCAACACAGACTAAAATGCAACTTAAAATATTTGTAATTTTAAAATAACTTTATATCTGGTAGTTGTGGAGGGGTAATCTGACCTTTCCAAGGAAAATTAAAAATAGAAAACATCACATCAGTGAATATGCCAACCCCCCACCCTCCCATACCCATGAAACTGCAAACTACAAAACCACACACAGCATTAAATACTACCTACAGGAATTCCACCTGGTGGAACCTGTGAACAAATCAGACATGACACAAATATCAACATTACACACCCTTAGACATTCTACCAACAAATATTAACTTTATCTCTACTAGGCGCTAGTTTCCTGTAACAATTCTTGCAAATGTGAGCCCTGGTGATTTCACTGATAAAGGAACTCCTGGAGGAAAGAACTCCTTTCATTACTATAGGTCTACACCCTCTCTAAAATGTATAATTCGATATAATCCTGTGTAATCCTAAAGAGTTCCCTCTTGCCCTGAGAGGATAACTACTATAACCAAGGCCATATAGACAGTGTGTACAAGAACTTGAACTCAGAACTTCCTGGCTTGAATCGAATTCTCTACCCATTCTCACTGTCTCCTGTGTGCACCCAAGGATGTTGGAAACAGCAGACATTTGAAGAATTTTAAGTATATTTTTTTTTTGACAAATGAGGGACAATAATTTAATCTAGAGGATACAATGCTGACCTTGGTCACGGGAAGTTCCCACACCTGGTTACTAGGTTGTGATAACTGTCAATCTGGTGCCCTATTCCATATCTCAGTTTCTTCATTTATGACAGGAATGTTAATATATAGGGGCAATTAGATGGAGCCAGAGAGCACAAAGTGCCAGACCTGGAGTCAGAAAGACTCATCTTGCTAAATTCTAATCTGGCCTTACTATCTTTGTGACCCTGGGAAAGTCACTTAACCTTGTTTGCCTCAGTTTTCTCTTCTATAAAATGAGGTGGAGGAGGAAATGGCAAACCACTCCAGTATCTTTGCAAAAAATAAAAGTAGAGTGATAAAGAGTCAGACACAGCTGAAAAACATTTCAACAACAGTGGTAGAATGCAACCTACAACAAATCGACGCTGGTGCTACTCAGCACCACCATTTGTCTGCCTCATGAAAAGCAGTGGAAACCAGTAACGGACATCTTAGCTAACAACACCAACAAACTCTCATGGCTCCATTTAAGAGATGACAAAATACCATTAGGTTTTGGTAGATCCTGGTATGTAGATATAAATCTAGATTCCTACCAATGCACATTGAGACCTATCTACAATTGCTTTGGGAAGTTTTATGGAGAAAAACTTTAGGGAGAAAAATGGGTCTTCTCTGACTTGGGGAGGCAGTTTGGTAGAACAGAGGAGGGCAGTAGACTGAGGACCAGAGGTCCTGGAACTGAATACTGACTCTACCAATTACTTTCAGTATAATCTTGGGCAAGTCAGTATGCCACATGTGTGGTATACTCATCTGTGAAATAGAAGGTATCCTTGAATAGCCTTTTGAATTCTTAATCTACAATTCTATATCTTAGCCTTAATCATAGACCTAGTCAAATCTTCAACTTGGCATTTGAAACTAGGGCCTTCTGACTCTACTCTAATACCCTCTACATCAGGCCACCATGACAAAAATGTCAGATGAGTTTCTTACAGATACTTCATTTACAATGATTACTAGTGTCTGTATCCTGCCATAAAATTCAAAGGCATTCTTGACGTCAACTTTTAAGACATAAACAAATCTATAATTTTGACTATACATTTAAACAAACAAAAACGCAACTTACATCCTCTACATCCTTGTCCAAGACAACGATTCTGAGAGGGGTGGTCAAGTTGAGACTGTCTGAGATGGTTGCACCAACAGGGGCAGACTCCAGGATATAGCCTTGATAACTAGGCATTGTGAAGTAAGGACTCTGGTTGTTTTCATCCAAGATTTCAATATGAAGGCTGGCAAATGCAGGGAGAGGATGACCATTATCTTGTTCTGCCTGGTGGCAAACATAAAAAAGAGAGAGAAGATGTATATCTTGGGAGTGAGTAGAGGGAGCTCCCAATCTGGTGAATGGAAAGGTTAGTTTTTCAAATGATATCTTTAAACCATGGATCATAGATATTTAGACATAAAAGGGACTTCAGAAATAACATTATTTGATTTTCCCATTTCCCAAATTAGAAACCTGAGACCCAGAGAAATTACATGATTTGCACAGTGTCACACAGAATCTTGATGGCGCTGGGACTATCCATTACACCTTTGAATTGCCAAGACCTTTGGATTCCCCTTTACACTTGATAATCATAGCCAAATGCTTTTTATTGACATTCTGAATCATTAGAAAAAAAGAGACAGTGTAGTAGATTGAATAGTTAGGAAAGCCTGGGTTCAATTCTTAGGTCTTAAACTTGACTAGCTGCATGACTCTGGGCAAGTTACTCACACCTGGCTACCTCACCTCTGGCTCTTGGGATGTAAAAGGGAGATAATAATATCACCTACCTCTCAGAGTTGTCAGGATGATCGAATGTGATAATATTGGTAAAATGCTTCACAAAACATGATGTTATATAAATGTGAACTACTTTATGATAGGTATATTTTGTAATCCCCTTCCCAAGGTTACACAGTCTGCCTAGTCATACAGTTCTATGTAATTTAAATGTATCCAATCTCATAATTACTATTTAATTATTATCATTCAACAAAAAATTTGCAAAGCTCCTACTAAATTAAAAAAACTGGATTTATTGCAGGAGGATAAATATTTCAAAATAAGGGACACTTTCTCCCTGCGTTCATGTACTTTATGGTAGGACAAATATGTTCTAATAATTTCAATTATGTCTGACTCTTTGTGACTCCATCTGTGCCAAGATACAGTGGTTTGCCATTTCCTTTTTCTAGCACATAACACAGATGGGGAAACTGAGCCAAACAGGGTTAAGCGACTTGCCCAGGGTCACAAAGTTAAGATGCATCTGAGGTCAGGTTCTCCTCACTCTAGGGCTAGTGCTCTATTGACCACTATACCAAGTGTACAAATTATTACAGTGCTTTCTTTTTTGATGATTTCCAACTTCAGAATAAAAAAAGAAAATGCCACATCACATCTAGGGATCATTACCAATCATCATTCTGGAAATACAACTTAGCTAGTCACCAAAGTCTTGCATATCCTGCCCTCCCTGGTAAACCTTTCCCCAAATCCTTACATCTGGATGTACTAGGATATATATATATTCATTTTATCTTTTTCTCATCACTATGCATAGTCTTCATATTCCATGTGGTTCACCCCCTCATTGAATCTTTTTGAATCTGAAGAGAAATAAATGTAATTGTTTTTAATTTGTCTTATTATCTCCCATGGTGCTACTGATAGAAATAAGTAGAAACATACTAATGATCATGAAGCTTCAATAAACCACCAGGAGGCAATTAAGAAAGCTAGAGAGGAAGCTTGATTCTGGCCGCCTTTCAGCCCTTCTTTTGCCATCATCAGATGATAGAATAGACAGTCTGGGGCCATGAGAGTTGGGGAACTATTTTCAGCATGCTTTTAATGTTTATTTAGGAAAAACTAAGATAATTTCTTTCACAAAACAATTCTTGAGCCTTAGGATTCAAAAAGTACCTGTCCATTTTACCATTTTCTTTATGTTTTTTGAGGCTTCTCTTGTTACACATGACAAGCACGTTCAAATACAGAAATAATGACTTAAACTGATTAAACATAATGTGTGAGCTGAGTCAGATTCACAATCGACAATGCTGAGTTTGGCAAGAAGATGTCCACACATACACATGCTACTATATTGTGTACTACGTTGAAAAGGGAGACAAGCTCTAGCTTAAAGACTGGTCAGGCTCCAGGATTGTCTTACACAAATGCCAGCAAGAAAAGGTAATCATTTGGGGAGAGAAAACATTGATGGAGTCCTTGGAAAACCCCAAGAAGAATATCTGTGACCAAATGATAGATAGACAGACAGATAGATGGATGGACACACGGATAAATAGATAGATAGATAGATAGATAGATAGATATAGGTATAGACAGATATAGATATACAGATATAATTATATCTATGTAGATATAATTGTATCTATCTAAATAGGTCTATATCTATATAGATCTATGTCTATAGATCCATCCATCCATCCATCTATCTATTTGTCTGTCTGTCTGTCTATCTATCTACCTATCCATCTGTATCTTTGCAGGCATTAAGAAGAAAGTAGAAAGGGAAGCTTTGATAGCATATGTTTAAAAAAACTACAAAGGAGTAAAAGTTGGCTACTACTTTATCACAAAAAGAAAGTGTTTTGTAATGAGATTCTTTTTCATTTCTTTCTTTTTAAAATGTACCATATGTATGCTATTTAAAATTATTTCCCCAATCAGAAAATTTTGATCAAAAATGACTGTTTAAAATATTTGTCCAGCAGTCCTAACAAAGGTATTATGTAGATTAGGAAGATTCATCTTTAAATTATTATCCTTATATTTTCTGCATTTTGATCATAATCATATGGTCATAAATTATAACCAAGCTATCACACTTTTCTATTTCTTTAAAGGAGTTGATTAAGCTCGGCATTTGATTGAGCTAGTTAAGTTCAACGTTCTTAAGTCAAAGTCAGAGCTTTCTATTTTGATCTTAGAAAGCTTTATTGTTACTTATTTTGTCTTCAGTTACTAAACAATGAGGGAAGTCTACTTAATAGTTTCATATGACTTCTACCTATGGCATGTTTTTTGGGGGAAATACCCTTTTGGAAAAACAAAACAAGCAAACAGTACTCCAGCTTGTCCAAAGGCAAAGTCTACTGAATTAAAATAAATCCAGGTGCTTCCAGTTTAGATTCTTTAAGTTTACATGTCTAAATAGCCTAAATATAGTGATTGCGTCAGATACTGCCTTTGAATTTCATTTCAGTGTGTTTTACTGTCTAATAATCTTAAGTAAAGAATAGTACATCATACAGTGTGAGTGATCTTCAAATGTATAATACTTGTGTATCCTGGGCTATAAAGGTGCACAGAAGAGTTCAGCTAAGGCTAGGGCCTTCTGTTGTCATTAAATGTCCATTTAAACTATATTGTATCTTAGGATTAAACTATATTGTATCTTAGGATTTGTATTTAGGATTAAATTTTAAGATTTGTTGAATTTAAAGTTTTCACACATATTCATGATGATGTCACTAGATGTAGAAAAAAGCCTTTGAAAAATATAGCTCCCATTCCTAATGAAAATCCTAGAAAACATAGGAATAACTGAAGCTTAACTTTAAATAAGTGGTATTTATCTAAAAACTATCTGACATACCTTATACCCAGTAGAGTGGCTAATATAACAAAAAAATGAAAATGTTCGATGTTAGAGGGAATATGAAAAAACTGTGGTTCAAATGAACTGCTGGTGGAGTTGTGAACTGATCCAACCATTCTGGAGAGCAATTTGGAACTATGCCCAAAGGGCTATAAAACGGTGCATACCCTTTGATCCATCTATACCACTGCTACCCAAAGATACTCCCCCTAAAATCGAAAAAGGACCTGTTTGTGCAAAATATTTATAGCAGCTCTTCTTTGTAGTGGATAAGAATTGGAAATCAAAAGGATTCCCATCAATAGAGGAATGGCTAAACAAACCGTGGTATATGATTGTAATGGAATATGATTGTGGTATTAGAAATGATAAGAAAATGATTTCAGAAAAACCGAGACTTATATGTACTGGGACATAGCGAAGTAAACAGAATCAGGAGAACATTGCACACAGTAACAGCTATAATAATCTTTGCAGAACTATGAATGACAGCTATTCTCAGCAATATAATGATCCAAGATAATCCCCAAGTACTAATGATGAAGCATACTATCCACTTTCAGAGAATGAACAGATATTGATTGAATACAGAATGAAGCGTACTATTTTTCATGTTCCCTCTTTTTTTTCTTTTATCCAAGTCTTTCTGTACAAAATTACTAATATGGAAATGTTTCACACCGCACATATATATCATATCTGATTGTCACAGTCTCAAGAGGGGAGCAGGGGAAGAGAAAGGGAAGGATAGAATTTGAAACTCAAAACTTTAAATACAAATATAAAAGAAAGAAAAAAGGAATATAAACTCCTTTGGGGCAGTGTCTGCTTTTGTTTTTATCTGTGTCTTTAGAACTCAGCACAGTACTTGGCACGTAGTAAGCATTTAATAAATGCTTAAAATGGAGAATAAAAGAAATGCGAATAGTCTGACTGCTCCTTTTTTATTTCTTCCTTTTGACTGAGATTTTTTATTTTTTAAATAGTCACAATCAGTGTTCTGACAGAGGTTCTGATTAATAGATCATAGGATTATGGATCTTGAGCTTGGAGGCCATCTACTCTGTTTCCTTTATTTTAAAAGAGGAGGAAACTGAGCACAAGGAGGGGTAAGTGACTTTTATAAGGTCACATAACTAGTAAATCTCTGAAGTGGGATTTAAACTCAAGTTCTCTGACTCCAAAGCCATCATTTGTCCTTTCTATTACATCCATGTTTTCCCTTATTTTTTTAAAATTTATTCTTTGCATTTATTTTTTCTTGCAAATTATTCAATTATTTCTGCATGCCACAATTTGCATAGTCATTCTTTAATCATATGTTTGTAAATCACACAGGTTATTTCCTGCATTTGTTTACGAAGAATTGTTATATATATTTTTGTTCGTATGGCTTATTGTCCCACCACCACCACCACTACTGCCGTCATTTCCAGTAACAACCTGAGGATTGAGTCTCAGTTGCTGGATTGTTGAGTCAAAGGGTCTGACAAGATGCCAGCTTTGATTGTACATTACTGGATTGTTTTTGGAAAACAGTTACAGTTCCCAGCCCCCAAGTTCTGTGATTCAGGTGCAGTTTTCCACAGCTCCACTAGACTTGTATTTTATCAATTTTACCAATCTTTATTAAATTGAATTGGAACATGGTATAGTTCTCTGAGTTGTTTAAATTTATTTAAATGACTTTTTCTTCAAAATTCAAATATGTTCCTGGAAGTAATGCCATTCCTAGAATAAAATGCCACTTTTCATTTAAATCAACTGCCTACCTTAATTTCAGCTCACTTTTGAGATAACAGTAAGGTAAAGCCTTGATTAACTAGAACTCAGAAATTAATTTGACTCTTTTTCCCTCCTCCCAACACAGTTTTTTCATGAGAGGTAGGCCAATCTCAAGGAATTAAAAACAAATTGATAATAGAGATTCAGATTAAAAAAAAAAAAGGTCCAAGTTGTATCTTGGGGATATTGTATATTTAGTCAATATCCTCAGTTTTGTACTCATCTTTATAATTAGACAGTGAGAAGGACTAGGTATTCAGAATGATTCAACCAGGGCACTGTAAGATCCTAAATCAAAGGAATATTTAATAACATGCAATATTACCAGGTCAAGAAAATGGACTAATATATTTCAGAAAGGTTTTCAATGACAAATGTTATGACAACATTAACATGATATCCTCTTATTAACTTTCATTTAACTAGAAATTCAATTACAGAGAATATGAATTTCCTTGAACATTCCATTTCTTGCTGTTTTAGAGTAACGGATGTCTTAATGGAATTTTCTCCTTCTCTATGCACTATTTTTAATAGTAAATTCCAACTCACTCAAGACTGTATATGAGGCCTGACTCTTAGAGTGTCTTGATTTTTGTAGAAAGTAATTAAGCTTATGGTCCTTATCTTTAAAAATACAGCTAACAAGCTTCTGTGATCTGTGCTTCCAGCCAGGAAACTCACCTGGATATTTCTGTCATGGCCAGTTATACTTAGGCTAATGTTAAAAATGTAACTAGAATGAAATTAAGTGCAAAGTGACCAGAGCATGTAAATAGGCCAATATGTACATTTATTTTGTTTTCCACAATGACAGCAGGAGTGTTTATAATGAGTAAAGAGATCACTCTTGGTGGTGGTGGTGGGGAGTGATTAAGGGGATTTCTCTAGAGTCTTGGATCTCACATTTTCATGATTTGGGGACTTTAGACTTTTTTGTCTAAAAATCAACAATTCAGGAATTTTGAAACCTCTCAGTACCTCTAATGATGGCCTTACACTTCACATCTACCCCATCATGAAAACACTACTAGAACAGTAAGTGAAGAGGCCTTCCTATCCTTTCTTTGAGGGTTGACATTTGTCTACAAAGATGACCTTCTGGTCACCACTGGTGGAGCTTGTATTTAAAAATAGTAGAGATTTGTGCTGATGTCCTATAGACATCTGAACCACCAATGGCATTTTACTTGCAAAAAAGCTGGCTTACATGAATGACAGCTTTCATGACTGTACAACATAGATTTGCTCTGTGTGAAGATAATTGGTCCATATGGGGATCAAACTCATGGCCTTTACCTAACTGTCAGCCTCCACTACCTAGGGCTTCTAGATCCTAAGGTGCTTGTGGACATGAGTGATTTAGGAGCAATGTGCCTGTGAGCTTTTATCATCCCTCCTTCAAGTTGTCCATTGTCCCGTTATATCGCAAATTGGCTGTGACTGGTATCCCACTATATGGCTAATGAGATATTTTGTTTTTGAAAGATCATTATTCTATGTCAAGGAAATTCATATAGAGAGAAATACATCATAAGGCTTTAAAAGACCTGAGCTGGAACTTTTAAGGGAGTCTTAATCATAATCTAGTAAGGTCATTGTTCATACCCCAGCATTGCAATTGAGCATGCTACTGGAAAAATGTTTGAGGTTTGCATAGGATATAGTGAAAATAGTTAACTCTTCGATCAGGAATCACTGCAGGAGGAAATTCTATTCTTTCATTACGACTATATGTTACTCCCCTCCACAAGTCTACTAGTCTATACACCAGTTGTGTCAAACTAAAACAGAAATAGGGACCACTAAACCGTACTTAAGGCTGCTTATGACATCCTATTAACTTAGAACACCATACATTAGCATGACTCGTGCTCTATTGTATTGTTCTTTTTTAAAATATTGCCAAATTATGTTTTAATCTTATTTAGACTACACTCTGGAAAATGGCCAACCATATGCTTGAGAGCTCTGGTTTGGAAAAAAAAAAATGACTTTACCATTCCTCACACATGAAATGCCATCTCTCATCTCTCATCTCCAAGCCTTTGTTACAGGTTCATATCTAAGTTTATATTTTCCCATTTCTATGTCTTTGTACAGAGTTTATATGAGCAAGCTAGATGGTGTAGTAGACAAAGGACTGAACCTGCAGTCAGGAAGACCTGAGATCCAAGATTGCCTCACACACTTACTTAGCTGCATAGCCCTGGGAAAGTCATTTAATCTCTGCTGCAGTGTATGCAAAAGTGGGTCTACAACCTTAGTTCAAATCTTCCCTCAGACATTTATGAGCTATATGACCCTGGGTAAGTCACTTGACCCTGTTTGCCTCAGTTTTGTCATCTGTAAAATGATGAGGAGAGCTACATAGCAAACCACTGTAGTATCTTTGCCAAGAAAACCCCAAATGGGGTCATGAAGAATCAGGCATGACGTAATAACTGAACAACAAGAGAAAAGGGGATGATAAGAGCACCTACATCTCAGAGTTTTTAAGAGGATCCAGTGAGAAAATGTTTTTGAACACTTTGTGAATATTAAAACTCCAAATAAACTCTTGCTATTGCAGTGGTGGTTGTCACCTGAGACTGAGATATTTCATATAGAGAAAAACTTAGTAAAAGTACATGCAGGAATTAATGAATGAAAAGCATTTATTCAGCACTTGTGATTTAGAAAACTTTATGCCAAGAGCTAGGGATACATTTTTTCCTTAAAAAAGCAAGGAAGTTGTTGAATTTTAGGAGCTCACATTCTATAGGCAGAAATAACACATACAGTTTCAGGTACAAATATGCTGGCAGGGTCCAGTGGCCCTTCGAGTGTAACAGTAAAGCATATAATAATGCATCTTTTTAAGTATCTTTTACATTATTATATCATATATGTATATATGCTTATTTGCATATATGTAATTGCCTTCAAAATATGCTTCTTATTATCAAAGTTGTGGTGTTATATTGACAACTATAGGCATTATTTTCATAGGATATAAATATACTCAAACCTTCAAAGATACACATACCCACACACACACATATACATATATAATCTCATCAATATGCATATTGTAGATCAGGAGGTAGAACACTGTGTCTGAAATTGGGAAGTCCTGAGTAAAAATGCAGTCTTAAGGGGCAGGTAGGTGGCACAGTGGATACGGCATTTGCCCTGGAGTCAGGAGGACCTGAGTTCAAATCTAGTGTCAGACACTTGACATTGACTAGCATTATGACAGTGGGCAAATCACTTTACCTTGATGGCCTTGCAAAAAAAATAACCAGTTTCAGATAAGTACTACCTGAATGTCCATATATATATCACTAAATCTTGTTTGCTACAGTTTTCTGAACTGTAAAGTGGGGAATATTTCACTCCTTACCTCCCAGTGTAGCTGCCAGAATCAAATGAGATATTTGTAAAACACTTATAATGTCTAGCATGCAGTAGATGTTATACAAATGCTATCATCAACATCATCATCACATCACTACTACCATCATCATCATCTTCAATAATTTCCATTGCAATCAATCTATGTCTGTCCATATGTCTGTCCTTGTCAGTCCTCATTTTTTAATTCCACCCAGTGTGTTGAGGGCTTCATTTACTCTTTCTTGCCATTCTGAAGATATCAGAGAACCATGTGAGCTGTACAATGGTTATCTCTCAATCTCCCTACCTGATCAACCCACCTTGTTTAAATCCAAAATACACATCAATATTCATTAATTTCAAAAATCAATATTGCTGTTGAGTATGCATCACAGCTTATTTTAATTTGCCTTTCTATTCTACTTCTCTTGGTGGTTGGAAAATTCATATATTTAGAGGCTCTTATTAAGGGAAGCAAATCAGTTTCCTCCATTTCAATGTGTACTTTTAATGCATGCTAACAAAAAACAGCTCACATTTGAGGCTCACTACACCTTTGTAACGAAATTTTTCTAGGCACCTTTAAAGTGACTCCTCTTTACTGTATCAGTTCTCTTTCCTCTGCCCCCCACAGGTGTCACCTTATGGGGGCTGGAAAGAGGAGAAATTACAGTGACAGTGCCTTTCAGTTTGCAATCTGTTCCAGCCTTGTTATTTATTAGTGCCAGCTGTGAAGGTAGGAAAAGCATGTTTCATTTTGTGTTGGAAAAAATCAAGTGATCTGATGAAATAAGGTGTTACCCACATCAATCTGAAGGCAACATTCTGTGTATTCCCTCAGTTTCTTTGTTTCTTTTGTTTCCTATGAGAAAATATGAAGGTATCACTTGGTCAATCAATAATTAGTATGCCCATAGACATTTCTCAAAACAAAGTATTAACATCTTGTACATTTCTAATTATACAGGAAATGACAAGCAGGTGTTTGTTGAGAGGGAATAAAAAATAAATTTCATACAGCATGTCTCAAAAGCCTCAATGCAGTTTTAAGCCTTACTAACTTAAAATTAAAATTTTGAGATAGCCATTATTGGGTTCTCGATGAAAAAATAATACTTTTATGCTAGAAGAGAAAAAGGTGATGATCATACTTCTTTGGCATTTTTTTTCTCTATACAATCTGCATATATACACATATGTGTATGCTGTGTTCACCATAGACTAGAAGCTCATTGAGAGTAGGATTTTTACTTAGTTTGTTGTATACTTATTCATCACCATACCATGGTGCCTGGCATATTATAAGACCTTAATAAGTGATTGCTATTGCTTAATTATGGATGATAATGACCACAGGCTTGTCTACCTTTCATGGTTTTTTCACCTGTTAGAATATTTGACTTCTTCCATCAAACTGTGAAGAAGGAGGGGCGGTAATATTAGGAGAAAACAATGACAAATTGAGAATGATCAATCAACTGACAAGATCTGTTAAGTGCCTACTGTGTGCCGGACAATGTGCTATGCTCTGGGGATATGAAGAAAGAGGCAAATATGGTCTCTGTCCTTAAGCAGTTTATATTCTAATGGGGGAGACATGATAAAAGCTATTAGATTCATCTTAGATGCATACAAAGTAAAGTGAAATCGGTCTCAAAGGAAAGGCTCTTGGAGGCAAAGGCATGAGAGAAGAGTTTTTTTGGACAAGCCTTCCCGATGAGTGGCTATTGTGTTTTCCGAGGACCAGACTAAGGAAACACAAAGAGTACCAAATGGTGAGTCATCAAGGGCTGACTTGGAGATGAGATCAGGAAACAACTCATGAATACTGTCTATTCAATTGACTTCCAGGTGGTGAGTTATATTGGTGGAGAGAATATATATGCAGAAGAAAAAATAATATTTCATAATAATGTATTAATCAATCAATCAAGAAATACAAAACCTGAGAAGGAGAGGATGACAATCAGAACATCAGAGACTGAGTCAGGATGGTACTCAAACAACAGACCTTGATCCTTTGCCCTCTTAAGTTTAGTTTCACTTACCACAATGCTTGAACTTGTATTCTACTGTCATGGCCTTCATTTACTTAGGTAGTTAGGTGGTATGATGGAGAGAGCTGAGTTCAAATCCAGCCTCAGATCTTTTCTAGTTTTGTGACTCATTTAACCTTGCCTCAACTATAAAATGAGGATAATAATAGCACCTGTCTTCCAGAGTTATGAGGATCAAAAGAGATTTGTGGGCTTAGCAGAATGTCTGGTATATAATAGTTTCCATATAAATCCTAATCGTTGCTGTGGTGGTGGTGTTGCAGTTGTCTTAAAAAATGGAACAAAAAGTTGTCACCTCCTCATCATAACAAGTTATCCAAGAGTAGCATATTAATCGAGACTGAATCTCTGAGTTTCACCTAACTATTTAGATGAGGTTCCTTTTTATATGAATAATAGGAAAAAGAAAACAAGGGCCACATTATTATTAACCTCACAATGATTCTTGTTATCAAGGGCCATATGTTCTGTGGCTCTAGGGCAAGGTGCTGTTCAAAAGTTAATTTGGGGAAGGAGGATTTCTGGACACCAGTTTTCTACGTAGTAATAGGCATTAACAAATTAATTATCAGAGCAATGATGTAAAACTAAGTGCAGAAGTACACAAAGATTCAAGTACTTAGGTATTTCAAAGTATGTATCTTATAAGATAGCCCATTTATTAGAGAAAGACAAAACATGACAATATTTAGATTTTCTGTCCCTATCTAGCATTATAAGTCCTAAGACAGCACAATAATACAGTCAAGGTAAGACTACGATTAACTATAAGAAATTAACCTATTTAAGAAAAGTCAGAGCTAAGAAGCATGATTTAGGGGAAGAACACTGGCCACAAACTCAGAAGAGTAAATCATAGCATTGCCCCTTACCCTATGGGACCTTGGACAAGTTACTGGGCTGGTTATCATGTCCGTACAATGAGAGAGTTAAAGGAACTGGGGATCTTTATTCAGGTATGTATAATTTAGTGATGTTTTAGAATATATTTCTAAGCTGTAAAGAATAATTGATCTAATTTAAAACCACCAACAGAACATTGGTATGCCTGTGCTTCCTCAGCTTCTCTAACAATGATTATTTTCCTCTTTTTCACTTTTGCCAAATGATAGGTTTCATATGGAATTTCAATTCATTTAATGAAGCATTTCTCTAACTATCAATAATAATATGAAGCATTTTTTTCCCATGGGATGGTTCATAGTTTGGATTTCTTCCTTTAAAAATTGGCTGTTCATATACTTTGATAATATGACCATTGTAGAATGAATTCCATTCTTGTATATTTGCTTCATTTCTTTCTATATCTTGAATATTAGATCTACATTAGAAAAATTGTCATGGAGATGTTTTCCCCCAAATTCTTTACCTTCTCTTGGGTCCTTTATTTATAAATGCTCCAGAGGGCTGCCACTTGGGTAGAGCCAAGATGGTGGAGTAGAAAGATGTACATACTATAGCTCTTCCCCCGCAGCCCATAAAATATCTGTATAAAATGATTCTCAACAAATTCTGTATCAGCAGAAGCCACAGAATGACAGAGTGAAAGAGACCTTCAGCAAAGGTAACCTGGAAGGCTGACAGGAAAGCTCTGTCCCACAGGATGCTGAGTAGAGCAAATTCCAGCCCTGGCCACATGGCACCAGGAGGAACAGGACCAGAACAGGCCTCTGGGACAAAATCCCCAGCACTGAGGGTCTCAGATCCCTTCAACCCACAAGCTCCAAAGAAAGGTTCAAAGGTCAGTAAGAGGACTTTCTCAGCTGGTTGAGAGGGGAGCAGGATCCCTCTCCCCAGCATGGGCCCTTGGAAGAAGCAACAGCAGGGTGGCATCACTGCATGACAAGTGCTGAGTTAGGTAGCAGCTTCCATTGTGGGAGTGGCTCAGCTTAAAGTCCTGAGGGGAATTGAGCAGCTGATCTGAACCTCAGTCCTGAGCATGGTTCTGGGGTGAGGAGGAGCATTAGGACCCTCCTTTTGACAAAGAATTTAGAAATCAAGTAACTGGCTAGGAAAATGCCCCAAAAAGGGAAAACAATAAGACCATAGAAGGTTACTTTCTTGGTGAACAGGTATTTTCTTCCATCCTTTCAGATGAGGAAGCACAATGCATACTGTCAGAGGAAGTCAAGGCTTCTGTATCCAGTACCTCCAAAATGAATATGCAGTGGGTTCAGGTTAAGGAAGAGTCTGAAAGTGAATCAACAGCTTGATACAGGAGACCCAAAAAAAATGCTGAAGAAAATAACTCCTTTAAAAATAAGCTAACTGAATTGGAAAAACAGGTGCAAAAAGTCAATGAGGAGAATAAGGCTTTAAGAAGCAGAATTAGCCAAATGGAAAAGGAGTTTCAAAAGCTCACTGAAGAAAATGGTTCTTTAAAACTGAGAGTGGAGCTGAGGGAAGCTAATGACTATATGATAAACTAAGAAATTATAAAACAAAACCAAAAGAATGAAAAAATAGAAGATGATGTCAAATGTCTCATTAGAAAAACAGCTAAGGGGTGGAGCCAAGATGGTGGAGTAGAAAGACTCACATATGCTAGCTCCAAACCCACAGCCCATATATTTCCTGCAAGAAGAACTCCCCACAAATTCTGGAGCACTACAAGGTGTGCAGAAACACAGTGGAAAAGATTTCTGTTCCAGAGAGCCCTGGAGAGCTGTCCTCAGGGATCCATCTTGCTCCTGACAGCAGAGTCCACACCTGTGCTGCCCTGGCTGTACGGCCCCAGAGGAGCAGATCCGATCAGGCTTCAGGGACAGAATCTCCAGCGGCAGGGAAGGTCCCTCCACCCACAGACGCTACAGGTCAGTGAGAGAGATGTCTGGGCTGGCAGAGAGGGGAGCGGGGTGTCTCCGTGACTCGGGCCCCCTCAGGAGGCAGCAGCGGAGGGAGTGGCAGAGGCAGCAGCAGAGGCAGCAGCAGCGGCCCCCGGGACTCCCAGACCAGCAGGCAGAAGTTCAGAGCCATTACCAAAGGTCTCTGCATAAACCCCCTGAGGGAACCGAGCCTGGGAGGTGGCCCTGCCCCCAGCCCAGCACCAGAACTTAAGCTCACATTGAATTGAAGCTGTGCCTGCCACGGGAAAGCCCATTTGAATCTCAGACCCCAAGCACTAGCTGGGCAGATCTAGGTGGGGGTGCAGAGGAATCTCAGAAGTCAAGTAACTGGCTGGGAAAATACCCAGAAAAAGGAAGAAAAATAAGACCATAGAGAGCTACTTTGATGGGGTACAGATGTTACCACCTTTCAATTCTGATGACGAGGAAATATTTTTACCATCAGGGAAAAACGTGGAGGGTGGGGCCTCTGTATCCCAGACATCCCAGGTGGATGACCAGTGGCCTCAGGCCATGGAAGAGCTCAAAAAGGATTTTGAAAATCAAGTGAGAGGTGGCGGAAAAACTGGGAAGAGAAATGAGAGAGAGGAAAGAAAAGCATGAAAAACAGGTCAATACCTTGCTAAAGGAGACCCCAAAAAATGTTGAAGAAAGTAACACCTTGAAAATTAGGCTAACTCAATTGGCAAAAGAGGTTCAAAAAGCCAATGAGGAGAAGAATGCTTTCAAAAGCAGAAATAGCCAAATGGGAAAAGAGGTTCAAAAGCTCACTGAAGAAAATAGTTCTCTCAAGATTAGAATGGAACAGATGGAGTCTAATGACTTTACGAGAAACCAAGAAATCACCAAACAAAAGCAAAAGAATGAAAAAATGGAAGAGAATATGAAATATCTCATGGGAAAAACAACTGACCTGGGAAATAGATCCAGGAGAGACAATTTAAAAATTATGGGACTACCTGAAAGTCATGATCAAAAAAAAAGCCTAGACATCATCTTCCATGAAATTATCAAGGAAAACTGCCCTGAGATTCTAGAACCAGAGGGCAAAATAAGTATTGAAAGAATCCATCGATTACCACCTGAAAGAGATCCAAAAAGAGAAACTCCTAAGAACATTGTGGCCAAATTCCAGAATTCCCAGGTCAAGGAGAAAATATTGCAAGCAATTAGAAAGAAACAGTTCCAGTATTGTGGAAATACACTCAGGATAACACAAGATCTAGCAGCTTCTATATTAAGGAACTGAAGGGCATGGAATAGGATATTCCAGAAGTCAAAGGAACTAGGACTCAAACCAAGAATTATCTACCCAGAAAAACTGAGTATAATACTTCAGGGGAAAATATGGTCTTTCAATGAAACAGAGGACTTTCAAGCATTCTTGATGAAAAGACCAGAGCTGAAAAGAAATTTTGACTTTCAAACACAAGATTGAGAAGAAGTATGAAAAAGTAAACAGCAAAGAGAAGTCATAAGGGACTTACCAAAGGTGAACTGTTTACATTCCTACATGGAAAGACAATATTTGGAACTCTTAAAACTTTTCAGTATCTGGGGACTTGGTGGGACTACACACACACATACACACATACACACAAGCATGCACACACAGAGAGCACAGAGTGAATTGAATAGGATGGGACCATACCTTAAAAGAAATTAAGGTAAATGGTGAGAGAGAAATGTAGTGGGAGGAGAGAGGGTAAAATGGAATGGGGTAAATTATATCTCATTCAAGAGGCAAGCAGGAGACTTTTCGTGGAGGGAAAAAGAGGAGAGCTGAGAAAAAAACAAGAAGTTTACCCTCATCATATTTGACTAAAGGAAGGAATTAAATGCACACTCATTTTGGTATGAAAACTTATCTTACAATACAGGAAAGTGGGGGAGAAGAAGATAAGCAAGGGGGGGGGGGGCTGATGGGAGGGAGGGCAATGGGAGGAGGGAGCAATTTGAAGTCAACATTTGGGGATGGACAGGATCAAAAGACAGAATAGAAACAATGGGGGGCAGGATAGGATGGAGGGAAATATAGTCAGTCTTACACAACATGACTATTATCAGAGTCATTTGCAAAACTACACAGATAAGGCCTATATTGAATTGCCTGCCTTCCCAAAGGGAATGGGTGGGGAGGGAGGGATGGGGAGAATTGGAATTCAAAGTTTTAGGAACAACTGTTTAGTATTGTTGTTGCTACTAGGAAATAAGAAATACAGGTAATGGGGAATAGAAATCATCTGGCCCTACAGGCCAAAAGAGAAGATGGGGATAAGAGAAGGGAGGGATGATAGAAGAGAGGGCAGATTGGTGATAGGGAAAATTAGAATGCTCGGTGTATTAGGATGGGGGGAGGGGATAAAAAGGGAGAAAATTTGGAACCCCAAATTTTGTGAAAATGAATGTAAAAAGTTAAATAAATAAATTTTTAAAAAAAGTGTCCTAAGGGATCCCAAGACCAAAGAGTTTTAGAACCACTGAACTAGAGCAATTTAAAAACAGGATTCTTGGTGGTATATATAGTTGTTCTTTTCCCCAATGTTTTTTAAATTAAATTTTCTTTTTTCTTTACTTTGAAGCTGAAAAATAGCAAACATGGATATTTCTTTATATAAAGAACAGAAAATAAAGATTTTTTATGACAACATAATTCCTATAATACACACCTTGCTTTAAGTATAGATTAACATTTAAAAAAAAAAAAACAACAACAAAAAAAACAGCTGACCTGGGGGATAGATCCAGGAGAGACAATTTAGAAATTATGAGACTACCTGAAAGCCATGATCAGGAAAAGAGCCTAGGCTTTATCTTTCATGAAATTAGCAAGGAGACCTGCCCTAATGTTTTGGAATCAGAGGGCAAAATAGATATTGAGGGAATCCACCAATTACCTCCTGAAAGAGACCCAAGGGGAGAGACTCCTAGGAATGTTGTGGTCAGGTTTCAGAGTTCCCAGGTTAGGGAGAGGATGTTGCAGGCAGCTGGAAAGAAACAATTCGAGTGTTGTAGAGGTGCAATTGTAGAGGTGCAATTGGGATGGCTCGGGATCTGGCATCTTCTACATTGGGAGATCTAAGGGCTTGAAATGGGGTGTTCTAGAAGTCAAGGGAACTGGGATTGGGGCCAGGAATCACCTACCCAGAAAAACTGAGTATAATACTTCAAGGGAAAAAAAGATCATTCAATGATATAGATAACTTCCAAGCATTCTTGATGAGAAGACCAGAACTGAAGAGAAAATTTGACTTTCAAACACAAGAATCAAGAGAAACATGAAAAGGTATACAGGAAAGAGAAATAATATAGGACTTTCTAAAGCTGAACTGTTTACATTCCTACATGGAAAGATAATATTTGTAACTCTTGAGACTTTTCTCAGGATTTGTATTGTTGGACGGGTCGCACACACACACACATACATACACACATATAGACAGAGAGCACAGGTTGAGTTGAATCAGAAGGGATATCTATAAAAAATAAAATTAAGGGGTGAGAGAGGAATATATTGGGAGGATAAAGGGAGAAATGGAACGGGGCAAATTATCACTCATAAAAGAGATAAAAAAATCTTTTTCAATAGAGGAGAAAAGGGAGGAGGTGAGAGGGGAAAAATGAAACTTACTTGCTTCACATATGGCTTAAGGGGAGAATAACAGGCTCTCTAAATTTGATTTGAAAATCTATCTTACACTACAGGAAAGTAGGGAAGAAGGGGACAAGCGGGATGAGGGGGATGATAGAAGGGAGAACAAATGGGAGAAGGGAGTAACTAGAAGTAAACACTTTTGGGAAGGGTCAAGGTCAAATGAGAGAATAGAACAAAAGGGGGACAGGGTAGGATGAAGGGGAATATAATTAGTCTTACACAATGTGACCATTATGGAAGTCTTTTGCAAAATGACACATATATAGCCAGTTTTGAATTGCTTGCTTTCTCAATGGGGATGGGTGGGGAGGGAGGAAGGGAGAGAAGTTGGAATTCAAAGTATTAGAAACGAATGTTGAGAATTGTTATTGCATATAACTGGGAAATAAGAAATACAGTTCATGGGGTATAGAAATCTATCTTGCCCTACAAGAAAAGAGAGAAGATGGGGATAAGGGAAGGGAGGGGTGTGATGGAAAGGAAGTCAGATTGAGGGAAGGCGTAATCAGAATGGAAGGTGCTGTGGAGTAGAGGGAGGGGAGAGATGGGGAGAAAAATTGGAACTCAAAATTTTGTGGAAATGAATGTCTTAATCTAAAAATAAATTTTCAAAAAGGAAGTGATAGAGTCTGAATGCAGATTGAAGCATATTTTTAACCTTTTAATTCTTCTTGTTTGTTTGATTGTTTTGGTTTGTATTTTCTTTTGAAAAATCACTAATACAGAAATATTTTGCATGACTGCACATCTATATAAAATTGCTTGCCCTCTCAAAGAGAGGGAGACAATTTGGAACTCAAAATTTTTCCAAAAAAATGTTAAAAATTTTATGTGTAATTCAGAAAAACTTTACTGCTTGTTAAATTGAATTAAATTGTACAAGTTAGAAAAAAAAACAGAGGGGTGCCACTCACATGTGCTTGGAGCTTTATTCTAAATGTCTTGAACTTCACAAATAATATTGTAGCATGTTGGTCATCTATTGACTACACCTTACACTATCATTTTTATAAACTTCTTACCAAATGGACACATTTCAATCACAGAGGACATCTTTTGTTTTTCTCTGTCCCTTGGAATGAAGTTGGTGTTTGTCAGAATTATAACTGTCATGGGGTAAATGGAACCTAGCCTAAAAGGTTCTAAAAGCTGGGTGGTAGAATGCACCCTTTTGTCATGGTAATAGCTATCCCCACCCCTCACCTCCAAGTTTCTTTGTTAGTCCTCCAGCACTTATAAATGCTGTGGCTTCCCTTCCAGGTGGGTTTCCCTTTGATCCCTGCCCCCCCCCCAACGACTTTCCCCTATCCTGACATAACTGTACCCAAGGTAAAAGACTCCCTTTCAATTTTCCTGCAGAGCCATTCATGACCCATATTGGGGAGGGGGAGATGGAGAATGTTAGCTAGCACTCTAATGTTTACAGCACTCTTCAGTACTTCACTTTTAAAATGGCCAGTCCATTTCATCATTCACTCCTATACTGTACCTTTAGGATTTATAAAACATCTTTCTGATGACCAGACTATGAGAATTACAGTATAAGGATGGTTATCCCCATTTTTAGATGAGAAACTGAATCTCAAGGAGGTTAAGTAGTGTTCCTAAGACCAGAGAGTAGATAAGAGTAAAGGCTTGCTTCTGAATCCAGGTATGCTGGCTCCAGATCCAGTGGTCTCTCTCCAATACACCACCCTGCCACTCCTCAATATAAGGGCATTCTATATAGATCCTATCATTTTGCAGATGCCTACATCTTAATTCTTTGTTTTCAAAGCCAAAATAAAGTGTGTACACAATCATTATAAAGCAATAACCTCTGCTCAGTTTCACAAACATGGAAGTCTAATATTTACCTGAGTAACTAAAAGTAATTTATAGTACATTGAAATTTAGGAATAGTATCAAGGGGGAAATGTTAGTAATTGGCTTAATCTGTCTTATCTTTTCATAACCAAGTCACAAGAAAATTTCATTGGTCTAGTATTTTCTCCATTGCCAAAAGGTGCTTGGTTTTAGATAAAGTAGTTGACCTTAAGTGGAATTCAAATTATTTTTGTCCTTACTCTATTACTTTATTGCTAATGGGCAATAATATGTATCTACCTACCTATCTACACACACACACACACACACACACACACACACACACACACACACATATATATATATATATAATCTTTTTTTTATTCATGCATAAATTGTATTTAAGTAAGACAGAGTTGCACAGTCATCAGCCTCACTCTCCTCCAGAGTCATCATAGTCCATTTGCAGGACAGACTCAAGAAAGCTGGGGATGACTCAGGATGCAGTGGATGACCTTGGCGTCTTCAGTCTCTAACCAAGTTCTAAGCACTTCACATAGCATGCTTCAGCTGCTTTCATGACCACTGGAACAAATTGTTCTCATCTGTCCATTCCACCAGAGGAAGTCTTCACATACTTGGGGTAGACACCCCCTTAACTCACCAATTGATTTGAGACTCCTTGATTACTTGTAATCTGGTTTGGCCTGTCTGCTGAAACAGTTTACTGGGGTGTGGCCCCTGTACATGCTACAGCTTCTTGGAGCCATAGGTGAGAGTTGGGTGGAACGGTGGACACCAAAGGTGGAAAGAGCCCCAACAAGGACTCAGTAGCCATCACACCAAAGGTACTAGTCCTCCCTGAACACACCCTATATCCATACATATATATGTGGGTATATATGTATACACACACACATATACATATATATATATATGTATATGTATTTATTTATTTACTCTAGGAAGAATATTTGGGAAAAAAAGAAATGTTTCCAAATTTTATATAGGTATATATCATATCTGGCAAAAGATCTAGCTGCATTTAAAATCATGGAGATCAGAGGATTCTAAGGTACTCTTTAGCACCTTATATCATCAACTCATGAGTACTTTATATCCATGTCCTCCCCAATATGATATCATGGAGTTAATCCTTGCTATTTTGACATTAAATGCATTCCAAAGGATTATCATATTCTGTGCATTGGATATCCTTCTCACCACATGACTATTCTACCTCCATTTGCAGCCAATTATGTCATGGATAATATTCTCTGCAATCAATTCGTTTCATGATGAAATTGATTTCATGAAATCTCATCCACCATCTAACACACAATTCTGAATTAAAAAACTGTTGTTTTTCAGTTTAAAAAACTGAATCTCTTCCACCTCTTCATTTCTTTTTAGGTCACTTAGAATTTTTATTTTCCTTAAAATTGCCTAAATATTTAGAAATTTTTGCAAGTGCTTAGAGTCTCTTCAATGAATCTGTGAGCTCACTGATGGGAGTACTGCCTCCAATAAAGTAGATCCCAACTAAGACCTGTGGGACTTTGGTTCATGTTCATTTAACACACTCAAAAAAGTACTTTTCTGGATCTCATTGTATTGTATGGATACTAATAGAACACATAAGCTGTTGGTCATTCACCTTTCACCCTTGCTTCATGGTCAGCTCATCTACTTTTTCAGTCATGTATTGTTTTTTCTGTTAATATTTTTGCTTCATTTTTCCTTATATAATTATTGGTAGGAGGCTACTCTTACCCACAATGCACCTCTTCATCTGAATTTGGAAAAATTGGGCATTCTATGATTCACAGCAACCTAACTCCACCAGGAACACATACATCACTAACAACACAAATGGGTACAAATCTTTTGGACAATATTGGTGGTTAAAAACATAGACTGTTGTAAAAACAATATACATAATTACTATGGTAATGCAAATGAAGAGACCATTAAGAGGAAGCCAAATCCTGAATAAATTAAAAAGTAATAATGATCCCAAGAAACGGATAATGAAGCATAAATTTCTTCTCTTAACAGAGAAAAGAGAGCTAAGAAAGAGAGAATATTTACTACATTGTCAGATGTGGTAATTGTTTCAATTTCTTTTGCTTACAAAGAAATATTTAATTCAAGAGGGAAAATATTAAAAATTAATTAAAAATAAAGACTGCACACAAATATATATATGTATATATATACATATATATGTGTATATATACATAGGTAAATAATATTTTTGCAATTACATGTAAAGATAGTTTCCTACATTCTTTTTAAATAAGATTTTGAGTTTTGAATGTTTTTCTCTCTCCCATTTGCCCTTCCCAAGATGACTACACATCTGATACAGGTTATACATGTGAAATCATGTAAATATATATTCCACATAAGTCATTTTGTAAAAAAAAGAAACAGAACAAAAGGAAAAATTAATTTAAAAAATGTGAAAATACTTGGTTTCTATTTGCATTCAGACTCCACAGTTCTTGCTATTGACAGGGGCAGCATTTTCCATCGTGAGCCTTTTGGAATTATCTTGGATCATTATATTGTTGAGAAGAGATAAATCAATCATAGTTGATCATTCAATGCTGTTATTACTGTCCACAATATTCTCCCAGTTCTCACTTCACTCAGCATCAGTTCATGTAAGGCCTTCCAGGTTTTTTTCTGAAATCCACTTGCTCATCATTTCTTACAGCAGAGTAGTATTCCATTCCATTCATTTACCATAGCTTGTTTAGTCATTCCCCAATTGAAGTACCTTCCCTCAATTTCCAATACTTTGCCACCATGAGAAAAAAAAGCTGCTATAAATATCTTGTACTATCAGATCTTTTCCCTTTTATTATGACCTCTTTGAGATGCAGATCTACTATTGCTGCGTTAAAGAGTATGCATAGTTTTGTTTCCCTTTGGGCATAGTTTTAAATAGCTGTCCAGAATGGTTGGATGAATTCCCAACTCCACCAACAATGCATTATTGTATCTGAATTGAATAATAGTGGTAAAAATGTGCATCCTTATTTAACCTCTGATGTTACTGGGAAGGCTTCTAGCTCATTCCCATTACAGAAAATACTTGCTGACAATTTTAAATAGATATTATATATTT
This sequence comes from Bettongia penicillata ogilbyi, assembly GCA_023548195.1. Lineage (NCBI taxonomy): Eukaryota > Metazoa > Chordata > Mammalia > Diprotodontia > Potoroidae > Bettongia > Bettongia penicillata. The sequence continues at coordinate 1,297,970 of JAJHZJ010000344.1, forward strand.
TAAGGAAGGTTCCATTTATTCCTAACTCTCTAGTGTTTTTAATAGGAATGTTTGCTGTATTTTGTCAAAAGTCTTTTCTGCATCTATTGAGATGATAACATTTCTTATGGTTTTGTTATTGATATGGTCAGTTATGCTGAAAGTTTTCCTAATATTGAACCAACTGTGCATTCCTAGTATAAATCCCACCTGGTCATAATTTATTATCCTCATGATAAATTCTTGTAATCTCTTTGATAATATTTTGTTTAACATTTTGCATCATTATTTATTAGAGAAATTTATCTCATTTTCACTCACTGTTTTGGCTCTTCCTAGTTTAGGTATTAGCACCATATTTGTGTTATAAAAGGAATTTGGTAGAACCCCATTGTCTATTTCCCCAAATGCTTTATATAGTATTGGAATCAGTTTTTAAAAAATATTTGGTAGAATTCACTTGAAATCCATTTACTTTTTCCTTAGGAAGTCCATTGATGGCTTGTTTAATTTTTTTTTCTAAAACAGAGTTATTTAAATATTTTAATTCATCTTCTGTTAGTCTTGGCAATTTATATTATTGTAAATTTCCTTCCATTCCATTTACATTATTAGATTTATTAGTATGCAGTTTGCCAAAATAGCACCCAATTATTAACATTTCCTCTTCATTGGTAGTGAATCCACCCTTTTCATTTTTGATACTGGTAATTTGGTTTTGCTCTTTCTTATTTTTTTGTTTTAAATAAAATTAACAAAAGCATAAGCTATTTTTTTCATAAAATCTGCTCTTAGTTTTACTTATTAGTTCAATGATTTTTCTTACTTTTAATTCTATTAATCTTTCCTTTGACTTTCATAATTTCTAATTTGGTATTTAACTGGGAATGTTTAATTTGTTCTTTTTCTAGCTTTTTAAACTGTATTTCCAATTCATTGGTCTGCTACTTCTCTATTTTATTCATGTAAGCATTTAGAGATAGAAAATTTCCCCTAAATGTCACTTTGGCTACATCCCATAAATTTTGCTGTGTTGGCATATTATAGTCATCCTCTTTGATGAAATTATTGATTGCTTCTCTTATTTGTTGTTTGACCCACTCGTTCTTTTGGGTTATACTACTTATTTCTGAAATTTTTTTTTGGTTTTTTTATATGATTTATTTTTAAAAATAGATTTATTTATTTTCAGCTTTCAACATTCACTTCTACAAAATTTTGAATTTCAAATTTTCTCCCTATATCCCCCCTACACCCACCCAAGGACAGTGTGTGTTCTAATTATCCTTTCCTTGAATCTGATTTCCCTTCTATTACCCCCTCCCACTCTTATCCACTTCCCTTCTATTTTCCTGTAGGGTAAAATAGATGTCTATACCCCCTTGCCTATATATCTTCTTTCCTAGTTGCATGTAAAAACAACCTCTAACATTCATTTTTAAAGCTTTGAGTCCCACATTCTCTACCTTACTCCCCCTCTACTGGAAAAGTGTTTGCTTCCAATTACCCTTCCCCCAATCTGCTGTCCCTTCTATTATTGCCCCTCCCCATCTTCTTCCCTGCTGTTTTCCTGTAGGGTAAGATAAATTTCCACACCCAATAAAGTGTGTATGTTATTCCCCCCTGAAGTCAAATCCAATGAAAAAAAGTCTCAATTAGTCCCACTCACCTCACCTTTCTTCCCCTCCGTTGTAAAAACTCTTTTGTGTCTCTTTCATACGAGTTGATTAACTACATTCTACCTCTCCCTTTCTCTTTCTCCTAGTACAATCTTCTCAACCTTTAATTTTCTTTTTTAGATATCATCCCTTCATATTCAGCTCACCCTGTGCCCTCTGTCTCTCTCCCTCTGTATATATACATATATAAACACATACATGTGTGTATATGTATATATGTACATGCATATGTGTGTATATACATGCATATATATATACACATACATGCATGCATTAATATACACACACACACACATATATATATATATATATACATACATACATACATACATACATATCCCCTCCAAGTATCCTAATACTGAGAAGAGTCTCATGAGCTACAAATATATTTTCATGTAGGAATGTAAACGGTTCAACTTTAATAATTCCCTTGTGGTTTCTCTTTCCTGTTTTCCTTTCCATACTTTTCTTAATTGTTGTATTTGAAAGCCAAATTTCTATTCATCTCTTTTCTTTTGAACAAGAATGCTTGGACATTCTCTATTTCATTGAAGTTCCATGTTTTTCCTTGAAATATGATGCTCAGTTTTGTTGGGTAGATGATTCCTAGTTTTTATCCTATCCCCTTTAACCTCTAGAATTTTGTATTCTAAGCCCTCAGATCCCTTAGGGAAGAAGGTGATCCTGTGTTATCCTGATAGTGTTTCCACAGTACTTGAATTGCTTCTCTCTGGCTACTTGTAATTTTTTTTTGCTTCACCTGGGAACTCTGGAATTTGGCTAAAATATTCCTAAGAGTTTTCCTTTTGGGATCTCTTTCAGAAGGTGATCAATGGATTCTTTCTATTTCTATTTTACCCTCTGATTCTAGAATGCCAGGGAAGTTTTCCTTGATAATTTCTTGAAAGATAGTGTCTAGGCTCTTTTTTGGATCATGGATTTCAGATAGGGTAGCCCAATAATTTTTAAATTATCTTTCCTGTATCCATTTCCAGGTAAGTTGCTTTTCCAATGATATACTTCACATTGTCTTTTCTTTGTTTCATTCTTTTGGTTTTATTTTTAATGTCTTGATTTCTCATAAAGTCATTAGTTTCCATTTGCTCCATTCTAATTTTTTAAAGAATTCTTTTCTTCAGTGATATTTTGAAATTCTTTTTTCCAGTTGGCCCATTCTGCTTTTTATGAGCATTCTTCTCCTCATTGACATTTAGATCTCTTTTGCCATTTGGGTTAGTCTAATTTTAAAGGTGTTATTTTCTGCAACATTTTGGGTGGGGGTTTCTTTTAGCAAGCTGTTGACTGGTTTTCATGATTTTCTTGCATCACTATCATTTATCTTCACAATTTCTCCTCTACTAGTCTCACTTGATTTTCAAAATTCTTTCTGAGCTCTTCCATGGCCTGAGATCAATTTATATTTTTATTAGAAGCTTTGGATAAAGGGGCTTTGGCTTTGTTACCTTCTTCTGGCTGTATGTTTTAAAATACCTCTTCAGGGGTAGAACCAAGATGTCAGAGTAATAGCATGCATTTTCTAGGGTGGTGCCTCCAAGCCCAGCCAAATGCCTGTAAAAAATGGGTCTAGAAAATTCTGGAGCTGCAGAACCCACAGAATGATGGAGTGAAGCAAATTCCAGTCAAAAACAGACTGGAAGACTGCCAGGAAGTGTCCATTGTGCCCCATAAGGGGCAGGGCATAGTTCAGCATGAGCCACACTGGCAAAGACAGGACTTGAGCAGGCCTTGTAGAGACTGAATCTCTCACACCAGTGAGTGGTACTTTCCAGACTTCAGGACCCCAAAACTGAGGAAAAATTGGAAGATCAGTTAAAAAAGCCTGTGGGACCAGTTTGTAAAAGTGGAGTCGTCCAGCCCAGGGTGACAGAATGGGGAAAGGGTCAAAAAACCTGAAACACTCACAGCAGAACCAGGAGAAGAGACAGCAACTGTTTCTAGAACTCTAGGCCCACAGATTCTGGGGGAATCAAGAAGCTAACAGTACTCTACCAGGCCCACTGGAAGCAGAGATCAACCTTGACAAAGAGCCCAAAAATCAAGTACATAGCTGGGGAAATGAGCAAAAATGGAAGAAAAAAAAAAAAGGAATCATATTATAGAATCTTACTTTAGTGACAAGGAAGACCAAACATGCAAACGGAAGAAAACAAAGTCAAAGCTCCTCCATCCAAAGCCTCTCAGAAAAATATGAATTGGTCTCAGGCCATGGAAGAGCTCGAAAAGGAATTTGAACATAAAGTAAGAGAAGTAGAGCAAAAATTGGGAAGAGAAATGAGAGTGATGCAAGAAAATTATGGAAAAATGAGTTAACTGCTTGCTAAAGGAGACCCAAAAAATGCTGAAAATAAATAACACTGCAAAAAGTAGACTAACCCAAATGACAAAAGAGATTCAAAAAGCCAATAACAAGAAAAATTCCCTAAAAAACAAAATTGGCCAGATGTAAAAGGTGGTCCAAATGTCACTGAAGAAAATAATTCCTTAAAGATTAGAATATAGCAGATGGAAGCTAATGAAATTATGCAACAAAACCAAAGGAATGAAAAAATAGCAATGTGAAATATCTCATTGGAAAAACAACTGACCTGGAAAATAGATGCAGGAGAGATAATTTAAAAATTATAGGAGTTCCTGAAAGCTGTCATCAAAAAGAGAGCATAGACATCATATTTCAAGAAATTATCAAAGAAAACTGTCCTGATATTCTAGAACTAGAAGGTAAAATAAATGGTGAAACAATTTACCGATCACCTCCTGAAAGAGATCCCAAAAGGAAACCTCCTAGGAATATTGTAGCCAAATTCCAGAGGCAAGCAGCCAGAAACAAGCAATTCAAGTATTGTGGAAATACAGTCAGGATAACACAAGATCTAGCAGCTTCCACATGAAGGGATTGCAGGGCTTAGAATATGACATTCTAGAAGTCAAAGGAATTAGGATTAAAACCAAGAATAACCTATATAGTAAAACTGAATATAGTAGTTCAGGGAGAAAATAGTCATTCAATGAAATAGAGGACTTTCAACAATTCTTGATGAAAAGACCAGAGCTGAATAGAAAATTTGATTTTCAAACAAGAATTGAGAGAAGCATGAAAAGGTAAACAGGAAATAGAAATCATAAGGAACTTACTAAAGTTGAACTACTTATATTCCTACACGTTTCTCCTGTTTACTTTCTATGCCTCTCTCTCTATCAAATTTTCTGTTCAAATCTAGTCTTTTCTCCTGTTTACTTTCTATGCCTCTCTCTCTATCAAAGTTTCTGTTCAAATCTAGTCTTTTCTCAGGAAAGTTTGAGAGTCCTCTATTTCACTGACTTCTCATTTTTTCCACTGAAAAGTTAAACTCAATTTGTCTGGGTAGTTGGCTCTCCATTACAATCTAAGCTTGTTTATCTTTTGGAATATCATGTTCCCAGTCCTTTGATCCTTTAATGTAGAAGCTGCTAAATCCTGCTAAATCCTGCCTGGGCTCCTTGATATTTAAATTGTTTCTTTCTGGCTGCATTATTTTCTCCTTGATCTAATAGTTCTGAAATCTGGCTTGGAGTTTTCATTTTGGAGTTTCTTTCTTATGAGATAATTGGTAGATTCTTTCAAAGACAATTTTGCCCTCTGGTTCTAGGATATCAGGGAAGTTTTCCTTGATAATTTCTTGAAAAATGCCAACAAAGTCTTTTTTAATTTTTTTTCATCATGGCTTTCAGGCAGTCCAGTAATTCTTAAATTATCTCTCCTGGACCTATTTTCCATGTCATTTGTCTTTCCAATGAGATATTTTATATTTTCTTCTATTTTTAATTCTTTCAGTTTTCATAGACTGATTCTTAAATTCTTAAAGAGTCATTAGCTTCACCTGCCCAATTCTAATTTTTAAGTAATTATTTTCTTCAGTTAGTTTTTGTGCCTCCTTTTCCATTTGGTCAATTCTACTTCTAAAGGAGTTGGTTTCTCCAGTGACTTTTTTCTCTTGGGCCATTTTTTTAAGGAGTTTGTTTCAGTCAATTTTTGTGCTTCCTTTTCCAAGCTGATGATTCCTTTTTCATAATTCTCCTAAATAAATCTGATTTGTTTTCCCATTTATTTCTACATTTCTCACTTGATATTTAAAATCATTTTTGAATTTTTCCAAGAGGACTTTTTGTGCTTGAGAACAATTCATATTCCCCTTTGGGACTTCATATTAAGGTATTTTGATGTTGTTGTCCTCTTCTGAATTTTGTATTTTGATCTTCCTAGTTTCCATAGTAACTTTCTTGGGTCAGGGCTTTTTTTTCTCATTTGTAAATGGTGTGCTTTGTTCCTGAAGTATGGGGTGACGAGGCACTGTCCCAGACTTTTTACACTGAAGGCCAAAGACCTGGTCATTGACTATCTGCCCCAGGGCCTCTGGGGCTGTTAGTTTCACCACTGCACTAAGGTGGCCTGGTCTTGTTGTACTTATTGTGTCCTTGGTTCTGTCACTGGCAGTCACTGGAGCTGCAGACCTCACAGCTGCCCTGCTGTGCTACTGACCTGCTAAGCCAGAAGCACAGGATCTTGGTTGCTGATCTGTACTGTGGTAAGAGCCTCCTTCTGGCTTGCCTGGATTCCACCTGTGATAGGCTACATTCCCCTTTTAACCAAGTGAGAGGGAGCTTGACTGAAGTCCTAAGTCATCTTGGGCTGAAAAATTGTTTTACTCTGTCTTTTTGTGGACTTTGTCACTCCAAAATTCTGTTAGAGGCTTGATTTACCATTGTTTCTGAGAGAAAATGGGGAGAGCTCAAGTAACTTCCTGGCTTCTCTCCACCACCTTGACAATATATATTTCTTACAGATTGCCTTCTATGGCAGGAAATAAATTGAAATCATCAAAAGAAATGAAGGTATCTCGCATTTTTCCAAACATAATACAATATGCCTTCCTTCTCAGATTCAATTCTGTTCCTAGATCTTTCTAAAATATGTGAATTGTAGGACTTACTCAATGTACTGCCCATACAATTGTATGTCATAATCTGGACAAGAGATGCTCTTCATCTATTTCTTTCTTCTTATGTAGAAAACTATTAAACCATTAACTAACTCAACTTGCAATCTATTTTTGGTGGTCTTAGATCTGACTGAGAAGGCCTCCTAGAGTTTTACAGTTTAATGGAAATCGCATGATGTCATCCAGCAAGAAATAATCTAGAGAAGCTCACCATCAAGAGTGAGCTCATATTCTCAGATAAGGAAGACTACTTTGCAAACATATCTGCCCATTTTATGACTTGGTGGATAAAAATAATCAAAGCAACACTTTGCACAGTTGTGTGTATTGTCTTATTTGACAAGTGCGATTCATAGAAGATACCAGGCTCTAGGGGAGAGTGTAAAACTATGTTTTAATCTACTGAATCATTTCTTTTTACCAATTTGGAGCATATAAACATACATACATACATACACACACATGCATACACACAATGCATACATATATATGTACCTGTATAAACAAACCAAAATAATATGCCCAACAGAGTTTTATTTTCTTTGTACCTCTAGTCACTCCCTACCCCAATAGAATCTTAACTCCCTGAGAGTAGAAGGATTTTTTTCTTCATATATCTGTGCCTTGATATAGTTGACATTTAATACATTTGTTATATTGAATTGAATTAGACCATGTGAATGAAAAGATGAACTGTATGACTATTAGAGGGCATGGATTGGCTGCCATGTGTAATTTTTAGGACATATCTACTGTCATGTGATCTTGGATGTATCAAGGTAAATTACTATTGACTATAAAAATATGGTTAACTACCAATTTTTTTTTTCTTGGAAAGCCTCTATGTGCTCTTCTCATGTTTTTCCCAAGGATATCTGTGATATCCTTCTGACTTGCTGACTAGAGAAAAGTAGACCATTCATTTGTGAGTAAGTTTTAATCAATTAATAATAGGCATTTAAAGTGCATACTGTATATAAGGGACTAGGGACACAATGACAAAAAATCAAGTGATCCCTAGTATCAAACATTTTATATTCTACTGGGAGAGATAAAATACAAACATACAACCATGTATGTTCTCTTTTCTCTATTCACACTATACCATCAGTATATCCTCCACTCTAATTTAAAATTAATTTTCCTAAAGTATAGGTCTGATCACATTACTTCCCTCCTCCCTAGTCAATAAACTTTGCTGGTCCCATATTATGTTAGATATTACATCTAAGAACAAGTATAAGATCCACTGGCCTTTAAAGACTTTCAGATTTTCACTCCCTCCTCCCTTTCAGTTTTCTTAATATTTATTCTTTTCCATTTAGTCTAAAATCTAGTATCACTAATCTCCTTACTTTTGCTCCAACTCATTTCAACTCCATAAACATTTATTAAGTATCTACTATGTGCTAAGTGTGGGGAATATAAACTAAAAAATAAAGACAGTTCTTGCCTTCAAGGAGCTTATAATCTAATAATGGGGGAAGAAAACAAAAAAGAAAGGTAGCTGAAAAGAGAGTGGACCACCAAGCACTAAGAATTTTTACCTTGCATAGGGGGTGAAAATTCTCGGCCCTCTATATTGGAAGGCTTCTGGAAGAGTGTATCACTTCATCCTCTAACCCCCCAATCAGAGAGGAGAGTCAGTTGAAGGAGTTATGCAGATCATAATCTAAGTCAATAAGCATGGTGATGAGATTTCAAATGATCTGGGAGGAGAGGATATTCTATGGAAAAGTAACCAAGCAGGGCATTGTTTAGTCATTAGTCATTTCTGTTGTCTACAGTTCTTCATAACTACATTTGGGGTGGTCTTGGCAAGGATATTGGGGTGATTTGCCATTTCATTCTGCAGGTCATTTTACAGATAAGAAAACAGAGGCAAATAGGGCTAAGTAACTTGACCAGGGAAACAGAGGTAGTGTCTGAGGCCAGATGTGAGCTCATCAAAATGAATCTTTGTTATTCTAGGGCTAACACTGTGCTACTAGCTACCCAAGCAGAGCTTCTGATAGAAAATGGGGAATTATCTTGGAAGAGACAGAAATAGATAAAATATACTGTAGTTCTTTGTCATATCTATCTATCTAACTACTTATCCATCCATCTATCTAACTATCTTCTTATAAATCTCTGTTGTATGTACACAGTTGTTCACATGTTGAAAACTCCATTAGGTTGGAAGCTCCTTGGGGGTAGGGACTGTTTTTGTATTTCTTTTTCTCTCTAGAACTTAGTTTTCTGACAAGTAGTAAATGGTTTAGAAGGTTTATTGAAGAAATACTAAGACAATACAAAACAAAAACAATGTAGTTTATACAAAGAGAAAATCTATTATCCATGTCTTCTCAGTCACTTTCCTTTGAGTTAAAAGACCCTTGGTGAAATTGTTCCTCTGTTACAAATATTCCCCCCTTTCTCTTAAAAATATATGGGTTCCAGTATGGATTTTAATCTTACATATATGATCAGTGTGACCCAGTTTTCTCAATCCTTTATTCCTTGAATATTATTACTGCTTCATCATGGCCATATGAAGGACTGAGGTTAATTAACTAAAGAACCATATTAAGGAAAAATGGCAAAGTCCAGCTTTTGAAAATCATAGAGAAAATTAACATGATAACATTTACATAGTTTTCATGACTTAAAAAAACTAATTTAAAAAAATCCCTATAAATTCTATCCAGCAATGTTTTCCCTCATTATCTACATCTTACTTCTATATATGTTATTTGCTGACAGTGAAATGTAATTTCCTTAAAGGCAGGAACCATTTTGTTTCTGAATTCCCAAGTATCTAGCTCAGTATCTGGCATATGGAATTCACTTTAAAAAATGCTTTCTGATTCATTAGTTACATTAATTATGTAACCATAGATAAGAACATACTAGTATTCAGAGGAAATTGAGAGAAAGAAAACAACTTTGCTCTTATCCTGCCCTTAATCTATTTCTTCTAAGAGTAAAAAAGAAAAAAAAAAAAAAGAAAATCAGAAAATGTGAGAACAGTCAAAGATCAACTTAATTTAAACTGTAAACTCATTGACTTGTTTTACAACCCATAATAGTACTTAATCCTAAATATTGAATTGCAATTTTGTTTTATGTTGGTTCCCTGAGGCTCTCAGAAGGCACACATGAAAGAGAAATAAGGATCACCTTATTTTAAATTTTATTATTTTCTAATCATTTTGTTGTTATTCCTTTCCTACAAGATAATCACAGTCATTCATTAACATTTTTGAATTTAAAATGGGAAAATAAAGTTCTCATTTTCATTGTCACTGAAGGATGAAGACTCATCTGAGACATAGCAAGTAATAGCTATGAAAAGTAATCTGAAGCAGAGAAGATGCATTCCTATTTCAAATTCAGAGGAATGATCGTATTAAATATATGGTTTATGCCCCCCCCAAAAAAAGCACTGCTTTCAAATATATACATATTCAATTTCTTAAAAGACAAAATTCTGCTTAAAGAAAGTTCTGTAGTATTTCTTCCCCTGCAAAGGTCCCAGATTTGCTTTGTGATATTGGAATCTCATTATCACTATTGCATGCCTCAGTTTCTCTCTTTGTTATAATATCAGTTCTCACCTCCCTATATCCCAAAGGAAAAATAAATGAGTATCTCAGTGAGTATCTCAGAAAATATAAAATACAAAACATAGTCAGAAAGCCATGTGTTATTATATAAAAGTCATTAGGGGATTTTAATCAGACAGCTTTGGACTCTATTACTAACTTCAAATAACAACTCTGTGAGGCTTCAAATTGATGAAAGAAAATAGAAATAATTTATCTATTACAAACTAGATGGAGTTAATAGAAATACATAAAATCAAGAGCCATTTTGCAATTTAGAAATGGTCAAGGGATATGAAGAAACAATTTGCAAAAAAAAGAAAAGAAAGAAATAGATTGTAAGTTGGAGGCAAGATGATGAAGTAAAGGCACCCACATTCTCCTCCAAACAGCTTTCTGGCCCAGGAATGAGTAAGGTTTAGGTTTGAAGCCCTGTCTCTGACACATATTAGCCCTTTGATAGTGGAAAAATCCCTAGCCTCTCTTAGCCTTCAACAACTACCTTTATCTCTAAGTTATAGATGATTTTATAAATTTATATATACATATGTATAATATATGCATACATATATCTGACTTTTGCTTGAAGTCATAGTGTGCATAGAGCTAAGAAGATCTGTGAAGGCAGGTATGGCACCTGTGCATAGAGCTAAGAAGATCTGTGAAGGCAGGTATGGCACCTTATGTGGACATTCCATTTCCCACTTCTTTGACTCCACTTTCATTGATTCCCGTTCATGGACTACTCTTCCTTGTCACTTCCATTTCCTAGAATGGGAGTATCTTTCAAGATTCTATTGGAGTTTCCTCCTAAAGGAAACCTTTCCTGTTGCCCATTCTTGTTAGTGTTCTGTACTCTCCCAAATATTGCCACAAACACATGCTCATCAATATTAATGCCCACTATTTGTGTATGCTGCTTTCATGTGGACCATTTACATGCAAGATCAAGCAGTTTGTGGGACAAAACTCCACGTGTCTCTAAATACTGCTGTTCTTATATGGCATTGTAAACATGAAATAATATTGGAAAAGCACTGGAAAAGGTAAAAACAGATGAAGAGAGAGTAAAAATGTGATTATGATGTCAGATAAGGAATAACTGATGAACATGGGGAGTATCATACTGTCAAGAGAATTTAAAGAAAGTACTCAGAAGAGAACGAACTTGAGAGTTCTTGGCACATAATACACACGCATAATAAACATTCACTGACTTTACTTGTGTTGAAGGTATGGAAAACCATGGATAAGAGTGAAATGAAATGGGGAGTCATAGATGGGTGAGAATTTATGTTATTACAAAGGAATGCACATATTCATGGGCTTATGCACCCACTGGAATAATAGTGTGGTGCTATTTGATACACAATCCATGTGTCAAAGCCTACTTGCCTAAGACTGTTCTCATATGTAAACGCTGATTGTTCATTGCTCCATTCTACATGAAGGGTAGATTGGGAAGAGAAATGCTAGGATTCTGGCTTCTAGGTTCAAGATTCTTCTAAGGGAGGAATTCTTAAAGGGTTAAAAAAACTTTGTCAAAAAGTCAACATGTAGAGGAAATGACTCCTCATTTATGTCACTATTGCCAGCTTGCTACTACACTAGAAATTTGGGAGAATTTTCCCTTGGGTGAAATCCAGGACTTACTCCTGATTGAACTGAGATATCTATATATTAGATATGCCTAGTGGGACAGGTCATTTACTCTTTGTATTGTCTGGTATAATTTCTCTGATTTCTATTTACTATACCCTCAGATAAATTGGTTTATTTACTATTCACTATATGTGGTCTTTGTGAAACTGAAATTTGGTGAGAAAGGCAGTCAAGCTTTGGAATACTCTTTCCCTTTAAAGGGGTTGTGATCAGAAACTGAATTGGAATTTGCAAATTTTTCCCCCAGACTAAAAATACTTTGGAGTGTTGGATACATACATACATATGTAATATATACACATATGTGTGTATGTATGAACAATACATATATACATGCACATATGTGTATATGTTTGTGTGTACTGTACACACATAAACACACATGCACTCACACTTCCAGTTTTCCTTCTCAGAAGAAAGTAAAGTAGACATCCTCTGGAGACCATCACCCTCTTAGCAAGGATCAAATTCTCCCTTAGAGAAGGAAACACCAGAAACTCCAAAATTATCTATTTTTGCCATCTTATAAGTCATATCTAAAAAGATTCATATGGATTCAGATAACCTATCAAAGCAACATACCATGTCCCTCTTAAAGATATAATCTATTAAATACATGGGGGAAAGATGGATCTGTCGTTTTGATGGAAGACACAATTTAGAATATCCCCACCTCCCTATAATCCCACTGATGAGTACCAAGAGGCAGTCTAATAAGGAACAGGCAAAGAAAGGCAGCTTTGGCCATGATTAGAAACAGATATAGCCATTGTGACTGAGCCAATCAGAGAAATGTTACAAGTATGATAAGTAGCAGGAGATATTTAGAAAATTAATCAAGACTGTATAATAAAGAAGCAAACAAATAGAAAGGAAAATGAATAAAAAAATAAAGCAATTAAGAGATACATGAAAGAGTAAATGAATAAGCAAGTATATGAATGAATGGATAAATAAATCAATGTTCTTGTTCATCCTTCATTTGTAAAGATAATCACATCATGAAATGATTGATGTCCTGATTTGCCTATGAATTGGATATAAGTGAAGCAGAGTTGTGAAAAGGTATCTGCCATACTCTTTATTCCAAAATCATCAAAGTACAGTGGCAAAACAAAAATCAAGATATCTGGTGACGACCTGAGAAGCAGTGGATGACCTTGGTGTCTTCAATTTTTGGCCAAGTTTTAAGCACTCCATAGTGCCGGCTTGAACCACCTTTATGGCCATTGGAACAAATTATTATCATCCACCCATTCCAATGTGGGAAGTCTTCACATGTTTTCAGTAGACATATCCCTAGCTCACCAATGTGTTTAGATTTATCAGTTACCCTTAGTCCAGTTTAGACTACTGAGGTTGTTTTAAAGGAAGTGTGGCCTCTGTGCATGCTACAGCTTCTTGGAGCCATAAGTGAGAGTTGGATCATTGATGAATACCAAATATGGATTAGCTGTTGTAACAGCAAGGACCCCAACATATGCAGGAGGGCCTGCTATACAGGTTTTTATACTTTGCTAAAGAGAAAGCAACGTTTGAGGGTTCAACAATCTACTTTAATAAAGCACATATACCATTACTTGGTTCAGGGGAAAAAGTGAGCACCCTGAACTTCAGAGAAAATAAAAACAGAGAAAAAAAGACCAACAGACATGGCTTCCAACTGTCTGACCATAAGCCATACATACATCACAGATAACTGACAAATTCAAATGTCTATCCATCTCAAAACATACATAGTTATCAGAGAGAGAACCACCAACATCTGGGTTTTCAAAGCTGGGGGTTGGGGGTGGGGGCACTCCTTACTGGCTACCCAAGGTCTCATCTAGCCAAAGGAACACTTCCATTGAGTAAGCCCCAAGGTAAAAACCTCACCTCACCTTATATACTTTTCAGAGCCAGGGCCTCAATAGAAATTAATAGAAGGCATTGAAACCTATTAATGGGTGGGGAGATCTTTAACTCTTTCCCCCACCCACCATTAACCTTGCATTAACATTACAGCAGTCCTGGAAAAGGCTCAGCAAACCTACTCTTGAGAAGTGCAAGTCTTCCATTAACAACTCAAATGAATAAATGAATGAATACATAGATAGAAACACACATACAGAGAGAGAGAGAGAGAGAGAGAGAGAGAGAGAGAGAGAGAGAGAGAGAGAATGGACAAAGTAAAACTTTTAAGGGGGTACACAGTTGAAACAACATCATGTAATGAATAGAATGACTAATTTGCCTTAGAAGGATCTGGGTTCACATTCTTGCTCCTGGAACTTATTACCTATGTGGGTAAGTCATTCAATCTCTCTTAGTCTCATTTTCTTCACACGTAAAAGACATATAATGATAGTACCTACCTCACAGAGTTGTTGTATCAAATGAAAAGACAAAGGCAAGTCTCTCTCTCTCTCTTCATGTATATATACATGTTCATATATGTATATACATACATACATATATACATATATGGTGGCATAACTGATAGAACATGGCCCTTGAATCAGAAAAACTAATTTTATGAAGTTCAAATCCTACCTCAGAAACTTACAAGCTATGAGACCCTGGGTAAATCACTTAACTTTGCTTGCCTCAATTTCCAAACCTGCAAAATGAGCTAGAGAAGGAAATGACAAACCACTCCATTATATTTGCCAAGAAACATCCAAGTGGGGTCACAAAGAGTGAGATATGACCAAAACAACTGAATAACTGAAATTACAGGGGAACATTTGTTCAGAGTAATGGTAATGGAGATCTCTGAAAATTTGTTCCTAAACTAGGAGTACACCGTGATGTCCTGTACTCAATCTTGAGTCAGAGGACCTTGTTTCCAATTGAAATTCTGTATGCTAATTGTTAAACTAGAAGATCTTATGCCAGTAATTTCACACCTCTGGAACAGTTTCCTCATCTCTAATGTATAAAAAGGAAAATAGATTGGATGACACCTGAAGTCCCTTATGACCCTCTGGATTTGAAAGCAGAGGAAATGGGTTAACATTTCAGGTGTTTTACCATTTGTGACCTTGGGTAAGTCAGAAACCTCACACACTTCAGTTTTCACTTTGAGAAAATGAGTTGGTTTGACTAGATGAATTCTGGCATGCCTTCTGCTTACAAATATGTGATAACTAGGATTTCATGCTTCAAGAACTCCCTAATTTGCTCTCCTTATTTCAAAGTTATTTGAATTCTTCTAATGATAAAAGAAAGAAAGACTATTTTCTGATCTAATGAGCCTTTGGAGTCTCTCCTTAACACTTGTTAGTCTTTTTTAAAAAGCATTTCATTTTTTCCAATTATATATAAATATAATGCTTAACATTCTTTTAAAAAAAATAGTCCAAATTATTTTCCTTCCAACCTCCTTTTCCATCTCATTGAGAAGGCAGACAATTTGACATAGGTCATATATGTGCTGTCATGCAAAACATATTTCCATCTTAGTCATGTTGTAAAAGAAAACACAGAAAAAAACACAGAAAAATGAAATAAATATAGCATGATTTCATCAGCATTCAAACTCCACAGTTCTTTCTCTAAAGGAGGAAGTCATCACAAGTCTTTGGGTATTGTCTTGGAACTTTGTGTTGTTGAAAATTGATATCATTCAGTTGATCAGCATTCAATATCGTTGTTACTGCGTAAAATATTCTCTTGGTTCAATTCACTTTACACAAGTTTATGTGAGTCTTTCCAGGTTTTTCTGAAATCTACCTGCTCATCATTTCTTATAGTACAATGATATTCCATCACAAATATATCCCACTTATTCAACCATTCCCCAATTGATAGGCATTTCCTCAATTTCCAATTCTTTGCCACAAATAAAAGAGCTGATATGAATATCTGGGTACATATAGGTCCTTTTTTATCTTTTCGGGGGATACAGATCTAGTAGTGTTATTTATGAGTTAGAAGGTATGAACAATTTTACAGCTTTTAAAAACAGTTCCAAACTGGTCTCCAGAATGGTTGGATCAGTTCACAACTCTACCAAAAGAGCATTAGTGTCCCTGTTTTCCAACATCTTCTCTTACATTTGTCATTTTCCTTTTCTGTTTTATTAGCCGATCTGATAGATTTGAGGTGGTATCTCAGACTTGGTTCAACTTAACAATTCTTTAAACAATGATGATTTAAAGCATTTATATGCTTATTGATAGTTTTTATTTCTTCATCCAAAAACTTCCTGTTCATATCCTTTGATCATTTATCAATTGGGGAATGGTTTGCATTATAAATTTGATTCAGTCCTTCATATATTTGAGAAATGTTGCCTTTATCAGAGAAAATTGCTATAAATTTCTCTCCCCCCATTTTTTTGCCTAAAAGCTGGGATAATTTTGTTAATTAAACACTAGATTACTGTGATCATTTGCCTTTTTATTGTGTACTCAATCTAGTTCACTTATCCATCTCCCCATCTCTTATCCAGTTCCACATTGTTTTGATGATTATTGCTTTGTAAAAGAGTTTGAGATCTGGTATGAGTTTACATTCTCTCACACATCATCATTACTTTCCTTCATATTCTTGACCTTTTGTTCTTCCAGATGAATTTAATTATTGTAGCTGATTCTTGGTTATAATCCGAGCAACTTTGCCCTCTGGAATCTCATATCCCAAGACCTGTGATCATTTCATATGGAAGTTGCTCCATGCTTTGTTATCCTGATGCTTGCTCTATGATATTTGAATTGTTTCTTTCTGGCTGCATATTATCATTTTCTCCTTGACCTGGGAGCTCTAGAATTTGGCTATAATATTAATGGGAGTTTTATTTTGGGGATCTCCTTAAGGAGATGATTGATGGATTCTTTCTATTTTACTCACTGGATATCAGGGAGGTTTTTCTTAATAATTTCTTGGTATATGATGTCTAGGCTCATTTTTCAATCGTGGCTTTCAAATAGTCCAATAATTCTTAAATTATCTCTCCTTGATCTGCTTGATCTGTTTTAGGTCAGTTGTTTTTCCAGTGAAATTTTTCACCTTTTTTTCATTCTTTTGATTTTGTTTTATTGTTTCTTGCTACCTCATCAAGTTATTAGCTTTCCCTTGTCCAATTATAATTTTAAGGAATTATTCCCTTCAGTGTACTTTTATACTGCTTTCATTTGACTGGTTTTACTTTTTAAGGAGTTGTCTTCATTGAATTTTTTATATGTCTTTTTAAAGTTTTTTTGGTGCTTCCTTTCCCAAGCTGTTTACTCTTCCTGCTTTCCCCCATGATTCTCTTACATCGCTCTCATTTCTTTTCCCAAATTTTTCTCTACTTTTCCTATTTGATTTTAAAAATCATTTTTTAGCTCTTCTACTAAATCTTTTCTCAGGGGCTTGAGACTAATTCACATTTTCCTTTTAGGGTTTGTATATAGCCATTTTGATATTGTTTTCCTCTTTTGAGTTTGTGTTTTGATCTTTCCTGTTACCATATTAACTTTCTATTTTCAGATTCTTTTTTGTTATTGTTGCTTGTTCATTTTTCTGGCCTGTTTTTAAAACTTCAGTTTTATATTAGAATTTGTCTCTACTCCTGGGGTGGAGAGGGTACTATCTTAACATTCAGATTTTTGTGCTCCTCTTTTCAGAACTGGTTCTGATGATATGTAAGTTTCCAGTACTTCCAATGTGGTATGAGTTAAGCAGAAATTCAGTCAGTGCTTTCCTGGCCTGTGCCATGGTGTGTGACCAAGTTCAAATACTTTTTTTCTGCCACAGAGCTGTTGCCAGGATTCCCATTCCCCCATGGCTGTAAGCTCTAGGGTACTAGTCTTCCCTCCTTGCATTGGGGCTGTTTCCTAGATGCAGTATGGGCAATGCAAGAGCTCTTTACCCAGTGCCAGCAAAGGGTTCCCTTTAATCTCCATCTGACCCATTTCCTGATCCCTATATCATGCATGAGCTGAGAGTTTTAGAAGTTACTGCCTCCAATTCAGCTTCCCCTGAGAGCTGCTGCTGGCTTACTGGTATGTTGTCTGATGTTGCTCACCAGGGTCTCTGTGCTGGATCGTATTCACTACAGTGAAAAACATCTTTCCTATCAACTTTCTAAGTTGTCTTGAACTGGATTGTTTTCTTTTTGGTAGTTCTGCTTCTCCAGAATTAATTTAAGCTGTTATTTTAAAGTTGTTTGGAGGGGAATTTGAGATGGCTCAGAATACTCCTTCCCTTTACTATCCTGGCTTCAGTTACTTCTGTAAGTCTCTTTTTTATAAGCACAAGTTACCTCATCTTCACAGCATCCTCTGCAGCACATATCATAGGAGGCATTTCAATTTGGGAGGGGTTTTCAGAACACATAGGAAATTATATTCAAAATCGTGAGTCCTAAAACTACAAATTCAGAAGATTTCTTGCACTAACCCAAGGAATTGTTTCTGAACTACTGAGCACAGCTAACCATAATGGAGCCACGTACCCTGAGGCTTTCAGTGAGAACTTTTTGAAAAGTATCTCAGAGGAACATATGGCCATTTTAAACTGAATGAGGATGACTCTGGGCTGATGGCTGCTTTTTAACCAAAAAAACATTACCAACATCCTAGTTAAACTAATGAGCCCTTAAGTGGGTTTAAACGAAAAGCCTAAGTTTTAGTATGCATATTCTGGAAGATTTCGATTCAATTCAATAAAGGAGATGGATGTTTGAAAGGAGTCTGGGAGAAACAATGAACGTGTCATCACAGAGAGGGAGAGAGAGTTATGGACTAGAGCAGCATTTCTTAATCAGTAATTTGTGAATTTGGTTTTTAAAAGATATTTGATATGTCATTTTAAATGTAACTATTTTCCTTTGTGATCCTACATATTTTATATATTTAAAAACATTCTGAGCAAGGTCCATATACTTCCCAGACTGCCAAATTGATCATGGTTCAAAAAAAATAAAAGAGTTACAAACTCCCAGACTAGAGGCTAATTATCTTTAGAAAGGATTTTGAAATCTGAGCCAATGTAATTAACCCATCTCTAGGTTGAAAAAATAAAGCAGAATTTAGTAGATCTAAATTTCAGAGCCCTGATAAAGTGTTGAGAAAAAGAGAAGGCATTAGTGCCTGGGTATCATTTGAATGTTTGGGGCAGCTAGTTGCCACAGTACATAGAGTGTTGACCCTGGAGTCAGGAAGTTACATGTTTCTGACTTCAAATCTGGCCTCAGATACTTGTATGATCCTAGGCAAATCTCAGTTTCCTCATCTGTAAAATGAGTTGGAAACAGAAATGGCAAATCACTCTAGTATCTTTGCCAAGAAAAGCCCAAATGGAGTCACAAAGAGTCAGACAACTAAAATGACTAGACAACAACCACATTCAAATGTAAGCTCCTTTAGGGAAAGAAATGTTTCATTTTTATCTTTCTCTAGGATCAAGCATGGTTAGTTGCTGGCACATTGTATGTACTTAACAAATACTTGTTGAACTGAATTGAGTTGACTGAACATGTTTTCTTGATTATCCTATTCAAAGAAAAATAGATATATATGTAGTAATATTAGATATGGATATGTACGTTCATATATAATTACAGAGATAGCTAGATGTCACAGTGAAAAGAGTGCTGACTTGGAGTAAGGAAAAGGTGTGTTTGAATACTACTGCAGATAATAACTACCTGTATGTAGTATCTGACAATGTTTAAGTGAATTATCCAGGGTCATGCAGTTAGTAAAGGTCAAGACTTTAGGTGTGGAACCTTTGAGAAGTAACTTAACCTTTCTCAGCTCTAGCATCCACATCTGTAAAATGGGGATAACAACAGCATTTATCTCACTTTGCTATTGTTATTTAATTTTTTCAGTGATGTCTGACTCTTTATGACACCATTTGGTGTTTTCTTGCCAAAGACATTGGAGTGGTTTGCTGTTTCCTTCTCCAGCTCATTTTACAGATGAGGAAACTGAAGCAAATAGGGTTAATGACTTACCCAGCATCACAAAACTAGTAAATGTCTGAGACCAGATTTGAGTTCTGGTCACCCTAACTCTAAGCCTGGAATTCTATCCACTGTGACACCTTGCTGCCCCTCACATTGTTATTGTGTAGATCAAATGAGATATCACATGCAAAGAGGCTTACAATCCTTCAGTTGCTGTAAACATCAGCTCTCATTAGTAGTATGAATATAGCTGAAGATATGCAGACACAAACGTATATGTAAATTTGTTTTAAACTAGACAATATCATTATTAAATAATTATTTTAATATTATTTTCTAAGCTAAACATTTCATATCCAATTACTTATTAATTAACTAACACATTTGTTTTAAGGAAACATTAATTAAAGTGATTGTAATCAATTATATGTCTACAGCTGGTTTATACCGAACTTCACTTGTGTAGCTCAGTTTATCATAGAAAGATATCAAATCTGTGATGCATGATACTACCTAGTGACTATTAAATCATGATTGTGCTTCTTAGATTTTTTTTTTATACCTATTGCAATTGCCTTTAAAACAAAAGACCAGAAAAGGCAAAGAATGCCCCCCCAAATTGAGATTAAATTATGGGATCTTGAGGTGCCATGTGCCTGGGAGGCCATATAAGTCAAATCCCTTTGAAAATTCATTTCCTCTAAAATATATATGAGGTGAATGTTACCTAACAATTACTTGAAGATGTCCAGTGAAAGGGGAGGTAGCCCTTTTCCTTTTGGGGAGACATAATGTTTAGGGAATATTCCTTATACCAAGACTTAATTTATATCTTCCTAATATCTATAGATCTACCCATTTTGTTGTTTGGGACAAAACAGAACAACTTTAACACCTCCTCTTGACAGTCCTTTATGTACTTGAGATAACAATCTATTCCCCTGGGGTCTTTGCTTCTATCTTTGATATGCATATAGCATGACCCTTTACCATGCTGGCTCAAGAATTTCTTGATTGCTTATGATTGTTGACTGATGAAAATTTCTTTGAAAGTCACTACTCCTATGTTAAAAAAAAACAAAACAGTTTATATGCTGTACAACAGACTGCTTTATATTAGAGAAGACATAGCTCAGAAAACAGATGGCAAAAATAGCCCTTTTGTGACCTGGCAATAAGTCAAGTCAAACTTCACTCTCCAACGCAAGAAGAGATCTACCATCAGACAACATTATGACAATGCTGTGATATTAACACATGATCATTCTAGGGAAAATGTTGAGAAAACAATGGCAAAGAAAGATATTTCATCCCTACATCCTAGTGAGAATGGGACTTCAGTACCAATATTTCTGGCAATGCATTGCAATGAAAACATAATCCTTAGGATCTCTGTCTGTTCTCTGATAATAAAAATCTCTCTTTTTTCTCAGTGTTTGAGATATGAATTGATGCTAGAATATCTAACACAATTTTGAGTGATTTAAAGAAGAAAATAAACAATCCCTCTTAGGGCAGTGAGATGATTCAGACAGTCCTGGGCAATCAGTGATGTACTATTTTATTTACCTGAGCTATTGAGCTCACAATTCTAGTCTGACAGTAAACCAGAGGATTGCTACTAAGCAGAGTTGTAAGGTAGTTGGAACCTTCACAAGGCTTTCCATTCCTAGAGAACATAAATATGTTGGGGGCAGGGGCTATTTTTTTCTTTGTTTCCCTAGTGTTAAGAACATAAACAAACACTTAAAAGGTTTTGAGTCTTCCTGGATAGGTATATTTCTGCCAATAATGCAAATTTCAACTCATTCCTACTTACCTATTTCTGGTAGATCTTTGCCTTTATCATCTGACAAATTTGACACAGAGAAGCACCCCAACCCAGCCTGCTGAGGCACTTCCACAATGGTAAATATTAAGTGTTTAATAAGTATTTGCTGCATGAAGAAATGAATGATCTCTCTTCCCTTTTAAATATCTTCTCCTACTTCCTGGGATATTTTGGTCCCAATTCTGTATCCTGTGCTCAATAGTTACAATGCTTTACCCTCAACTAATCAGAAAAGGAGATCAAGGTATAAGATGAGAACGAGCTTAAAGAGTTACTCTTTTCAGAAATATTTGTATTTAAAAGTTGGGTTTTTGGAAGCCCAAGATGTCTTTAAAAATGCATGGAACTGAATCCATTCTCATGGCATTTTAGGAGTTGGACAGGTGTGATATTATGAAACAGCAAGTCTTACTTTCAAAATTTCCTTATTCGCAAGTCACTTGGTTCCTAATACAACTATGCATAAATAAGTTCAACCCGGGCAAGTAGTCAGGGGTCTTCGACCCACTGTCTCAAATTTGGCTATTTTTTAAAATTAGATTTCTAATTTTCTACCAAGTAGCCAATGGGCTCATGGAGAGAATGCACTTAGGAAAAGAACATGACTGCATAGCAAAAGTACCAGAGATGTTCAGGGCATTATTTTCTTTTTCTCTTATTGATCAAATAGCCTTTCAAGTAATTACAGTAGTTGGGCTACCCTCAGAAAGAGCTTCAAACTCTCTGAAATCTGTTCAAATTGGTGGAAATAATAAAACAAGGCAAATACCTCTTTGATACCCCTTGGTTATTTAACAGATCTTATGATTTTTGTTAAAAAAAATGCTTATTTCCTTCCCCTATTTTGGTCCATTAGTACAGATATTTTTAGATAGATCCTGAAAATAATAATGGGAGTTTTGAACAGAAGGTAGGAAAGAGAGTGTGTTGAATTGAGGAGATTTAGCAAAACTATCAATGATTCTGAGCTGACCCCAGGCTCTAGATTGTAACTTTTCTAAACAAAACCTCCCAATATTGCTATAAGTGTATCCATTATAGAACCCTGGACTTCTGTCTCTAAGATGATGTAGAAGAACCACATGGGTATAGGGAGACTAGGTAATATTACCTGAAGTAACTTGCCCACAAGAAATAGTATAAAGGACTTTGGGACACCATTGGCCCTCTTCAAAGCCAAGCTCATTTGCTACCTCCTACAGGAAGTCTTTCCAGATTTCCCCTCATCATCTGATCTTCTCCATGAAAACAAAGCAAAACCAAACCTCAGAAATACCTTTGTCTTTATCTAGTATTTACTTACATACTTAATCTTCCCTTAGTCAAATGTGAAACCCTTAATCGTATTGATTGTTTTATTTTGTCCTTATGTCTCTTGTAGCCCAATAATTAGTCCATCACAGAAACTTTAAAAAAAATTCTTGTTCACTTATTTAAAGGCATTTTTGACTAGAATCTTATGACTTAAGCCCTCAGTGTCTCAAGAAATTGTATAAGATGAAAAGTTTCAGAAATGTTACATAAGTTCTTTGTTACATGGGACTTCCTCACTGGGAGATCTCTTAACCAATGAAATCAGAGATCTGGATTACTAGAAAAACCACTAACTAGAAAACAGTGTCATGAAAGAAGACCAAGGGATAACAAATGCAAGTGTGAATGTTCTATAAGTATCCATAAAATGTCAAAAAATCTGGAGATTAGAGAATTCAGGGCAGATCTTCTCTAGGAAACAGATAGAAGGATGCAGATAAGAATCACCAATGATCTGAAGCTATGTTGTATTTGCGTGCACTCCAGTTGATAAATAGCCCTTCTGATGAAATAAGAAATCCATAAAGTACTGAAGTATAGTATTGTACAAATTAAATGCTATGCTAGAGACCATCTCATGTAGTAGGTATAGTTTATTCATTATTCCTCACTCTCTGGGATCCATCTTTCTACCAACCCCGATGTAGTTTTTTATGACTATTTATTTATCTTATTATTTTCTTGCACAATTCCTAATTCATAATGTGTTTTAGCCTATTGGTATCCCATTGAACCTTCCTACTAGCCTTGGGGTTACAGTCAACTTCAATTCTTCAGAGATTGTACTATTCAGGACTTGCAGATATATAATGCCACAGGAAAAATATTGGTGCTAAAATGGGATATTTTAATTAATAATTAATAACGTATCATATACAAATAATATATAACAAATGAAAAAATAATGATGTAGTTTTCTCAAATGTGGTTTAGTCTGCTTTCTTCCTGTTGAATTCTGGGCAGTGTTTTTCTTCAGGTTTCTGAAATAAATTATTTGGAAGGCAGATTTAATATCATCTGACTTGTTAATTCCTCATAGTTTAAATCAGTGAGAAGATAAATATTCAATTCAGAGGCATTCTCCATAATCAGTGTTTTCATGATTAGGTAAAAGTGGACAATGGATTTCATGTTCTATGTGTTAAAAAAAGGTCACCCGTATTACCATGAAAAATCAGAGTAATGTTGATTTCTTCATGTTCATGATGTCACCATGAACCTGGCTATCAGTGAAAGATCTAAGGGGCTTAAGAGAGTCAGAGCTTCAGGACAGACATGGTGGATTCAATTTATTTTGAAAATGAATGTTTTAGCTTTTTGTATCAAAAGACTGAAAGCAAACCACATTCCTATTGATGATAAACAAAACGTGCTTAAAATAAAGAAGTTCATAAGTGCTTGAGTTTCCTGTAAAGGCTAGAGGAACTAATTCATGATGACTTGGTTCTGAAAACGGTTTTTATGTTTCTATACATTTTTATTATCATCATCGCCCTTATCATGGAATATATGTAGATTATACACAGTAATGTCCTGAATAAATGTTTATATATGTATGTATACTACATAACATTATTATATACATATTATATATATGTGTGTGTGTGTGTGTGTAAAATGGTCTAATAACATTTCATCTGATATTTCTAACAACCCTGTGAGATATATATTATTATAATCTCTACTTTATAGATGAGGAAATTGAGGTACACATAGTCTAAATGACTTGCTGATCATCCCATTGACACTAATTATCAAAATTGGGATTTCATCTAGTCTAGTGTTCTTTTCCACTATATGGAGTTACCTTCTTTGTGTTAGCAGGACATGCCTTATTTCTGTTTACCCAAGATATGTATGTTCCAGTATTCCATTTTAAAATAAAAGCTTATTTCGGACATTTTTTAAAAATTTGTCTTCCCTAACTACATCAGTTAGTTCAAAGTTGGGCTGTTTATTTTCCTGCGTTCAAATGAGAATGAAATACAATGATACTATGTTTCAGCTATTTGCATTATTTTTCCTTTTTGATAAGAAATCCTGAAATTTGACCACAGGAGTTGTTTCTTGGAATTGTCTTTCCATTTCCATTTGGCAGGTTGCAGAAGAACCCACTGGCAAAAGTAAAACATGAAAAGAAGAAAATTCTAATAGGTGATGTCTTCCAACTGTTCAGAGGTCAGCATCATCCTTCAAGGAGGACATCTTCAAAGTCACAAAGCAAATACTTCATTATGATTTTCTCCATCTAGAAATTGGGATCAAGTCCAATTAAAAAAAATTACTTTTAAAGTCAATGGATGCCCAAGCATTAGTAAATTTAAAAAGCTAAGAAGAAAACTATAAAGACAATCCAGAGAAAAAGTGCCAAATTATAGAGACTGAATGAACCCCCGAACAATAGTGAGTTGGGCAGCTATTATTCAAGCAGGTGGCACATTATTTGTCTTACAGATTGATACCCTGACTTATAGATACCTTGACACATGAAACACAGTAATTTGAATCTAATAATGCCTGTAAAATCTTCCATTAATAAGAAAATTGTTATTTAAAACATTAAACTACATTATCTGTGACCTATGAATTTTTCATAACTGATAAACTGAGTTACCATTCTCAGATACACCAAGCACACTTGCTCCTGGCCATTGAGAAAAAAAATAAAGATTTCATGTCTTAATTGTCAGGGTTGGTAAATGATTTGTTGAAATCTGACTCCTCTGGCACAAGAAACACTACGACTCCAGAAAGAATAACAGTTGCTAAAAGGGGGAAGGTTAGAGGCCTTATCATCTAATGGCAATGAAGGTCTAATATTCTGCAGGAAAATGAAAGGTCTCACATGGGGAGTAGTTAATGCAAACTATTATGAACAGTCCTATTGGGTCTAATAACTAGGTAACACAGTGGATAGAGTGCTGGACTTGGAATCAAGACTCATTTTCCTGAGTTCAAATCTGGCCTCAAACTTTTATTAAATATATGATCTAGGGCAAGTCACTTAACCCTGTTGCCTCAGTTTCCTCATCTGTAAAATGAGCTGGAGAAGAAAATAACAAACAACTCTAGTATATTTGCCAAGAAAACCCCAAATGGGGTCACAAGGAGTTGGACATGGCTGAAACAACTGATCAACAAAAGGAACTGAACTAGTAACCCCAGATCTATACCTGCATTAGGTTCATAGACCTAGAAATTGAAATCTGATCCTCAGAGGCCATATGGTTCCAATTCTTCATTTTATAGATGAGGAAACTGAGGCATTGGTACCTAAGTCACTGAGCAGTTGGTATTATGAGTAAGATTTGAATCTAGGATCTCTGACTGTAGTCAATATTCTTTCCCCTATATCGTGTGAACTGGCAATCTAATCTATGCATTGTGAAGGCAGAAGAGTACTAGTGTTGTGGATCTCATGTCCTATCTTGGCTGTGCTGCCTATGTGCTCATGTGACTTGGGTCATCAATCAACTTCTCTGGACTTGTTTCCTCATTGTATAGATTGAGGAGGATGAGCTATGTAATGCCTAAAATCTAATATACTTCTAAAACTATAACTCTATGTTCTAATATGATGCATTGACAGTGTACAAAAAGTAGCACATTTGGCATCAAAAGACACGGGTTCAATTTTTTCTTCTTCTACTTTGTGACTTCAGACAAGTCATTTCCCTTGATAATCGCCATTCAATTTTCTCTCTATTACATATACAACAAGGAGATTTGGGGTCTAAATTTAAGATCCTTTGTGAGGAAATTCTCTTTAGACATGGCCTTAATAAGGTACATTGGAATGCTTCTGCATATTTCCATGAGAAAAATTAAGAATACATCAAGAAAATGGTCATGCAGCTTGTTTGTTTCTTCTTCTACAATGATATAAGTTCCAGGGGAGAAGGACTATTTTCTTTTTCTTCTTTGGAACATAGTAGGTGTTGGTTATTTTTTTCTAACTGATTGAGTATTAAATGATTTTCTTAGACTGTGAATGTTCAAAGAATAAAAAAGTTGCCATCTGGATTCCTGTTTGACCATTTCTTCATACTTGGTAAAAATACTTGCTTCAATAGCTTGGGCAAGAGGTTCCCCAAATGTTTTTCTGAAAAGAAACTACTTTTGACTTTTCTCCACATTTTACAGTCTACTAAATACAGACAGAATTTATCCGCAATGTTGACATCCTAAGAGAAATTTTGTAAAATCAGCACTCGTGGTATTTGAGAAAATCCAAATGCCCCAGATGAAAACAAACAAGTATTCAAATTAATGAAGAAATATCGAACAAATAAGCTGATAGATAAGTAACCAAAGAATAAATAAAAAGACATATATATATATATATATATATATATATATATATATATATATATATACCAATAAATGTTGCTTGTTGTGTTCATCCTTTGTTGCTGAAGAAGACCATGCTATCAGAGAAATGATGATATGACTTGCACTTGGCTTTGTTTTGAGTGAATGAGGGCTGTAAACCAATAAATAGATGAATTGATGGATGAGTGGATACATAGATAAATAAATAATTTATAAATAAATATAAAATAATAGAGTAGATAGATAGACAGATGGAGCATCCTAAATTGCTCCACACATCAATTATTGTATTCTCTAGTTCTAGGTGCCGTATTTTAGGAAGAACTTTGGAAAGCTGAAGAATGTTAAGAGGAGAACAATAAAGATGATGAAGAGCCTTGAATCAATGTTGTATGAGCATAAGGTGAAGAAACTCAGGGTATTTTGTTTCGATAAGAGAAGATATAGGAGAATGACAGCTGTCTTCAAATATATAAAGGGGTATTCTCTGAAAGAGTGATTACCCTTGTTTTGCTGGTCTCCAGAGGGCAAAACTAGGAATAGGGGACAGAACGGGAAGGAAGCAGATTATTTTTCATTACAAAGAGAAATGTTTTAGCAATTATCACTATTCAAAGTGATGGATGTCCTTAAGTGGCAGCAGATTCCTCTCCCTAGAGGTCATTAGGCAGAGGATAGATGGCCACTTGCCAGAAACATTATAGAAGTCATATTTTTCTTATTGTCAGGAATGAGTTGGACTCTGAAATCCCATCCAAATATTATGTGATTAAATAATATTTTTCCCATCATGAACACTTACTATATTCATCCAATATATGTTTGTTACCATTCCTTTGGGATTACAATTTTTCTATTATTATTTGGTAGAGTTCTCTCAATGGTATAGATATTTACATGTTCAGTATCTTATATTTATATAGCAATTTAAGGTTGGCAAAGCATTTTACAAACACCATTGCATTTTCTGTTCACAACAACCTGGAGAGGTAGATGCTATTATTATTTCTATTTCATGGATGAGGCAATTGAGGTGGACAAATGCTAAATGACTTGCTGGGGGTCAGCATAGCAAACAAGCATCTGAGGCTGGATTTGACCAAAATGGTCAGTTTACACATCTGCCATTAAAATGACATTTGACTGGATATTCACTCAGCCCTAGAAACCAGAACATTGATGACAAAATAGGTAAAATATTTATGTGTAGGGATTGTTTGAAGATTTATTAAGTGAACAGTAGGTATTTAATAGATGCGTGCTTGAATCCAATTATAAAGACAAAGAAGAAGATGGAGTTTCCACTGAACCCCAAACAATTACTAGAGTGATTGCAGTTCCAAGTAAAATATGCTTTTCCAATTGGAATGTATATTAAAAATAATTCCAAGAGAAAGTTATGATAATAAAAGTAATCTGCCATAGTTCCAAAAGGCTTTCATGTCCATGAATATCTTTCAACATGAGACAAGTCATCAGGAATAAATCAAGTAAGTTTCTAAATAGACAAATGCTTTTAGCCTCCTGGAGAAAAACACAATAAAAACAAAGATGGAAAATATGATATATAAATCACAGAGACCAGTACAGTATAAAGTCATACACATTTTTACATTGCACATAATTAGCCTCTTGTGGTCTTCAAGTTATTCATCATCATCTGAGAAGTAATTTGTTCAGGATGGTAAAAGACAGGATATATGATACCTGTTATAGCCCTCATTATACTTACATAAGGAATTTATATTCAGATACTTTCATTAGGCATAAATTGTTTGGTAAATGTTTTTATTCATATAGCATATATTATTTTAATGGAATATGACACAATTAAGATTCTTAGACTCCACATTGTTTTCTTCCCCCAAAGTTATCGACTTGGCTCCCCAAATGATGTTTTTAAGGTAGATATATCTTCCCAACTCCCCAGAGAATCTATTACTAAACACATTGCAAGCAAAAGGAAATGAGCCCGGAATGGAAATTACCTTAATCACCAAATCAAATTTCTGGTAGAAATCCCTGTTTACGGGCTGCAGGAGGCTGAGCTCTGCAGTCCTTGGATGCATATGGAAATACTGGGGATAATCTTCAGGGGTCCCTGCAGAAAGACATCGAGGAGGGAACATGTAATTAATCAAAACCAGTAATAAAAGCATCAGATTTATCTCTATACTTCATTCTTAAGCTACCTGAAGAAGAAAATCAAGATGACCTTAGTAAATCAAGCTAAAAAAAAAAAAAAAAAAAGACTTCTTGGAGAAAACAGATACCTGCGTGCAGCTCATCACCTTGGGTGCAAAACACAAGAAGGGGATGTTTTTGTTGTTTCTCTTAGTTTTCTATAGTGTTATTGTTTCTCTCTGTCTAGCCTTGAAAATAAGAATTTGATACATGTTCTCACATGAATTGGAAGATTCAAATCCTAGAGAGTGATATTCACCATAAGAATGAAGTGTTAAGCGGACAAACACGCCTCATTGAACTCTAATAGGATAGTGTTGCATGATAGAGTGAGAAACATCCTAACTCTCGAATCAGATGACCTGTGTTCAGACCCTGCTTCTAATACTTATTATCTCTATGAACTTCAGGGTCAGTTAAGTTCTATGAACCTCAGTTTCCTTATATATAAAATGAGGGGAGCTAGATTAAATAGCTTACAAGGCTATACTTGAATCTCACTTAACTCATCTCTACCATTCTGACCTAGACTGTACCTTAGCATCGATAAAAACTCATCTACCTGTATCTATCCATCATCCATCTATCTTTCATCTAACTCTATCCATGTATCCCCTATATCTTAATCTTTATTTCCTATCTATTTCTGTGTCTATCTTATATTTATCTCTATCTCTTTATCTCCTATATATCTCTTTCTCCTATTACTTAGTCATTCCATCATCACCATAGGATTATTAATCTAGATTTGAAAGGGATGTCAGGTGCCACTGAATCCAATTCCCTCATTAGTGAAGAATGGTGAAGAAACCAAGTCCTAGGGAGCTTAAGTGGCTTGTCTAAAGAGGATCAAGTATTAAGTAGGTTTCAGGGACAGGATTTTAATCCAGGTTCTCTGGGTTCTTGACCAGGTGAATAATCAATTAGGATGCTACTTAAAGTCTTCATGGCTTACTTTGTGAGACAACAAGGTATTGTTGACTGGTAGATAAAGGATGAGTCCTTGTCAGGAGAACCTAGAATCAAGTCCTATGTCTGCCATCTTTTAGCAGTGTGACTCTGGCTAAGTTCTTGAAGCCCTCAGTGTTCCCAAGGACAAAATAGTACAAAAGATTTACCAATCTTCATCAGCTGTTAGAGTTTTCCCTCAGAAATGAGATCAGAGGTTTTAACATCACCCCTACTATCTACACACACACACACACACACACACACACAGACATAAATGCACTTATGCAAACATTCATGACAAAGTGAGACAGCAAAGGAGGATTGTAAGGGATGATATATCCTAATTAGAGTCAGTGTGGTCTATTGGTTAGAAAGATGGTTTCAGACTGTCAGTCAGAAAGTCCTTAGCACAGTGCCTAGAACATGGTAGTGCTTAAGAAATACTTTATGTAATTCTCTCTCTCTTTCTCTCTCTCTCACTCTCACCCCCAATCCCTCTCAATCTCTCTCTCTCTCCCTCTCTGTGTCTCTCTGTCTCTCTCTCCCTCTCTGTCTCTCTCCCTCTCTGTCTCTCTGTCTCTCTGTCTCTCTCTGTCTCTCTCTGTCTCTCTGTTTCTGTCTCTGTCTCTCTCTCCCTCTCTCTTTCCCTCTTTCTCTCCCCCCTCCCTCTCTCTCTGTTTCTCTTCATTTCTTTCTTTCCCTGTGAGAGGAGCAAACTGCATGATATTAGTCAAGTCACAATCTCTCTACACCCTCAGCAATTCTCTAAGATTGTTAAGTTACAGTGAAGGTGCTGACCAATACTGGTAGTGGAAATGATACCAAATGAAATCAAAGGATGAATCTCTATATCATTTCCTACATGTTACATAAATAAAGGCCAAATCTCATTATATAAAATGAGCCAAGATGCCTGAATTTGGGGCAACTCCAGCCTGGCCACAGCTCTTCCTGCTACCCTGACTGCCAGGACACAAATATTTCTTCTGGACACTCAGGGAAAGGCTACTTTAGACTCTCCTTCCTTGAAGAAGAATTGGCATGATGCCACAGATCAGAAATTGCTTTTGCTCCAACAAAATATCTTTCTTGCTGAAGTAATTAGCAGCATTTGAGTAAGACAGATTGTGTCTTCTTGCATGTCTGCAGTGTCCAAAGGCAAAGAAGAGCCATAAACTAACCTGTTTCCCAGGTAACCAGGATGCAGGATTTTCTCGCCTTATGGAGTGAAGCCAGTTTGTAAATAAATATTTTAGGAGTAGAGCACAGACTCTTCCTGAAAGGGGAGAAGAATCTGCTGCCTCTATTATGTTTGAGTGGCTTTCCTCAGGACATTTATTAACTGTGCAGTTCTAATGTATTAGCTAGGAGAAGACACATGGCTAACGCAAGACATAATCAATTTCTTTTGATCTTATTTGGATCAATAGAGATCTCCACTGGTCACTCAGTTTCTGTAGGATTAGAAGAACCTGTTAACAAATTACAAATAGATAAGAAATGCTCAGTACTTTTTGCTTTTTCTTTTTTCTATGACAATTATTGTGCAAATAGTGAACAAAGATTTAAGAGGAACCTAGTGGAGACAGGACAGAGTCATAGGACAGAATAAGCTTCGTAGCACAGGAGTCTGAATTAACTTAGTTTAATTCTGTTTCAGAAATTGACTATTCATGTGACACTAGGCAAATCTTTGAACCTCTCTCAGCCTCTATTTCCTTATTTGTAAAAAGAGTATAATAGCACATTTCACAGAATTGTGACTATGAAAAGAGATAATAAGTAATGTACCTTGTAAATCTTATAGCGTTATATAAATGGTAGCTATCATTGTAATAAAATTGACATTCTCTAACACTGATATTTGATTCTGATCAACAATTATTTAAAGAACAATTACTATGTGTTCAGAGCTGGGGGATCAAAAACAAAGATAGAAATGAAACCATCTTTGCCTCATTTTATTCTGCCTATAGACATGCCCAAGTCTTTCCATTGTAGATACGTTCCTCAGGGACAGGATGAGTGTCTTTATGTGTCCTTAGGGCACTCCCAGCATCTACACAGGGGCTTGAATCTGCAAAATGATTTGGGTAGTGATAGATTAGATGCTATATAATCTACTTATCACTAGACCTCCTTACTCTATATGAATATGGCATCTACAATTGAGATTCCCATAAATTAAAAAAGAAAGATTTTTATAAAGTATGAGATGATTATTTGTCTCACTTAAATCAACATTAAGTGCCTATGATGGGCAAGATCCTTTGTGCACAGTCATAAAGTTTATTATATTTTTAATTTTTTAAATTAGTTTTTATTATTTTGTTACACTTTTTCTATTATTACATATCTACAAAGCCTCTTGTTTTTGTAATGCTTAGTTTTCTAGTAAAGTATGACTGAAAAATGTGTCACATTTGTGTTTATAAGATTGCTTCATACATTCAATACTTAATAAACAGAAAATTAGATAAAAAAAGGGGGGAAAGTCATACTGGAAAGATGGATAGGATTTGGTAACTGGATGGATGGATGGATGGGTGATGGATGGATTGATGGATAGAAAAGATGAGTTAAATCTACTTCAGATTAGCATACATTATTGTAAAGTTGTTACCTCTAGTCACAAAGAAGGAATTCTTGTTCTTATTGCATTCATGTCTACTTAGATTTTTCCCATTGCTATATACTCTCTTAAATAATGTCTCGTAGCACACACATGTTATACAAATGGTTTAATTTTTCTTGCTTGCAATTTTTGAACAAAAGTAATTCACACAGACCCATGAGTGAGGACTCTGTTACAAAAGAAAGAGGCCTTCCTCTAGAGAACAGGATCCTGCCCTACCTTCCTGTGTTAAAAACCAAGTCCCAGGGGACACAGACTTCCCTCTTCATTGCTCCTGTCATGACCCCACATCTTAGTGTGACTCTTGCTTTAGACACACAGACCCCAGAGACTCCTAGAGGAATGAGGACCCACCACACTTTGATGAACGAAATGATTTAATGAATCAAGATTCTTTCAAACCCAGGGTTCTACAATAGTGGGGGTGAACAATAGGAAAGGACACCTAGTTTACTTTAGGATATGGATTGACTCATGAGGATGCAGAAGAGGACAGCCAGGATGGTGCAGGGGCCTTGAGTTCATGCCTTACAACAAAAGAGGTTGAAGTAATTGAGAATAACTTGCAGAAGAAATCAACCCGGCTGAGAATTGCCTCTGAATACTTGAGGGCTGTCTCATAGAAGAGGGGGGATTTTTCTCCTTCTACATGGCTAGAGAAGGCATATCTAGGAACAACATTGAAAATGGGCCATGACAGAATTGATTTAAGGTAGCTCCTCCTACCAATTTGTGTTATTACATAGCTAAATCAGCTGCTTCAGATGGAAGTGGCATTTCCATTCCCTGAAGGGTCTCCTAGCTGCCTGGTCACTGGTCAGGTTTATTATAGACAAGATTCTTGTTCAGGCATGAAATGGTCTTCGTGATCTCTAAGGCCTCTTCCAAATCTGTGATCTATGCCTAGTTCTCATGAATATATACTTTATAGTACATTATTGTTAGTTTTCATCTGGGCAGAATGACTCCCATGGCACAATATTTTTAGCAAGAGTGCTAAGTTCAAGTGAAGATTTGCACTGACCCTCTCACCTTTTATCAATTGCAACCAATGACTAATAAACATTTGGAGAAGTGCATTCAATCACTAGGGAACCTTGATGGATTGCCCATTATATTGCATGGGATGGCACTCAATATACCAACAGGATGAAAAATACACGTGGGTTTAATGTACTCCTTAGAACACTAAAGACAAGCAGATGAAAAGGCTTTTAAGGAAAAATGCATCCAAGGCCAAAGGACATTTTAGTGGCACCTGTAAATATGTAAAGGCTGGTTATCAGGATTCAATTTTCCTCTCCTCATGGAAGCCTCTGTTGACTAATCCAGACCCATTCTATGCAGGCACACTCCATATTCTTTATAAACTGATGAAATATAAGGATATATAGAGACAGAGGCTATCTAAGTACAACATAGTATCCATGAAGATCAGTAGGAATTAGGCTTCCACTTTACACTTATTCCATAAAGAAGCAGTTAGATATCAGTTGCATTCACTGGGGCTTGAAGAAGTTTCCTGCCTTATAAGGTGCTGCTTCCGTGTTCCCAAACCATGAAATTCTCCTCTCTTTTCAAAAACATCCATCTTTCTATCTCCTCCTTTGCTCCATTCTACCTAAACATCTCTTTGTCCTAACAAACTCTTGGAATCAGTTTCCTCATCTGTAGAATAGGGATAAAATAGTATAAATCTTACAAGCTCTACATGTTAAGTGCTTAGTAAACTGTAAAGTCCTATATGGGTTCTGTTGATGATTTTGTAGTTGTTGTTACCATTAATGTTGCTACTACTACTACTACTACAATGACGATGATGACTACTACCACTACTATTACTACTACTACTAGTACTACTACTATTACTACCTCTAGTTCATGCCTCCTACTATCCTCTTTCTCTTCTGCTACTTCGGAGATTCAGATCATTGATTGAGAAATGTCCTGATTTGGTCTACTACAAATGCAGGTTATCTAATCTTAAATGGGTTCCCACTGTAGAAGAGCAATCTTTTTCCTTCCTCGGTTGATTTTCCCACTTCCCACAACACTTTTTGTGCCACTCTTACCCACTGTCCCAAATAAAAGTCTTCATCTTTTGTTTTGCTGAGGATATAGAGGCTATTTTCCTTGAGCTGCCTCATCTCCCCTTCTCACACCTCAACATTCCTCTAATGATCCCCATTCATCTTACCATCTTCCCAATCTATAAGGTAAGGGATGGTCTTTGTCTTTGGCATGATTATTCTTCTATTTGTACTCATTCTTTTGGTCTCCTCCTGTGACTGACCTCATCCATTATAACTTTTTTGTCTCTCATCTTTTGATTTTCTCCCCTCCTTCTCTACTCTCTGTAAAATTCTCACAGCTTACCTATCTTTAGAAAGCCTTCCGTTATCCCCTGAGATTATCAGTTTATAACTCCTCTGATTTTTACTTCCACATACCTCCCTGCTTCCATTTATTTCCACCCCTTTCACTTCACAACTCTTTGGAATCAGGTTTCTCAGTACACAGATTTCTGAATTATCGCTGTCAAGGACTTAATCTAACAAATGTTTTCTCAGTGCTCTCAAGAGGAACTATGATCAGATTAACTCTATCATTCTTCCTGGAAGGGTGGTTTTAATCTACTCAGCAACAGTTCCAATCAACATCCCTGTAACTTTCAGAAAAAACTCCTCTTCCCTAGATAACAAGCTCTAATGTGTTCGTATTTCTCTATTAAGATGCAAACTCCTTAAGGACAGGAATTGTTTTTGCTTTTGTATTTGTCTAATATGTGTATGTGTGTGTATGCATACATGCATGTATGTGTTGCCCACACATATTTGTCCAAATATGTATCACAGAAACACATGTACAGGTTACTCCTCTCCAAGGGAAACTTTGATTCCTGCGTAGAGGGAAGCCAGATACTGAGACCTAGCAACTCTGTTCTTCTAAGGAGGGTTACTGAACTAGAATTATGTCAATCTGTTCCTACTCTCCCCATCACTTTCTCCACCAAATATGGTAGGCTAGAAGAATTCACTCCTCCAATTTAAGTTCAAACTTCTGCCTGGAACTTATTCCTTAAAAAGGAACAGGTACTCTAAGCCTATGCCCAAATGCTTGACCTCTTCTCACCAAATGCTAGTTATGCAAAAGATCATTGTGAATAGTAAATGGTGAGTAAAACCATAAATCTAAATACTGAACACATAACATAGGAGTAATACAAATTTGAATGAACCAAAACAATACCCAGATTGCATGAGCTTATCCACTCCAGAGAGATATCTCTGCTTATCAGAGAAGGAAAGTCTCTGATCTCACCCAAGGAGATATTTTCTAAAGTCTCTAAAGAAAACAGCTGAGAAGTCAGGGGCATGTAGACATGATGGCTCCTTTGTATGTCTGGTGCTCCCCTTATTCTTTCCTCTATATCTCCAAGATCAGAAACTAGATCTGCAAATGTCCCCTTTAAAGCAGTAAGCAAGAAGTTTTCTTTCCTCTCAACCTTTCACCAACTTGAGATTCATAGATCAGAGCCTCATGTTATTGTTCTTTTAGACAATGAGATGAATCCTGCACAAATGTTCTAAGTTTGAACCTCATATTTGCATCCTCATGCTTGCATATTGCTGGGCACATAGAAAGCACTTAATACATTCTTTGTCATTTATTTTATTCAATTTTCCCTGATGCCTGAGGACTTTTCACATCATTTATTATCCTCTTGTCCTGGATGCCCCTTAGCTTCTGTGACATTTCTTTCCTGTGTCTCTTACTGGTGCCTGGATATTTACTCTCAGTTTCCATTTTTTTCAATATTTCTCCTAAGGGTGGTTACTCTTTAAGGTTCTGTTGTGGGCCTCTACATTCTCTCTCTTGGAGTCTACATCTGGGTCCATGAATAAAATAATCATCTCCATGCAGATGACTGCCAAACATAAATTAATGGAGGGAACACTAATGACTATGTAGGATGTAAATGAGGAAAGGCAATCAAGTGTAGGAAGTGGGACATGAGATAAGCCCTGAAAGAGTTAGGGATTAAAAGAGAGGAAGGTGAGAGTAAACACATCTTATGCAGAGAGGGATCATCTGTTCAAAGGCATAGCAATGGAGATATATGGTGATAAAATGTTGTATACAGGAGAGAGGAAAATAGACTAGGCTGAATAAAATATAGAGTTCAAAAAAGGGAGTAACATGGAATCAGTGTAGAGCCATCCTGGGAAGGGTTTTCAATGAGAAGCTGAGAGGCTTGTAGAGGCAGGAGGAACTCAGAGGAATAACTTAAGCAGAGAATTGATATGGTCAAACCTATGCTTTAGCCATACCAATCAGGACCTTTTAAAGGTGGTAATGGAGGAGAAGCTGGAGTAAAGAAAACCAATAAAAAGGCTGCTTCAAGGATGCAACAAGAGGAGATAAAGAGCTGAATGGGAATTCTGGTTACATAATGAAGAGATCATTCTTTAAACTATTTTCACATTCTTTAGATTAGTGATTTAATTGAGAATCTACTATAAATCTCTATCATACATCCAAATATTACAAGGCATCTCATCCTTTATCCGTAGTGTTCATAATCACCTCCAGAAAGGAAAGCTATCAGCGCAGAGAAGCCAATAAGGTAAAATAAATATTTTTGCACCATTTTCATGATTGAATATTTCATATGTGAATAATTTAGTATGTGTCACCAAGCAGTGTCTAAGCAAGAATATATCTTAGTATAAAATTCTTTTATACCCCTGAGGGCAAACAAAGATGCCATTAACTGAGTATTTCTTTGGAATGGATTCATTAGTGTAGCTCAGGAAAAAAGCATCCTTGTTTGTGATCCAGGGATTCAGTGCAAAGTTCACGCCAATCCCCCTGGTCTCTAATAGGGAGGACTTGGTTTGGAGCTTCATTTCATCAAGGCCAGTATGCTCAGATTCTGGAAAATCCGTCTGTATCCCAACTCATACAACAAGTAATTTTAAATCCAATTTAGAATATCATAATTGATTAAAGAAGAAACTCTATTTCCTAGAATTTATAAACAAGGTGGACCATGAACAAATAACTTTAGCAATAACAACTCAGGTTATCCTTCTTTTGAAAAATATAGCTAAAAATATAAACTCTCAAAAAATATAAAAAATCCTTCAAGCCATACTTGGCTTCCAGAAAGAACGCCAAGCATTCAGTACCCCAAAGGCCAAATATTATAAAAAATTCCTGTAGCACAAATCCATACTAACTTTTTTTGTTGTTTTTTGGGGAAATGCCTTTTTTCTTCACTAAATTTTACATATTTTTAAATTATTCAGAAAATATGAACGGTCCACAATGGGAAAAAACAGTGTTCATTTGGTATTATCATTCTAATTAGTGATGTTAATAGTGAGAACAGACTGCATTTAAATTGAGTAAATATTCAGTGAGTATACAATAATCAGAAATTGATTAAGATAATAACAATTTCTATACCTACTCAAGCAACATCCAAATCATGATGTATAATGTGAGCATTTGTCACCAGTTAAACTGTAGAATAGGCATTTGGAACACTTAATAATAACAATCTCACTGATTAGCTGAGAAACTGACCCTAAGAAAAATAAATTGTTGTACCCAAAGTCACAACACAATTGAATTGCAAACCAACTAAAGAACAAATATTAGCCTAGTAGAAAAAGGCTCTTTTACTATTTTGAGTCATTTTGTTCAGCCATATCCTACTGTTTGTGATACTATTTGGACTTTCCTTGAGAAGGATTCTGGAGTGGTTTGTGTAAGACAGATAACAGTAGCGCACAGGAGGGCTGCAATCACAGGTTCACTCTTGATCTGGTCAGACAGGAAGGGTATGAAGACAGCTTCAGAGGGGTTAATAACCTTATTTTATTTTAGTCTAGTCTCTTTAAGAGGGTTACTGATAATGGGAACACCAACTCCTACACAATTCCTTAATCAACCTTCTCTCAGGGGTCAGCAAGAAGGAGGGGGCAACTACCATTACATCTCAATGGTATCAACTGAGACAGGCATAGCTTGTGTACTCTTCTATATCCCCTCAAGCCTCAATAGGGTTTGGTTGAGGCAAATACAGATTCCCTTCAAGCCTTGATGGGGGTCAATCAAAGCCTGCACAGCATTCCAGTCTGTGCATTCAACCATAAAGGTTCCCCACTCACTGACCAATGCCCACCTACTTTATAGGGCAAGAGACAAGGAAGGAATATTGCCAGCAATAGCCTTCAATTTTATGTGACCTCATCCATGTGTATCTCAACGTGCACTTGCAGTGGAAATTTACAATTTAAGCACACGTGTTTATATTATTTATTATTATGTAATGCTGTAAAAGCATGGTGGAGATGTTTATAAGTTATGAGCCTGGGAAATAGAGATTGTTATGGTCATGGATGCTGAGAAATGAAATTCTAAGAAAGAATAACAAAAACCCACCTTAAACACTCTAAAATCCACCTTACTTACAGTTTGCCATTTCCTTCTCCAGATCATTTTACACATGAGGAAAGTGAGGCAAGCAAGTTTAAGTAAATTACTTGAGGTCACACAGCTCTTAAGTGTCTGAGGCCAGATTTGAAATTAGGTCTCTCTGATTCCAGCTGGCACTCTATCCAGTGAGCCACCTAGTTGCTTTCTTTTATCATACTCATCTGCTCAGCTAAAGACTGGATAATGGGGCTTATGTTATCAATTAGGAAAAGAAAACAAAACCCAAATTAGGTGTTAATCTGTGTTGTTTCTACTTGCTTAAGGAGTACACCTTTTTTTCGCTTGTTCCAAATATGTCTACCTGGGAAATTCCTCCAGTTACCTCACTTCAGTCTTGGCTCTGATAGAATAAAATTTTTTAAAAAAGCAACATAATATGAACTTTGTCAAGTATGCCTTTGGCACGATGAGTCATCTCTTTATATAGACATGAAGAAGGCTCTCTTAGGATCCTATAGACAGCAGCAAAGGGTTAACATGTTCTGTGGTACTCTTAGGAAGTGTGTTCATTACAGTGAAATCAGGAATTACACCATGTGTTAAACTCGCCTAGAAAAGTGCGCAGATCTGATGTGTTGCTTAACACATGAATGCTTATGATTCTCAGAGATAAAGGGAGGGAAGGAG
This sequence comes from Bettongia penicillata ogilbyi, assembly GCA_023548195.1. Classification (NCBI taxonomy): domain Eukaryota; kingdom Metazoa; phylum Chordata; class Mammalia; order Diprotodontia; family Potoroidae; genus Bettongia; species Bettongia penicillata. The sequence goes on from JAJHZJ010000344.1 coordinate 1,338,137, forward strand.
CAAAGGAGGAAGGGAAGATGGAGGGAAAAAGACAGGGAGAGAGATACAGAGAGACAGAAACAGAAACAGATAGAGAGTAAATTTACCAACATCCTAGTCTATGATACAGAGAAAAGGAAAACTGAAATGCAAAATAAAACAGTATGAGGTTTGTTAAAATCTTAGTTAATTTAATTGTGTCCTCTAAGAAGGTCAAGGGTCTTTTAGGTTTTAAACTTATTATTGCACTATATATGAGGCTTATATATGCTATTTTATCATTTTCTCCTTTGTGCCTCCATTGTTAAAAATAAACAGTTTATTTTGTTATCGAAATCAAGGGTTACTCTTGAAAATGATGTCTATCAGTTTGCAAATGAAATAAATATTCTAAAATCACTGAAGTAGATCATGTGTCGGAAAGGCTTATTTTGTAAAAATTCCTATCTCTGTGTTATACTGTTATCTCACCTCCATTTCTTCTTTCCCTTCATCCCTAGGCCCAGCTCTATATAATTACAACAACAATACCACTCTGAGATTGATCTTAAATACTATTTTGAAGCTAGAGAAATTTGGAAACAGAAATAATGGCCAAAAATGGTCTAGAAATACTCAGAAATGATAAAAATTTCCCAAATATTGAATTTCAATGCAACAATCCTCTCTCCTTCATTGCCCAAATTATCTTTTCTTTTTCAAGATCTCATTTTGTACTATGTCTGCCTGATTCTAAGCACTCACTGATAGAAATATGACAATGGATTAGCAGATACGAACCCACAAGGATGGAATACAGGATCCCAGGTCGATCAGAAGGAGGTTGGATGTCCCGGTCCTGATCAATGGCTTGGATAGGGGGAGTGACAATGATGGGGTTCAGTTCTTCCTAAAATGAAATTCAGAAAGGTTAGTGCCAGTGATTCATTAAATACATCAGTACCTTAGGTGTTGGCAATGGGGTAAGCAAGTCCTGGGTTCAAGCCTTTCCTTTGACAGTTACTTGCTATATGACTGTGGACAAATAACTTAGCCTCAACAAGTTTCAAGCATGCTCTAAGATTTATATACTAAATTATAAACAGATTGCCATTTCCATTGATGTGGGCATTCCTTATAAGACTTCCCATATCATGGAAATTATAGTTTTGATATGGTAACAAAATGGATATGAAAGAGATGAACAGCACATATATTTTAGTCTTTATAACTAATGTAACATTGATGCTTAATTGCAAGAAAATCTTCTGATTCTATGGAGGTTTAGGCATCATAGAAGAGAGACTGTTGGCCTAGATATAGAGTCAGGAAGACAAATTGAAATCCTACCTCCAACACACATTTATGTGTTATGATCCTGGGGAAGTTGGTTTCTTTTCCAATCAAATAGTAATAATAAAAATAATATCTGAAATACTTCCCTTTCTGTATAAGATCTACCCCCTTATCCCAGTGGTAAGTTCCTCTAGCAGCCTTCGTTTTTTTGAAGATGCCAAGAATAGCCTTCATTCTCATCCCTCAGCCCCATTTTTGGTTTCCAGCTTTAATACCATGTCCCACATCTATCTTATGCCAGGAAGAGAAGCCAGCTTAGCACTCAGAACATAGAAAGTATTATAAACACTCATTAAATGGATTAATATATCTATAATCTCATTCTTGGGAGCTCAAGAATTCAGTATGATATAGTCCAAATAGTGTTATCACATTTTACAAATGAGAAAAATGAAACTAAAATAAGTATAACTCAGTTTCCTATATTTCCAAGGTCTAAGCCTTGTCACCAGTGCACCATGTTTCTCATTTCTGATATCTACAAATATCCACCCTTTGCATTAATTTCATGTGTATTTCTGGTAGTGCACACAGGTTTTAGAATGTTGCTGATATTTTACTACTATACTATTTCATTAAATGTCTTTGCTTTGAATTAATTGTGTCTTCCTTATGATTAGTAAAATTAAGCACTTTGGTTAGTACAACTGAATTATGAGTTCTGAATATATGAATATCCACAAAGCTCCTTGAGCCTGAGTCAGCCTTTCTGAGGGGTTCATACATGAGTGTGATGCCATAGGGGCTACACCGTGGGCCAAGGGTCACCCTGAGTTAAATGATACAACCAGGATTTAAACCCTCACATCTCTTGACTTCAGATTCAGTGCTCTTTCTCCCATACCATTGTATACTTCATAGACTATCTGACTTGAAAAATGAATGTCAAGAAAGAAAAAAAAAAATAACATTCAATATAATTCTTATCTTTCCCATGGAAATTAAACATTGGAGATAAAAAATTCTATTGCTTTATAAGATAAACTTTCCATCTGATTGTTGAAATGATTTTATAACAATGTAAGAATTATAGACTTTTCTTAAATTACAGTTAATGCAAAATATTTTAATGCAAATGAACTATATTGAAGTGAAAGGTATTTTATAGTTCTGTTTTTATACAATAGATCCAGTTATCACCTCTTTCTCATAATTGTCCATCAATATCTTGTTATATGCTACCTTTCCTGAAACCATCATGATTTACAATAATGCTGTATTTAGAAGTCTTTTCCGGTCATCAAATTCAGCACTAATTTTTCTATCAGTGATGATTTTGATAAAAATAAATGCCATCTTTTGGCGATTTTCAATGTCTGACATCCTTCACATCATAGCATTATTATAATAGTCTTTTTTCCTGTTACATGAATTTCATATTAATCACTTAAACACACACACACAATTCTATTGTAAGGCATTGTGGTCTAATGGACCACGTCCACTGCTGGGAAGTAGAAGACATGGGTGCCAGTCTCCATTTTCATATTCGTTATCTGTGAGGTGCTGGGCAAGGATCTGAGACTAAGGTTCCTCATCTGTTGCATGAAAGGATTAGGCTCAATGACCAGGAATATAAGTTCCTTTCCATCTAAATATATGATCTTTAAATAGAAGAGGGATGGAGTAAGGGGTGGGGTGGGAAGGAGAAGGAAGGAATAGGGGAGAGGTGCTCATCCAGGCATGCACAGGTGGCTCAGTGCCCTGTCCCTTGGCTATCCCCAGCCTGCAGGATCAGGAATTTAGGTAGCCTGGGAGGCACCTCTGTTGTGAGATGAATCTCCTGAAGGTTGCCTGGAGAGGTGTAGATTCTGGATTTGTTCCCAGTGTTCTGGACTTTGATAAGAAACTGATAGAAGCTGATGAATATTTGCAAATTTTGAGCAATCAGTTGAAGCTCTTTGATAACAAACTTCAAAACTGCAAAAATGATAAACAAAGAGAACTTAGACTCTCAGAGACAATAAATAACATGGCAGAATCAATTAAATCCTGCATTGTGTTCCTGCAGATTGCTAAAAGTACCATCAACCCTGTAGATGCAATATATCAGCCTAATCTCTTGAAACCAGTGATCAGCACAAACCTACCCAGACTGTCTTACCTACAGAGTTTGCCCATTGTGTAAATCTGAGTCCTGTTCATCCTCCCTAACTGTGAGAACTGGAGGCATCTTTCATACATTATTATATTAGTAACACTTTCATATTTACATGATTAATAGGCTTTATTCAATATGAATTGACTTTGCACATGACTTGAATGGCCCTTGAGGTTATGTTGAAGTTGGACAAAACTAATTAGTCCATTTGAAAATGAACCTATTTGATATCTGTTCTATTGGATTGTTGGCTTATATTTCTTCAATCCCTCCCTTCCTTTTCACTGCTATGGTCCATCATGAGTGCTTAAGCACACATACCTGTTGCTTAGACTACTTCCCTAGTCTATTAATTATTCCCCCAATATTGAAAGTGCCACCATTTTGGCTATTTTTTTTTTATGATATACCTCTGGTAACACTTCAAATTCCCACACTTCAATCCAAGTAAATTTACAGGGAGAATGATCATTTTATAGTTTAGCAAGGCTCAAGAACTTGTTTAATGACATGCATTAAAAAGATAAGGATCTCTGTTTGTTTGTTTTTGGAGAAGTACATACTTCCTAGTTGCTCCATTAAGGTTTTTTAACTTGCTTTAATACAAACCATTTCATTTTCAAGAGAAAGCCTAGCTGAGAGGGTTGGAGATTAGTGTAGCCATAGTGACTTAAATCAAGAAATCTAATGGTTAAAGAAAATGAAAATCATCAATCAAGAATTAACTGGTATGAAAAGGGGTTTTCTAATACTAAATCAGATAAAGGCTTGAGGCAATGACATGGCTCCTTCTAGCAAAATGAACTAGAAGCAAAAACTGACTTTAATATCTGAAAATTCTAATTAGCTATCTGACAGTTCTATGTTTCGTAATGGGAATTTAAATGGAAAAATCTTTCCTGCTTAAATCATATGGAAAACTAAGTCACATATGGTGGTAGGAGGTTGCTGAAGGGAGCAGGAAGGGTGGAGTAGAATTGGGAGCAAGTTGGTCAGGCTAGTTAGAGCTGATAAGGATGCAGGAAACCAGACAGCTAGGTGCATGAGTGTTTGTTTGTTTGTGGGAATGTCCCTGGTAGGGGTTAGTGGAAGGCTTAGAAATGCCTTTGTCCCCTGCAGTGCTAATGTGTATTGATTTCTTAGCTACTATGAATAATTTGGCTTCCTGGTTTTGGGATTTGAATTTCTGGTATCTAAATAAATGTTTTTCTTCTGTCTTCTATATGGAGAGTCTGTTATACTTTGTGATTAAGAACTATGCTGGCATATTCCACCACACTGCTTTGAATATTATCTTAGTGATATATTTGGAGTCATGAACAAGATCACAGTGTATAAAATCCCTATTTGGAGGCAGAAAGGATTTAGAGAAAGAAACAGATATTGCAGGGTTGGAAGGTTTACAGTATTCCTCCCTAGCTAGGGAATGGACTAAAAGTACTGGACCCTGTGTAATTTGGGAGGCAAGTTTACAGGAGGGGGAACCTAGTTACTTGGAAATGTGTTTACAAGGAATACCAATAAGGTCAGGGAAAGAGCTGGCAAGGGTTTTTATGATTAGGTTACCACGTTGCATGTGAAAGCAGAGACAGACTACTGAAGGAAAAAAGTTCAGATGGGAAAAGTTAGCTAGTTTGTATGAGAATTCTCAGCATTTAGGCTCTCCTTTAAAAGAGCAGGCTGGGGCGTCTCTGGTGGAAGAAAAGACTGTTCATTTAGGTAAAAAGAAGCAGACGGCTGCCAAAAGAAGTGTGCATACATTCTTTGTTCACACCCAGCCTGGTTGCCACGATGACAACTGCCAGGACAGTGGGTAGACAGAAAATGTAACTAAATCAGAGTCGGAAAATGAAACAATGTTGTAGGGGGAGACTTCTAAGGCTGAAGTTCAGTGCATACTAAGTTGGAAACAAGAACAAAGCAGACAATACAGGGAGAAAATTGAGGATTTCACTCAGCAAGAGGTAACAGATATTTTCAGTTGGTTTACCCAAAGGATGAGAGAAGTATTATTATCTTGAAGGGTAAAATTCAGTGATGAAGGAGCTGGAGGAGCATCAATAGATGATGTGGGTTACTTGAAATTTATAGGTATTAGTCAGAATTCTTTAGTGCATGGCTAGCCTTTAGAGATTACAATATTCAAGGAGGTAACAATATGACTAATCTGCTAGCTTTGGCTGAAGAAGGCTGTAGGAAGCAGTATTCTACTGACTCTCTGTGGTCTAGTGGAGATAGACCCTGCTATCCACTTAGGGACTGCATTAGAAAGTTAAAGGAGGAGGTAATGAAGACTGCCATAATGATCTGAAATGCAGATGCATACTATGATACCCCTTTAGCAGTTTCCCATATGAATATAAATATAATAGTGAAGACTGCCCCTCCTGCTTACAAACAGCCACTTTTGACTCTAATAATTGGAGGAATATGGAGCCCTCTTTCAGAGGTGCTGGATAAGATTTCACATTTAAGTGACTTAGGGGGTTAGGGAAAAGATAAATTTCCTCAAAAGAGAAGAGTAAACAGTCAAAAAATTCAAAGTCAGAATCAATCAACAAGAAAAGAACTGTTTTCTACTGAGAGCAGGGGTAGATTTTGGAAGCATAGATGGTAGTCCAACTAATGAACTATACAGAATGTACCAAGAAAAGGGGTTTGATACTAGATTGAAAAGAGAGGTAAGAACTTCCCCCTATGGATCCCCCTGAAATATTGTATCCAAATTTGTCACACTTTCAGGGAGAACAGGAAATTGGCTGAGACCCAGCTAAGATTAAAGAAATACACAGATGGGGTTACAGATCCTGTATCAATTTGACCATATATTAGAAAAATGGATCAAATACTGTAACTAGGGTATTAAGAGATACTGGGGCAGAGTGTAAACCCTGATGAGATTAAACATGGAACTCCTATCACCATCACAGGACTGGGAGGGGCTGAAATATTGACAAATCAAACCAACGATGAAAATTGGACAATTACCTAAAATAAAATATAATCATTGGAACAGATATGTTGAGAGGGATGATTAAATTTACCTGAGGGGAGATCCCAATTTGCAGTAAGGAAGATAAGAATTAATACAATTTTAGTGGGTAAAATAAAAATGAACCCAATCACTTTACCTGAACTTTCTAAAGTAATTACCTTAAAGCAGTATTATGTGCCAGGTGGGCAAGATGAAATTACCAACAGTATGAAGGAATATATTGAGGCAGGAATGTTAATCCCTACAACCACTCAATGGAATAGTCTTGCCTGTCCAATACAAAAATCAGATGGGACATGGAGGATGACAGTGATGACAGACAATTGAATAAGGTGACTCCTCCTTTTTGTGCTGCTGTTTCAGATACCATTACCTTAACAGAAGGGATCCAGAAATATGATGAGACTTCATGCACAGTTATTGATTTAGCCAATCCTTTCTTTACTATTCCAATAGATTCTAAATGATAGGACCAATTTGCTTTTACTTAGCAAGGCTGACAGTATACTTTACACTCCTGCCACAAGGATATCTGCACATCCCCTCTATTTGTCATATAATTGTGGCTGAATTTTTAGATGAATTAGAGCTCCATGGTGCAGAGCTTACCCACAACATATGATATCATGACATAGGGGAAAAAAGTAAAAGAAGTGGAGAAGGGTTCAACACTTTTAATGAAGCATATAAAAAGCAAACAATGGGGAATAAACCCTGCAAAGATTCAAGGTCCAGCAAAAACAATAAATTTGTAGGTATACACTGGAATAAGGTGCTGAGAGAGATTCTTCTGTAAGCCCCCCAAAAGATGACAAGAATGTAAATTTTGAAGCATGTATTTAGAATTTCAAAACTGATAAAATGTTTGTGTTAATAGACTGGGAATATCTAATAACAATGTTTTCCTTAAAATTGAGCTTCAGATATGAAATCTGAGTAGAAATCTTTTTCACTGATGCCAGTTATACATATTTTTTCTCAAGATTATCTATCAGGTAATTGAATACTCACCTAAAATGTACATTTCATTTTATTTATAAAAATCTTATTCCTGGAGGAATCTCAGAAGTCAAGTAACTGGCTGGGAAAATGCCCAGAAAAGGGAAAAAAATAAGACCATAGAAGGTTACTTTTTTCGTGAACAGATATCTCCTCCCATCCTTTCAGATGAGGCAGAACAATGTTTACCATCAGGGAAAGACATAGAAGTCAAGGCTTCTGTATCCCAAACATCCAAAATAAATATTCAGTGGGCTCAGGCCATGGAAGAGCTCAAAAAGGATTTTGAAAATCAAGTTAGACAGGTGGAGGAAAAACTGGGAAGGAAAATGAGAGAGATGCAAGAAAACCATGAAAAGCAGGTCAACACCTTGCTAAAAGAGTCCCGAAAAATGCTGAAGAAAATAACACCTTGAAAAATAGGCTCACTCAATTGGCAAAAGAGGTTCAAAAAGCCAATGAGGAGAAGAATGCTTTCAAAAGCAGAATGAGCCAAATGGAAAAAGAGGTTCAAAAGCTCACTGAAGAGAATAGTTCTCTCAAAATTAGAATGGAACAGATGGAGTCTAATGACTTTATGAGAAACCAAGAAATCACCAAACAAAACCAAAAGAATGAAAAGATGGAAGAGAATGTGAAATATCTCATGGGAAAAACAACTGACCTGGAAAATAGATCCAGGAGAGACAATTTAAAAATTATGGGACTACCTGAAAGTCATGATCAAAAAAAGAGCCTAGACATCATCTTCCATGAAATTATCGAGGAACACTGCCCTGATATTCTACAACCAGAGGGTAAAATAAGTATTGAAGGAATCTATTGATCTCCACCTGAAAGAGATCCAAAAAGAGAAACTCCTAGGAACATTGTGGCCAAATTCCAGAGTTCCCTGGTCAAGGAGAAAATATTGCAAGCAGCTAGAAAGAAACAGTTCCAGTATTGTGGAAATACAATCAGGATAACGCAAGATCTAGCAGCCTTTACATTAGGGGATTGAAGGGTGTGGAATATGATATTCCAGAAGTCAAAGGAACTAGGTCTAAAACCAGGAATCACCTACCCAACAAAACTGAGTATAATACTTCAGGGGGGAAAAATGGTTTTTCAATGAAATAGAGGACTTTCAAGCATTCTTGATGAAAAGACCAGAGCTGAAAAGAAAATTTGACTTTCAAACACAAGAATGAAGAGAAGCATGAAAAGGCAAGCAGCAAAGAGAAGTCATAAGGGACTTACTAAAGTTGAACTGTTTACATTCCTACATGGAAAGATAATATTTGTAACTCTTGAAACTTTTCAGTATCTGAGTAGTTGGTGGGATTACACACACATGCACACATACAGAGACAGAGAGGACAGAGTGAATTGAATAGGATGGGATCAAATATTAAAACAATGAAGTGGTGAGAGAGAAATGTTTTGGGAAGAAAGAGGGAGAAATGGAATGGGGCAAATTATCTCTCATAGAAGAGGCAGACAGGAGACTTTTTAGTGGAGGGAAAAAGACGAGAGCTGAGAGAAAAACATGAAGTTTACTCTCATCACATTCAACTAAAGGAAAGAATAAAATGCACACTCATTTTGGTATGAAAACCTATCTTACAATACAAGAAAGTGGGGGAGAAGGGGGAAAGCAAGGTGGGGGGATAATGGAAGGGAGGGCAATGGGAGGAGGGAGCAATTTGAAATCAATACTCTTGGGGAGGGACAGGATCAAAAGAGAGAATAGAAGCAATGGGGGGGCAGGATAGGATGGAGGGAAATATAGTTAGTCTTATACAATACGACTATTATGGAAGTCATTTGCAAAACTACACAGATATGGCCTATATTGAATTACCTGCCTTCCCAAAGGGAATGGGTGGGGAGGGAGGGATGCTTAGAAGTTGGAACTCAAAGTTTTAGGAACAATTGTCGAGTATTGTTCTTGCTACTAGGAAATAAGAAATACAGGCAATGGGGAATAGAAAGTTATCTGACCCTACAGGACAAAAAGAGAAGATGGAGACAAGAGAAGGGAGGGATCATATAAGGGAGGGCAGATTGGTGATAGGGGAAATTAGAATGCTCAGTGTATTGTAGTGGGGGAGGGGACAAATGGGGAGAAAAATTTGGAACCCAAAATTTTGTGGAAAATGAATGTAAAAATTTAAATAAAAAAAAATGAAATAAAATAAACATCTTATTCCTGAAAGCTTCCTTTCTGAAGAATCATAAGCATTTTTTTCTAGATTCCAAGTGTTGATGTTGACCTCTAAGTCCTTAATCTGTGTATGCTGGCTTTCTTCAAGTATCAGCTAAAGTTCTACCTTCATGAAAAAGTCGTTTTTAGTCTACCTTAATCTTACTGCTTTCCCTCTGATCTCATCTCTAGTTTATCCTATCTAGAATATACATTCTTTGCCCATGTCATTTGATTTTTGTCTTCTCCATTAGACTGAACTCTTTAAGGTTGAAGACAACATTTTGCCTTTCTTTTCTATCCTCAGTACTTGCTAAAGTCCCTGGCACATAATAAGCTTTTAACAAATTTAATTAACTGATTGCCTCCCCCTCACTAAATTGTTATGCCTTATGATTTGATATATTGTGTCATCATTAATGTAGGAGAATTACCTGGTGGTTGGATCATTTAATGAAAAGCCTCTCTGAATTTAGGCTGATGATCACATGAAAGAATACAGTCCATCATTGGGCCTTATGTTAAAGTTTTTCCAAATTGAAAAGACCTGTCAGAGATTGAATTCCACTGGCACAGCCTGCGGAAATCTCAGAGCTATCTGCCCTTGAGTAAGTCTTTAACTGGGGATCATTTCAAATGAAACATGTTAGGGAAATAGAAGGATAATTTTACTCATACTTTAAACAAAATGTAGACAGTGACTACTTTAGTAAGTCCTCAACTTCACCAGTGGCTGCTTTGGATAGCAACTGTATGATCTTGGACAAGTCATTTAACCTTTATGTACCTAAGTTTCCTAAGCTGTACAGTAGGATTGGACAAGGTATCCTCTTACTATTCTCCTCTACTTATAAAACAAATTATTCTTTGTTGCCATATCATTTCAAAGAATAAAGAATTAAGGGAAATCCACAGAAAAACTTTTAAAAAGCACCTCTAAAAGAAATCAACTTTTTTTTCCCTTGCATCTTCATTAGGAAAGTTGGCAGAGATGAAGGTAGAAAATCTTTGGTTCAGGATTAAGAAATGAATCTAGAGATGGGTACTACTTGTCAACTCCTTAGTTGTTATAGACTCCTCAAAAGCTTTGGGCTTGCGTGTCATGAATATTTTAATTAAGAAGAGAGAAACTGCAAACATGACAGAACAGGAAAATAATAAATGTTGGAGAGGATGTGGGAGAGTTGGAACACTAATTCATTGTTGGTGGAGCTGTGAGCTCATCCAACCATTCTGGAGAGCGGTTTGGAACTATGCCCAAAGGGCTACAAAAATGCACATACCCTTTGACCCAGCAATATTGCTAATAGGACTGTATCCCCAAGAAATCATAAAAAATGGGAAAGGGTCCCACCTGTTCAAAAATTTTTATAGCATCACTCCTTGTAGTTGCCAAAAACTGGAAATCAAGGGGATGCCCATCAATTGGGGAATGGTTGAATAAATTATGATATATGAATATAATGGACTACTATTGCACTGTAAGAAAAGATGAACAAGAAGACTTCAAGGAGGCCTGGAAGGAATTATATGATCTGATGCTGAGTGAAAGGAGACAGAACCAGGAGAACTTTGTGCACAGAAATGACCACAATATGCAAGAGTTTTTTCTGGTAGACTTGGAACTTCGTAATAATGCAACACCTTAAAAAAAAAAAAAATTCCCAATGGTTTTCCAAGGCAAATGCCTTCCACACTCGGAGAAAGAACTATGGAATTCATTCACAGAATGTAGCAGATCATGTTTGTGTGTGTGTGTGTGTGTGTGTGTGTGTGTGTATTATGTTTTGATTTGTTATATGATTTCCATTTATTTTAGCTCATCTATATAGCATGACTATAGAGAAAATGTATTAAACAGGAAAGTGTATGTAGATCCTATATAGAATTGTATGCTGTCTTGCAGAGGGAGGGGGATGGGGGGGTAGGTGTGGGGGCAGTAAAAATCTAAGTTTTCTGGTAGTGATTGTAGAACATTAAAAAAAAATAAATAAAAAAGAAGAGAAACTGACTCCTTATAGAAAAGAAATTCTTGATGACAGATGCATATGCCATTTCAGAATTAGCTTCCTCTATACTCTCATATCAAAAACTATTTTGAGCAAATACCGAAGAAAACAACAAACTAGATGAAATGATAGAGATGTCTTTTGTGGTCACTCATAACTGCTCCAACACAAACTATTAAGACATGATGTTGACTATGACATATAGGAAATGGGAAATAGACAAAAAGGAAAGACATTGTCTATATCAATATTTTATAAAAAACGTTTAATTGATGCAAAACAGTTACTGCAATAAGACAAGAAGTTTGCAAAAACTGATGTTCTGCCACTTTGCTAAATGAAGAACACACATCTATTTTAAAACTTCAGAAAGTGGAATGTTGGAAGCCTAAGACTAGTATAATCTCATAAAATATTAAAGCACGTACATGAGACAGGGAATTTTAATGTTGGTAGCATTGTTAAGCTTATACCTCAAAAGAGAAAAGAAGAAAAAGAACTGATGGTGGCAGAGTCAAGATGGCGGAATGAGAAGAGCTACTCACCTAAGCTCTTGGACAAAATCTTTCAGATCCCTCTAAAAAGAGAATCTGACTGGATTTTGGATGGGCAGAATCCAATAGGAGACAGAGTGTGGCAGATTCACAGCACAGGACAGACTGAAGGTCTACAGGAAGGATCTGTTGCACGGGGCAGGAGGAGCCCTAAGCACATAGCACACAGGCTGTACCAGCATGTCCCCACCATGGCAGGGCCAAGCAGGAAGCCCCAGGCAGTCTGAGGCAGTGGCCAGACTGTGGAATCTTGGGTATACCAGCCCAAGACGGAAGTCCAGTGGCACTGAGCAAGTGAGAGCCTCAGAACCCGAGGTAATTGCAGTGGCTGCTCCTGAGACTATCAACCAGCAGAGAAAATTTCTGAATTTCTGGGAGTCAAGATGGTGGAGGGATTTGTAAATGCTCTTACCCCTCCCCTTGAAAGAACCATAAAATATTTCCCCAGCAAAATCCTGTTAGAGTAGCATCAGTCCAAGGTCTAAATAGTCTCTTAGTATGTGAGGCTAGGAAAATCACTAAAGGGGGTTCCTCTTGTTGTGGCTGAAGGTGACCAGTGTAGGACCAGAGCTGTCCCAGACAGCCCCATCTCAGCAAACTGGGAGGAGATCCTGAGCCCCAGGGTTTGGAACCCACAATCGCCAACACCAGGACCCCTGGCATGCCTCAGTACCCCAGGGGAATCAGAAAGGTATCAAGGAATATTGTTGCCAAGTTCCAGTACTATCAAGTGAAGGAGAAAATACCACAGGCAACTAGAAAGAAACCATTCAAATATCAAAGAATTACAGTCATGATCACACAGGACCTTACAGCTTCCACATTAAAATATCGAAGGAATTGGAATATGATACTCTGTAAGGTAAAGGAGCTGGGACTACAACCAAGCATCAATTACCCAGCAAAGTTGGGCATAATGTTTCAGGCAAGGAGATGCACATTCAATGAAACAAGAGATTTGCAGACCTTCCTGATGAAAAGGCCAGAGCTCAATAAAAATTCAATCTTTAAACACAAGTCTCAAGAGAGTCATAAAAAGGTAAACGGGGAAAAACAAAACTTGTTATTCAATATGGGCATACTGTTTGCATCCCTGTAAGGGAAGATGATTCTTGTTAATCTTGAGAATTATATATTTATCATAATATATAAAAGAGATATACATAGATAGAGGGAGTGGATACAAAGTAAATTATGTGATGATAAAAATGTGATTTAAGGGTGCAAAGGGATTGTAACAGGAGATGTGAAAAGGAGGAGACAGAAAATGGTCAATTTTATCACAGGAAGAAGCACAAAATTATATGGCAGTACAAGGAAAGAGGGCAGGGAAATGAGCATTGTTTGATATTTACTGTCATCTGATTTGGTTCAAGGAAGGAACAACAAACTCAGTTAAGAGTAGAAATCAAACTAGCTCTGTAGGCAGTAGGAAAGGAAGGGGAAAGAGGAGGGGAGGCTAAAAGGGAGGGAAGAAATAGTAAGAGCAAAGGGTAGTAAAAGGGAGGGGGGCTGAAAGGAGGAAGAGAAGACTGAGGGAGGCCATGGTCAAAAATTTTTAAAAAAGAGAAGATGGGAAAAGTTGGCTTATGAAAAAGTGCTGGTAGCATCACTTTTTTGTTATTTTTAGAAAAGAACTAGAAACTAAAGGAGTGCCTATAAATTAGGAAATGGTGGAACACACTTTGTTCTGGGAATATAATGGAATATTATACCACCATAAAAAGTGATAAAAGAGACAGACTCGGAGAAATCTGTAAAGACTTTTATGTACTTATAAAAAGTGAAATGAGAACCAAGAGAACAATGATCACAATAAATACATTTTTTAAAAAACAAACCGAAAAATAACTCCTAAAGACTTAAAAACTGTACAATGAGACGTACGATTTGTGACATAACTCATATGTGGAATTACTTGGTTGTAATAATAATGAAAATATTAATAATGATGATGATGATTGCTATTATTATAAGCATTTACATAGTATATAACATATGCCAGGCAACATGTCAAGTGTTTTACAAGTAGCAGATTCTTTAGGTGCTATTGATATCATTATACAGAATGGAAAACTGAGGCAAGCAAAAATTACATGACTTGCCCAGGGCCACACAGCTTGGAATATCTAAGGATGGATTTGATCTCATCTCTTTCTGATAACAGGTCTCATGTTCTGTCCCTTGAATCAGTTCATTGCCCCAGGTGAAGCTTGTTTTTTTTAATTTTGAGGAGATGGCAAGCATCAGGAGCTCAAATGAAATGTAATAATAGTTGATAACCCCACTCTCTTAAAAAGTAAAGAAGAGAATTGAATGACATTGAAATATTTTTAATGCAGAGAAAATAATAGAAGGAAGTTAAATCAAGAGGGAAAGAGATAAGCAGGACATGTCTGAAACTGATATATTGGATATATTACATAATTTCTAAAAGTAATTGTACATATTAGAGATATGCAGTTATGTATGAAATTTACTTTCCCTATTCCTTGTATACAGAAAGGTTCATGTTTGCTAAAGGTTTTTTAAGTTCAGAAATATCAGTTTTTAAAAGAAAAGGCTAAAGTGATTATTACCTCAAGATTTCTCTAAATTTGTGGTTTTATGATCCTATAATCTTGATTCAAGTTTTGCCTCTGATGCTACTACCTGTGTGACTTTTTTTCTGAACCACTTGGTCTCCTTTGGCCTGTCTCTCTCTCCCCTATATACGTACAAGGTTGATGCTCTCTAATCTTTCACCTCCCAAATCCTTGGAGATTAGATCCACAGGGTCAAGTCTCAGGTTGGCCCAGAGGTGAGTGAAGGAGTGAAAATAGTCTTATCATGTGATCAGCAGAAGACTTTAAGATGGAGGGATTTTAGGTCAAAAGATCACAAGTGGGAGGAAGTATATCCCTTGTCCTTTGGAACTGCAAGACATCCTTATTGCCCTTCTTAGTTACAGATATGAGCATTATTCATTTTCTCATGCTCCAGGCATTGCGATGACTCCAGCAGTAAAACCCTGGGATGTATTTGCTTTGAATTACTTTGATTTGCTGTTAAAATGCTAGATATTGCTGTGATCAGATGAGATCAGGGAGGCAGTGTGGTATAGTAGAAAGGTCAATGAATCTTTAGTGGAAAGAACTGAGTTCATATCCTGCCTCTAAAACCCATTAGCTGCATGACCTTCCACGAAACCCTTAAATTCCCTGGGCCTTAGTTCTCTCATCTTTCAAATAAGTAATTTGGATGTCATAGCTTCTGAAATACCTTGGAGTTTAAATTGGTGTTGCTATTTGATAATAGATGTCAAACATTTTACAACCTTTAAAGAGATATATGTGTTAACTATTACTAGTATTATTTTGAAAGTAGGAAGTACTACTGTCTCCCCAAAACAAAGACAACCAATATCTCCCTGAAATATGACTCAGCAATAATTACAAACTGAGAAGGAAGGAGGCTGGCTGGGAGGGGTCACAATGCCTCCCCTTTAACACTAGAAAGTCCACAGAACACTGCTAAAGAAAAGAAAAACAGCAGGAAATTCGAGAGAAGACAGCTCTGAGGCTCCCTTAGCCTTCGAGCTCCTGAATTGACTGTTTCAAACGTTTTGTCCAGTGGAGAAGCAGAGGAGACCGCAAGCTGCCTTTTGAGATAACTGGGCCTGGTGGGATTGCATGTGCTTCTCCACACCTCTAAAGCACTCCAGAGCAAATTTTAAACTGCAGTCTCTAGCATAAATTCATGACTCAATTCTCATACCTAGCTTTACTTTCTTTCTTTAGTCAGTGAGTCACCAATAGAATCAGTAACTTCCTACCTACCAAAAGCTAAAGGTTCAAATACCCCTGCCTCTTCCTTGAATTCTTCAAAATAATGGAGAAAATACTCTGGGTCTAGGCAAAGCTGAATTACTTCATCTCTCTCTTTTGAAAAAAAATTGCCCTTTATCACTTAGGGGACCACATAAAACCCACTACAAATGGGATTCTGACTGAGATAATAGTAACATAAATGCCTACCAGGCAATTTGAGATGCTTTGAAATTTTTATTTTTCAAATGTTTTCTTGTTCTTTCTCTATGAGATCATTGGGAGAAACAGCTGAAATTGTAATGATTTTTTCTGGAGTTTAATACCTTTTCAAGACCCTTTCCTCTTCCTGTAGAGCAATGACATGGTCTATATGGTGATAATGTCCCCATGGCACACTGATAAATGAGATCAGAGACAGGTAATATAGCAATGGAGGTGACCTAGGTCTAGTCTCCAGTATGATGCTCCATTTTTCTCACTTACTGATGATATGTTTATTCTATGGATTTGGAAACTCTCAGAGGATAGGTCTATTCTCACAAAACCACAAAATGTGAGAGGAAGAACATGAGTAGCTATCAAAAGCCATACAAAAAAGGAATCCCTACTATAAAATGTCCTATGGGTAGATAAAACATCTGACCAAAGACGTAGAGTGAGAAAGAATCCATCAATTTTAAAGGCATTCCACAGCACTTTTAAACCACTTTAATTGCTAGGTTTGTGTTTGTTTTTACATCAAATTTAAATACTCTTCTCTGGAACTTCCACTCATGTCTCCTAATTCTGGTCTTTGGGGTCAAATTAGAAAAAATCTAATAGCCCTTCCACAAATATTTGAAAACAACTATCTCCCTCACTCCCAACCTGGATATTTTCTTCTCCAAAATAAACATTTCCAACCAAATCAATGGGTACTCGTATGAAATGGCCTCAAGGCCTTTTATCAGAAGCTTGAAACTTTTAGCTTATTGAATTCATTTAAGCTATGATTCTAAGAACTGAACACAGTCCTTTTTGATATTCTCTGATCAGGAAAGAATGTAATGGGAGTATCATCTCTACCCTTAGAAGCTATCTTAATGCAGCCAGAAATCGCATTACCTCTTTGGGCTGCCACACCAGACTCAAATTCACCTTGCCATCTACTAAAGACTGAAAGTACATTTTGATACAAATGCTGTTTAACCCTGCTTTCTAACCCTTAGTTTGATGTTGAATTATTAAGCCTGAGTGTCAGAATTTGCATTTATCCTTTTTGAATTTTATCTTTTAGATTTAACCCAGTGCATATACAAGGGTTTTTTTTTTCTCATAAACAAGTCGTATAGTGTTAACTATCTCAGCCAACACTGTTGTAAATTTGACAAATATGCTATTTATAGCCCAATCCATATCTGAAAAAAAATGAAACTGTAACATATTCTATTTCATCCAAACAAGACCTATGCCAGATTCTTCTACTGGATAGCTCCAATTGATAGGAAAACCCCTTCCTCACACACATGCACATATACCATGATGAAATCTGCCTCTTGGTAATTTTCATTTCTTATTTTTTTTTCTACTCCTGCCCATGAATGTGGCCAAGCTGATCAAGTACAATCCCCATTTCAATTGGTCAATCATCAGATATCTGAAGATGACTGTACAAGTCAAAGCTGTATGAGATTCACTGGGTTGCCCATCGAACTGCAGGACATAATCTGGACAAGAGGTATTTTTCATGTACTTGATTTTTCCTGTGTCTACTGTTTGATGGGCAGCAAGGTGGCAAAGTGGATAACATGCCAGTCCTGGAGTCAGAAAGACCTGAGTTCAAATGTGTGACCCTAGGCAAGTCATTTAATCCCATTGGCCTCAGTTCTCTCATCTATATGATGAACTGGAGAAGGAAATGGCAAACCATTTCAGTATTTTTGCAAGAAAATCTCACTGGGGTCAGAGATGAGTGTAAACAGCTGAATAACTGTTGGTGGGTTTCTTTTGGGTGTTATTTTTTTCCAGATGTGGGAACAAATAAAATGCATTGCTTTATTTTTCCTTTTGGATAATCATTAAATGACCAAAGCTTATTATCTTTGAGGATAAAGGCTGTTTTTGCATTTCTTTATCATCACTAAGCAGTACAGTGGCACATAGAAAGCATTTAATGAAGGCAAGTTAACTGACATTGACTTAACATGACCAGGAAACCAGATTTATATCCTCAAATTTTATGATAATTCACTTCACCATGATAGTTCAACTGTTAGGTGCTTGTCTGATTTAGTTAATTCTATTTCTGCATGTTGTATTAGAAAGAATTGGGGTAGCTAGGTGGTGCAGTGGATAGAGCACCAGTGCAGGAGTCAGGAGCACATGAGTTCAAATCTCACCTCAGACACTTGACACTCACTAGTGGTGTGACCTTGGGCAAGTCACTTAACCCCAACTGCCTCATTCTGGGTCATCCCCACTCATCCTGATGAATATCTGGTCACTGGATTCAGATGGCTCTGGAGGAGAAGTGAGGCTGGTGACTGCCCAGCCCTCCCTCACTCAAAGTCAAGTGTAAGTCATGTCATTATTTCTCTGATGGCATGGTGTTCTTTGGCAGTGAAGGACGAATGCACATGAGAAAGATCTTCCCAAGAACTATACCCAAAGATGAAAAAGAAAATCTGAACTACTTAATATGAAAAGTAGAATCAGCAAACTCAAAATTCACCAAGGCTTTTCTCTTCCCTCTTCCTCTCTTCTATGAAGTGGGTATTATGTTTTTGTTGTTTTATTTTTAGTCAGCATTTGACTCAATATTCCTGAGCTGTTTCTGCCAGTAATGAAAACTCTAAATGGAGTTGCCTGGATACAGGAGCCAGGGGAGGCTGAAGGTCAAAGAGTAAATCTGATTGTTCTTCTTATTTGAAAACAGTATGTCTTTGTTTTACTGAGTAAAGATTAGGGAGATAGGGCCAACCAAGGGAGGAAGGCCGTATTTTCAGAATTTTGCTTTTTTAAGTAGAAATTCAATAAGAACCAGAAATCCAAAGAAATGAACAAACAGTATTCACTTACTACCAAGTTTAACAAAATGCTTCCATGCAACATCACATCTGAATCTCACAATAATCCTTGAAGGCAGTGATGTTATTTTTTTTTTATTCTTTCTCAGAACCAAGTTTTTATTTTTTTAAAATATTTTTTATATAATCCTTTTTTTTTTTTTAAAACTTTGAGTTCCAAACTCTTTCATTCCCTCCCACTATACTCCCTACCCACTTAAAAGGCCAATAATAGCATTTCAATCACACATGTGAAATCAGGCAAAACATATTTTAATTTTAGCTGTATTTCGCAAAAAGAAAAAAAAAACAATTACAGGAGAACATTACAGTTCACCTTGCATTCAGAGTTCATCAGTTCTCTCTCTTGAGGTAGATAGCATTTCTTTTCACCATGAGTGTTAAAATTATCTTAGATCATTTTGTTACTGAGAATAGTCAAGTTTTTCTCAGTTGGTCATCAGTATAATATTGCTGTGACTATGCACAACAATTTACCATTTCTTCTCATTTCACTTTGCATCAGTTCATATGGGTCTTACCATTTTTTTATCTTTCTTTTTGTTTTCTGAATCAATCTTATCATTTCTTATAGTACAGTAATACTCCATCACAACTAGCTTGCACAGGCATTCACCAACTGATGAACAATACCCCCTCCCAATTTCCAATTCTTTGCCACTACAAAAAGAGCTGCTATAAATATTTTAGATGATTTTCCTTGTATGTCATTTTCTTTTTTTCTTTGATATCTTTAGAATATAGATCTAGTATCAGCATGACTGGATCAAAGAGTATACACTTTCATAGCCCTCTGCTCTTTTCATCAGGAATGCTTAAAAGTCCTCTATTTCATTAAATAAATATATTTTCCCCTGAAGGATTATACTCAGTTTTACTGTGTAGGTGATTCATGTTACAATCCTAGCTCCGTTGCTTTCTGGAATATTATATTCCAAGCTATCTCCTCCTTTAATGAGGAAGCTCACTAAATCATGTATGATCCTGACTATGGTTCCATGATATGTGAATTTTTTCTATCTGACTGTTTAAAATAGTTTCTCTTTAACCTGGATGCTCTGAAATTTGGCTAAAATATTCTTTCAGGAAGTGATCAATGGAATCTTTCCATTTCTATTTTGCTCTCTTCATCTAAGATTCCAGGGTAGTTTTCCTTTATACTTCCTTGAAATATGTGTAAATCTCTTTCTTTGATCATGACTTTCAGGTAGTCCAAAGACTTTAAAATTATCTCTCATCTTTCTATTTTCCAGGTCACTTGTTTTTCCAATGAGATATCTCACATTTTCTCCCATTTTATTTTATTTTTTTGTTTTATTGTGTCTCGGTGTCTCATGGAGTCACTAGCTTCCACTTATTCAATTTTTATTTTTAAGGAATTATTCTCTTCAGAAAGAATTTGAATCTCTCTCTTTTAAATTTTTGCCAGTTTGGCTTTTTAAAATGCTATTTTCTTGCATTAATTTTTGTGCTTCTTTTGCCATTAGTCCAGTTCTGTGCTTAAGGTGTCATTTTCATTGATATTTCCTTGTGCCTCTTTTACCAAGCTCAGTTCTTCTTTCATAATTTTCTTGTACCGCTTTCATTTATTTTCTGAATTTTTCCTTTACCACTCCTAATTCTTCCTTTAATTCTTCCAGGAATTCTTTTTTTCATTTGGAATTAGTCAGCATTTTTCTTTAAGGCTGTTTGTAGTTGGTTTCACATTGTCTTATTCTGAGTTTATGTTTTAGTTTTCCCTACTACATGGTAGCTTTTGGTTATTTTTTTTAACTCATTTTTTCCATAATACTTTTTGACTTTGAACTTTATGTTAAAATTGGGCTCAGGGGGGAGGAGCCAAGATGGCGGAGTAGAAAGACTCATGTATGCTAACTCCGAATCCACAGCCATAAATTTCCTGTAAGAAGAACTTCCCACAAATTCTGGATCACTGCAAGGTGCGCAGAAACACAGTGGAAAAGATTTCCATTCCAGAGAGCCCTGGAGAGCCGTCCCCAGGGTCCGTTGTGCCCCGGAAAGCAGAGCCCACCCCAGCGCTGTCCTGGCCGCAGGGGAGAGGAGAAGATCTGAGCAGGCCTCAGGGATGGAACCTCCGGCGGCCGGGAAGGTCCCTCCACCCACAGGTGCTCCAGGTCAGTGAGAGAGACTTCTGGGCTGGCTGAGAGGGGAGCGGGGTGTCTCCGTGGCTCGGGCCCCTTCGGGAAGCAGTGGCAGAGGGAGCGGCAGCAGCGGCAGAGGCAGCAGCGGCCCGGGACTCCCAGAGCAGCAGGCAGAAGTTCAAGTCTCTGCATAAACCCCCTGAGGGAGCTGAACCTGGGAGGTGGCCCTGCCCCAACCCACCCCATTACTGTGGTTCCCTGCATAAAGCCCCTGAGGGAACTGAGCCTGGGAGGCGACCCTGCCCCCACCCAAGCACCAGAACTTAAGCTCACATTGAATAGCAGCCGCTTCTGCTGTGGAAAGCCCTGAGACTGGGAAGCAGCATTTGAATCTCAGACCCCAAGCACTAGCTGGGCAGATCTAGGCAGGGGTGGAGAGGAATCTCAGAAGTCAGGTAACTGGCTGGGAAAATGCCCAGAAAAAGGAAGCAGAATAAGACCATAGAGAGCTACTTTATTGGGGAAGAGATGTTCCTTCCCCCCTTCATTTCTGATGACGAAGTACAATGCCTGCCATCGGAGAAAGACGTGAAGGTCGGGGCTTCTCTATCCCAGACATCCGAGGTGGATGTTTGGTGGGCTCAGGCCATGGAAGAGCTCAAAAAGGATTTTGAAAATCAAGTTAGACAGGTGGAGGAAAAACTGGAAAGAGAAATGAGAGAAATTCAAGAAAAGCATGAAAAACAGGTCAATATGTTGCTAAAGGAGACCCAAAAAAATGCTAAAGAAAATAACACCTTGAAAAATAGGCTAACTCAATTGCCAAAGAGGTTCAAAAAGCCAATGAGGAGAAGAATGCTTTCAAAAGCAGAATTAGCCAAATGGAAAAAGAGGTTCAAAAGATCACTGAAGAAAATAGTTCTCTCAAGATTAGAATGGAACAGATGGAGTCTAATGACTTTCTGAGAAACCAAGAAATCATAAAACAAAACCAAAAGAATGAAAATATGGAAGAGAATGTGAAATATCTCATGGGAAAAACAACTGACCTGGAAAATAGATCCAGGAGAGACAATTTAAAAATTATGGGACTACCTGAAAGCCATGATCAGAAAAAGAGCCTAGACATCATCTTGCATGAAATTATCAAGGAAAACTGCCCTGACATTCTAGAACTAGAGGGTAAAATAATTATTGAAGGAATCCATCGATCACTGCCTGAAAGAGATCCAAAAAGAGAAACTCCTAGGAACATTGTGGCCAAATTCCAGAATTCCCAGGACAAGGAGAAAATATTGCAAGCAGCTAGAAAGAAACAATTCCAGTACTGTCGAAATACAATCAGGATAACACAAGATCTAGCAGCTTCTACATTAGAGGATCGAAGGGCATGGAATAGGATATTCCAGAAGTCAAAGGAACTAGGACTCAAACCAAGAATCACCTACCCAGCAAAACTGAGTATAATACTTCAGGGGAAAATATGGTCTGTCTTTCAATGAAATCGAGGACTTTCAAGCATTCTTGATGAAAAGACCAGAGCTGAAAAGAAAATTTGACTTTCAAACACAAGAATGAGAAGAAGCATGAAATAGTAAACAGCAAAGGGAAGTCATAAGGGACTTAGCAAAGGTGAACTGTTTACATTCCTACATGGAAAGACAATATTTGTAACTCTTATAACATTTCAGTATCTGGATAGTTGGTGGGACCACACACAGATGTACACATACACACACACTCACACGCACACACACACATGTACATGTGTGCATGCACACACATACACACAAGCATGCACACACAGAGACAGAGAGCACAGAGTGAATTGAATAGGATGGGACCATATCTTAAAAGAAATTAAGGTAAATGGTGAGAGAGAAATGTAGTGGGAGGAGAGAGGGTGAAATGGAATGGGGTTAATTATATCTCATTCAAGAGGCAAGCAGGAAACTTACTAGTGGAGGGAAAAAGAGGAGAGCTGAGGAAAAAACATGGTTTACCCTCATCACATTCGACTAAAGGAAGGAGTAAAATGCACACTCATTTTGATATGAAAACCTATCTTACAGTACAGAAAAATGGGGGAGAAGGAGATAAGTAGGGAGGGAGGGATGATGGAAGGAAGGGCAATGGAAGAAGGGAGCAATTTGAGGTCAACACTCTTGGGGAGGGACAGGATCAAAAGACAGAATAGAAACAATGGGGGGCAGAATAGGATGGAGGGAAATACAGTTAGTCTTATACAACATGACTGTTATCGAAGTCATTTGCAAAACTACCCAGATATGGCCTATATTGAATTGCCTGCCTTCCCAAAGGGAATGGGTGGGGAGGGAGGGATGGGGAGAATTTGGAACTCAAAGTTTTAGGAACAACTGTTGAGTATTGTTCTTGCTACTAGGGAATAAGAAATACAGTTAATGGGGACTAGAAAGTCATCTGGCCCTACAGGACAAAAGAGAAGATGGAGACAAGAGAAGGGAGGGATGATAGAAGAGAGGGCAGATTGGTGATAGGGAAAATTAGAATGCTTGGTGTATTGGGGTGGGGGGAGGGGATAAATGGGGAGAAAATTTGGAACCCAAAATTTTGTGAAAATGAATGTAAAAAGTTAAATAAATAATTAAATTTAAAAAAAATTATCATAGAAAATAAAATAAAAAAAAAAAAATTGGGTTCAGCTTACTTTGGTGTGAGGAGGCCCTGTCCCAAGCTTCAGGAATTTTTGTGCTGCTCTTTTCAGAACTAGTTCTGGTCTGTAAGTTTTTGATGCTTCCAAGGTAATGTGATCCTGGAAGAGGTTGTATCACCCGTCTCCTACTCTGCACTTTGGTCTTTACCCAGGAGGGACTCCTGGTCCCTGGCAGCTGCATATGCTAGTGTTCTTATATGCTTTTGTCATGTAACCAGAGCTGCTATTCCATTGTGATGAACCACTAGTACTTCTTTCTGCCCTGGAGCTGTGACCCAGTACTATATATGGGAAATAGAGTTCTCAATCAGTGCCAGCAAAGGGTCACCTGTGATTTCCTTCTGATCAGTTGCTAGATCCCCTTACTATCTCTAGGCTGAGAGCTCCTGAAACTGCAGTGTGTAGGCTCTGGACAGACCTTTATCAGACCTTCACCCTGGTGTTACAGACTTCTCCTGACTCCCTTTTAAGTTTTCTTAGACTAGAAAATTAGGTCACCATAACTTTTTGTTGGTTTGAATGTTCTAAATTTTGATTTAAGGAACTATTTAAAGATGCTTCAAAGGTAATTTTGGGTGGCGGTTCCTAATCTGCCTTCTTGGGTCCTCCCTCTAGATGTAATTAATTACCATTCCTATTTATACACACACACACACACACACACACACACACACATGCACACCACCACCACCACCACCACCAACCACAAACAACAACCATCTTGATGCTTAGACAGTTTACACGACTTATTCAAAGTTCTAGCACTAGAAATCAATTGACTACTTGATTAACAAGTGTAATCAGCCCTTACTTTTTTCCTAGGAACTGGGCTAACCTCTAGGAACACAAAGGAAAATAGCTTTGGCCTTCAAGATGTTTTCATTCTAATAGAAGATTGGGTCTGAAGGAGGATTCAAGTCTCCATATTCTTGGCTCCAAAGCCAGTGCTCACACCACCAAGTTTCCCCTCCATTTCTCAACTATGTAAAAGAGAAAAAGACCCAAACAATGCATTGCTTTTATCAGACAGAGAAAAGATGAGTCTCACTGGAAATAAATCTTGGACTAACAAAAATGAGAAAGAAAAGTTCTGGGAGAGACAGAATTCATTGGATTGGGGAAGGTAGCCTTAACTCAGTACTTGTAATTTAAATTTTTAAGTCTCAAATCTCTCTGAGTCATATCAAGACAATCATTCATGAGAGACAAGTTGTGATAGTGAAAAGAATGCTCAATCTGCAATTGAAAGATCTAGGTATGAATCTTCGTTTTGACATTCAAAAAACCCTAGGAATTCCTTGTTACCTGTAGCATCAAGCACACAATCCTCCTTTTTGAATTGAAGATGCTTCAAAATCTGTCTCTAGTCTGTCTTTTTATATTTATTATACACATTAATCTCCTTTCTGCACCCTGTTCTATTCAAACCAACTTCTTCTCCTTCACACTTAAATAACCAGTTCTATATTCTAACTTATACTCCTTTTACCTTTGCCATTATGATAGGAAAGGGCAGTATGTGTTAAGTGGATAGAGCGTCAGGCCTTGAGTCAGGAAGACCTGAGTTCAAATCAAGCCTCAGTCAATTACTAGCAGTATGATCTTGGGCAAGTTATCCCTTAATTGCCTCAGTTTTCTCATTTGCAAAATGAGCTGGAGAAAGAAATGGCAGGGTACTTCAGTATCTTTGTTAAGAAAACCTCAAATTAAGTCACAGTCAAACATGATGGAAAAATACTTTCAAGCATAGTAAATGTGTACGTGTGTATGTATATAGCACCATCTTTGATCTCACTCCTCCAATTCACACAGAAGTTAGAAATCTATTTCCAAAGAGATGGATGTTAATAATTTTAGATTTCCATGACTGACTATGCTCCTAACACTGTAGGTCATGAGCCTCCACCAGTGTGTTTCCACTTAATAGTTAGCCAATAGTCGCAGTTCTTAGCAAGGGCATTTACTCAGACCATACAACAAACACAGCAGTTATAGAAGATTTTTGACCAAACTCTGGGCACATTCTCCCTCAAATAATACATGGCAGGGGGGAGAGGGAATGGGCACAAACCTAGCATATAATGGCAGTCTGGAATACGTCAGAAATACATATACAGACAACTCAGAACCTGAAACTATTAGCTCTAGATATCTCCCCTCTACCCGCCCCTACCCAGTTTGGTGGCACAGTGAATAGAGAGCTAGATCTAGATTCAAGAACATCTGAATTTGAATCCAGCCTCAGAGGCATTCTAGCTACTGACCTTATCTTAGGTAAGTCATTTAGCCACTATTTGATTCAGTTTCTTCATATGTAAAATAAGGAAAAAAAAATGTGCAGTCTCTATCTCCCAAGGCTGTTGCAAAGGTAAAATGAGTATTTGCAAAGTGGTTTGTAAACCTTAAAGTGTTATATAAATGCTAGTTGTTACTGCTACTAATAATTATACTAATTTCTACAAGGTCTTTGACTATGAGGCAAGGAAGTGATGATGAATGTCATTGATCAGTTGCTAAGCAAGTTTGGATGACTAGAGACATGGCAGAGCAATTAAGGTAGAGAGATTAATTCACTTAGAGGTTAAGTCCAGCAGATCACTTGGTTATTTAGAAGGTTTAGCTTACTTTGGGTTTAGGCCAAACAGAGCTCTCAGCAATGGGGCTACTGATGCTTCAGTATCAAACCCAGAAGGCTACTTCACCTTATAGTTTGATCTGCTGGAATTCCTAGGTTTACTCTTTGATGAGTTTGTTCTCTGAAGTCCTTACTATCATCAATTTCTAACTTGGCTGGGTACTCAAGTTTTCTTTTCAGCTTGAATGTTACAAAACTCTCAAAAGCCACTGCCTCTGGCTTAAGATTGGTAAAATCTCCTCTTTGATTCTCTGAGAGCCTTAGTTTTGAGATTTGTTGCCTCCAGGGACACAGTAGGTATAGAACATTTCTGATCAGTAACTAAATAAGAGTGGTCTAGTTTCTGGTCCTTGATAGTCCTTTTTGTATAAAATGTGGGTAGTCTTAGTTAGAGAGTTCACCTTTATTTGTTATTCCCATTCTCAAGGTATCTTTCTTGGATTTCTGTCTTTTTCACATGGTTGAAGAGCTGGGGGTGGGGTGGGTGGTGACAAAGATATTGAAGTTACCTGTGATTTGGATGAGTTCATTGTCTCCTTAGACATTTCATTTAAAACAGTTATTCAAGCCTTTGACACTTTCTTTCAAGCCTTTGACACTTTCTAATTTGTGAAATACAACCTTTGAATCTGAAAATATCCATGTTTGCCTTCTCAAAATTAATTAAAAGGAGTAACATGCATGTTTCCCCATCCAAAAAAAAAAATAATTGAGTTTCTTGAGAACAGGGATGTAATATTTTCTTTCTAAATTCCTTCTTGTTTAATCGCTTCTTAGCTCTATGACCCTAGGAAAGTCACTTGATGTCTCTGAACCTTGTTTACATCAAAAGTAAAATTGTGTTAATAATTCTTATGTTATCTACCTTGGGTCTCACCCAAGAAAGTGGATTAAATAACATCTTGTAACCATAAAGTTGTATATAAAAATCACAATATGCTTTTGTCATTACTTCAACATGAATAAAAAGAATGAACAAAATTGTTTTCATACATTCTTTAAAGAAGTAAAATTCTTTCTGAAATAATTTAGTGTTAATCCCTGCTTTAATAAGTGAATGAATAAAAATACAAGCAAAACGTATTGCTCTATACAGTAAGAAAAGCACAGTTTCCTTTTTTGAGGGTTAGACTTGTGGCTTCGTCAGGATGCAGAGCTTCCTTCCCGGATGTCTACAGCTTACTACATTAGAGAGTTGTCTGGGGTACAAGAATAATAAATTACTTACCAAGGGTCACAAAGCCAGTATATGTCAAGGGTAATTCTTAAATATAGACTGGCCTGTACTCAATTCATCCCATGTTAAGCTGAAATTTTTGACTAGCAGAAAGACAAATCAAGGAGATGAAAAAAATAAGACTGAGGCATAAACTTCTATACTTAAGGAGTCTGGCCATTCAAGCCCAGCTGTGTGCTCACTATAGAATACAGTCTCTCCTAGATGATGGTTTTCAGCCCACTTCTGTGTTTTATTACTTTTCTGACTTTGGTAGGTCACTTCATCTCTAAGGGCCTCTGTTTCTTCATTTGTTAAATGAAGGGGATATAGGAACTATAAGATCCCTTTAACCCCAAAACGTATTTTTCTATGATCTATTTTACATAGCACTGTGAAAAAAGGAAATTTGTCTAAAGGTAAGGAAAACAGAAAATGGAATATAGAAAATAAGTACAAGACTACTTTACTGATTTAGTTTTTTAGGTATTTGTTTGATAATTAGTCATTATCAGGCAAATGGTGAATAGTTCACATAATTCAATTCCTATTTAATATGATTAATAAGAAAAGATAATCCACATGCAGTCATATGGCTTTTTTAAATGACGAATTTCTTTCCCACCCCATCATCCCATGATCAGCAAATTTCTAAAGTAATTTTGATCTACTTGTAAAATATATAGTGGGTTATTTTTAAGTACTACAATTCCTGCTGCAAAAAATCTTGATACCAGAAAAATAGTATTTCACTTTCCTACTGAAGTATTTGTGTTTCTTATTTCCTTCTGAAATTGAAATAAGAATGCCTCCCATAAAATGTGGCCAATTTGAAATGACAATTTATTCCTTTGCCAAATATTCTTTAAGACTTGTTTTATTCAAATCAATTTCTCTTTTTAAAAATCTATTTTCAATCTTACAAAATGTGTGTTAAAGAAAAGCTCCTTGAAAGTTACAGAAATTTTGCATCTGTGGAGAGCGTTAGAAGGAATGATTTCATAAGCAATTTTTACTCAAATGGAAGGGTGCTGGCAGGAAAGCCCAAGTTTGAAATTTTAGAGAATAGTAAATGGATATTGCTTCACCAGTTCTCCTCCAAGGAGGTCCCATTCTTGGTTGGAAAACTTCTGCTTTAGATATCTTTTAGAAACTAGTTAACTTACAGAGGGATTGATTTCTGATCTTAGGGAATGTTCCATCCCATGAGGTTTTCTGTCTTTGTTTTGTTTGTTTGTTTTCCCTGAGGCACAGAGAAAAGAGTCTCTTTGCGTCTGGAATAACCTTCAACTTAGAAGCTTTTCATAAAACTCTGTTCCTGTCCCAGGATTTCCTGGTTATATATTTAAAGAAAGCTAATTAGAAAAATAAAATCTTCAGCTACACAGAAGGCAGGTGGAAGAGAGACGAGGAATGAAAAGTGATGTCTTTATGCTTACTAAGACTCTCTAGTTATGTTTCTTAAGAATGTTAAGTGGGAAGACATGCCCCCTGATAGGTTATTAACCTTTCAAAGCATCAGTTCAATGAGATGGCCTTATTTCAACTGCAAGAGGGACGATGGTGCCTCAGGAAAAGAAAGAAAGATCATGATCATTTGGAGCTTGAGAGAAAAGGTCTAAATCATCTATTCATTTTTCAATGCAATGATTCATATTACTGCTGATGGTGCTAGTGATGGCTATCATGAAAGTGAAATTATGATGATGATGGTGGTGATAGCAATTAAAATGATACAAGAGGAAGAGGGAAGAAGAAAGAAGAGACAGAGAAGATAAAAGGCTTAAAGAATAAAAGAATAAATGATTCACAGATCTAAATTGGGAACAGAATTCTGAGGTCATCTGATCTAACCCACTAAATTAATAGAAAGAAACAGAGACCAATGGAAGAAAAAATAATTACCCAAGGCCAAATTACCAACCATCAAGGGTGGTATTTGAACCCCAACCCTCTCATTATAGAGCTAAGGTTCTTTCCAGTATTTCACATTGCCCCTATACTACTCGTCGAACTTTGAGCAGTTAATTCTTCTCCATAGGCCTTGGTTTTATCACCTGCAAAATGAGAGGTTGGAGACAAATGACTTCACACGTTCTTTCTAGCTCTAAATCTATGATTCTATGTATTTTATTTACAAGCACTCTTAGTTAAGTCAATGAATGGACTTAAAGGACTACTATGTGATGCAAAAATAAAAGTCTGTTCTACAAACAAATACATACAAATATATATGGATGTATGTACATGTATGTGTATATATAATATATATTTATGTGAATATACCTGTCATACCCACACATGTGCATAGACATTCTAGATCATAAGAAAATGGATTCAGATCTGAAAGTACCTGAGAAGCAGGTGAGGTCAGTCTGTTAATATTACAGTGGAAGAAAGTGAGACCCAGGGTCCCACAGCAAGCATCTGAAGTAAGATTTGATTTCATGTCTTTCTAACTCCAAGTCTATTGCACAAGATTATACATATAAGCGTGTGTGTATATGTGTGTGTGCACATACACACTTGGATATGTATGTATGCATATGTGTGTGCATGTATATGTGTGTACATACATATATGTGTATACACACACATATATATACATATATATATAACATGTGCACATGTGTATACCCTGAGTTAATTATTAACTAATTACGTGGAAGCATGGTAGAGAGAGGAGAGAGCAGTTAGCATGACCTTGGCTCAGTTTTTGCTTTTGATATATATTTGCTATATATTGACTTGCTATCTCTGGATAAATCACTTAGTCTTCAGTGTCCCCATGTGACTTTCTAAGGCTTTAATTTGCACAATTATTTCTATTTTGCATCTTTGAAAGGTCTTTCCACACAAGGAGTTCTGACCACTACTCTTGCCTATTTCTAACCCAAACTCCAGAATACATATAAAGAGAAAGAAGAAGTAAGAGGGAAATGATCTAACTCCAGAAATGTGAGTTTATTTACTCTGGGAATAAAATTGAAAGTATGCTCAGCCTACAGTTTAGGGCCTTGGAGAGAACCATTCCAAAGTACTATTTAACACAGTGATGGATGCATCTCATTTCTCTGACTACTTTGAGGAACTTGGATTTTTTTTCTTCTTGCTCATCTAAAGATGCTTCTGAAAATCCAGTGCTGTTCAAATGCAGCTTCCAGAAAAATGTATGTTCCATTTCCTCAAGGAAATGATTATGAGGCTAACATGTTTATGATTATGGATTAGTAAACATGGCAATAAATTTGGCATTTTTATTCACTTACACCATTTGCCCTAATAGTTTATGTTAGTAGGAATAAGTTGGACACAGAGTAAACAAAACTCTTTACAAAATGCTAACATTTTTCAAAAGCCTTTGAAAGATAATACAAAGAATGTGGCATCTGTCTATGTGTTTTTCCCTCTACTAAACTGACCAATATGTTACAAATATTTGAGAGTTAAACCTTCCAAAAAATAAAGGATTTCAGTGATGAAGGGGACCTCAATAGCTATCTACTCCAATCCGTATTCAAAAATGAAATAAATCAGCTTCTTAAGCCCCTCCCCAGCAGACTGACTGCCCAAATGTTCCTTCAAGTTCTGTGGCAGCCCAGGTCACTTTGGGATAGTCCCACATATTCACAGACTTCATTTGGCTTGTTTTACTGTGTTATCAAGCCGAACTTTATCTCTATCTCTCTGGAACTCACTCCTCCAACTGATCCTGGTTCTGTCCTCTTAGAAGAAGTACATACTTGAAGGGAACCATCCCATCTGCTCTTTCTCACATTAAACGTTCAGGACAAAGTGGTTTGAATGGCCTTTTTAAGTGCCTGCCATGCCAATTTTTGAATAGTAATCAATAAACATTTGCTAAGTACATACTATATGCCAAGTATTCTGCTGAGAACACTGGGGATACAAAATATAGTCTCTACCCTTGAGGAGCTTATAATCAAATGAGGAGACAACATGCAAACCAATATATACAAAGCAAGCTATATGTAGGATAAATGGGAAATAATGAACAGAGGGAAGGCACTGGAATTAAGGGGGTTTGGGGAGACTTGCATGTAGAAGGTAGGATTTTAGCTGAACCTTAAAGGAATCTGGGGAGGTCAGTCATAAGAGCTGAGGTGGGAGAGTGTTCCAGGCATGAAGTTGCCCCAAGAGAATGTCTGGAGCTAAGGGTTGGAGTGTCTTATTCATAAAAGAGTCAGGAGGCCAGTGCCATTGGATTGAACAGTAGAGGGTTTGAAGTCAGGTATAAGACGACTAGAAAGGTAGGAAGGAACTAGTTTACTAAGGGCTTTGAATATCACATAGAGCATGTTATATTAGTTCTTGCAGGCAATAGTAAGCCACTCAAGTTTATTGAGTGTGTGTGTGTGCGTGTGTATGATGTAGTTGGACCTGTGTTTTAGGAAAATCACTTTAGTGACTGAATGGAGAATAGATTGGAGTGGGCAGAGAGTTGAATCAGGCAGACCCACCAAAAGGCTGTTGCAATAACCAAGGGATGAATTGAGGAAAACCTGTGCTGGAGAGATGGCAGCACCAGAGGAGAGGAGGGGGAGAATTCCAGAAATAACGGAAGGGTGAAATTGACAAGCATAGGCAACAGTCATAATACAATATCATCTGTGAAGAAATGAAAATTAGTTCCACTCAAGGAACAGGAGAGAGGTGCATGGTGGTTAAGAACAGATTATAACATAAAATTAGGAACTGTGAAAAACAGGAGAAAAGGATGCTTTAAGAGGCCTATGATCATAAAACAAGGCACTTAGTGAGAGACAAATATTCCATATTGTCTACTGCTATCCTAGAGACTTTAATAAATGAAGGTAGACTGTTAGCCTGGTGGGTAGATTTCCCTGAAACAAAATTATGGGAGGATTATGGCTGTGTTATGGGAGGCTGTGTTATGAAGGGGTCTTGATCCAAATCACTGGAGGGATGACTTTCAAAGATAAAATTACAGAGATGCTTTTGAGTATGCTGAATCCTTGCCAGGCATTGTGTTAGGTGCTGAAGATAGAAAGACAAAAACTGAAATTGTTCCTGGCCATAAGTGCTTTAGAAGCAACATTGCATGGTGAAGCCAGGATTGGATCTAAAATCAGGGAGACCAAAGTTCAAATACTGAATCGGACACTACCATATTTTGTGACCCTGCAAAAGTCACAACCTCCCAGAATTTGAGTATTCTTATCTGTAACGTGAGGAAGATACACCACTTGGTTTCTTAAGGGCCTTTTTGACTTTTGTTTTATGATTCTATATTTTATTGGGAGGAAGAGAGAATGTATACACATACAAATATACTCAAATAAGTAATAAATTAATTAAGGAGCATTTAGTAAGCACTTATGTGCCAGATACTGTGCCATGTTGGTTGGAGAAAATTCAGTAACAACT
Source organism: Bettongia penicillata ogilbyi (assembly GCA_023548195.1). Classification (NCBI taxonomy): domain Eukaryota; kingdom Metazoa; phylum Chordata; class Mammalia; order Diprotodontia; family Potoroidae; genus Bettongia; species Bettongia penicillata. Next base: position 1,371,225 of record JAJHZJ010000344.1, read on the forward strand.
GGGGAAATCAGAATGGGCTTCCTGTAGGAGGCAGCCTGTGAGTAGAGCCTTGAAGAGCAATAGAAATTATGAGAAATCATCTTTCTTCTCTTGGTTTTCTAGTAAAGTTCCACTCTTTGAGTCAGTGAACACAGCAAGTATCTTGAGGACAGGGGTTGTTTTGGCTTTGACTTTGCATCCCCAAGCCACGGTGCCTATAGAACAGTAACTATTTAAACACTTGATTGATTATTTGATAGACATAAAACTTAAGAGAGGTACATGTTCTATGTAATTTATTGCCAAGTAGGAAATTGCACAAAACAAGTAATACAGTGGTTGTCCTCAGGGGAAAATGCATAACAGTAAAGAAGGTGTCCTGGTTATTAGAGACAGAAGCAATAAAATCACAGATTGATTTCTCATTTACTAGAACTCAGGGAAAATCAAGAGAGCTGTTTTGTGTCGTGAACTCTTTGGGTAGTCCAGAAAAACCTGTGGTCCTCTTCCTAGAAAGACATTTTTAAATGTATAAAATACATTTTATAGGAATATATATATATATAGAGAGAGAGACAGACATATGTGTGTATATCTCTATATTTATATATAGAGATATACACACATACACATACATATCTATACACAACACACACATGTATGTATATGTGCATGTGTGTACATATGTGTACATGAATACAACATATCTTATATATGTGCACATTTGTGTGTGTATGGTTCAATGTATGTGGGTTTTTTTGAGACCTCAGATTAAGAATTCCTGATGTAGGAGAATATAGCCTCTACCTGAATGGGATATCCTGTACAGAAGTCTCAGGAGATGAAAAAGAATAGATTGCAATCTATAGAGTCTTATGGAGTATAGTCTTATCCTACGGTAAATAAAACAACTTGTGAGGTAGGCCTTAAAGGGTCATAGTTGGGCTTTCAGGAGATCATGTGTGCAAAATGCTGTAGAGATGTCACTATTATCTATGAGTCAAGGCAACACACTGATGCTATCTCAAATATGCACAAGGGAGCTTTTGAACCTTGAAATCTGAAATGTACATAGAGAGTATCCTCATTTAGTCTTAGCTGCTTTTAATTAGCATATGTTCAGGTTTCAAAGAGGGAGAGCAGATGAGAATAAATGAGAAATGGGAAGAAAATGAGTCAGTGTGCACTCCTGAGAGACAGTATCTTCAAAGAAAATGTGACTTTTGATTGGATTAAAGTATTTGGTCTTCTGCCCACCCCCACTGCTTGGAAAAAAGGACTATTATTGCTAAAGGAATTGAGAATTGAGAAAGCCCACTCTAGAAAACAAACAAGCAAACACCAATTTGATTAAAGAAGTGGAAAGGGTGGCTTCAGCTTTCTCAGTGATATCCCTCAGGCACTGTAAGGTAAACAAACAAACACCTGAAATCATATCACTATCTGATTACAGTGCTTATTCAATTGCTTTTCCTGTAACTGGCAGGGTTTGCAGAAATGTCTTCAGGAGAACCGCTGTGTTGAGAAATCTAAATGAAAAGCCATGATGAAATATGGCCCTTCACTCCATATGCAGGTTTAATCTCATGGGCTTTTCTGGCAAAAGTGGGAGATTCAATTTCAAGGTTCCATTTGTTACAATTTGATGATTGTGATTAAAGAAACATAAAGATTTCTTCTTTGATATTTCATTTTTCTTTTACAAAAGCAGCCATTTGCGACTGCCTCCATTCTTTCTAAACTTTCGTCTTATAGAACACCAATAGATGTTGGATTGCTGTCTTTGTAGATGAGAATTTACATGAGCCAATCAGGAGACAGGAGGAAGTTAGCAGAATCTTGCTTACTTTTCAATCCAAACCCATGCAAGTCATTGCAAGTTAAATTTGAATCGAAATTTTTGTCCAGTGATATACATAACAAGACTTTCCCTAAAACAAAAGAATTCTGAAATAAACTCTTACAGCAATTATGCCTGGATATTTTAATACAGATATCTCATTGTGCCATGGAGGCATCCTTGGAACCTCCTGACCTGAGAAATCATAGAGTAAGCCAATCATATCCTGCAAAACGAGAAGGTCATTGAATAGAAGTCTAACAATAGATTGTGTATCAATTGTCCAAGATCAGGTCTAGCTAAATTCAGAGAGGCCCATCACCACCAGGGACAAAAGTGGTGATTTTTTTTGGGGGAAGGGGTGTTTAAAATATCTCACAAATGGTGTCTAAGTCAAAGAAAGTTACCATCTATGTTGGGGATGAGAAGCATCCACTTGAATAAATTAATATCTTAAAGTATAAAGTGTATTTCATTACATAAATATTGTCACATGGAATTTTTTAACATACAATATAATTGTATAAGATGCAGCATGACACCGTAGATGGGATCAGAATTTTGTATCAGAATACTGATCTACTCTATTATACAGAGAAGATACAATCCCCAATGCTAGAAAAACTGAAGTTTACGTAATACTTTAAACATTATAAAGCATTTTACATCCTGATATTATGGATAGAGAGCCATCCTCCAAGTCAGGAAAACATACTTGAACCATACTTGCTGTGTGACCCTGGGTAAGTCACTTAACCTCTTAGTGTTCTAAGAAAATCTTTAAATCTGTCAGTTGAAGAGAAAGTACGAATCTGCATCAACAGAGTGAGGTTCTTAATCCTAGAGTTCCTTAAAACAATGAAAACTCAGATATAAACTCTATCCTAATGACAACAATACTTCATACTTTTTGGCCCATAAATATAATTTTTTTCAAGTAACAGAGTTTGCTTCAGCTAATCTGTTATCTCAATGCTGGAGATGGTCCTTCCACCAATGAAAATTTTAACCCATCCCGACCTTGTAATACCTCATCGTACATTATTATGGGCATATCATATATTAAATATAGGCAGCTAAGTGGTGCAGTGGATAGAGCACTGACTTTGGAGTCAAGAACACCTGAGTTCAAATTCAACCTTAGACCCTTACTGGCTGTGTGACCCTAAGGAAGTCATTCAACTTCTGTTTGACTCAGTTTATTATAAAAGCATATAAAGGGATTATAAAGCATATAAAAGGGATTATAAAAGCAACTCCCTCCTAGGATTGCTGTAAGGGCCCAATGAGGTGCTATTTATAAAGTTCTTAGCACAGGGCCTGGTACAGAATAGGTTCTGTATAGATATTTTTTCCACTCACTACCTGACCCCTACTAAAAATCTCAATACCTTAGTTATTTAATATGCTCTAGGCCTTCCTCTGCTTCTCTGTACCTTTTGAACTGTCCATTATTTTTCTCCATCTCAATACATCAGAAGCCCCTCTCTTTCTCCAGTCCTACATGACCCAGAATAGTCTATTTCCAGGATTTTATAGAGGACAAAATGTAGGACTTGTATACCTGGTTCACTCAATTACTAAAAGTGTGACCTTGGGCAAGTCACTTTACTTCTTTCAAACTCAGATTCCTCATTGTTAAGTGGGGTTAATAATAGCACCCATCTTCCTCTCTTGTTGTGAGAATGAAAGGAGATTATATTTTTAAAGGGCCTTGTAAATTCTAAAGAATTAGATAAATATTATCCATCATGATTAATATTAGAACAAGATTAAAACAATAAATATCTCCTTATAAAACCAATACCTGTGCATGTATCAATTTAAACTTAACAAAGCACAACAAATCTCATTTGCATGCCAGTTATCTTCCAACAGTGAGGAAACAAAAGAAACAGAGTGATTTAAGATAAGAATGCCAGCTTTGCTTATTCTAGGGCAGACATGCACAACTTGGCACTAAAATTAAGCTAGGCCAAACTTCTTTGGGTCGCAGATAGGTTAGACCAGAGGTAGACTCGCAATGTTTGTTTGCTGTGGGTCACGTGACAAGCAGGAGAGAGGGGGCAGTGGTAGCCCTACATGTTTTGTGGGTCACCCAAAATTCTTTGGGCCCATGGATCATAAGCCTATTTCAGGGCCACAGGACTCCAAGATTAAAGCCAGCAGCTTTACTCACATACATGCTTCCAAAAACATCTTTGAGTTATCACCCTCAGTAAACATTACAAACCATGTTTACTCCCTGTATAAGAAAGATAATCCTTTATGTGACCTTTCTTCCCAGGAGTAAGAAAATTTGCAGTTTCGCTTAGGATCCAATGGACTGGCCCTCATGGTATTGAAGGCTGTAAGGGTTTATGGTGAAATTTATTTGATGCTATTTACTCTTATACATAGATACATATTTTGTGTTCACTGTCAGCTTAACCTTAATTGGTTCACTTACCACTTAATTAATTGTGCAGCCACCAAATGTCTCAATCTCACATTTTTTACAGTAATGTGGCACAAAAGTGTTCTCTTAAATCTTTAATGGGCAGTGACTTAATGAACTAACAAGATAGTCTAGCAAATAAAATTAAAATTCCCTCCATCATAAGTGTCACTGTGACAAAGAAAATAAGCTTCTGAAAAGACATACATAGATGAGCCATCACTGTGGAACTATTTTGTCTAAATACCATTCTTCAAATGATTTCAAGTGGCATCTGAACACATGTTATTGACATTTTTCAGTCTCATCTGACTCTTTGTGACTCTGTGTGGGGTTTCCTTGACAAAGATACTGGAATGGTTTGCCATTTCTTTTTCTAGCTCATTTTACAGATGAGGAAACTGAGGCAAACAGGATTGAATGACTTGACCAAGTACATAGCTAGTGTCTGAGGCCAGATTTGAATTCACAAAAATGAATCTTCCTGACTCCAGGCCCAGCATTCTATTTAGTAAGTCACCTAGCTGTCCATCTGAACTCTATACAAATGTGCTGTTATGATCTTGGAGGTAATCTCAGCCTCTTGAAGGGTCTGCTAGCAGCTGACAAGATTGGCAGGTCCTAACAAGCTGGAACAGCTTTATGTGTGAACCTGGCAAAGGACTGCGCATATATCCTCAAAAGACTAAAATAGCTAAGAGTGGGGTGGGGGGAACAATTGTCACCAAAAAATAGGTCAAAGATTGATATTTTTTGTCTCCAATGACATTTCTATTCTCTTACTTTTTTCCTTCCTTACCTCTGCCTCTGGGAATCGCTGACTGTGTTCAAGGCTCAGCTTAAGACTTTCTAAACCAAGCCTCTCCTGATCTTCCTATTTTTTGCTCCATGCCTCCATTCTACCAAAATTACATTGTATTAACTTCTCATATAATTTGCTTACTTCATATACATATATGTATATTTTTTTTTCTCTTGAATAGCGTATTTGTTATTGTTTGTGTTTTGTTCTTGAAGAGGATCAATGACAATAGGGAGGTGTTCCCATGATTTTCAAGTGAACTGGATTTAAGTGAACCACACCTATGTAAAGTCACCAGCCTTACTCTTTCCTCCTGAGCCATCTGATCCAATGGCAAGACATAGATCAGGACAGCTGGAGACGGCCCCAGATGAAGTGGGTGACCTTGGTCTTTTAAAGCTAAGGTCTTTCCCTGGACTCAGTTTGTTGAGACAAAGTCTAGTTAGTGATTAAGGTTACATAAAAAATGAGACAAAAAATCGCCTCTTTTACCTAGTGAAAAAAAATCAATGCAGGTAGGGAAGAACCTCAGGGTTTCTAAATAGAATATAAACTTCTTGTGGGAATGACATTATTTCTTTGTCTCTAGAACCTAGGATGGTGGTTGGCATATAGTTGTTCTTGATGAAAGCTTGCTGAATTGTAGGAGATGGAAAGGAAAGACTCACATCCATGAATTCAAGGCTATTTCAGGATCAGAAAATATCTCCTCCTTTAGTTCCTATATTTTACTTAGTGGTTTTAGTAGGAGAGTAAAATCATGAACTCTAGGGTTAGAAGGAATCTCAGAGGCAATATTGCTCTTTCTCTATTCCTGAAAGGGCATTCATTCCCCATCTACAAATCTCATTTGTCATTTGAAGATTTTCCCCATCACTCATATAATCAATAAGTATATATATTAATCCCTTTCTAGATACTAGACTCATTTCTAAGTGTGGGAAGCAGAAGACAAAAATGAGTCCATGTCCTCAAGGAATTTACATTCAATGACATGTACATGTATGTATGAAGAGATGTACCTAGGTAGGTATACGCATACTATATTCAAGGTCATTTGGAGGGAGAGAAATGAACTTCTGGGGGATCAGGGAAAGGCTTCATATATGATGAGGCTTTTAACTAGGTTTTGAAGGAAGTCATGGATTCAAAGAAGTGAAGTGGAATAAGAATGTATTCTAGGTATTGGAGCTAGCCTTTATGAAGGTATCATGATTGGAGACCTCACTACCTTCCATGGAGTTCCATTTCCTGTTTATAGAGTTATAATTACTAAGCACTTCTTTCCCTCTTTCTAATAGTGTGGAAGGTACTGGTACAAACACTCAATTTGTTTTCAGGGTACCTGGATCTGAATTCTGTCTCTATTACTTGCTAACTGTGAGGTCTTGGGCAACTCATGCCATTTATCTGACAAATACTATAGTGCATACAACACCATGTTAGGTATTAGGTTTTGCATCTGTAGGCCTCAGTTTTCTCCTCTAGGGTTGAGAACTATGACTTTTGCACTAATTGTTTTAGCAAAAGAGTTGAAAGCATAAGATTGCAAGTTAAAACTGTTGTGTAAATCTTAAATTATCAGCTACCTATTTCAGAAAGAGAGTCTTTCTCAATGGCAGATATACTATAACATATTGTTTTTAACAGCTTCCCATTCTTCTTGAACTGATTTCTCTTTCACAATCTCAGGTGAGAAGATCCACTGATCCCTTCTCTGAACTTTCTGAGTTACTGTCCTGAATGCTAGGAAATATGTCAGACTATATGAGGTGATCACTTAGCTGGGTTGGATTCTACACTGGAATGGCCACATTTGCTCCATAGCTTCCTTCCACATCACTATCTGGCCCTTCCTCATGACCATAACCTCTTCCATCACACTTACCCCTTCCCTACCACTCCAGGCTTAAAGAAAGCCAAAAAGTCCAAAAGTGGACAGAGACACCTTCAGTTGCCTGAAACAGAAGCCAAGTCCAGGAGATCTCAATCCTATCACCTTTAGAACTTCTCTCCTGGGGTCCAGCTTTTCTGACTGGTGACTGCCTTACTTGTTCCACTGTTTCAGGTAGACTTCAGTTCTGCTTCACTTTCCTCACTATCTCCTGGCCATCTTCTTTAAAAGCCTCAGCAGCTGCCAGGCATCTGTACACATACCCAATTATCCCTTCTCTCCTGCTTCTGATCCATGATCATATAAAATCAGCAATTGATCTTAGAAGGGATGTGTAAATCTGCTATCCAATGACCTCACCTGCTATTCCTATAAAGATAAAGAGCCTCTCTTCGGACATCACACCCAGAGGTTTGTTTTCTTCCCACATTAGAAACAGCAGTTCCTTGAAGAGACAATGACTGTCTTTGAATATGCATTTATGCCTATAATGCTCAGCATAGTCCTTGGCACATAGCAAGAATTTCGTAAATACCTTTGCTTAAAAAAATCATTAATTCCTCTACGTTCTAGAGGTGAAATCTTCAGCAAGGAAGTCATTCATTCACAAGCTCCTCCACTTTTTTTCTTTTTTTTTTTTTAGCAGACTTCTAGATAACAGGCCATCTATATCTGCTCCATTATAGCCCCTGGGCAAGTTGCCTGATGTCGAGAGAGACCTTCTCTCGGAAATAGGAAATAGAACACCATGCTTAGAAACAGAAAGACTTGGGTTCAAATCCTTCCCTTTCAAAAAAAAAAACTCATTTGATATATGTCTCTGGTCAGGTAATTTAGCCTCTATTAGCCATTGTTTCATCTACTTTAAAGTGCAGATGATTATACCTACAGTACAAATTCAAGAGGCTTTTTGTGAAGGTTTAATGAAATATGTGTCAAGCACTGTATGTGCATAAGAGAGAGGGCAGAGGGAGACAGACAGAGACAGAGAGAGATAGGGACACAGAGATAGAGAGAGAGAGAGAGGAGAGGGACAAACAGAGAAAGAGACAAAGAGAGAGAAAGAGAGAGAGGAGAGGAAGGGGAGAGAGACAGGCAGAGAGAAGCAGACAGACAGAGACAGACAGAGACAGGGGAGAGAAAGACAGAGAGAGAGACAGAGAGACAGAGAGACAGAGAGAGAGAGAGAGAGAGAGAGAGGAGAGAGAGAGAGAGAGAGACAGACAGAGAGAAGGAGAGAAGGGAGAGGAAGAGAGAGAGAGGGAGAGAGAAATTACTTTTTATTATTAGAATCCACGTTCATTTCATCCTTTTGGCTGGATAGTCTATAATTATTCTCCCCTTGATTCTCACCCAAATGCTATGTTTGGTGATTTTTTTCTTCAGATTTGTGAATCAGTTTTGTTTAATTAACTATAATATCATTCTAGGAAAATGTAAATCTCATTAGAGTATGAGGTGTTTACTTTTTGTCTTTCTTTCCTAAAGTCTGAGCATCTTGTCTAGACCATTTTGGTTTGTTTCCTTTTGGTTGGGGCTGAGAGAGATTTCCAGAAACATTATTGACATTTCTAAGGGCTATTCATAGTCAGAGTCAAGACTCTGTACCTTTAGAAACAGACATGTCTTCAAAAACAAGGTACATGATTTAGACTTCTCAATTTCTCCATTCTGGTAGGAGGCAGATTTCACATCTAATCATCATTTCCAACTCTCAATCTCCTTTCTAAGAGGAAATGCAATAGCCACTCTGATCTCAGGCCTATCCCACATTCACATCACAATTAGTAGCCGTTTCTTTTAATTATCCTTGCCATTCTTAGAACAGCCTCCGATACATAAAAATTAATTACCTGTAAATTCACATCTTTATAATTTTAACCTTCTCATGCTTCACTTGTTTACAGTGACATTTTGTTTAAAACACTCTTATCAGCTGATTGCATATGGAAGACAAATGATTTATCAAGAACAGGGTAAGTGGGGAAAAAGGAGTAAGACAATAAAGCTTTTTGTTGAGGCTTGGGCCCTTGCTGACAATCATTACCTCATCAAAATCTTCTGTTTTGACATAGCTGAAGAGATGCATCTATTAAAATGATAATGCCAATCCATTGTTTTCATTAAATTATCTATCACCTCATCTACTTGAGTGTTATGCTGCACATATTTCCAAGTTTCCCTTTCAGTTAACAAGGCCATGATGAGGACTAGCATGAGTTAGGGAAAGTGTCCAGCAATGAGAATGTCCACACCAGTCAATAATTACTCCAACATTAGTTGCATGAATATATCTAGATGTATGTCTATACATCTCTATGCAATGTATGACATATACTCAGGTGACCTCGTGATGAATCAAGTTTCAAGTTAATAGGACCATAGATTTAGGGCTCATGAAATCTTAGGTGGACGCTAGTTTCAACCTCCTCATTTCACAGGTGAGGAAAATGGACCAAAAAATGTTCAGTAATTTGCCTGAGATCACTACAATTACAATCCTCACCAAGCCAGAATTCAATCTAAAATCTAACAGCTTTTCCACAATACCAGGCTGCCCATGTAGTATATGTATTGGTACAGATAGAGGTATAGGCATAAAAATAGAAATCAGTGTACAAATGGAAATAGAAATAGATGGACATTTACTCAAATTGATTTGATTTCATCTATTTGGACTTTCCAATTTCCATATCATAACTCATCCATGGCTTCCCATTCTGGGGAATAACTACCAATTTTTTAACATGTTCACTACAAATTGTATTTCTTATTGAAAAAAAAAACATGTAAAGTGCTGAATTCTTTAACGTGTTTTAGATAGATGGATATATACTCATATATATGCACATTTAAAATTATTTATTTTAAACAGATAAACAGTACAGCTATCTCCATGGAAATGTCTCTGTCGGTAGCTCGCTCTCTCTCACTGTCTCTCTCTCTCTCTCCTTGTCTTAATTTCTTGGTCTCTGTTAACCTCTCTGTCCATCTCTGTCTCTGTCTCTCACTATCTCTCTTTTCTCTTTATTCTTTTCATTTTTACCAAACACTGTCCTACTTGCACGTGGCACCTAACCATATCTACTTACTTGTGTTGTCATCAGCATCAGACAGAAATCCTAAATGAAAACCACAGTATCTCTGACACTGGGTATTCATGACACACATTTCAAGGTGTCAAAAATTCAAAAAATTACCAGTTATTGGCATCAACATCACCACCTAAAAGATGTCATTAGTCACTGTTTTGTGCTCTGCCCCCCTCATATCCTATTGACCACCAGGGTCTCATAACTCTCCCTTTAAAACAGCCATCTAAGAATCTCATAATAGAAATCCAGAAGCCATTTGATCCAGCCCACATTTGATATAAGAATTTCCTCTACCTCTCAGTCTTTTCATGAAGGCCTCAATTTAGGAGGAATGCACTCCTTGTGGATGAAAGATGAGTGCCAAAGGTTTGGTCTTCTGAGCTTATCAATTTATTAAGCAATGAATGACCATTGTCCAACAGACCCAAACCAAATTTCCTCAGCTTAGGCCTGGACCTCAAATTCAAGACAGACTTTTACGCTTTAAAAAACAATGAATCAAAAAAGACCAATTAATTAAAAGAGAATGATACAACATTAGCTAATCGGATTTCTAACTGGATCAAAGATTAGGGAGTTTCCAATTTGGGAAGGGGGAGAGTGAACAGGTACAATTCCCTGAATTCAGAAAAGGAGATGTCCCACTCCCAAAGTTTCTGTAAACAATCAAGGGGATATAGAAACAACAACTGACTGAGCAGTATGAGACCATTTTTCAGATAAGTCATATGGATTGTTTCAGATGAATAAGTGTGAGAAAACTTTCATCAGTCTTCAGGTGTGATTGAGTTTCTGGTCAACATAACCTGGGTTATGCTAGGTTAAGGGTCTCTAAACAGCATGTAGAAGGAGTCTAACTTCCAAGTCACGTGGGGACAGGTTCAAACAACGCAATAAGATTTTCTCCCAATTGAGACAATTGAATAAACTTTTCTCAGAAGACTGAATTTGGACAAGACCCATAGTTAAATAGAAAAGGAACAGAACTAGCTCCAGAATTGTCACAAGATGGAGTCAGTGTAATTCACTGGATTCCCATACTTAACCACATGCTCTGCTAAGCCCCTCAATTCCCTTGTCACTCCTAAAACAACTGATTCCTCTTTTCTCTGCTCTCTTTGTTACTGTATGCTGTTCTTTTGTTTTCACTCTTGGAAACTGTGTCAAATTCTGCCGTCAGGTGTCAAACAAATCTAGTCTTATTCCTCTTCCAGGTTACATCTCAGAAAACACTAGAAGAAAGTTTCCTTGTCCATAATAGACCCTAAGTTTTTGCTTTTCCAATATAAACATTACCAGTTCCTTCAATTGAACTTTCTATGGAATGAATTTGAAGGTCTTCATTATACTATTAGAATGAATGAATAAGTTAATAAGTGAATGGATGGATGAAACAAAGAAAGACATTTAAAATAGTGAGTGCTCATGAAATTGCAAGCACTGTACTAACTTGCCTAAGTGCTCATGAAATTGCAAGCACTGTACTAACTTGCCTAAGAGTTCTGTGGTGGCATAGTTGGCAAAGCCCAGAAATTGTTAGGACTCACTAGATGGTCAGGTGATAGTGCCCAGAGGGGTGAAGGGGATAGAGGAAGCAGAGAGCAAAGCCTTGAGATATTCTATCTCATTGGAAGGTCTGCAGTCAGTGACTCCCAGACCACGTAAGTGATGTGAACAGCCTCTCATGTTCATACATGTACATAAAGCATTTTGTAAACCTTAAACCACAGCATGAATACTGAACTAATGTTATTATGGTGGTTCTTTCAGGGCAAAGGGTGGTTGGTTTTACTAGTAACATGGCTACAAGCTGTCACTAATATCTCTAATGAGGGCATCAGTCTTTCTTTCACTTGGAGGCCAATTAGGGGCAGTTTATAAAAGTTGACATCATCTGGGCCTCTGAGCTGATATTTCTCATTTGGCCGTTTTATCTAGTTCTAAAGCTTATGAGTTTAGAAAGAGAAGAAACAAGGAAGGATTACTGCAGCTCCTTGTGTCAGAGCAGTAAAAGCCTAGGCTAGTAGTTCTCAACCTTTTGGTCTCAGGACCACTTGACCACTTAAGTACTGTTGAGCCCTCCTCCCCGCAAGAGTTTTTGTTCCCATGGGTTAACTATCTACTCATATTTATGATATTAGATATTATGATATTAGATATTTATGATATTAGATACTATGAACATAGTTTTCACTTTGTAGATTCCCTGCAAATATCTTAGGAAAGCCCAGGAATCCCTGTACCACACATTGAGAGCCATTGTCCTAGGGAACGGGGTTCCCATGGTTCCCACTTGTACTTCCCTTCATTAAATGTGCCCTTAGAGTCTCATAGATATATTGGATAGGAAGCTGCAGGTGGACTTAAGACACAGAAAGTACTAATGGCCTGAGAAGTGATAAGCCTCTGTCACAATATTATCCACAACTATATTATGCTTTCAGAATATTTCCCTTTTCATTCCAGCACATCTAGGTTAGAGGGGTGGGGTCTGAGACTGTGTGCTCATGACTGTAACACAATTTTTCCATTTAATCTGGCTAATGTTGGACACCACAAGCACAAGCTGACCCCATTTTAGGTAATTAGGAATACTTCCTCTGAGCTAACATTCTCTTCCAATTCTCACTGCTACTCTTTTAGTGTAGTCCTCACATGTACTCTGTAGAAAGAACCTGATGACTAGGAAGGCAACATGCTGCAATAAATAAGTAAACAAACAGATAAATGAATGAATGAACAGATAGATAAATAAAAACAACAAACTTGAAGTCCAAGCCCCAGTATGAGTCATCAATGTGATGCCCTCCTAGGTTGTGTTAAGGATACGGTCTCAGGCACTAAGGGGGTGAAAGTCATATTTTGTACTCTGTCCTTGTTGGACTTCATTTGGAATGTTGTGTTCAAGTCTGAGCAGCGCGGTTTAAGAAGGACATTGACAAACTGGTACATGCCCAGATGTGGGTAACCAGGATGATGAAAAGCCTTGTGTTTCTGATGTAAGGATCAGTTAAATAAAGAGGCAAAGACTCTGGGGAAACGTGATAGATCAATTCAAATATTTAAAGGGCTCTTGTGAGGGAAGGTATGGGGCGAGGGGGAGAGATCATTTGCTTGGTCCAGAAGGAAGAACCAGGAGCAATGAGTAGAAATCATAAAGATACCAATTTATAAGGTTTGATATGAGGAAAAACAAATAAAAATTTGTCTGTTGGCACTATCTCCAAGTGGTACTTCCACCCTTCTTGGGTCTTCAAGTAGAGACAATATGATCACTTGTGTGGTATATTTTGGGAGGGAGTGCTTTGGTGTATGGAGTAAACTAAGGGGCTGCTGAGTTTCTTTTCCCTTTCATATTCTTTGAACTGACTATGAATCTTATCTTTCCCTCTTAATATCTATGAGACTTTCTGCAAGTCACTTTTTTCAGTCGCAATTGCTTCATATGAAATTAGGGAACAGATGACCTCCTGAATTATGAACCCATGACTTCCCTGCCTCTAGTCTCTCTAACCCCAAATCTGCCTTGATGATTATATTTTCTCATACTCCTTTTTGGATGAAGGTATTGAGTGATGTAGAAAATCATGAATTGTCTGGATTGACCTTGGAGGGCATGATGTTCTATAATGCCCCTATAATGTTCTCATAATCAATCAATCGATGTTTATGAAATGTCTACTACCTACCAGTCACTCAAGTAAGTGCTGGGGTTACAAAAAGAGGTAAAGGACTGCCACTGTCCTCAAGAAACTTACAATCTACTGGTGGAGACAACATGCAAAGAGTGAAGTAATGTGAAGTAAACTATATATGGGATAAACAGAAAAATAATTAAGAGAGGGAGGGCACTGGAATTGAGAGAGATTGGTGAAGACTTCCTGCAAGAGGTAATACTTTTTTGAGATCTAAAGGAAGCTAGGAAGGTAAGCAGTCAGAGTTGAAAAGGAAGGGAGCTACAGGAATGCTAGACAGCCAGACAAAATGCCTTGAGCTGAGAGATGGAATGTCCTATTCATGGGACAGGGGGGAGGCCAGTGTCATCACTGAACTGAAGGGTCAGGGAGTAAGGTATAAAAAGACTAAAAAGGCAGGAAGGGGCTAGGTTATGAAAGGGGTGGGGAGTAGAAGTGCATTTGTTAACTATCTACTATGTGACTGAAAGGCTATTAAGCACTTCACCGTTAAATCCAATGGAACCTCAGACTTACTAGCTATGTGAGCCAGGGCAAGTTGCTTAACCCTGTTTGCCTCAGTTCACTCTACTGTAAAATAGGAATAGTAGCTACCTCTCATGGTTTTTGTAAGGATCAAATTAGGTCACTCTAAAGCACTCACAGAGTGCATGGCACATAGTAGGTGCTATATAAAAGCTTACTCCCACTCCCAGATTCATTGATTTTTCCATTATCCCACAATGGAGGAAAATTATGAAAGATGAAAGTCAAGTGCAGAAGATATTGGCAGAGTAATTCAAGAACCCCTAGTAACAAATGAATAAAGCCTCAATGAATTGAGTCATACAAAGTAGATTTGGAAGGTGCCATAGAGTTCTTCAAGCCCAACCCCATCATTTCACAGATTTATGCCCATGTCCTCTGATTTTAGATCAATTATATGATGCCTAGGCTCATTCAAGTACATCCTCCCTAAGATCTCATACTACACATTAAATGTTGTGAGTCATTTGATATCCATTGACTTCCATTTTATATTTAAGGTAACTTTGTAACTGCACTTCTTGGTCTCTTTCCACTCTATTCCAATCATTGGGAGTAATGAAGATGTGGTGATGCTTTAAACTTTGAGAATCATTTTATACAAACATCTCATTGAACCCTCATTGAAAACACCCTGTGAATGAGTTCAAGGCATCATAGTTTATTCTACAGATGAGGAAATTGAAGCTGAGGGAGTTACAGCCTAGTGTTGCACAGTTAGTCAGAGATAGAATTTTAAAACTCAGAATTTAAAAGCTAAGCTGAGCACACAAACAATATATGCAGGTATGTAGTTAGGCATGTATTTATGTATGTAGGTATGTCTAATCACACACCTGAAATGATAGTCTGAACATAGTGCTCCCTTATTGATAAAACAGATAATTAATGATTATTTTCAATAAATACAACTGCATTGCAAAATCTGTCATTGGTCAAATCAATTTTATTTTTCTTTCCCTCTTCCAGCCATGTAATTAATTTTGTTTCCTAATATGAGTATACAAAATATTAAAACAATGAAAAAACTAAAAACTAAAAAATAAGTCAAAATTCTCTTGGTTTTTAATTAATGTACAAGTGATCTTGGATGCCACAGAACAGGTGAGCTTGGGCTTTATGCTTTATAGGCCCTAATTTCCTCATATGTAAGATGAAAAAAAAGTGGAGAATGATCTCTAATGTCACTTCTACCTCCGGTCTATAATCATATGATCTTGAAGAGGCTAAATCTTTGAGGAGTCAATTAATGTAGGGAGCTCCTTGAGTGTAGGATATGCCTTTTTTCTTTCTTTCTCTCATTTTCTTCCTTCTTTTCCTTTGTTCATTCTTCCCTCCCTCCCTCTGTCTCTTTTTCTCTCTCTCCATTTGTCTCTCTCTTTCATTTCTTATTCACCCATTCATCTGTTTATTTAGTTGCTTATTTATTTATCATCATCATCATTATTCTTTCTTTGAATCTCCAGAGCTGAGCACAAAGTTTGGCATACAGCAGTTATTTAATAAATGCTTTTTGAATGAATATAATGACAATATAAAAATATGAATAATAAAATAATGCTGATGTTATATGTGTATATATGTATGTATATGTGTACATGTGTAAATAAACCTATACATACATATATGTGTATACATGTATGGCATTTCTTGTTTAGTTATTCAGTTGTGTTCAACACTTCATGACTCCATGGACCACAGCATGCCAATAATGTCCATGAGGGTTTTCTTGGCAAAGATACTTGAGTGGTTTGCCATTTCCTTCTCCATATATATAATTGATTAAATTAATACATTCCTGTTTATAAAGCCTGTTTGAGCATTTGACACCTGACAGAATCAATTGTACCAGCTGATTTTCAGCTAATAAATATGCAGTTTCATTAATTTTGTAATTTGACACCTGACAGCCTGTGTTGCAACAAAGCAATTCTAATCTAATTAACATGTCTTACAGGGTGATTTTCCCAAAGCTAAGAATGTTTCCCCCTTTGTTTGCTATATCGATCACAGTACAAATAAGAGATTATGAAGAAGAAATGCGATAAAGAATTTCATCAGAGAAATGTAAGATAAGAAAAAGGGGAAAAAATGAAAGGATTGACCAATTATAGAGTAAAAGTGAAAGATAACTAATGGACAGCTCAAGGGCTCCATTGATATCCTTGAAATACCCAGGGAAGTAGATAAAGGTCCTCAACATACTGGGTGGCTCCTCTTCAGCGAACTTATGGATGGACACAATTTAAAGTCCCATGGGGCAGACACAGATGGGATCCACACTGTATCACTGGAAGACTGATGAGATAGCGGGTCTCCTGGAGTCAGGGAGTAGTACTGTGCAATGTAATGTTTCAGTTAGAAAAATAGGAATCCACACTTTTACTTCTAGTTTCAGTTTTATCCCAGAATTATTTTCCAATTAATCCCCTCTCTCTCAGCATGAGACTAGTCTTGTGTTCCAGTTATAAGTTTTTCAGGCTACAGAAATATTAATCCTCAGAAAATAGCATTCAAATTTAAAGAACATTTCCATCTTTTTACATCAAGCACATATTCTCTTGTTTTCCACATCATTTATAAGGTTGCCACGTTACCTTTTTGGCACTGGATGGAGCTTTGACCTTAGAGTCAGGTAGACCTGGTTTCCTATTTTGACTCGGAAAGCTCATGAGCATGGGTAAGTTAGTTCAGCACCCTAAACCTCCATTCTTTCTTTCATAAAATGCAAATAATTCACTGGCAGTACTAACCCACAGTGGTGTTGTGGGACACAAGGTTTGTAACAATCAAAGTGAATGTGACAGATTTCACTTGAAAAGGAATAAACCTTGGCCACGTTCTTTCAAAGGTAGTAGGGAAATAACTTAATTAGTGTTAGCTGTGAAAGAATTTGTGGAAACACATCAGTCATGGATCTACTTCAAGAGGCTAGACATTAAAAACTGACGGAAAATAATAGCTAGCTAGCATTTATACAGTCACTTAAGGTTTGCCAAGCACTTTACAAGTATTATCTCATTTGATCACAATAGAATGGGTCCTATTATCATTCCATTTTATATATGAGGAAATGGAGACAGAAAGCAGTAAAGTAACTTTCCCAGGGTCATAAAGAAACAGTGCTGTCTGAGGCTAGTGTTGAACTCAGGTCTTCCTTGTCTCCAAGACTCTATATAGCTCACCAAGATATGAATTGTAAAATTTTAAGAGAAGAAACATTAAAAATAAACATAAAGTCAGTTTCCTTTCCATGGTTCTTTTTTCTTGCTTCCACACTTTAATAATGTTTGTACAAGGATAGATTACAATTTTTATATTTTCTTCATAGATATACTTGTCATATAAGAGCATTGTACTGTCTTCAAAGAATTATTGTGAGGATACAATGGGATAGGACACAATCAAGGACTATACTTGTGATTTGATTGGTTCTGGGGAAATTCCATGTGAGGAAAATCACTTCACTAATGCAGGTCAGCATGTTTTCTGTAACTTTAGTCTTACAGAATTGCCTAGAGCAGTGGAAGGTTAAATGAGTTAACAGTAGTTAACAATTCCATAGCACTTTCAAGGCAGCAAAAATCTTTCTATACAATCTATGATTTTATCTTCAAAACAACCTTGGAAAGTATTGCTATTATTAATTTTTTTTTTTTACTGATAAGCAAATAAGGGCAGACAGAGATTAAGTGATTTGCCCAGGGCCTAGAACTAGTAATTGTTTGAGGCAAGATTAGAACTCAGACCTTTCAGACTGCAAGTCCAGGGCTCTATCCTTACCTGCCTAGTACAATAAAACAAAAAGCTAACGTTTACATGACTTTATGGTTTGCAAAGCACTTTCCATATTTCTCTTTTTGTCTTACCTGAGAACATGTAACTATTATGTGTCAGAGGTGGCACTTGAACCTGGTTTGAACTATGACTTTTTATTCACTATTCCTCAATGCAAAATGCTTGGAAAAGTTTTATATAAAACATCAGATCTTGCAGAATTATGCATTGTCTCTCCACTCTCTTTGCTCATGATGCTATGTTGCTGTAGCTGGGTTGGAGCAGAGGATTCCTGAATGTGACCACAAAAGGCCACCAATAGCAGGGCCACTCTGAGCCCTAGGCTTGGCTAAGTTGATCCTCAGGCCAAAGAACAAAATCTATCCCTAAACAGTGACTCTCAGAACAGCTGGTTTAGAATGACTTGCCAGAGTTCCCATTTTGCTAGTGAGAGAAATGATCATTAATAACCAATGATGTGGGGAGATCCAGAGTTCCCTCTTTTCTATACTCTCATTTTAAAATCTCAGTCCCGAAGACTGAGCTGATTTTCTCTTCTATTTGATTCTCCACCTAACCTGACAAGGAATCTTTAGTCTTCGGTGAATTCCATTCAATCAAGCTGGGTTAGAGAGGTCCTTTTGTGTAGATTGTCCAAGGCTGGGGGTGGTCTGGGTATCTCTGTCCAAGAGTGACATGATAGCACGCTCAGCTCCTCACTGGAATGAGCTCAATTCTCTTTGTAAAGCCCCACTCTCCTTGTTAACCAATTCAGTTGATTGCTATCTGCTGGAACACCTCTAGTCCAAAGGCATACAAACTCAAAGAAGTGGCCATACTTCCTCTGTGACCGTCTAGAGCAGGGGTGGGGAACCTGCTGCCTTGAGGCCATATGTGGCCCTCTAGGTCCTACAGTGCAGCTCTTTAATTGAATCTGAATTTCAAAGAACAAATGTCCTTAATAAAAGGGTTTGTTCCATAAAAATTGGACTCAGTCAAAAGGATGCACTTGATGACCTAGAAGGTCACATGTAGCTTGGAAGTCACAGGTTCCCCACCCCTGATCTACAGGATAAGGAGTTCTTTTTGTCAATCGTTTGCTGGCCATGATTGATAAAACTAATTGTAATTTACCCCCAAATTTTGTCTCTCAAAATTATTTTTTTCATCACAATGGCATATCTTTTTATCATCCAGAGTCATATATGTTTTATTTCTCACCAAGGAATTATCAGTGAAGATGAGACTCTACTTCCCAAAACTTAACATATCACTTTCAAGTAAAATTTGTCTCACAGATCGTGCCTGGTTGGCAGTATCTTAGGTAATATCTGGGAACTGGGTTGGCATAGTTTAGGGAAGATTCAGTTCCTGAGGAAAAGTGGCCTTGCTATGTTTTTATTGATGCTACAAGTATCCTTTTTTCCTGCCTTTCAAAAGTGTGTTGAAACAGAGCAGTCTCTGGTTTTCAGGATATGAGGGAAGTGGGGTTTTCGTTTAGTGCTGATAAAAGGTTTCATAAATCTGTAGAATAAGAACTCTATAATTAAGCTGTAACTCTTAGCCATGCCAGCATGGCCTAGCTATTAGGTAATTGCAGGATAACTACCAGGCTCTTCATTTAAAGTAATATTGGCAGTGTTAAAAAAAAAAAAAACATAAAAGATCCAGTATTCCATCAACGGTGTCCTCTCACCAAGGAGGTAATAAAAGCAATAACATCTGTTCAAGTTAGTCAAAGGCAGCCATATTTCAGTTCTTTGTGAGTATTAAAATGAGATACTCAAGGAACTGCTTCACTGCTACAACCACTCCTAGACTTCTAGCCCCAACCAGAATGAAAGCTTTATGGATCACCTGAGGACCCTTTTGTGCTTGCCCTCAATCTTCCATCAATATCTGTCATCATCAAATCCTATATATATAAAAAAAAAACTGTAGGTGGTAGATGCTGATATTTGCTCATTTTATTAATATAGTCTTAGGCTACAGGTTGGTTGAATCAGTCTATCAATCAATCCACCTTGCAGAGCCTGGATACATTCATCAGGCCAGAATGCTTCCATTGAGTCAATCAATCAACCAGTTAATCATCATATATATGATCTAAGTGTGAATACAGCCTAGATACCTTTATTGAATCAATGAATAAAAGGTCTCCAACTAGGGAAAGTGATGTCCTGGATCAAATTATATGTATTTCAAAGCCACTGTATGAAACAGAGTAGGGTTATATGAGGTTGGCTAAAGAGATTTCATCACGCCCCGTGAAGCTAGTATAAAAGCAGCAGTTTTCTTTGAATTTGAAGATTTGGTCATTTGATGATGAAAAAAGTAAAAAAAAAAGTCACTGAAAAGGAAGGAACCTGGGCTAAGGTGAAGGATGGAGGGAACAGGACACTTGGTCAGGGTCTCTTCCCACTGTCCAGAGAAGGACCATGTGAATTTCAGAGGGTTAGAAGATGTCACTTTTTTCATCAGCTGGTGGTAGCATTTATATCACAAGCTGAGAACAAAGCACATAAGTTGGAGAAGGGTGGCCTCAGAATCTTACAAGGAGGCCAGAAGGAAGGCAACCTGAGGCCTAACGTGAAATTCATGAGTCTTCCACAAAGGGAGTATGGGATTTACTGCAACAAGGAGCTAGGTCAAGGGCTATCTAGCCCTTTGGCATGTGTTTTTTAAGCTTGATACTTCTTGGAGTTGGACGTAATGCTGGGGGAATGGGTCAAATGATTTGAAGGGGATATTTTGGGCCAAATATTCCCATTGTCCTAAGAAATCACCTTCTTTAAAGAAAGGGATGATTTCAGATATATCTGGGGATATTTGTATGAACTGAAACAGAATAAAGGAGAACAATTTATACTATAATATGAATATTATAAAAATAGAAAATTGTGAAAGACTTAAAGAAATTCCTCATTACAAGAATAAACCAGGATTCCAGAGGACTGATGAGTGCCCATTTCATGACAGTGTAACTAATATTCATATGAGAAATTAATTTTTGGACAGGGCCAAATGTGGAAATTTGTTTTTGTTAACTGTACTTATATGATACAAGGGAACTATATTTATTCATTTATTTATCTGTTTATTTAGTTTCCCTTTTTTCTGGGTGGAGGTGGGAAGAAAAAATGCTTAATAAATTTTAAGAATGTATTTAAAAAATATTTGACTGGCTAACAACAGGCTGTCAATTGATAATTATTGAGGGGAACACAGTGATGTGAGCTCAAGAGGTATAGTACTAGAAAAAAGTAAATAGTAGGTGCTTAATAAATGCTTATTAACTGACTTCCCCCTCTTCAAATATCCATAATTGTTCCTATTTCTGTCCTCCAGGTCCAAGCGGAGGAATTGTGATCTCTTTCCCAAGTGTCAGCCCTTCAAATATTAGAAGACAATAACCAAGTTCCCTCCTCAATCTTCCCTTTTCTAGGTTAAACAGATCCAATTTTTCATCATGGCCCTTCATTATAGAACTCCATAATCTAAAAAATATAACTGGGGAGATAGAGATACTGCAATTTATATCGAGTCTCATAGGTAAGTTGGTTGTCAAACTTACTGTCTGAAAAATTAGATTGCCAAGTAACAACTGTGGATAAATATGCAGTCTTTCTTCAGCTATTTACTCTTTAAAAAAATAATTAAGCAAGATGCTTAATGTAAGATAAAGTCAGCTTCCAAAATGTCACTACACCATATGAGCATTTGGGAGCATTTTTAAAGGAATCTTGTCCCTCTCTCCACCTTGCAACCTGTAGCTAATGACAGTAAGGAATGTACCATAGCTTTTCATGTGCTTCTATTTAAGTGATGAGTAATGCAGGCAAAATAGTCAACTGATTAGGAAAAAAAAAGAAATCACCATTTTATGGTAATGCCTCAGTCCAAGTGAGGAAGTCTAACATGTTCACAGGGATGAAACAGTGAAAGGGATGAAGCATCTAACTCAGGGGCCTGGAGTCTGCTGAGATTAAGCAGTAAAGATTTAAGATGATATTTAATAAAAATGGATTAAAAGAAGCCAGAAAATGAGATTGGCAATAAAAGGTGACATTCTCTTTAAAGAAATAAAACTGAGTAATTTCAGTTTGAGATTTGCAGCTGTAAAAAAAATTCTGTAAAGAAAGCTAATTAATTTTGCAAATGGTTCATTTAAATTAGTGATCCTTTCATTCTGATGCCATTTATTGGTTTCAAACAGAGATTTTACACAAGAAAGTAAAATAGGAATGAACTCTCCATATTCAAAAGGCTCTAGGATTTTATCTACATGGCACTCTCTCTAATGCAGGAGATGCCCCAGATGGTCCCATCCAATATGACTGACTCAAGTTGATGTCACAAAATATCCCCTTCTACTTCTAAATAGTTGCAATCAGTATTCAATTGTTCACAACTCGGTGACATAATGGATACAACAGTGGATCCGGTTGAAGAAAGATTAGCTCACATTCCTTTCCGGACACTTAAAAGTTGTATGACATGTATAACTTGTATCAAATTTCTTACTCTTTCAGGGAAAGGGAAGGAGAAAATTTACAACTCCTAATTAAAAAACAAACAAACCTAATCTTTAAAAAATACTTTTACACACAATGGAAAACAAAAACTTATTAAGAGTTTTATGATCCTGAGTAAGTCACTTAACCTCTGTTTGCCTCATTTGGAAATCATCATGGAGGTAATAATATCACCTACATATTAGTATTGTGAGGGCAAGATGAGATGACAATTGTAAAGTAATTTGCAAAACTTAGAGTCTTATAAATGCTAATATTAGGAAGTATTTCCTAACATAAATTTGCTTCATTGTACCTTATACTCATTGCTCCTAGTTGTACCCTCTGGGGCCAATCAAAATGGGACCAATCTCCCTTAGAGTATGACTGCCCTTAAGGATAAACACTCACAGAGCCTTCTATGCCATGGTCCTGAGGTCCTTGACCCTCCCAGTCAGTCTTTTCCATACCCACCTTACTTTATCAAGGTTATAAACCAAGCTTAATTCTCTAACGCCTTTAGGAATGACTTCTTAGAACTCTTAACCGTTATTTATAAAATTAAACATATTGGTACAGTGAGAATTAGGCATTTCATCAAGTGTAACAGAGAGATGTTTTATCAAGCATTCTCCTTGCAGTCTGTTCCAAGCTAATTGAACAGGCTAAGTTGAAGAGAAACCGATTCTACAAACAGCCTCTGAGCTCAGTCATTCAGTCTACACAAGGAAATATGCTCAAATGAGGAAAGGATGTGAGAATGCATCCCAGCATTCCGTGCTTGTGATAGACATAAAGATATTGTGACTGGGTACATATACATCTGCTTTTTGGGTTATGCAGTAGAAAGAACACTGAACAAGGACAGAAGACCTTGGTTCAAGTCCAAGGTCTTATAATTGCTACCAGAAACTGTGAAAAATGTTATTTGCCCTCCTTGAATGTCATTTCCCTCTCTGGAAAATGAAAACAATAAAACTTTCTATTATTTTAACATTTATTTGCCTTTAATTAACAAGTATTTATTTTATCTCCCACTTAAAAATAAAATTCTTACAAAAATATGCCTATTCAAGGAAAACATATTCTTCTATTGACTATGCCAAAGATAGCAAGACACTCTCAATCTACCTCATCAGGTTGCCATGAGCTAAGTGTTTTTAAGACCACATATATGTAAGCCATTATTATCGTTATTGTCTTGTTTAGAGAATGAATACATATACACTGAATTGGAAGCTTAATTCTGCCAAGCAAAAGTAGACATTTTTGGGGAGACTGACTATAGTGATTCAACAATTAATTTCAGTATGTGTGCATCAATTCAGTCTAATAGAACAAATGTATATTAAGCTCCAATTAGGTGCAACAGCGGATCAAGCACTGAATTTTGAGTCGAAAAGAGAAGACCTACAAATCTTGCCTCAGATTTTTACTAAGTTGTATAATGCTTGGGTTGTTAAGAGATTCAATCTGTGGCAAACTTTAAAGTGCTACAGAAATGTGAGATAATAGAGCATTCTTAAATGCTAGTTTATAAATCCTACATTCTGAAAGAAGTTTTTTCTTGCCCTTCTTAATCTTAGTACCTTCTTTCTGAGACCATCCTCAACCAGTATACATGTTGTTTATATACTGAAGTTTGCATACTGTTTTCTTCAATGTGAGCTCCTTGAGAGGAAGAGAAATTATTTTAAAATTTTATTTGTTTGGCTTTTGCCTTTCTTTGTATCCCTAGTGAACGCAGCAGGCACTCAATGAATGCTAGTTGGCTGACTAAATTCTGACAAATTTTCTCTCTGATTTACAAATTTTTGCTTCTGAATGTCCCTTCCTTTCCAATAGTAAAATTCTCCCTCTCTGTGTACACACCATCCTGTATAGTCTTGATGTTGTTTTGGAAATCCAATCTGACTCTTTGTCCTTACAGAGCAGTATGGGGATATCCCACATTCATTTTCAACAAATTTTGTTCCAAGGGCTGCCAAGTATCCAAACCGTGCTGCAAGGGAAAGGGAATAAAGACATTTCTAGTGATTTCTTGAGTTGACCCCATCATGTTGTTTCATTTCATCAAGAAACCCTAATTCTGATGTCACTCATCCAATTAAATCTTGGAAAATCTATCTCAACTCAAATGTCAAATGACCATAGACTGCACATCTAGGTGTGTTCAGACCTTCCACGAGAGATCACTGAATGCTTTTGGGACAATGGATTCAATCCCTCCAAGATTAGGCCTAAATGAAACAATTCCACTTCCTGAGAATAAAAATAACAATAATGACGATGATGAGGATGATGATGAGGATGATACTGTCAGTCTTGATTAACATGTATTTACTCTCCAGTAATTTTATGCTATTTGAAAGTCAGTCATTTCATCCAACTACATAAAAGATAGTAGAACAATTCAAGGATAAGAACAAGAGGATGACATGCTCAGATGATTTCTATCCAAGCGTCATAAAAATAATTGACAAGATCAAGGTAATAGTGAAGATGATGATGATGATGATGATGATAAAAGATGAAAAGGAACATAATGACCCTCTTTTCAACATTGTTTGGACATATTACAAGATTGATTCTTCAAAACTTAGAAACAACATTTTTAATGGATTCCACCTTACTAGATACTGAATTTCCATTCTTCATGGAGCAAAACATATTCAAAATATAAAGACCTGGCCAAGATGATCAACACCATATGGGACAAGGATATATCATTCAGATTATCCTGTCTGCCTCTGGAGCTATCCTAATGATGCTTAAGGAACTTTAAAGAGGATGAATTCTCATCTTAGTATATCAATTGAATTATAAAACACAGCTATTTTTTCCATTTGCATAATAATCCACAGAACATTAAAGAAAACAATGATGAAAGAGAAATGGGTAGAATGAAGGAGTATCAGCAACAGGAAACACTGAGGAAAATTAAAATCTGAAAATGAAGTGATACTAATAAATATTGTTATTATGACAATTAAATAAAAATGAATACAGGAGAATAGTAACTTGTCCAAGTCAATCAATAATTATGAAATTATAAAATGATATAATAATAAAATAATATTTTAAACAATAAAATAATTATGAACAATGTTAATAATATTTAATGACCTCAACAGTCTCCCTGAAACATGCACTGATAACAACTGGCATTAAAAACAATCACTACTTTAAAAGGACCTGAAGTTGTTTTTTTCTAAACACACTTTATATAAAAGATCTCCTTTGATCCTTATAATCAGCTTCTGAGGTAACTACTTCAGAAATTATTACACCCATTTTACAGATGAGAAAACTGAGGATCAGAAAGGTTTGCCTGTGATAAAAAATCAACACAGGAAGAATGTGAAACCAAGGTGCTTCTGATTCTAAATGGAACTCTCTTATTTATTATTTCACATTGCCTTCCACCATATTCCCCTACTCCCCTGGCCCTTAAACCAGAAAAATCACTTACACTACTCTGAATGAAGAAAAACCCTTAAAGATAAGTCCTCCATCTTCCACCCAAGTGATCAGATCTGGACTGGCTTTATATTTGTGGCAACACAGGACAGAATTAGCAGAATATTCTTCAGAAGTCCTTAGAACCAAGTCATTATCAAAAATTGTTCTTGTGTTAAAGGAGTCAGGCATGAATTATAGAAGTGATGGTAATAGTAGGGTAATAATGAAAAGTGTTAGACATTCCTTACTTTGTTTCCAACAAAGCATTTCAGAAGACTTTTGAGAAGATAAATCAGGACAGATTTTTGTCTTTGAGACAAATGAAATTTAATAATAATGATAATAAGAAAGACTCTATCCTAACACTTAGAACAATTCAGGAAACCCACTGTACCTAGGCTTCAGACCTACCCCTTTACACTCACACTGGAAGTCTATGACTCTAGGTGATTCTTTGTGAAGACCAAGGCTCTTCTCAAGTACAGAACAACAGAAATGTTCTCTCCTTCAAAGGAGAACTGAAAATGATGACTGATCAATTCAAGTATCTGTGTTAATTATGGTGACTTGCTTCGCTGACTCTAGTCTCAACAGAATTGCTGAAAGCTCAGAAAGGCAGGAAGAATCAGAAAAATAATTAGAACTCAATCGTTTCTATCTCTGTGTTTTGCACACAAACCAGTAGGCAACATTTTCTCTCCATCATGACTGTATAAAGAAGTCATAGATTTGGAACTTGAAGAGCCTCTGGAGATCAACTAATACAAACTCTTCATTTTGCAAATTCATTTTACAGCTTTATATTTTAGAGAATTATTGAGATTTGGGTAGATGTGTTCAAAGATATATAGGCAGTAATATTAGAATCAAGATTCAAACTCTGGGACTCTGATTTCACATTGTACTTCAGCTGACTGCCACTAAATACATTTTTAAAATTATGGAAGGAGACCTGATAAATATGTGAGTATAATTTTATTGAAATTAATGCAGATAATTAACTTCTTGAAGATATAACCAAGAAAATCCCCTGGCAAAATTTAAGAAATTTTGGTGCTGTGATACATATATAGAACAAAATTAATTGAGAAAATACACATGGAAATGTATATATATATATATATATATATATATATATATGTACATATAGATGCTTGGTCATTAATTTTATAGATATGGAATGATTTAGAATGTTTGACCATTAATTTTATACACACATATATAAAACCACATACATATATGAGTATCTACATATACATATATGTATACACTTTCTTATCCATATACATATATACATACATACACACATATATACATATGTATGTATATATGTGTGTGTGTATATATATATAATATATATATATATATATATACATACTCAGTGACAATTAATGACCAAACTTTCAAAATATAGACATAAATCTTGCTCCATTTCTTGTATATATACTAGGGATCTGTCTCTCTGAGGACAGAATGGAAATCAATGAACCAGGTCAGCTAGATGTCTGATGAACTGGCTCACTTACCAGATCTTACTTATGGGCATCTCCCACTGTAAGCTTTGGGTTACTTTTACTCCCTTCTCATTTACAAGATTACAGAAAAATGGCATTCTTCTTTATAGAAATGCTCTTTTTAAAGAGTTGAGCATTTTGCATTTGAAAATTCAACAGCTAAAAATTCAGTCTTTGAAAAGATAAAATGCCAATTATAAATTCAGACTTAAGTAGAAAATGACTGCATAAGGGTAATGACTTAGTCAAGAAGACATGAACAAAAATCCCATTTCAATAATGTACTAGCTATGTGATACTGAAGTCACTTAGCTTTGGTATGTCTCGGTTTCCTCAACAATGAAATATATAGCTATATTCCTTGGCCTCCAAAGTCTCTTCCATTTTTGAATCTATGATATTCTTAAATGATTCAAATGCTGCTACCCACATGACCTTGGGAAAATCACTTTACACTTCTAGGCCTCAATTTCCTTATTCACATAAAAAGGTGAGCTTGAATTAGACAATCTCTAAGATCACTTCCAGTTCTAAATGATTGTTCCATCTGCCACATCCCACAACCATCTATACCTCTGTGCCACCTATCCCCCATTCATGGAATGTGGTCTCTCTTCTGTCTCTTGGTAGTCCTAGCAAGGGCCAGCACAGGTGTGATGACCTACAGGGGATCCTTTTTGATAACCCTAGTCATTCTTGCTTGCAGTTATTTACGTGTGAAAATGCTCTCTTCCCTCCAGAGGGCAGGGTTGTTTCATTTTTGTCTGTTATCCCAGTACCTTGATCATAGTAGGCATTTAATACATTTTGGCTGAGCTGGACTGAATTGCAAAGAAAATTAGAATTGTAACCCTGGATCAGAACTAGATCTGTAGCACGCTCTCCACTTGAGGATGTCTGTGCTTCATGATTGCATTGTCAGTTGGCTAAGCTGCTTGTTTCCTGATCACACTTTCTTCCTCTTCAGAGTGAAGAGGTTGGACTACATGGTCTCTTCAGTCTCTTTCAGCTCTAACTTAGGATTGGTCTCATGGACAAGTGACTTTTGCAGTGGAATGAAGGCTGAGGTTGGAATGACAATACTCAACTACCAATTCCTTCTCTATCACTCCATTTCAGAGCCCAGAGCAATTAATGAATCACCAAGCATTATGGAGTGCCTACTATGTGCCAGGAACCATGCTAGGCAAAGACAAAATCAAACAAACCCTCGATTATAAGAGCTTACAGTCTTACCTGGAAGACAATGTGTACATACATACATATAAATTGTTATTAGGTGTTTTTTTGGAAGGAGGAAGAGGCACTAACAGCTCAGATGATCAAGGAAAAGTTAATCAAGTAGCATTTATGAAGCACCTACTATGTTTCAGGCACTGTATTAAATGCTGGAGATAGAAAAAAATGGGGGGAACTTTTTTCTATCTAATGGGAAACATAATATGAAAACAACAATGGACATATAAGATATAGACAAGATAAATTGAAGATGATTTCAGAAGGAAGAACCCAGTATTGAGGGTGATTGGGGAAGCTTCTTTCAGGATGTAGGGTATTAGTTGGGACTTGAAGGAAACTGAGGAGGCTAACATGAGAAGACAGAGAGCATTCTAGGTATGAGAGAGAGAGAATGAAGATATTTAAAGTCAGGAGATGAAGGATTGTGTACAAGGACAGCAGGGAGGCTAGTGTCACTGGATAACAAAGTACATGGTGGTGGGACTAAGGTATCAGAGGACTAGATATGTAGGAAAGGGCTAGGTTATAAAAATTCTGAATGTTTAAAAAATTAAAATCAAAATTAAAAAGAAAATTTTATGTTTGGTACTGGAGATAATAGAAAGCCATTTTAGTTGTAGGAAGATGAATTTCACAGCTGAATAGAAGAGCTAGAATGGGAACAGATTTAACAAAGGAGAGAACCAACAGAATCTTGAAAAAGTTTGGTCATGATATGAGGAGGGTTTGTACCAGGGTAGTTGCAGTGTCAGAAGAGAGCAGGAAGTGAATGAGAGATGTTACAAAGGTCAAATCGGCAATGTTTGACCATAGATTGGATACAGAGTGTGAAAGAGGAGTTCAAGAAGATATCTAGATTGTGAACCTGGGTGCCTGGGACAATTATAGTATCCTTGAGAGCAAAGGAGAAGTTAGTAATGGAGATGGGCATGGAAGAAAGATAATGAATTCAGTTTGGGACATATTGGATTTAAATGCTCTACAGGGCATCCAGTTCAAGATGTTTACAAGTCAGTTAGAAGTGTATGAGTGGAGATTGTGTGAGAGGTTTAGGTTTGCACAAATAGATAGGAGTGTCAACTGTATAGAGAGAGTAATTTAATCTATTGTAGTTGATAAACAACAACAAGTGAAATAGCTTAGACGGAGAAGAGCTAGCCCTCAGGATTGTGAGTCTTGTGAACACCTACTATTAGTGAATTTGTACGCTTGTCTTAGGTAAAGATTAAGTAAAAGACAAAACATAGGAGTAGTCAGACAGGGAGGAAGAGAGCCAGGAGAGAGGGAGGAATGAAATGCTAGAGAGAATAGAACATCAAGGAGAAGGAAATGATTGAGAGTGTAAAAGGCTGCCCAGAGAGTAAGACAAATGAGCATACAGAATTATCTAATTATTTAAAGAATGGTATTTGATTTTAGGGAGTGGAGCCAAGATGGTGGAATAGAAGGACTAACCTGCTCTAACTCTGCCCCCATAGCCCATAAAATACATATAAAAATGACTGTAAAGAAATTCTAGAGCAGCAGAAGTCACAAAATGACAGAGTGAAAGAGATTTCCAGACCAAGACAGTCTAGAAGACTGATAGAAAAGATCTATCACACCGGGCTCAGAACAGAGTACAGTTCAATATTGACCATGTAGCATGGACAGGACCAAAGCAGGCTTCAGGGCATGGAATCCTGGGCAGCAGCTGCAGTTCCAAGATTTCTCAACCTACAAATGCTACAAACAGCTTCAATAGTCAGTGAGAAATTTCTTTCACCTGGGTGACAGATCTGGTCCTAGCCCTGGTCTCAGGGCAGCAGCAGCCATTGATGCAGCAGTGTCCACTTTTGAAGCCCTGACCTAAAGAGCCTGAGGAAATCAAGCAGCTAATCTGGGTCTCAGTCCTGACTAGTAGTGCTAGGGTGAGGAAGAGCACTGGCTTGGTGGAGCTAGTGAAGGCTCTGGACAGGCAATCCTACACTCAGATCCTGGGTAGATAAGAATGCTTGTGGTTGATCACAGACCAGAATGCAGGAGAGAAGTAAACTCCTTTTCCTTGATTCCACTCCATTCCCTTGGATGAAATGAGAACTTACAGGTCCCTAGAGTATACCCTCCACTTGACAAAGCACTCAAAAGGCAAGTAATAAGCTAGGAAAATGCCCCAAAAAAGGGAAAAAATAAGACTATACAAGGTTACTTTCTTGGTGAACAAGTATTTTCTTCCATCCTCTTGGATGAGGAAGAACAAAGCATTCCAGCAGAGGAAGATATAAAAGTCAAGGCTTCGACATCCAAAACCTCCAAAAAGAATGCAATGGTATCAAGCCATGGAAGAGCTCAAAAAGGATTTTGAAAATCAAGTAAGAGAGATGGAGGAAAAATTGGCAAGAGACATAAGAGCAATGCAAGAAAATCATGAAAACAAGTCAATAAGTTGCTAAAGGAGACCCCCCCAAAAATGCTAAAGAAAATAACACCTTTAAAAATAGACTAACCCAAATGGCAAAAGAGGTCCAAAAAGCCAATGAGGAGAAGAATGCTTTAAAAAGCAGAATTGGCCACATGGGAAAGGAGGTTCAAAAGCTCATGGAAGAAAACAGTTCTTTAAAAATTAGAAAGGAGCAGATGGAAGCCAATGACTTTATGAAAAATGAAGAAATTACAAAACAAAATCAAAAGAATGAAAAAATTGAAAACAACATGAAATATCTCATTGGGAAAAAAAACTGACCTGGAAAATAGATACTGGAGACATAATTTAAAAATTATTGGTCTACCTGAAAACTGTGATCAAAAAAAGAACCTATACATGATCTTCCAAGAAATTATCAAGGAAAACTGCCCTGATATTCTAGACCCAGAGGGTAAAATAGAAATCACCAATCACCTCCTGAAAGACATCCCAAAAGGAAAGCTTCTAGGAATATTGTAGCCAAATTCCAGAGTTCCTAGGTCAAGGAGAAAATATTACAAGCAGACAGAAAGACACAATTCAAGTATTGTGGAGATACAATCAGTATAAAACAGGATTTAACAGCTTCTACACTAAGTAATCAAAGGGCTTGGAATATGATATTCCAGAGGTCAAAGGAGGTAGGATTAAAACCAAGAATCATCTACCCAGCAAAACTGAGTGTAATACTTCAGGGGAAAAAAATGGAATTTCAATGAAACAGAGGACTTCAAGCATTCTTGTTGAAAAGACCAGAGCTGAAGAGAAAATTTGACTTTTAGATATAAGAATCAAGAGAAACATGAAAAGATAAACAGGAAAGAGAAGCCTTAAGGAACTCATTAAAGTTGAACTATTTACATTCCTACATGGAAAGATGCTATTTGTAACTCATGAAACCTTATTGAGTATTAGGGTAGTTAGAGGATATATATATATATATATATATATATATATATATACATATATGTATATGTATATATATGTATATGTATATGTAGGTGTGTATGAGTAGGTATGTATGTGTATATTACCTATATGTAAATATGTATATGTACATAGATGTATGTATATACATATACATATGTATATAAATAGATAGAGGGCACAGGGTGAGCTGAATATGAAGGGAGAATACCTAAAAAATAAAATTTACTGTTGAATAGAATATAATAGGAGTAAGAGAAAGGGAGAGGTAGAATGTTGCAAATCATCTCACATAAAAGAGGAAAGAAAGAGCTTTTATAATGGAGGGGAAGAGAGGAGAGATGAAAGAAAATAGTTGAGCCTTAGTTTCATGAGATTTGGTTTAAGGATGGAATAACACACACTCAGTTGGATATGGAAATCTATTTTACCCTGCAGGAAAGCAAGGGGGAAGGGGATAGACAAGGGAAGAAAATAGAAGGGACAGCAAATTGGGGAAAAGAATAATCAGAAGTAAATAATGTTGTGGGAGAACAGGTCAAGAGAGAGAATGGAATAAATGAAGGGTAGAATAGGACAGAGGGAAATGTGGTTAGTCTTTTACAACATAACTATTATGGAAGTGCTTTGCATTGTTACACATGTATGACCTGTATTGAATTGCTTGTTTTCTCAGTGAGGGTGGGGAGGGAGGGAGAGAATATGGAACTCAAAGCTTTAAGAATGAATATTAAAAATCGTTTTAGCATGTAACAGGAAATTAAGATATACAGGCAATGAAGTATAGAAATCTATTTTGCCCTACAGGAAAATAAAGGAGAAGGGAGATGGAAGAAGGGTTGTTAATACAAGGAAGGACAGACTGGAGGAAGGGGTGGATGGGGTACATGCTGTCCCAGGGTAGGGGTGGGAAGAGATCGGGGGGGAAGTTTTGAATTCAAATTCTTGTGGAAGTGAATTTTAAGAACTGAAAAATAAATTTTATATTAAAAAAAATAATCCTTGAAAATTAAAGCTATATAACAGTCTCCATGAGGATAAGGCACATATATTTTCCGCTGATTTTTTATTTGTATTAAAATTTTTGTTTTCTGAGCAATTATTTCTATAAATTACTTGCCCTTAATGAATTATAAGTGTTTTCTGAATGAATGCCTTTCATGACCAGAGTACGAGCTCCGTTCATTTACTTTAAAATGTCAAGTGTATTATAGATACTCCATGCCTATTAGGCCACTGAATGCAACCAAACCATCTTTAAGTTTTTAAATGAGTTCTTGGTCTATCTTGGTCTATGAGAACAATAGAGATCTGTAGAGTAGAAATGTGGATGAAGATAATCAAGCAGAGAAGAATAATCGATAACATGCCCCAAGGAAAAGGTGATAATACAGGTTGAAAAGAGTTTAATCCTTTCAGACTAAATATAAACACTGTCTCATGCAATTATCCAGCAGCTGTTCTCTGGAAGAGCTTAAAGGTTTTACTAATATTTTCATTATCTCCTTTGCCCACACACCATGCTGGTGAGCTAAGTAGGGGATTATTATTATTTCCTGTACCCTTTAATAGTAATTAATATTTGACAAAACACCGATGTGAATGCTGAACACTTTTGCTTCAAGACTCTCCACCCTCAAAATTCCTCTCAACTCATGCTTCAAGTAAACCTAAACCCATTGTCATTCAGTGTACGAGTGTGTGTGTGTGTGTGTGTGTGGGTGTGGGTGTGTGTGTGGGTGTGTGTGCATGCATGTTTGGGGCTTTTATTGCCTTTTTCCTGTGTCGGACTTTTACTCCTGTGCTGGGGGTAACAGCATTCATAATAATTCACAATTCATAAAAATTCATAATAATACTTCAACAGCTAATATTTGTATAACACCCTGAGGTTTGCAAAGCTCTTTACAAATATTTTCTCATTTTTATCCTCACCACAACTCAGAAGGGTAGGTACTATTGCTGTCTTCACTTTGTAAATGAGAAAACTAAGGCAAAGAGAAGTTAAATGATTTACCCAAGATCATGGAGCCCATAAGTATCTGAGGATGAATATGAACTCACATATTGTGACTGTTGAATGTTGATAAACTTCCTTGACTGTTCTGGTGCCAGCCCCCTGCAATGTGTACAGTGATGTTATTTTAAGTTCTCTAACCAACACACACAAACAATCATAGCTATTGGGCTAAAACAAACCTTGTCAGTGACCCAATTCATTTTCCTTATTTTATATGGCATGTGTAAATTCAAGTCAACAAACATTCAATCTGTCTGATACGTTTGGGCTCTAGATAAAGGCAGAGGTAACATGCTATCAAATTTCCAGATGATCCTAGGCTGGGGTGGGAGTAAGAGGGAGATGTAAATGTACTATATGTCAGAATAAAGATATATCTATATGTCTTTATCTATATTTACAGCTATATCTATCATTAAAAACTAGATTATGGGGGTGAGGAATCTACAGCCTTGAGGTCACATTGGGCCTTCTAGGTCCTCAGCTGCAGCCCTTTGACTGAATCTGGATTTGGATTCAGTCAAAGGGCTGCATGTAATGAGCTAGCGATCCACATGGGGCCTCGAGGTCACAGGTTCTCCATCCCTGGTAAAACGTTGGGGTCTTTTAATGAAGATGACATTTAATAGGAATCAATGTAAAATTTTATAGGTAGTTTCAAGAATCTGCTTCATAAGAAAAAATGGCAGCTGCTTGACTATACAGCAGAAAAACAAATCTGAAATTTTTGCTGGATCACCAGGTCGATAAGAGTCACCAATGAGATAATAAGGCCTTGACAACCTATACTTTGACTGCTGCAAGGGCACAATGACCTGGGATAGGAAGGTGAGAACCCCCCTACATACTACCCTGGTCAGATCACATCTTGAAGACTGTGTCCAGTTCTGGACCCCATATTTTGGGAAGCATACTGAACAGCTGAGGACATTATGAGGATAGCAACTAGAATGGTGAGTGGCCTTGAGTCTTGGTCATACGAAGAGGGACTGAAAGAGCTGCAGGTATGTAGCCTGGGGAAGAGAAGACTGAGAGCATCGGTATAACTGTCTCCACTTATCTGAAGAACCATCACAAAAATGAGCCATAAAGAATTGGTTACTTTGTCCAAGAAGATAGAACTAGAAATGCCGGACAGATGGAAGTTATGAAGCATATTTTCATTTAGTGCAGGAGAGGTGAAGGGAGAAACTAAATCAAACAAACCTTGTCTTCCAAACAATTAGAGTCATTCAAATATACCTTAGGAAGAATTTGTTCTTCCTCCTCAGTTGTCTTCAAGTAAAGGCTGAATGACCAGACCTCAGGCATAATATAATAGAATTTTCTTTTACATATTGTATTAGATTAAGGGACTACTGATGTGAAACTGAAATATTTTGCTTCTGTTAAATTCCTAATTATGAAGGGGAAAATGAAGGATCATCTAGTGGCTTTGAATAAGTTCAAATAGTTAGACAACCAGAACAATGTAAATCATAGAGAATTTTTAAAAAAAAGCAATCTTGGAAAGGTGATAGATAAAATAAGTGTGGTAAACGTTCAAAAATCCTCATAAGCAGGAGAGGAGTCATAAGGGTAACTCAAAAAGGCACTATGGGGTCATTTAAAAAAATTGATTTGGGGTCATAAAAAGTGTGTTCAAATCCGGTTTCTATCACTTACTATCTGTATGATCTTGAGCAATGCACTTAAACTATGGGCCTCAGTTTCCACAATTGTGGAAAATAAGATCAAAAGATTCCCTATAGAACTCAATCTGAGATCATATGCTTTTATTAAACTATGACAGGAGTCAGGCAAATATTCAAATTGGAGGAAATGGATTCTTTCTAACTCTAGGTCAGAAGACATATTTAAAGAGGAAGTTTATCAACATTTGTTAATGGACCGTGAGGCAGTGTTACACTGTGGGTAGACAGCTGGTCTTGAAGACAGGGAGGTCTGGGTCTGACATGTAATGCCAAGTGATCTTGGGCTAGCCTGAGTCTCTTAGTGCCCTGGGCAACTCCAAGATGATAAATTAGAAAGTACCAGTACACACTGAAAGAGGGAACATCCTCACCAAGAAAACCCTTGGTCCAGTTTTAACCCTACTAATCTCATCTTAACAACTCCCAGTTAGAGGCATTGGACAGTTTCTAAACTAGAATAGATTGGTCATCCCAAGTCAGTGTGAACTCATTAAGAGGATACTATGCCAGACTAGTGTCACTGTCTTTTAGGACCAGACAGATAGAGAACAGTCCTGTTCACTAGACTGAACATCTCATAAGAACTTTGAGAAGCCCTGTGGTCTTAGAAAAATAACTCTGAACATGGAGCCAGGAGAGACATGAATTTAAATCCCACCTTTGGCAAGTAATAGCTGTGTGACTATGAGAAAATGACTTACCTTCCCTGAGACTTCCTATAGTAATACATAATATGGTTTAATAATAATAATAATACCTGGAGAAAGTACACAGAAATCTTTACAAGTTTCAAAGTCTATATGAAACACATTGAGGGAACTAAGTAGTACAGTGGACAGAGAATGGGACCTGGAATTAAAAAGACCTGAGTTCAAATCCAGCCTCTAACACTTAGTACCTGTGTGACCCTGGGAAAGTCATTCAGCCTCTCTTGGATTCAGCATATTCATCTATAAAATGAGGACAGCAATTGCACCTATATTGGAGGATTTTTGCTAATAACAAATGAGATAATATTTGTAAAGTACTTTGTAAACTGTGAAGCTCTATATAAATACTAGCTATTATTGTGGTTATTAAATGTCAGTCTTTATCCACATAGCTACAGCTCTACCCCAAAATCTGTCACATCTGTTCTCTTCTCTCCATTTACATAGCCACCAGCACTAGCCTAGGTTCCTACAATAAACACTTAATTGCTGTCCATTCTAATCTATCCTCCACACAACCAACAAATTGATTTTCCTAAATGTGTTACTCTCATGCTCAAAAAAGTCTTCAGTGGCTCCCTATGGCTTGAATACACCAAACTACAAAACTGTATAACTGGAAAGATATGGAAGTCAGATTATGGAAGCCCCCGAGGGATGAGGGGAGGAGGTATGGTGCATGGTGGCTAGTTTAGTGAGTGAAAGTCATGATACTTTGTCATGTAATGAACTTTAAGTAGTGTCTCTTGAAACATGGGGCAGCAAGGTGTTGCTGTGTAGTTGTCCTCGAGTCAGGAAGACTCATCTTCCTGAGTTCAAATCTGTCCTCAGAAATCTGTATGACTAGCTGTATGACCCTGCAAGCCATTTAAGCCTGTTGGCCCAAGATGAAGAAAGAAATGTCAAATCACTCCAGTGTCTTTGCCAAGAAAACAATGAATGAGGACACGACTGAAAAAATGACTGAACGACAACTTGAAATATCAATTTGGAAAGATGATTGCTCATCAGTCTACGGAAGTATGTAACAGCAAGTACCCTGGCATATACAGGAAGGCCTGCTGTACAGGTTCTTAGATCTGCATTTATAAAAGGAAATCAAACTTTGAGGGGTCAACAATCATTTTAATCAAGCATATATATCATTCACTTAGTTCAGAGGAAAAAGTCAGCACCCTAAACTTCAGAGAAAATACAGAGAAACAGACAGGGTTTCTAACTGTCTGTAAATGATACATACTCACAGATCAACAGACAGATCCAACTGTCTGACTATACATACATAGCTATCAGACGGAGAAGCAGCAATATCTGGGTTTTCAATGCTGGGGAGCTCCTTACCAGCTACTCAGAGTCTCATCTGGCCCAACAAACACTTCCAATGAGTAAGTCTCAAAGAAAAAACCTCACCTCAGAGTATATACACATTTTTCAGAGCAAGAGGAAATCACAGCTCTTGAGAACCGGTGCCTCGTTAATTAACAAATGGTGTGGGCTTCCCACAACAACCAAAACTCCCTAATTAAGCTTCCTTTAATGGGCAGGTCCATTAATGGGTGGGGAAGGTATTTAGTTCTCATTAGCACCACAGGGTAATATAAAACCTCGGTATTTAGAAAGGAGCACTAAGGGACCTTTCCCCTGACAAAACTCATGCTATCCCCCACCACCCAAATCCAATACCCTACATGGCCATTAGGAATGACAAAAATACTCGACCCAGACATAAGGGAGTCTTGGGATAAGTGTTATTCTGGCCAAGGATAACAATTTCCCTTAAGGCCGAGCTATTTTAACTCAAAGGGAAAATATTTAGATGATGCCCATGAATAACTTACAAGATATGACTAACTAAGAATTCCAGAAGAATACTAGACTAGAGGATATCAAAACGAAAGAGATAGGGCTAGAAAAGAAGATGAACTGATCATGTAGTGAGAACAAAGAATAATGTAATGATGGCCTGCATGCTTCAGTGGGATTCATGCCATGTAACAAGGATAAGAAAAAGGCCCCGAGGATGTTGGGTCAACATATTGCTGATGGTTAACAAGAAGACACGGATAAAAATCTTAACAAGTGAGGGAGCATGGAAGGGCTGTTAGCCATACCCTTCAAGGGAGTCCATACATTGAAGAGATCATGGATCCACTGATTTGTTAAAGTATCAAGGTCTGTTTTTCATACTTACCAAGTCAAGTTGAGTTCTGGTTTTGTCATTTTAAGAAGCTGTTAAGTATTTGGACTAAGACTGGCCATGCTTGCCTTTATAATTTCAAGAACAACTTGCCAAAAATTTTGAAATTAACCTTTAATGATAAAAACAAAGTATAAAATCAAGTCATTGATACATTTATTATGTATTCCAAATGAAATGTGGATTATAGTGTTTGTATGGGAAAAAGCTAGTTGTTGGTTTAAAACTCCAGGAAACAACATATTCATGGCCAATGTGTATCAAGGTCCCAGCTTAAAAATCCTGGTACAGAAAAGTGTCCAGCTCACAATTGTTTCTTACGAGTTTAAGGAAAATAAAGACCATGAAGAAAATCCAGTTCATATACCAGTATCTGTTATAGGGAGGAAAAAGGGAGAAAATGTCTATAAAGAACTCTGTAAAATTAAATCAAGCTAAGATATTCTAATAGAGTAGTTTCAATGCAAAGGTGACCATGGGGGAAAAATGTATGAGAAATGATTACTTGTGACTAACAAAGGATGTGGAAAACTTAAGCAACATCCAAAAGTCAATATATCATAAACAGTTCCTAAGTGAATTGAAAGACACAGAACAGAATACCAAATAATAAAGCAAAAACAAATTGATTCCTTATTAAAAAGCTAGAGTTGAAACTGATATTAGAGGCTGTCTAGTTCAACCACATCATTTTACAGATGGGTAAACTGCAACCAAGAGAGGTTAAATCACCTCAATACATATGGGTAGCATATGTCAGAATCAAGATTCAAGGTTTTATGACATAGAATCCAGCACACCAGTCAAGGAATTAGTCACAGATGTGGGGATTGTTTTAAAATGATCATTTTGTGTACTGTCAAATGAGATCTTTGACAGTGAAAACATCAAAATTCAACCCAAAACAACAAGTTCAAAGAAAGGGGCAAATAGACAACACATTACAAGTGTATAAAATTGCTATCATCACTGTTCAAGTGAACTACATTGAGACTGGGAAATGGATAAGTGAACAGTTATAAACCGAGATCATTGCCATTTTGGATCAAAGTATGATGGATATAAAGTTATTATGGTAAAGAGGCCCAAACATTCCAGCAACTACCTCAGGAAGGAAACAATCCTTTTGCCAAGCTGAGCCATGGATAGAATTAAAGGCCATCAAATATTTATCTTATCTACTCATTTGCAAAATCATATGAAGGATAAAGGGAGAAGATTATGACCTGCATGACTTGATTTAAAAACATATAAACACCTTAAAAATTTTGGAGGAAAAAAAGGAAATTTTTAGAAAGTTTGTCATGACACAATTTAGTCAGATTAATAAAAATAAATAAATAAAACAACCCTGAGGTACAATTGGAGAGGACCTGCCAACATTTTCACTGAAAAAGTGTTTGTTCATTTGTTTCCCCAATATCAGTGACTATGGCACCGCTAGGTATTGATCAATTTCCAAGTTGCTGAAAGGAGGATAAGGGAGAAATAAATGGCCTAAAAGAAAATGAAAATGGTTTAGGACCAAGTAACTATCCTTAGAAGAAATCATCATCTGTCTGTGATGAAATTCAGAAGATTTCTTCTTAAGCTATCTGAAGAAGGGACATATCTACACATATAGATGAACAGATAGATATAGATAGACACACACACATATAACCTACTTATATACACATATATACATGCATGTATATATATACACACATGCATATGCTTATGTATTTATGCATGTGTATGTACATGTACATACATACACATATAATTATTGGAAAATTCACACATCTATTCAATAAAGAGATACAGACAGCCATAGACATACACATGAACAAATATACATATATCACATTTATAGGACTCTATGATATCAATTTTATATATGTATTTATCTGTAAATTCCCTCGGTATATGTGTATTTCAATTATATATAGATTGTGCATACAGCTGCATGTATATATGGGTTTATATGTGTCTATATGTATGCACACAAGCTCACATATACAAAGTCATATAGATGTCAAAGTAACTTGCATAGAAAACTGAAAAATAATTTTATTTTTTAAATGACTTTGTTTTCCAAATTGGTACCATGCATCATGGCATTCTGCTCTCGTTTGTGATGAATAATGAAGCACCTGCTGATGAATTGTTGTCATCCTTTTTTTAAACTTAAAATCTGTGGTAGCCTATGGTAGGCAAGTTTATTTAACAGAAAGGACAGAAACCAGCTATTCTAACGACCTTTGGCAGCAATGAAATGAAATAAAAGACTTCTCTGAATGCTTATAAACTGGCTGGTAAGGGCTCAGCATGAGTGAATGTCTTTTTTGAACAGCAATTACCTCAAACTGCTTTTCAGTCACACCTTCCTTATAAGCATAAAATCTCAGCTTGGCCATCATGCATGGCGTCACCAATATACCCATTTGATGTATAGGTTTCATATTTGTCGCCTTGATTCACATTATTTTTAACCAACTGGAGCTGCTGCAACAGACACTGATGGAAAATAAATGGACTGGGATAAAGAACAAACTTAGTTATTACACAAACAAGGTTAGTTCATGATGCCTTCAAGAATCCCATCATATTTATCAAGGCCTTGCTAACAAAGGGAAATTGTGTTGCAAGCTGAGTCTAGACCAGCTCATTAATATTTTCATGCATTGGTTTTGTTTTGCTTTTCCAATAGAATCCAAATGCCAGTGATGAGACATTGGAAATTTTGTGATCTCTTGTATTTTTTATACCTTAGAGATAATAATTATAATAGCTAGGATTCATATAGTATTTTTATCTTTACCAAGATTTTTATATGTTAACTCATTTGGTACTCACAACCACCTTGTGAAATAGGTCTTATTATTATCCCAATTTTAGAGGTTATAAAAATGAGACAAAGGAATTAAGTCACTTGTCATGGTTCACCCACCTAAAATATGACTGGCTATTCTTTTGCCTTGGACATAAAAATACTCAGTTTTGTTCAATTTAATTTATTAAGGTTTTACTACACATTAGACATTGTGTTAGTTTCTAAAAATATAAAAATAAATTGAAAAAAAAGTTCTTACCCTTACAAAACTTGTATTCTAAAGTAGAGGAGATTCAATATGTCTACAGATCATTACGTACAAAGTAATAAAAATTCATTGCAGCAGGGAGAGTGAAGGACCAGTTGGGGAAATGAGGAAAGGTTTTGTGCTGGAGATGTCACCAAAGTGGGATGTGAAGAAAATTAGGGATTTTAAAAGCTGAAGATGAGAAAGGAATACATTGCAACCATGTGTAAAGACCCCAGAGGTGGGAGAAAGTTTTGCTGAGTGATCTGTGTGTCACAGAAGGGAATCAAGAGGGTGAGTTATGGGTGGAAGCAATACCTGTTTTCCAAAGACTGGAATGGTTTATGCCAAGGGTGGGGA
Source organism: Bettongia penicillata ogilbyi (assembly GCA_023548195.1). NCBI lineage: Eukaryota > Metazoa > Chordata > Mammalia > Diprotodontia > Potoroidae > Bettongia > Bettongia penicillata. Next base: position 1,413,411 of record JAJHZJ010000344.1, read on the forward strand.
ACCTGCAGCCATGAGGTCACATGTGGTCTTCTAGATCCTTAAATGTGATTTTTGACTTTTTTAACGGATTCCATCAAAAAGCCATACTTAAGGATGGCCACATGTAGTCTCAAGGCCACAGGTTCCTGACTGCTGCTTTAGGCAATAAGAATTTCCATTTTGCCTTACCTATAATCAACAACAGAGAAGCTTCCTTAAGTGCCCATACCTTACAGAAACTTCTCTGAGGCCCCTTTTCTTTCCTTCAGATGATAAAGTTTCTAATTTTTCTTTTTGATAAAAAAAAAAAATGTCCAAGGTCACTAAGTAGGAGGTCTCTGGGAAGGGCCAACGGCCATACTTTCTCAGTGGACCAGCACACATTTATGCACACTTGTCCTCTCCGTAACTCTGTGAGATATCCACAACTTGTATTTTGTGGGATTGTGGTATTTATTCCATGTCTCACAGTCATTCAGATACACAGGGGCTATATTACTGTTTAAACTATGAGCCTTTCATTAAGAAAGAAGTTTGGAGTCCTTCCAGATACAATTTTCCAAAGGTAACCTGGCCTCCTCCCTTCCTCCTGTTTATTTCTGTATCCAGGTCATCCACCAGGCATCTGGTACAACTAAGATAGATGTACTCTGCTACAGAGTAGTGACTCTGTAGATTGTCCAAACTACGGTAGGGGCAATATTTCAAGTCATTATGTATGATACCTTGGGCCCTATACTAGAATTCTAGACACTGTGGCCAATGCAGGCAAGAAGAGGGTGGGAGAATGACCTCAAGGAGAATCGCTAAAATATTTATCATAGCTGAGAGTCAGAGACTCCAAGATCTTGGACTCAATGTGAAAACCTACGTGAGGTCTCTTTGGGCAGGCCATTACTGAAGGATGAAGCAGGCTGGAATAGACTTAAGAAGTCAGTCAGTTAATAAACAGTTATTAAACATCTACTACCTTGGCCATACTATGTTGTAGATACTATGTTAAGTAAAGGGGATAAGAAAGCGGGGGGAATCTAATTCCTGTTTTCAGTGGGGGAGTGTCACAGGCGAGATGTGAATAATCATGTAAACCCAATACCTATACAGGAACAATTGTAGATAATCAACTTAGGAAAGCGACTGCCATTAAATGGGTTAGGAAAATCTTGGAGAAAGTTGAATTTTAGGTGGGACTTAAAAGAATCCAAGAGAAAGTGATAAGAAGAGAGAATTCCAGGCATGGAGGACAGAAATGTCTTCTCTGAGGAACAGAAGGGAGGTCTCTTAGAAAGTCACTACAGGCAAGAAAGGAATCATTTTCTTATTTTAGCTAATTATTCTTAATAACCAAATGCTAAGTGCATTGTCCTTTCCAGTGACAGAGTAAAAGTTCTGACCATGCTTTGCTTTCCAGTGCCCTGGTTCAATGCTCTTATTACCTTGCCCTAGTTATGATGTGATCAAATCTCAGTTCAAAATGGCCTGATATTCAGTTTTCATGGAAGTTAATTTTGTGGGGCATTATAGAACTTTTTTTAACTTTTAAACAATAAAACATTGGACAAAGACTTTAAAGAATAAGAGAGTTGTTAGAACTTAGATTCCTGTGAGTATTCAAGTACTAAAGCTACTAAAGCAGACATGTGATATCAGTAATTTGGATGTTCCTGACAATGATCTGGGTAATTATCAATCCTGCCTATGCATCCCATGAGACTGTTGTCCATACTCCTATGTCCTAATATAGATGCCATGGTAGGTCCTCTTGATGGGTCATAGTCCTTCCTCCACCCTTCCTCCTGACATTGAAATGATACCAGTAGAGCATCTGGGATGTGCACCTGGCAGCTTTCATCCATGTCATTGGACTAGGCCATCTTCTTGTTTTATCCCTATGCAGCTCAAATCAGCAAAGAGATACCTCCTCTCAAGCAGAATACCAGAGAAGGAGAACCATAAGAGTTCTGTAGGAACCTTTGCCTTTTTTAGAATAAAACCTTATTTTTATAATATCAGACTACTTGCAGGAAATTCAAATTGTGGCCAAGGCACACTTGCAGTCCCCATACATGGTTCAAGTGAACCATGATATAAAAAGACACACACACACACACACACACTTACAGTGGTTACAGGAAACAAAGTTTGATCTGTGATTCATTCACATGAACACACCAAATGAATTAATGAGCAGCTTTAAAACAGAGGTTTAATGTACCTTAAATCCTTGATTTTTAAAGATTTTTAAGGAATCCAAAATTCTTAAAAATTCTTCTTTTGGTGTATTTGAGCTTCATAGGATCATGTAGAATCTCAAAATTGGAAGCAATCTTATTTGGCATTTAATTAAACCCTGTTTTAAGAAGAATTCTCTCTCCAACATATCTAATGAGGGAATAGCTTGGATATGTTCTTTTCAAATATGTCTATAATTCTTATTCTTATGAAGAGAGGAAATTCCAGACCATACTTTGTTTGCCAACTTCTGCAGAAAATTCTGCAGAAAAAAAAATAGTGGGATGACATCATCTGAACTGTGACTTCATAGGATTTGATCAATCACAAGAATGCCTTTTTATAAAATTCTCTCACTGGCATTTTTACCACATATGCATATGAGTTAGGGAGAATAAATAAATGGTTCAAATCCTAGAACCAGAAGCTCATAAGATCATAGCAGTGGAGCTGAAAGAAACTCTGGAGGCCATAAAATCAAGTTCAATTATGTGGAGTGGAAAAAAAGAACTGTGTCAAGAGTCAGACAACTTAAGTTCAAATCTTGCCCATCTTATTTATTACCTGTGAGTACTCAAGCAAGTCTCTTAAATATTTGGGTCTGATTTCTCATCTATAAAATGAGGAGGTTAGACTGAATGACCTCCATCCCAACTTTAAAGCAATGATCTGATTAACTGCTATGGTAGAATTACTGACTTTTAGATCCTTACTTTTAACTACCATAGTAAGACAGACACCTCCCTTCACTTAGAGCCAGTGTCAATTTTATTCCCTTCAATAGAATGGCAAACTAATTCCCATTTCAGCTAGAGACAATTTTCACAAGGAACAAATGAGTTCCTGAATTGTTTCCTTACATTTTCCTACTCCCTTCTAGTTTTTAGAAATATGCCTGTCTGAACCTTTAGAATTTCATTGAAAACTTTTTCCTATGAAGTAGATATTTAAATATCATATTCTAGTTCAGTTGTTAAGCATTGAAGTGATTAACCGTCTCTCAGTCTTTTTGAACCTCAAAATGCTTTACACTTAACAGGCTTAAGAATGGTTTTTCCAGTCAAGAACTCCCACTGTGGTAATTGGCAGGATACATGAAATCCACACAGAAGGTTAGTGAGTGTCAAAGCTTTCAGACTTTTGAAGAATTAATTCAAGAAAAGATCAGTAAGTCTGCAATTAAAGTCATCATGTCCTGTTTGGCTGACAGAAATGGCTTGTTCCTTCACTATTCATAGCAAGGGTCTGGGCTGATTGAACTCTGTAGGAATTTTCCCAGAAATATTAATGGAAAATGGGAGAAGAGAAGAGAATGCAAGGGGAAGGCAGCTCAGACATAGACACTGGCAAGTCCATTTCAAGCTCATGGCTCCTATTAATTGCTCAGATAATTCATAGGGAAACTAAGGCAGACTAGCATGTCGACAATCTAGTCCTTTACCTAATATACCAAGGAGTTATGTCACATAGTAATATCATTTTCCAGTGTAAATTTTCATGGCATCTTTATTGAATTTTCTATTCTGTGACAAAAACAATTAAAGACTCAAGAAAACTCTGGATATTATTTCATGAAATTTATAACCATAATATACTGGATACTACTAGGTATTAATAACATGTTCCTGATATAAGCAATGATTAATGCTTTTACCTGCATTGCTAATATTAATACTGTTCTTAGTATGCCCCAGGTTCTGTGCTTTACAAATATTATCTGATTTGGATATCACAATAACCTTGGGAGGTAGGTACAATTATCTGCACTTTACAGATAAAGAAACTGAGGTAGAGAACAGTTAAGTGACTTGCCCAGGGTAAAACAAGTACGAGAACATTTTTGAAGCAGATTTTTGACTCCAGGCCCAGCACTATATTATCAGTCAGACAACTTCAACATTAAAAAATAATGATAAAAAATATAAAACACAAATTGATCCCCACTGCAATTGAAATTATTACATCGATTTCAGCAACCGTGATTTAACCAGGAAACTTAATTTTTCCACTTAAGTGAAGAAAGAAAACTATTCAGCACAATTGTAAACTTACGTTCAATAGTAAAGAATTTAATTTCCATAACTGAATCTATGTATATAAAATCTATGTGTGTATACATATGCTGTATGTATATAGAATGTTCTATGTATATGTGTACATATGTGTGCATACACACATTTCTTAATTTAAGAAAAAAATTGCCTTTTTTTAGAGTTTAGAATTTCTGAATCCTGTGAATGAATGAAAAACTGGAATGAATGATAAATAACTAGAATGAATGAAATGAATGAGTAAATGAATGAATTGATGCATAAATGAATTGATTTCTCCTTTTTAAATGTATGCATTTCTTACATTTTCTCAGTGTGTCCTAGTGTAAGAAAGATCATGCTAATGCTTGGTGTTCTCAAGTTTAATGGTCTCTTTGGGAGACAGTGTGCTCCCGCCTAAAGGTCTTCATTTGGAAACTAGCTGACTGCTTGCCAGAATGTCTTAAAAGAGACCTCTTGAGTATGGGTAGGGCTAACTGGCTACTAAGGTTTGTTCAAGCTCAGAGGTTCTATGAAAGAGCATCATCTTTTGGCTACTTAATTACAAACTTGTCAGCCTCCTTCCTTATTCCTCATGTAAACAAATTAAAACATGGCCTTAGGAAGCTGAAAATGATGGGAGCTTGAGGTATAGGAGGATCTAAATGTTTTGTTGGTCTATAAAATTCAAGTTGTTGACAAGTCATGTGTGGAGCATGTTCATTAAGGACAAAACACACTGCTGAATTCAAAAGAAATATTGTGGATGAGGGCAAAGAGTCTAGAAAATATTTTTAAAAAATCTTTCCCAGCTAATGAAAAGAAATGCCTGGGAAGGTGGCCTAGCGCTACCAGACCTCAAATTGTATTATAAAGCAGCAATTATCAAAACCATTTGGTATTGGCTAAGAAATAGAGGGGTAGACAAATGGAATAAACTTGACACTCAAGACACAGGAGGCAAGGAATATAGCAACCTCCTGTTTGATAAACCCAAAGACCCCAGCTTCTGGGATAAGAACTCATTGTTTGACAAAAATTGCTGGGAAAATTGGTTAACAGTGTGGTGGAAATTAGGTATAGACCCATGCCTGACACTGTACACAAGAATAAAGTCCAAATGGGTTCATGATTTAGGTATAAAGATTGATACCATGAATAAACTGGAGAAGCAAGGAATAGTGTTATTTATCAGATTTATGGAGAGGGGAAGAATTTTTCACTAAAGAAGTGATAGAAAGCATTATGAAATGCAAGATGGATAGTTTTCATTACGTTAAACTGAAAAATTTTTGCACAACAAAACCCAATGCAACCAAAATTTGGAGGGATATAGTAAATTGGGAAAAAATTTTTACGGCTAAGCTCGAGGATAAAGGTCTCATTTCTAGCATATATAGAGAACTGACTCAAATGTACAACCATACAAGTCATTCCCCAATTGATAAATGGTCAAAGGATATGAACAGGCAATTTTCAGGGGATGAAATTAAAGATATCTATAATCATATGAAAAAGTGCTCTAAATCACTACTGATTAGAGAGATACAAATCAAAACAACTCTGAGGTACCACATCACACCTATAAGATTGGCAAACATGACAGAACAAGAAAATGATAAATGCTGGTGAGGATGTGGGAGAGTTGGAACACTAATTCATTGTTGGTTAAGCTGTAAGCTCATCCAACTATTCTGAAGAATGGTTTGGAACTATGCCCAAAGGGATAGAAAAATATGCATACACTTTGACCCAGTAATATCATTACTAGGACTGTATCCCCAAGAAATCATAAAAATGGGAAAGGGTCCCACATGTGCAAAAATTTTTATAGCAGCACTCTTTGTGGTTGCCAAGAACTGGAAATCAAGGGGATGGCCATCAATTGGGGAATGGCTGAATAAATTATGGTATATGAATGTGATGGAGTACTATTGCTCCATAAGAAATGATGAACAAGAAGACTTCAGGGAGGCCTGGAAGGACTTATATGATCTGATGCTGAGTGAAAGGAGCAGAACCAGGAGAACCTTGTGCACAGCAAAGACCACAGTATGCAAGAGTTTTTTCTGGTAGACTTGGAACTTCGTAATAACGCAAGAACTTACTAAAAAAAAGAAAAAAATCCCAATGGTAGTATTCTAACACAAAATATCTTCCACACTCAGAGAAAGAAATATGGAAGTCATTAGCAAAATGTAGCAGATCATGTTTGTATGTGTGTGGGTTTTAGTGTATTATGTTTTTATTTGTTATATGATTTCTTCCATTTATTTTAGTTCGACTACATAACATGACTATTGTGAAAATGTACTCAATAGGAAAGTATATGTAGAACCTATACAGAATTGTATGCTGTCGCAGGGAGGGAGAGGGGTAGTGGGGGAAATGTGGGGGGGTCTGGGGGGGACAAAAGCTTAATTTTAAGGAAGTGATTATAGAACACCAAAAAAATAATAAAATAATAATCTTTCCCAGTAGAATTTCATAAGTCCAGAAAAGCGAGTCCTACTGGTTTGTGGAAGTCTAGTAGAGTTTGTAATGTTACCAGATGAATATATTTTCTGTAAGGAAATTAGAACCTCAAACATCCAAACCCTTATTTATTTAATGATATGGTAAGTTAGAGGATCATACATTGTCTTACTGCAAGAAAGGACCAACCTTCTCATTTTAAAGTTGAGGAAATAAGCCCACAATGGTTGTGACTTGCCCAAGTCGTTCAATGTGCAGGCATTTATCAAATACTTATGTCAGACACCATGATTGGTGTTGAGGATATAGAGATGAAAACACAAACAGTATCAACATTCAAATAATATATGTTATTTTTGTTAATTATGAACATTGTTATAACTAGGCTTTTTAGACTGGACAAAAACTCCATGGATGTTTGCTCTCATTTAATAGGGGAAAGGGAGAATATTACCACCAATGAATGAGATAAGACTTCACTAAGACAACATGAAGATGCAAATACAGTGTGTGCATTTAGGTAGGGATGGGGTGGAGTTGAGTGAGGAGCAGAGGAAGAATTTTCAATTTAACTGATTACTCTTAGTAAGTTAACCACAAAATCTGTTCTTACACTGAGGAAGGATTGAAAGTATTTTCAATACTCTCTTACTTTAGTACCTTGACACAAAGCCTCGGTAGCCCTACCTTCCATCTACCTTTGAATATGGTCATAAAATCATCTGATTATTTTAATATATTAATAATAACAACAGTAATAGCATCATTATAACAACTGATATTTATGTAGTGATTTAATATTCACAAAATTCTCAAAATACATTGTCTCTTTGGATATTAAAACTTGTGCGTGATTTTTGTTTGTTAGGTTTTTTTTATGACTTCCCCAGAGCAACTCAAGTAAAATTAGCCATTACTATGAACTACCAGTAAGAAATTAATGTCACCAGATGAATTTTTTCACAGAAATACTGATGAATGGAATTTAAAGAGAAGAATAAAAAATCTTAAGAAAGGGAACTGAAATATGGGTACTGATACTTAGAAATCCTTCTCTTAAAGCTTAAATCTCTTAAATTCCTTTCTCAGATTGACTTTTCTGTTTCTATGCCATGATCTCAGGTAGACTAGAAATGGCTCGAACACACTGGCTCTCTGCATATGATCTCATCTTCCCAGGGCCCATTTGGTTTGTTCAGTCCCTGAAGTGACGCATATTTTTAGTGATAGTGGTAAATTTGGAAGGAATAAAACCAGAGCATGTATATTTACCGGCGTTCTCAGTTCTGGGATGGCTGCTTGGTAGGTGAGAGGACGACAGTCTCGAGTGTTGGGCACCAGCACACAGGGAAGAAACATTGGCCCAAGGTCATCTCCATCAAGGACATCTATTGTGAGCGTGGTAGTACTTGTTCTCCGTTCATTAAGATTTTGAGCTCGGTCCTACGAATGAGAAGATAATTCATTGATGTCGGAAAATGGTTGGGTCCAAAGATTGGGTCAATCTAACAAAACAGACTTTACCACATTTTATACACATTAGTCAGTGGGCATAGTCAATAGAAAGGTAGATATCATGGGCTCGTATCATTCCGCTTAAGCTGTGTGACCATGAATAAATCACTTGGCTTTCCTAGTGCTCAAGAAACTAAGGTCACAACTCACAGACAAAGCAGATTTTGATTTCTAGCAAGATTTTTAAAAATAATACTCATTCATCCTATCATAGTAGGATAAACTATGAACTTGTCTCTAAATTTAGTGAAATGTCTTTCCTGATAGTGGGAAGTCTTCATATATTCTTCCCAATCTTGCATCTTCCTACCTTCCTAATCTTCATATACTTTAATCCCCTCCACAAAATTTAGGAACCAGTGACTCTGACTTTCTGTCTATCTCTGGCACAGGATACTCCATTGCCCAACCCAGTTTCTTTTCATTGGCTCTCCCTTGTGCTTAGAATGTTCTCCCTCCTCAATTCTGCACCCAGACTACCTTCATGTCTTCACTCCAGTTCTGCTCTCTATAAAAGGACTTGCCTTGTCAACCTCTATTCTAATGTCTTCCCCTCTGAAATTACCTCCAATTCCTTCCGTATGTAACTACATGTGCATAGAAGTTTACATGTCATTTCCCCAGTTAGTTTGTGAGTTCCTGGAGAACAAAAGCTATTTTTGCCTTTCTTTCCATCCTCAATACTGAGCACATTTCATAGACTATAGTAGCCACTTAATGATTTTTTAATTGCTGCTATCTCACCTAAACTGTGTATCCTATAGAGCCTAGAAAGGTAAGCTTCATTCAATGGGTGTCTAAGCAATTCTTCTGACTAGCTGAGCAGACAAAATCCCACTGCTGTCTTATCTTTCTGTATGTTATAAAGCAGTAAGTTCTGCCATCTGTAATCTTACCTGCCAGTCTGATTAGAAGCCAAAGTGTTTGTTAAACAGATCACATCGTGCCACAAAGCCTAGTTAAGGCAGACCTGAAATCATTGAGGATGGTTAAGCAGACATGATTACAGGTATAATGGGGGCTTCAGTGTTGGGCAGAGAATTGTTAAGTAAACACTTTGCAGCCTGCTCTGTTAAACCTGATATATTGGATAGAAACACCACTGCCATTGTATGAATTCTATCAGGATTAATGTCCCAAGCAGGATCCTTGAGTACCAGATGCTTGGAAGACAGAAAAATACAAAAACCTTTTTGATGAGCCAAGAAATTATTTGCTAGGTAGAGAAGGAGAATCAAATACCTCCATCAGGGAAAAAAGAAAAGAAAAATAAAAAAGCAATGAGATAAAGGTCTTAATTGGTGCAAGCAATAGCTTAGTGCCATGGGGACACATGGTGCAAGGGAGAGAGGGACTTGGCATGGCTATATAATAAGAAACAATTCAAACCAAAAAAAGAAATCTAATAGGTGAACAAATGTTCCTTTTGTAAGGGTGCCAATATTTCCGAGTCAGAATTTTACGTGATATTAAAGAAAGCAGAGAGGATTAATTAAGATCCTTTTGGGATACACAAGCTCCCCATCACATACAACATTATGTGGTATCTGGGACAGATAAAGAAGGAAACAATAATCATTTTCTTTTCTTATTCTCTCTCTCCTCTCATCTATTTTTATAGATTGTTTTCTACAACCTACTTCCAACAATATATACATCCATTTGACTTCTACCAGACACACACACACACAGAGACAGAGAGAGAGAGAGAGAGAGAGAGAGAGAGAGAGAGAGAGAGAGAGAGAGAGCAACCCCTTATAACAGACCATAAATAAAGAGGAAACAATTCAGCAAAACAAACCATCATAATGAAATGATGACTTTATAAGCTTTTCTAAAGAGGTGGAGAATGATGAGTGGGGAACACAATATAAGATGGTCAGTTCCTTTGCCATAAGCAGAAAATGACTATTAAGGCAGGAGCAGAAGAGTTGCCTCATGTTCTGGTCTATGAATTTTCAGAATGCAACAATCAAAGGGAGAGAGAAAAGTCCTCTAGAGTCTGTAGTCCTGCCTTGATAACAGATGCTTTCATCCTTCAAATTTCCTTCAGTAGACAGGCTCTCTCATCCCTCAGTAGGTAGACTTCATGGACCCCAGGTTAAGAAAGCTGTTTAGTTTAAGGAGCACAGGTTGGTTGACTTCCTATGTGATTATTAAAATATCACTTATCCACTCCAGATCTGAGATTTTTTCATTTATAAAATATGAGCATTAGATTTCATTATCTCCTAGCTCACAATCTATGATCTTCTGATGAATGATAACTAAAGACACACTCTTTTTATAAACTCGGATGTGATGCTGCTGCCAATATGTTGATGACACAGGACTTGATTCTAAGAGACAAATATCATTGCAATACTTACTTCTGACTGATGCTTTGACTTGCATTGGAAAGAATTTAACAAAGGAGAGCAAAAGCAGCAAGTTCTTTGCCGCAACACACTTTCTGCCTTTGGATAGTCTTTGATTAGAGTCACCTTGAACAAGTCACTTAATCTTGCTCAGTCTCAGTTTCCTTATCTATCAAATGAGTTAACTTATGCACAACAGTGTTCAGTCCTTAAAGAGCTATATAAATGTGAGCTATTATTATTATATACTATATATAATGACATTATATTAATATATATATATATTAATTATATAATTATATAATAATTAAATATAACATATTAATATATGATAATAAATATTATTATCTATAAAATAGCATCCACCACAAAGGGTTTTTGTGAGAATTAAATAATATATGTAAAATTTTTTGTAAACCTCAAAGAACACCATAAAAGGCAGCTATTGTTTGCTCATTACCATTTGTACTGTAAAGGATAGCATTAAAGAAAATGGAGACTAGAATTAAATTCATGAATATTCCTTTAACATTACACTAGGTATGCAGAGGTGAGAATCTGCCTGGAGTCCTAGCTGAATGAACACATATTAAGACCTAGTTTTGTGAAGAGAATTTGAGACTGCTAATGAGGATTACATGGGCTCCTCTCTTCTTTCCCCTCCCTTCCTCTTCCCTCTCCTTCCCTTCCTTCCCCTTCTCTTCCTCCTCTCCTCTTTTCCCCTCTCTACTCCTCTCCTATTCTCTCCTCTCCTTTTCTCTTCTTTCCTCTATCTCTCTTTTCTTCCCTTTCCCCTTTCTTCCTTTTCCTCTTTTCCTTCCTTCCTCCTCTGCTTCTTTTCTTTCTGCCTTTCTCCCTCAGTCTTTTTCTTCTTCCCTTTATACTTTCTTTCTCATATATTTTCATGACTATAGAACTTTTCTATTACTAAAAATGTAATGGGGAGCATTCCTAACAATTCGATATTCCAACCTCTGGTTTTCCAAAGTGAGCCAAAGCATCAACCAGACTCCCTTAGAGAGACACTATTTAATTACATTATCAGGTATTTGCGGCAGCAAAAAAAAGAAAGAAAGAAAAAGAAAAAAAGGGGGAGGGAGGAGGAATTACAATATAATTAGAATTCCCCTCAACAGTTCTGCTCTGACAAAGCTACCTCAAGATGGAGGGGCTTTTATCTCCCTTCTGCTGACCCAAGATAGATGGAAGTCAGTCCCTTACTATTTTAGAAAAATCCTAGAAATTGTTCTGCCAGCTTGTTTAATTTTTCAGCATGTTGTTGTTTCAAGTTACCTGAGGTCAAATACCTCAATACTTTTTGCCTCATTTATTTTTTGCCATTTTCTACTTTTCCGTCTCTGCTTAATTGTCATGAACTGAGGATGGCATGAGATGAATCACACTGCTCCATCATACTTTCCTGGATTTATAATGGTATTTCTTTGGGGAATTAATTGTTAAGGCATGCATTCCAACCTTCAAGGATAGAAGCTTTTAGTTATGTGTATATTTTTATGTATTTTTTCAGTAGATTATTTTCCTATGAGGCAAAGGATTGTTTATAGCAACACACACATGCATGTATGTGTATATATGTATGTATATTATATATGTCTACATATATATGCACATATATATACATAAATTTGTGCATGTATATGTATATATATACAGTATTTCCTATTACTATTAATCTTATATATAGGCACAAAAATGTTGCTGGATAGATGAATGATAGAAAGATATTTAACCAGCTACTCAGATGGGTATATATATATATATATATATATATATATATATATATATATATATATATACATATATATGTATATAGATAGATATAGATAGATACATAGATATATACAGATACAGATAGATATAGATATATCATATATCTATTTGTCTGTGGATTCCACCAGACATACTATATACCTTTTGGCTACTCAGATTCCATGGTAGTAAACTGGTTTTCATATGAGTTCCTCATTCCATTCCAGCACCCAAAGATTCTTCTTTCCTCTAGGCTGAGCATTTCTGGAGAATTAAAATCTACTTGCACTCAATGATTAACTTATTCCCTGCACAGCATTCCTTCACATTCCAGTGATCCCAATATCTCTCCTATCTGCCTCCTTCTCCTCAGACACTGCCACCACTCTGGTGCAAGCCCTCATCACTTTATGCATGGAGTCCTGATTTATTAAGAGGATTTGTTCTGTGCACTTTGAATTCAGTCAAAGGAGCACACTTGAGGACCTAGATGGCCACATGTGGCCTTGAAGCCACAGTTTCCCCAATCCTGGCCTCGACTCTTTCAATAGCCTGATGATTGATTTCCCTGCCATATGTCTATTTCTAGTCCATTCTTCACTCAGCTGTCAAACTGATCTTCCAAATTGCCCACCTCCCTCCTCAATCAACCTGTTCCACTGGCTCCCTGTTGCATCCAGGATCGCATATAAAATTCTCTGCTTGATTTTTAAATCTTTCATAACTTGATTCCAGGGCTCTGATCTTTTCCCACTTTTCCAGTCTTATTACACCTTTCCTACCCCTCCCCTACCCTCTCCTATCATATCTGATCCAGGGACACTGGCTTCCTTGCTATTCCTTAATCTGAGAGCTCCACCTCCTGACTCTTGAGTATTTCCATTCACCAGCCTCCTGCCTGGAATTACTTCCTTCCTCACTTCCACTTATGATGTTGGGGGAAACACAAACTTTTTAAGATGATCAGGAGATTTCTGGGGCTAGATTCTGATTGGTGACAGATCTGTTAAGCACCTACCAGCAGCCTCTTGTGGTTAAAATTAAATTTTGACAAAATATAGACTATCCCATTGTCGTTATTCATTGAGTTAATAAAAAGAAGAAGGAAAGAGAATAAAGAGTGTTGAGGGAATTGTCTATGGAAGATTTATGATATCACATGAATGAGAATAACATGTGGGGCTGTGGTCTTCCTTGGTGACCTTCATAGTAATTGACATTTGAGAGCCACTGAATAAATGCTTGTTGATTGAATTTTTGATGGAAGACTTGGATGATATCTCAGATCATTAACTTGACTTTTTTTTTTTGAAAATTCTTTGATGGATTAAAAATTCACTTTTTGGTAATTTATTTTTTTGCAATATACAATCCTCATTTAATATTTTCTCTGTGTGTGAGTGCTACATGAGTTCTGAAGTCTTAACTGATTTCATTTCCAAATAAGAGTTAGCCCAAACTTTAGCAGTTTTGTCAGTTAGCACACATTTATTATGTTCTTCCTATTCTTACTAAGCTAAGGAAGGACAATAGAAAGAAAAGCACTTGATTCTAGGGACAGTCCTATTTACACAAAGATAAAAGAGCTATTTATTCAATTATTTTTTGAGGAAGAGGCCAAGACCTATGATTGCTTTGATTCAGGGAGTCTGTAAGTAGGAACTTTCTCTATCGAAACAGCTCATTCCATGTTTTAGAGAGCTGCCTGAAGTCACTGCAAAGCTTAACCAGCTTGTCCAGGGTCATGCAGCTCCACGTGTCAGGGATGGGACTTTAGCACAAGCTTTAATACCAATGCTGGTGCCTATCCACTACGCTGCAAGCTGTGCAGGACCTCTGTCTTATGATTTGCAAATGAGTCTAACTGAGGGACCAGCCAGAGACCTGAGGGACAGCACCCTGAGTGACCTTAATAACTTCTCTAGCAGTGACTTCTTTTAGTTAGAAGCAAAGAAAGATCATGACACCTGTACGTGGATCTTGGAGAGCTGAAGTGGATTTTCTTGTTTTAATTGAAGGGAATATCATGTGATTTTATGGAAGGACTTTTTAGAGAAATAAAAAGGCAAAGAAGAACAAGAAAGGAAGCCATAGAATGAAGCCATATAGTTCATATATCTAAGCACACAAGAACAGTTTTGATTGAGCAAAATTTCGTTAAAAATCTCACTAAAGCATCAACTTCTCACCTTTGCTCTCAAGCTTGGGAATTAAAATAATATTACTCTGAATTTCTTTGAACAAGACAGATTTTTTTTCTCTATTGATTTTAGTAATATTATCAGGTTATATTCTCAATAAACAATTATCTGTATTAATGAAGCACCAATTACAAGTCCAGTACTATGGTAGAATCAAGGGGTAATGTTTCACAGGTAACACACAGGAGGTACTGGAGTTTTTGGACTTAAGCTTCTACCATGTCCAGTCTTGAGCAGGTCAGACAGGAAGGACAGGAAGACAGCTTTGTTTTGTTCTAGTCTAGATTTTTCAAAGGGGAGTTGCTGAAAATAGGAGCACCAACTCCTACAGCTTTCCCTGATGACCCTTCACCCAAGGGCTGACAAGAAGGAGGGCAACTAACCCCTTTTGATAGGTTCAATAGAGACAGAACAGCTTTAAGCTTCAATGGGAGCCAGTTGAAGCAGATACATGCATTCCTCTATGCATTACCCTATGGATTCCCCATGATTTCCCCACTCACTGACCAGTGACCACTTGCTCAAAAGAGGGCAAAAGAGAAAGAAGGCATCTTGCCAACATTAAGCTCACAGTTTAACTTTAGCAATATCATCATACACAGGAGCAGTAAATGTCATATTATGTCACCCCACATCTCATGACACAGCCTCAGTAGGACTCTCTGTCACTATGATTGTAGGAATTACTATCTAGGATCTTTGGGGCTATTCTGGGAGCTATTGTCTAACACCTGGAAACTAGACATCACCATGGCCATGAATTCTGAGAAACTTAACTCTAAAAAGGGTAACAAAATCCTCCTTACATGGTAAAAATACAAAAGTGATCCAGTTCCTATGATCAAGGAGATTTCATTCTACTGAGGGAAACAATGTGTGCATTTAGAAATTAATGTCAATTATGTTCAAGGTAACTACAAAGTACTCTGGGGAAGGAGAAGGAAATGGAAACACTGCTCTAGTATCTTTGCCAAGAAAATCCCATGGACAATACTGGGGTGCTGTGGTCCACAAAGTCATGAGGTGTCAGACATTGAATGACTGAATGCAACAACAGTAACAACACAACAGCCAGAAAGGGAGAAGGCCAGTGGAAGGGGGGAACCCTTGGAGCCTGGGGGTTCAGAAAGGGCTTTCTGTAAGGTGGCTGAGATGTTTATTGTTATTGTTTTTATATCTCACCCTGCTCTCCCACCTCAGGTTGCAATGTGTATTATACATTAAGACATTTTTATTTACAGCACTGTATAAGCTGGATAAGCTAAGGGGGTCAAAATTTGGCATGCAAACTTCTTTTTTATCATCCAAGCAGAAAGTTCACTTTACTGACAGTTGTAAGATTCAACCGAAGCTTAGAAATGCTTTGGAGAGCTTAGAAATGTTTACTTTTGCAGGATTGGAATGATCAATATTTTAAAAATGCATTTTCTTCTTTATGAACTGGAATTTGGGTTCTTTACTCTTTAGTAGAGATAAAAGTTCAACTCTTGTTTCATCTTGAATGCTGAGCTTTTTCAAATGAAGTTACTTATCTTCCACTCTAGCAAGAACTCAGAGTTTCTTAGATGTTAATACAGTGAAAAGCTGTGGCTAAAACTTCTCAAACAGCATGTGTTTGTTCCAAACTGTTGCACTGATACACCCATGCACTATACTCTTCATAGTTTGCACGAATAAGTTTCCTGTGCCTAGACCATCATCATAACATACTATCTGGATAATTAAACACAAGACATGCTTATGTAAAACAGATATTGATCAGACATTGATACTTTAATGCCATATTTAGAAACTCTCATAATAAACTCCTCTTCCAGAGGAACAAATGTAACTTTCCTCTTGCTGGGCCACATCAATGTAATTTGTTAAATCCAGTGGCCCTTCAATACTTTTCCAGTCACTGAGTTTCACTTGCTCAATGGCACCAACATATTTTACTCAATATTTGGCATAGGCATCAGAATTGCTGTTACTTTGCCCTGAGCTTTTGGTATTGTCCATGGTTTTTTCTTGGAAAAGATACTGGAGCAGTGTTTCCATTTCCTTCTCCCTCCCCAAAGTACCTTGTGATTACCTTGAATATGATTCCCTCTGTATCTAGGCTGCCTACCACACTTGCTCATGAAAGTCCCCCAAGGCTAGAGTCCATGCACTTGCTCTTAGCACTGATTTCACTACTTTGGGAACTGCTACCACTGCGTCACTTTTTTGCATTTTCAAAACATTTTTCACCACTTTTGGATCCATATTCTCCTCTGTAGTAGAGAAATGCTTTTCCTCATGAGAAAATAGGACTTGATTTATCTTGTAGCAAAAGTTGATTTCGTTCTATGAAGCTCTAACTAGTCAGGACATGTCTAGATCGTTACATTCAATGTGGCTCAAACTCACTGCCACTAGGAAGAGCGAAGACTCCCAGGTGCAACTACTTTCAGCACCAGCAGAGGACAGACCCTAGTTTTAAAGGCAGTAAGAGAATTACAAGCAACAAGGAGGAGTAAAGTCCAGGCTTGACCTAGAGTTAGGAGGTGAAATCTCCTAGTGGTGGAAAGCAAGAAGGCTCATTTGGCCAGACCAGAAAGTGTGTGCAGAGGACTAACACAAAGTAAATATGGAAACCTGTACTGAGGCTGGGCTGTTGGGAAGCCATAGGAAGACTTTGTAGTCTATGGAGCAGGGGAGAGATACAAACTTATGCTTTAAGGCTGTCACCAATATCAATGGATTTACTGGGTCAAAGGAAATGGTTATTTTACTTCATGTAGTCTGACTGCCTTGTTATTATTTTCATTAATAACAATAATTCTACCGGCAATTGACGAGTGAATACATTTTCCCTACAACTCTCCCAGAACTGAATTTCATTGCTTGTAATTATTTCTGCCTATTTGATTGGCATTTAGGGCTTCTTCAAAGTTTGTTTTAATTAAATCTTTTGGATGACTGGAAAGTTTTTATGCATTTTCAAGTGATTATTAGCAATTTGTGATCATAGTCCATGGGATATTATAATGCAATTAAGGTTAGGAAAAATATGAGTAATGGAAAGGAATATAGAAAGGTCTTTAAAAATAATTCAAGTCAGGGAGAAATAGCATCCAAAAGCACATAGTAGGCATTATGACCATATAAGGGAAAAAAATGAGAAAGCTAAAGAAACATCCTGTGGACAAAGACAGAATCACTGAAATTAAGTGCAAAATCAGTTTGACTCAAACTGGTAAGCATGTATTGAGAACCTACTATGGGCCAAGCTCTTTCAAGATGTTGGTGACATCAAGACACAAATGAAACAGTACTTAAAACAGAGGAAAATATATTCAACCAGGATAGTTGCAAACTCCATTTATTCAGCTGCATTATTTTATTTATATATTGAGTATTTATTCATTTATGGCAACTGGGTAGTGCAATGGATATGGTATGGAGTCTGGAATAAGGAAGACCCTGGGTTTCAAATCCTGCCTCAGATGCTTACTAGCTATTTGACCTTGAGCAAGTCACTTAACCTCTGTCTACATCAGTTTTCTCAAATGTAAAATGCAGATAATAATGGCACCTATCTTTCAGGGTTGTAGAGAGGATCAAAAGACATTCTATTTGTAAAGTGCTTAATACATATTTTCTCTTTTACTCCCTTCCCTTTTAAGAGTCCAAATTCCCCAAGAGCAGAGATCTTGTCTTCTTTTTCTCTACTATCTTCAACTAGTTAATATGATTCTGAATCTACAGCTCATTTTAGAGACACCGATTTTTAACTCCAACTAGAGAAAATGCAGTTCCAAACCACAGATAATCCCAAGGAAAAAGAAGTGTCACATTTTCAGAAGTCTAGTTTTGTGCATTGGTTAAACACCTTACTGGTTTGGGGTGGGCTTGAATTATTTACACTGTCTGTCATAGTTTATGGAAAACTAGAAGGGATTTCATAAATTTAGCTAGGGTCCACCATTTTGCCATTAGAATACATCTGAAGACAACCAAAATCTTAGAAAAATGTGTTCTTCACTGTGCAGCCAAATAGAAGAATGAAGGTTTATTCCTTTCTTCTCTGAGAACAGCAAAGTATGAAATGAAATAATAAATTGGAAATTGATTCTTTTAACCACCATGCTAAAGTCATTAGAGAGCAAAGATAAGTGAAATGCATTTCATGTGTATTATTTTTTTTAGTTCTTTTACTTATTTTTCCTTTCATAGAAACACTTTTTGATTACAGAATAAAAATATATTATGCTTAAGGAGTCAAAGAACAATTATAATAAAATAGGTGGGTGGTATAGGATATATTCTAATCTCCAGAAAATCACCCAGCCTCTTATGGTAATGTATGATACAGACAAATAGGACATAGAAGAAGCATTGAATGGAAATGTCCAGAATGAGGGAAGTGAAGAGTCCTGCCATCCTATGGACTAGCAAGATCATATCTGGATTTGATAATTCAGATCTAGGTGAAACAATTTTAAGAAAAAAAATTTAAATGCCTTCAGTTTAGGAGAAGATAAAGAGCAATTACAGTGAAAATTAGTTGATGAAAGTGAAGGTAAAAACATCAAAAAGAAAAGTACATGGTAGTTTTCTTCAAGTATTTATATTGCTTTTATTTAAACTTATTATTCATGGCTCCAAAAAATAAGTAGGGACAAAAATGGAGAGAAAGGATGTTAGATAGCTGTTCTAGGTAAAGAAAAATGTTTTGCTTTGTTTTTTTGAACAAATCTTGTTTTCTGAAAATATGATTATATAATAAAGTAATAAAAATTATCTAATAAAATAATATAATATACATCATTAGATATGTTCAGGGCAGTTAGGTGATGCAATGGATAGAGCACTGGAACTGGAGTCAGGAACATCTGAGTTCAAATTTGGTCTTAGACACTAGATGAATGACTGTGGTTGTGTCTCTCAACTCTGGTTGCCTCACTTTCCTCATCTGTAAAATGAGTAGGAGAAAAAATGGCAAACTACTTTGATATCTTTGTCAAGAAAACCCTAAAGGAGATCATGAAATGTTGTACATGACTGAAGTAAATGAACAGCAAAAGGGATATTCAAGCAAAGTATGGTTGAGAAATTAACTGAGATGTGACAGGATGACTTCATGAATAGCAGGTTCAGGATGAGTAAGTTCTGAGGTTCCTTTCAACTTTGATATTCTATATTTCTTTGACATAAAAAAGTTCTGCTTTTTAAATTCAAATTGGAAGACTGAGTTGCTATTTTTTTCTGTTTTCCAAGTGTTGACATATACAAAATAATACTTTACAAGAATGACATTTTCAGACGTAAGCACCTAAAAGTGTATGTCTTTCCTCTCTGTCTGATTAAACTGTCAATTTCACTGAAATTGTGCAAAAACATCTAACAATGCTTTGGTTGACCTGCGATCTTGTAGATGTGCCCACTCTCTCTCAGAGTAGGACTGATAACTCCTCTATTATCCATGTCTCTCCTTAGGACCTTCACAAGAGATTCACTCACATTAGTGGGGGAATTATTTCTTGAAAGTACTGTTAGTGAAACTGCTGTCTTTAGTCAGGTCTCACTTTCCCATATGACTCCATTTTGCATCTACTATTTCACCTGACTAAAAATCCATCAGAATAATATGCTCCACCTAGGTTAAGTTATTGCTTCTAAATTTACCACCATGCTGCTAATTCAAGCCCTGATTGACATAACCTCCTTCAGCTTCTTCTCTTCTCTGACTCATGGCCTGAAGGGTAGAGGACCAAACTCCACCCAAGGACTTCCATTATAAAGAGTAAAAACTGGACCATCAGCTCCCACGCCACTTTGAATGTGCTGCCTTGACTGATTCAAATTCCATGAAACAAATGGTCATGTGTTAGGCACTGGGCACCCCTGGTGTTTCATCCCTCCTACCCCTCTCCCTCACATTTCCTCCTCTTACTGTGTGTTGTCTCCACTTTCAGATTGTAAGTTACTCAATGGTAGGTACTGTCTTTCTTTTTATTTACTTGTATCCCCAGTGCTTAGCAGAGATCTGGCACATAGTAGGTGCTTAATAAATGTCTATTGGATTGGGCTGGCCCTACCTCCTTTCTGGCCATGTGATTCTTTTACGATGTCTTTCTAATAGAGATTCTATAGCTGAGATTCACAGAACCCTCTTCACAAGAGATTTCAGGGAGTCTGTGATCTTATTATGAGGAAAATAAGTTCTGTTTCCATTTTCATTAACTTTTGGTTACTTTGTTAAGTCATTGCATTTTATTTTACACTTTTAAAATATGCTCTGAGTCAGGTTCATTGGTTTCACCAATCTGACTACCACCAGTCTATGGTAACAAAATGAAGGGTTCTGCTCTGTACAAACATCTTTAGAGAATATACATCTCTGTTTTATACCTCACTTGATATTAATAATCGGAGGGTTGTTGCACAAAGCTATATCTTTTTTACTGCATCTTTCAAAAGTTATTGTTTAATTTCTTCATATGCCTGTCACACATAAACATGCATACATTCTTCAAAGAGAATGATGCAATTCAGTGTTAACCAATGGGGAATACTTACATTGGCTTGAACGATGACATAGTAACGGGTCTTGTCTTCATAATTAAGTCTCTTCCTCAATACGACAGTTCCAGTCAATGTGAGAGGGATCTCAAAGGTGTCATTGGAGGACTGCAATAAGGAAAAGGACAGAATTTATGGAGGTGACCCAGAGACACCCCCATGGGATGTCATCACATAGTATGATTAAGAGTCATAGATAGTAGGCAAACTTTTTCATTGAAAATGGGTTTGAGAGCAGGCTTCTGATTCAATATTCCGATCTTTCATTTTAATGTTTAAATTTGATCAATCAGGTTCTCTCAGAGCCTAGGAAAATATGATAACCAGAAAGCTTGTTTCCTCTGGTAGTTTTTCATTTATTATTTGTGCCATTTATCAACTGCCCTGGGACCTTTGAAGTCAAGTGCAAAAAACACAGGTCTTTTCTGCAACAGTTTTTTTTTTTTTTTACTTTTAATCTGTCGTGATTTAAACACTCAAAGTTCAAAATTACATTTTTAATCTGTAATTTCTACACAGGATAATTTCTACCTTTGAACTTTATGCATATATCCAAGCACTTCCAGATATTAGAGACCAAAAATATAGGAGTCACATAGAGAGAGTGGAAAGAATAGTGAGAATAGAAAGGGAAGTTATGAGGCACTCATGTGCCAGGGACTGTGCTAAGCACTTCGCAAATATCTCATTTCATACTTGTAATGATTCCCTGAGGAAGATGAGAACTAGAAGTCCACAGATACAATAAGAATCAACTCTGTAGCCTTGAGTAAACTACTGATAGGACTTAATTTTCCCCACCTGTGTAACAGGGAGGACAGTGATCTTCTAAGGATCTTTCCTTACTTATATTTTATGATTCATGAATACTTGAGTTTTTATCCTGATTCATACATTCACTAGCTGCATGTAGCTTAACATCTCTAGGTCTGCCTTTTCTTAGCAAGAAAATGTTGATCATTGTTGCACCTACTCCACAGGGCTATTTGGAC
Organism: Bettongia penicillata ogilbyi; assembly: GCA_023548195.1. Lineage (NCBI taxonomy): Eukaryota > Metazoa > Chordata > Mammalia > Diprotodontia > Potoroidae > Bettongia > Bettongia penicillata. The sequence goes on from JAJHZJ010000344.1 coordinate 1,435,511, forward strand.
GATCAAATTAGAAAGTCCATTTATAGATATAAAGTCCTTTGCATACCTCAAAATGCTCTATAATTGTCAATCCACATCATTATTGGTGACATGGTCATCATCATAAGCATTAACCATGACCCTTTGCCTAAAATGCTGGAGATGGATCCAGGAAGACAGGAGTTTGAATCGTATCTCAGACACTAACAAGCTTTGTGAGTCTAAACTCTGGGCCTCAGTTTCTTAATCTATAAAATTAGTCAGTAGATCTGATAGCTCCCTAAGGTGCCTTCTAGTGTTCTATATCTTACTCTGTGATCCTATGATCAGCACCATCATCATTAACATTAATTAGCATTAACATAAATTAGCATTAACAGGATCCCTGAAATACTAAACTTTGGTAAAGTCCATCCTTTGTACAGCAATTTCCATTCACTGGCATACTTCCATTATTAGTGGCATTATTGAGTTGTTTCAGTGTGTGACTCTCTGTGACTCCACTTGGTTATTTTCTTAGCAAATATATTGAAGCAGTTTGCCACTTCATTCTCTAGCTCATTGTACAGATGAGGAACTGAGGAAAACAGGGTCAAGTGACTTGCCCAGGTCATACAGCTAGTAAGTGTTTTGAAGCTGGATTTCAATTCATGGAGAAGAGTTTCCCTGATTTCTGGCTTGGCATTCTATCCACTGAGCCACCTAACTACCTTTATTATTGCTACATATTAGTGCTATTATTAACCAATGCGAAGCCGAGCCACTTCCCATAAATCTCTCTGTCTCTGTTTCTCTGTTTCTGTCTCTGTCTCTCTCTGTCTCTCTCTGTCTCTGTCTCTGTCTCTGTCTCTCTCTCTCTCTCTATCTCTCTCTCTCTCATACTAGAATTTCAGAAATAAAAGTGGCCTGCAAATCAGTCTAACTCATACGTGGAGTATCATCAGCTCTAAAACACATGATCATCCAAGTTAAATTTGAATTTACTCTGTGATGAATAGTTCATTCTCATTTTACCCTCTGGAGTCAGCTTTTCCCACATCTGGATAACTAACTATTAAGAATAATTAGGCTTATATCAAGCCTAATTCTGCCTCCATACCACTTCCAGTCACTGAGGCTAGTTCTGTCCTCTGGGGCCACACTCAACAGGACATGCAATCCCTCTTCCACTTGGCAGCCTTGTAAATACTTGAAGATGGCTCTCATGTTAACACTAGTGATAAAGTCAGCAGCTCATGGGCCAAGAAAGAATGAGCATATAGTAGTGGGCTTCTTGGCCTAGTAAAAATATGATAATTTTATTGAAATGGAGAAAAATCTAACTTAATCATAACCAAACCCTTGATAGATGTATCATTTTGTAAAAGTAGGCTGTCATCTATATTCCAAAGCTATTCCTGCAGGAATCAGAATCACTGTCTAGACTGTTACATATTAATGTTAAAAATGAACTTCCACTGAATAGTTTTCCTTGGTCCTTAGTACAAATCAGCTGAAACAATATAGCAAGTAATTTTATTGAGCTTTAAAGTTGAATCTGGTCTCTTTTTACTGAATCTAATCTAGTGAGCTAAATCCAACGTTTCTTCCATTGTATGTGACTCAATTCCCAAAGTTTTGAATAAATTTCAATGAGCCAAGAGACAATGATAAGGACTATTTCATGGTCCACACCATCTCAGGAATTTGCCCCAAAGGGAAAACAGCCTTAATTTTTTCACCTGATTTGCTGGCTAGTGTCTAGAGATGAAACAATAAAAAGGAAAGATGAGAAAATATTTTACACCATTCTAAAAAGTCAAATATGAAACCTACAGTGAAATAAGACTTTCCTAACATATTGACAATAGGGAGGAAAAGGAATCACTTTAAAAGTCATGGCTATTGGCTTATTTTCTTCAGAATGAACTACAGGCTCTAAACTATATATTGTTAACATCATAGAATGTTAATGGGAAGAAGACTGCCAGGGTCACCTAGTAGGCCCTTTCACAAAATGTCCACTTAGTGGTCATTCCATCTTTTTCTGGAACACATCTGCGAGTGACAAGCTAGCACCTCTTGAAACAGCCAATTTCTACTTTGGACAAAGATAGCTTCTAGTATGCCTCTTCTGACATCTAGCCTAAGATGACTTTTTTCCTAGCAATTCCACCCCCAGTTTTGTCTTGTGAGGGAAACAAAGAAATAAATAAAAGAGAAAAAAATATTAGGAACAGAGAAAGAAAACAATAGCAAAACTGAAAACAATTCCACTTTCTTTCCCATGATATCCTTTCATTTTACTATTATCTTAGATTTAGAGCCAAAAAGCAAAATTTCTAATACTATCCCCTCATCCTACAAATAAGAAAATCAGGGACACACAAGTAAAGCCACTTATTCCATATTATATAGGTAGTAAGGAGCAAAGTCAGATTTTGAACTCAGATTCTTGAACTCCAAAGTCAATACTCTTTTCTATAATGACCTCTCCCCACCTAAATCTCCAGCTCCCACTACTGTTTTTTTTTAATTTTCCAAGCCGAAACATCCTAATTCTTTGAATAATCCTTTCAAAATTATGTTTTTACCTCCAAACCAATCTGTATACAAGCCAGTTTACCAATGTTTTTCTTAAAATGCTGCACATAAATGAATATACGTTTTTGATGGTATAGCACATGAACCCATAAACCAGTCTGGATTACCACTCTACTTTTTAATTTTTTTTTAAATGCTCTCAATGACGTTTTTAAGCATTTTAGGATTGAACAGAAAATGAAGTGTCTTATAAACGCACTTTATCCTTGGAAACTTTATATGCTTATTCTAAATGTGATGGATGGTATCCAGGGAGGCAGGAAGTGCTTTGTATGGTAATGACCACTAGTGGCAAAACTGGAAAGAGAAGGTAAATTTAATACATTTTGGGGAGTGGGTGGAAGAGGAAGGGCAGGAATCAGCTTCAATATATAAGAAAAAAAAAACATCTTGGTACAGAAGATAATTATGTTTTCTAATACCAATGATCATAAGTGCAACACAACTCTAAGAGTATGTTCCTATGAGTGTCCCACACACAATTCTCCCCATTTATAGTAACAGCAGGATCTGTGGAAATAATATACAAGTGAGTAATTCATTTTTAAATGTCATTTCTTTGAGAATTACGTGCAATGACAATAGACCTTGACACACGCATGTTACCTCTTGTGGCCATTCATATACACTGGACTGACGTAGTGAGGCACAGTGGGGCAGCAATTTCAAATTCGAGACCTACATTTCAACCCCAATCTTTCCACTTAGAGCTATGTGGCCTAGGACAAATCATGGACTATTTCTGGGCCTCTCTCTTGATTATCCTTAAAGTGAAATGGTTGGGCCACGTGACTTCCAGTTTTAAATCTGTGATACAAAAAATTCAGTATTCCCTCCTGTCAGATATTGCAAAGGTGAATAATTGCTGCTCCCCTGGAAACTATGGCATTTTCACAAAATGTTAGTAATGGCACACAAAGCAAATAAAGAAATAACAGGACTTCTCACTTGTGGAGGGGAGAGAGCCCTCCATGCTGAGCTGGCCCAAAGGAATGTGTAGAAGAAGGGAATACTCCAAGGGTGGAAAGGCTACCTTTCCCTCTAGATTCCAATTCTTGCCCACAGGCTACTGCTTACATTTCTTTCTCTTCCCCCCACCCACCCGTAGGATCATAGATGGAGAGGGCAACAGACCTCAGAAGTCTGAAGTCTAAGGGGGAAAGGGCCAAACCAACTTGGTAGAAAAATCAGGGAAGTATCCATATAGAAAGAATATTTCAGAACTATAGAATCTCAGAGCAAGATAGCTTTTAAAGACCAAACATTCACAAAATCTTGTGAAAGAGCTGGATTAACTGGATTCAAAACAAAACAAAAATACTACTGAAAGTCCTCATTGTCTCAGAGCCCTAGATGGAGATCCCATGTTATTGAGACACGGAAAGGAGACAAAGAAGAGGAACTCCAAAGAGGTCATTCTTTAAGAGGGAAGTGATATCTGAGTTATGCAGAAGAGGCATCCTTGCTAAGCCTTGTCTGCCAGCTACTGAAGCGGCAGAGAACGACAATTACTAAGTTGGTAAATTAGGACCTGGTTTAGCTTTTCATTTGCCATGGCTAATCACATGAGGTGAGTAAGAACATCTGCTTGAATTTGGACAATTAGGAATAGAATAAATGGGGGAAAATGCTTTTGAGTTTTATCAACGTTGGAATTTGCAGTAGAGACCCACAGCAATTATTTTTGAAGGTGCAACCAAGTGTAATGAAAAGCAAAATCTTATTTAGATTTACAAATCCTTCAAGTATGAACAGAATAATAATGCATTAATTTAATCAATAAATTCATCAATAAACATTTATTAAGTATCTAAAATATTCCAGGACATGTATAACCTATATCGGATTGTTTACAGTCTCAGGGATGATGAGGACATGCCCCAGAGTGCTGGTAGTCTGAGAAGAGAAGGGGGTGGGTTGAGAGGCATTCCAAAGGTTAAATGGGTGAACCTTGGAAAGAGATTGAATGTGGGGAATGAGAAAGGGTGAGGAGGAGAGGATGGGCTGTAGATTGTGAGCCTGAGGAACTGGGAGAACGATGAAAGTCCCTTCCCTGTCCTCTTCCCTTACCTGAGGGCTCTCTGTTCAAAGGAAGGTGGGTTTTATTGGCTGAAAGCTGCATCATTAACTTGGGCTTTACTGGTTACATCTCCTTCTCAAAGAACAAGCCTTAAATCCGATTCACTTTGGAGCTCATACGTTGGACTACAGTTCCCCACCCTTCTAGCCCAGAGTAAATGTAAATAGGAAATAGTAACTATTTCTCTTTTGGCTAGAATCCCTGAGGGTCTTCCCCCTTCCTATTTGTAATTTTTTTTTTCTTTTCTTTTCTTCTTTAATTAAAGGGGCCATCCCTTGAGTCACTTTTAAAAAAATAATAATTTATTTGTTTTCAGTTTTCTATAATCACTTCCATAAGTTTTAGATTTTTCTCCCCCTCCCTTCTGCCCTCCCTCCCCAAGTTGGCATGCAATCTTATATGGGTTCTACTCATACATTCTTATTAAACACATTTTCACATTAGTCATGTTGCATAGAAGTATTAAAATGTATGGAAGAAACCATGAGAAAAACCCAAATAAAACAAAATGTAATTCAAGAGAAAATATTCCGCTTAATTCTGTATTCCAGTTCCATAGTTCTTTCTCTGGATGTACATGGCATTTTGCCTCAAGAGTCCTTTGGGAATGCTTTAGGTCCTTGAATTTCTGTGAAGAGCTAAGTCTATCAGAAAAGGTCTTCAAACACAGTGGCTGTTCCTGAGAACAATGATCTCCTGCTTCTGCTCCCTTGACTTACTTCTTAAAGAGGTCTAGTCACTGAGTGGGCATTACCTCACTCAAAGGGAGAACCTGAAAAGACCTGAGTAATAGCCTAATAAGGCCAGGGTCTCCCGTTGCATCCTGGTTCGTCTACAGTCATCCTGATGACTATCAGGCCACTGGACCCAAATGGCTCTGGAGGAGAAAGTGAGGCTGGTGACCTTGCACAGCTCTTCTTCCCTCAGATCTAAGTCAAATGCAAGTCATGTCATCATCTCCCTGACCTCGTGATCCTCTTCCAGAATGAAGGATACACAACAGCGAAAACCTATAATAATAGGGAAGTTTAGGGGAAAAGATGAGTTCCTTCATGGACATGCTGGATTTTAGATGTCCACTACCACAAGATAGAGGAAAGGCAGCTGAAGATGGGAGATTGGAAAACAGCAGAGAGAAGAGGGCAGTGTAGTTATATTTGAGAGTCAAAGCCATAGAGATGGTAATTAAATCTACAGGAGCTGTTAAGATCATCAAGTGAAGTGGTATAGAGGGAGAAAAGGAGAGAGAATGGGAGAAGAGGGACAGGGACACAGAGAAGGAGAGGGAGAGGAAAAGGGAGGAGGGGAAAAGGTCACTGGCTGGGTGACCCCTATTTAAATATATCTAGAAGGGGAAGGGTAAAGAGAACAAACATTTATACAGCATTTACCATGTGCCAGGCACTAGACTAAGGGCTTTACAAGTGTTTATAATTTGATTGTCACAACTACCCTGCAAGGTAGGTACTGTTATTACATCCATTTTACAGTTGAGGAAACTGAGGCAAACAGAGGAAAGTGATTGCCTAGGGTCACACAGCCAGTAAGGCCAAATTTGAACTCAGGTCTTTCTGTTTCCGGGCCCAGTGCTCTGCTCTGCCCTACCTCACTGCCTCACCTTACTTTCTCTCTCAGTACAATGGCCTCTTTGGAGGACAAAGACCATTCTTTGCCTCTAAATATCGTGAGGCTTGGCATATAAGCACTTAAGTTTTTTTGACTGATGATTTGATAGTTTCTTACTCTGTCAAAAGCAGAGGAGATAATATTGTTTTGATTCCCCTTAACGATAATTTCATTCTTCAAAAGCTATGGTGCCAACAATAGTAATGATTCTCACAAACAATAAAAACCTGCTGAATGGTGAAAGAGAGGGGGGAAGGGACTACTTCCTCTTAGAATCTATAATAGTTAAAGAGAAAAGATCAGGCAATAGGCTAATAATTTAAATTTGGGAAGAAAGCTGACGTCTTTGAGTTCTGTGGAAATGTAGGTAGAAACTTAGTGTGCTACCATCTGAGAAGCTAAGAATCTGGAGAGAGTTTTATAAATACTTGAGAATGAAATTCTAAAGAGGAAAGAAGAATATTATAATGTCTTCCAACCACTATAAATCTCAGAGTAAAAGAATGCCAAGGTCATCTAGTCTTACTACTCACCTTACAATAATAATAACTTACTCATATATAGCAAATATATATGATATATATATGATCTGATATGCAAAGCACTTCACATACGCTGATTTATTTGATCCTCATATCAGCTCTGAGTAATTGCTATTATTATCCCTATTTACAGATGAGGAAACTGAGGTTGAGTTTCCCAGAGATAAGTATCTATGGTAAGGATTGAAGCATTCATTTTGTTGTTTTTTAATCATTTCCAGAATGTCTGACTTCTCATGATTCCATTTGGAATTTTCTTGGCAAAGATACTGAAGTGGCTTGTCATTTCCTTCAGCTCATTTTACAGGTGAGGGAAACTGAGGCAAACAAGGTTAAGTGACTTTCCCAGAGTGACATAGCTACTATCTAATGCCAGATTTGAACTGCGGTCTTCCTGACTCTGGACTGGGCTCTCTATCCACTGCGTCACCTAGGTGCCCAAGCATTCCTTACAAGAACTGGAGCACTTTATACACTAACCCTAACCTAATCAGTGGAAGTGACTTGCCTGAGGTCATAAAGCTGATAAATTGATAAAGCTAGGCCTGGAAAACAATGTTTTTTGTTCGTCAAAATTAATGTAATTTCTAGGATAGTCTCCTTGCCTATAGTTGTAGAATCTGGCATGTTGATTTCATGTTGGCCAACAGGATTTCCATTAATAACAACCTCTCCAGGGTAAATAAGTTGTCATTGATTCAATACGGTTGTTTTCAACGTCTAAACTGTGGCCTATGTTTTACACAAAATAAATCGAAACAAGCAATAAGAACAACAAAATGTTTTTGGTTTGTAACAGCCCAGGTTCAGCGAGGCAATGATGCCGCTGTCTTTCTAGTTCTCCTCCAGCCTTGGGGATTCAAATATGAGAAAAGAGCTAGAAGCTGATAAAATTGTGTCAGAACCTACTTTCCTAGGGCTCCCAGAAATCAGCTGCCCAGGCCCGTCACTCAGTGCTCCTTTCTCAACAATTTTCTGAGTGACAGAAGTTGAGGAAAATCAGATGCTCCATGCTTAGCAGGCCTAGTCTGCCTCAAGGGACATGTCAGCAGCTTCTGCCACATTCCATTCCTCTCCTCCACAGAAAGTGATGGACAGCTTCCAGGCCAGTCCTCACAGGAATGACAAGGATTGAAACGTGTGTTTGGTGAATAGAGTAAGAATGTAACTTTCTTTAGACCCAAAAGTAGATTTTCTTTAAAAAAGAGAATATTCAAAATAACCCACTCCCATTCTCTGCCCCAGCATTTCATCTCCTCCCTTTGTGCCTTGGCTGGCATGTTGTGTATGTAACCTACATATAGTATGCACTCTCTTTGTCTTTTTCCCAACCTCCCTTTCCTTCTTTCCTTCCTTCCTTCCTTCCTTCCTGCCTGCCTTTTTGCTTTTCTTCTTTACTTCCATCCTTCATCCCTCTTTCCCTTCCCACCACCTTTCTTTCTTTCTTTCTTTCTTTCTTTCTTTCTTTCTTTCTTTCTTTCTTTCTTTCTTTCTTTCTTTCTTTCTTTCTTTCTTTCTTTCTTTTTTCCTTCCTTCCTTCCTTCCTTCCTTCCTTCCTTCCTTCCTTCCTTCCTTCCTTCCTTCCTTCCTTCCTTTCTTTCTTTCTTTCTTTCTTTCTTTCTTTCTTTCTTTCTTTCTCTCCCTCCCTCTCTTCCTTCCTTCCTTCCTTCCTTCCTTCCTTCCTTCCTTCCTTCCTTCCTTCCTTCCTTCCTCTCTTTCTCTCTCTCTCTCTTTCTTTCCTTTTATCTCTGTCTCTCTGGCTCTGGCTCTCTCTCCTTCCCTCCTGCCATGTAGTAAAACCCTACATACCTCACCATCCCCCACTTCCATCAGAGGATGATTCGGGTATTACTCTCTATCAGGAGTAAAGCATCAAGAAGACCTAAGTCCAAACCCAGCCTCAGACACTTGATAGCTGTGTGACCCAGGGCGAATCATTTAACCTCCATTGCTTTAGTTCACTGGAGAAAGAAATGGCAAAGCACTCCAGTATCTTTGCCAAGAAAACCAATGGACTGTATTGGTGCATATTACTATGTCCGTGAGATCTACAAGAGTCAGACATAGTGGAAGACTGAACAACACTACCATTAACCTAGGGGACACATTCCCTAACCCTTTCAGAGGTCTGAGCTGATTTCTCTTTTCAAAACCCTCTATGTGGAATTTTGGGTTATTTCTTTGTGTGTATGTGTTTTCTATTCTCCCTCTGATGATCTAAGCTTTTTGAGAAGCATAACCACAACAGTAGAATCAAATTTATAAGTAGAATTTAAAAGTTATACCACTAAAAATAGAGGATCTTAACCTGGGGATACCTATGGAAACTTTCCAGAATAATATTCTTAAATATTTATCAATGCCAAATTTCAGTTGGAGTTTAGTGGGAGATATTTTCCCCACTTTTGGGAAGTTTATTGACTGTCTGAAATCTCTATCTTTGAGGGGACTGGGGTGGTGGTAGGGGAGGTGTCTATCCTGACTATCACAGATACTAGCCATTACCACTGGTTAGAGAATTCAGATTCATCATGTATAGGCTGGTTATCTGAAATAAACTAGAACACCCCAGTCAAGCAGACACAATGCTTCAGGTTCCTATAATGATGCAACTGTTTGTATCTGTATTGTTTATAACACTTTTATCACAGAACAACAGCAAATACCACTAATAATATCTAACATAGAGTTTTAATGGTTACGAAATACTTTTACTATATGGATTCATCTGATCTTCTCAATAACTGGATAAGGTAACTTCTATTAATATTCTCATTTTACAGATGAGACAACTGAATCTGGGCATTGTTGAGTAACTTGCCCAGTAACACAGCTGCTAACAGTCTAAGGCCATACCTTGAGCCTACAATCTCATCTTGGACTCCTTGAGACTCTAGACTTCTGGCATAGTCCTATTTAACACCATTTAAATCTCTTTCCCTTTTCATTTACCATTTTTTTTATTTGCAATTTTAATGTAAACCTTTTAATTGTAGATAACTGTCTAGAATTAGAATCCACTGGAAAACTAAATAAATCTTCCAACTTGCAGATTGGAAATTCAAGAGACTCAACTATGCTCCCATCAATTCCTTGCTCATTTCTTAAAAATCTGATCCCTTAAAACATAAACAAAAGACTTAACTTATTTTAATTGAGTCTTCATTTTTGTCCTTGTTATCCCCAATGCCTGGCAGAGAGCCTGGCTCAAAAGAAATAAGAAATGATTGGTTAATGGGATTAAAATAAATATTGTCCTTGGCTAAAACTTTTATAGAGAATTTTCATGTTATTTTCTTTTCATGTGTTCTTCTGATAGCTGGGTTTCCAAAGGTGTTAACCTTCTTTAACTGTGATGCATTAAGTGGGAAAGGGGTAGCCTTCTATTTTTTTTTTTATAATTGGATTTGACATAGAAAAATTTATTTTTCTTTTATTTTTTTTAATCTTGATGAGATAAGGCAAAGATTTATAATATTTAAATTTACCTTTCCTTAGTTCTGTGGTAGGACAAGGGCTGAACACAGTATTAACATATTTCTTACACACACACACACACACACACACACACTCCCAATTTCTGGGTCTCTCTAAGTTCTGAACTGTCAACATTGACATGACAGCAGTTTCTGCCCAGAGCAACTAAATGTCAAAACTGCTTCCTCCTTGTCTAGTTCTGACATAACGATGCTGAGGTCTGTCAATGTCACTGCTTTCCTAGTTCCCTGGGCCAGTTAATCCTTACCTCACTTTTCTCATTGGGAAAGTCAAGTCTAAAATTTCTGGGTTACCTTTCAAGAATGATGTACAAAGCATATACATCTTGGGAACTGGTTGTGTTGCTGGGATT